>CM070738.1:26640777-27292027 GCA_036346245.1 Bonia amplexicaulis | reverse complement strand
CCAGAAGGCACCTGATACAGTGATTCCTGCAGACCTCGTGATGTGCTGCCTGGTCCAGCATGCCAGCCAGCAATCGAGCATAATTCAGACGCTTGCTGTTGGCCCCTGACTCGCTGGGCGAAGCAACGACTCTTCTTCTCCCTCTACGAAACAAATCTCCTGCCAAACACAAACTGCTGACGAATTTACGCTATGCGAGAGGTGGACAGGCAAATACAGACGACGCAGAGTGGAGCCTGCTGGTGGTGGTGGTGGAGCACGGGACATTGGGAAAAAAAACTGAGGTTTTGGTGCTGTTAGGCCGTATCGCGACGGTGCTTCGGCCTTTTGGGCTTTGCGCTTTGGGCCGCCTCCGTTCCGGCAGCCGCGGCGGTGGCATTGGTACAGATGGCCCTGGAGTGACCGTACGGGCCGGCTGGTGGGGATTTGAGTGTGCACGGACCGTTTGGCGCGAGGCATCTAGGCTGCATCCGCCGAACCGGGTGGGAGAAAGTGGGATGGGCCGTTCAGGATCACTTCGAAAAAAATGTCTCGCTACATCTCGCTCGATGGGCGCCTGCGCCATGTCGACTATCGTAGAGACAAATTTATCGGTATTTAAAACTTTTTTTAGAGTTACTAGGGCATGGTATATATCTCCTTGCAACGTCCCTCCCCTTCCTAAGAGAAGTGCCGCCGCTTCTCTCTTCCTCTCTTCTCCTGCTCTGGCACCTACCGTCATCCTCCTCTCCCTCTCTCTTCTCCGTGCTCGTCGCCCTCCATACTTTTTCTCCAGCACCAGCCACAACTCCGCGCTCCTCTTTCGCCTCCTCCTCCACCACTGGTAATTGGTAGCGACCCCACAGCCTCGTCATGTCGCCCTCTAGCACCGCTCTACGCCACCACCAGATGCCCTCCACCGCAGCCCACTGCCTCCCCGACCTCCCTCTATGTCCAAAGGGCCACGGTAAACCCGTCCAGGAAAGGCAACGACGACGCCCCCCCTCTCTCGTCAGAGCTCGAGCGCAAGAGAGTTGGCTCACCGAAGACGGAGCTATACCGTCGAATCATAACAAACGGTATGCCGTTTTCAAGATTTTCTCTCTTTTTTTTTGCAAACTATCCATGCCGATTAATACGAGGGGAGTATAAAGTATTTGTGCCGACAGAGCAGTGTGGTGTACCACATGACCTTTTCTATTTCGAATCAAATCGTTCGTTCCATAGATCGGGCGCCGTACACGGGTTTCTCAAATCTCAAGCCAGGGACAGCTCACGGTAATGACAGTCTCAGATCTAGCGGTTGAGATACTACTTATAGCTACTGTGCCGAATTCAGCAAAACCACGAACAATCGAACAGCCTCGAGTACTCGACAAAGCCTGTAAATATAAGGACGACACACTTTGCTCCAGATGGGCCAAGCCTTCTTCTCCGTGTCTCTCAACCAACAAAAAGGAGGTGTCAATCTGGTGGTGATGCCCGTGCGGTCCCGTGCTGGTGACTAGCTGCTATTTGGCTGACTGCTTAGGATTAGGGTCGTCCGCTTTCAGCTCTCTCCGATCTCCAGGCGCCGGCCGTCGCTTGTGCACTTGCTCATTGCTTACTGTGCCTTTAGGAGTTTTACTCGTACCCCGTACTAGACTCGTAAAAATAGTGCAGGCACCTACATATGCGCTGCAGCAGTGCACAGTGCCTGCGCACTGTTCAGTGGCTGGTCGGTGCTCCTCGTGGTCAGGGCGGCCCATGTGTGAACCCGTCCCTCGTGTCTAGAGCTGGGAGTTGGGTCGTGTTTTTCAGGTTAGCCTGAAATACGGCCGGTCCGACACGGTCTAAGCACGACCTAATCTGCCACGTGACGGTTTGAATTGGACTGACTCCACAAAATAATCCTTCCATCTCAAATCCACTAGTGGTAGCTCTTTCCCACTTCGGGTGGTGAGCTCCAACCTTCACAACTTTACCCGGTCTTCTCACAACCTTCTTGAGAAGATTACCGCGCACGATACCTCCAACGCCGTCGAGGAGTTGGAAAACTCTAAAAGTAATAAGTCAAATCCCTCGCTTGACTCTCACCACATGCAACGGGTGCACAAGCTCAATTAGACACTAAGTCCACCTCCAGATACAACACATGCACTCTAGATCCCTTCTCCTCCCTCACAAAGTGCAACACATGCACAATTAAGTGGAGAATCTCACACTAGCTCAAGGAATAGAATAATAGCTCCAGTATCCTTCTCTCAACAGCCCTTGAGGAGGTATTTATACACTTCCCTCAAAAACTAACTGTTGGAGAGAAGACAAGACAAGACAGGAATCAGCCCGAGGGCCAGAACTATCACCAACGTATGGCCGGTACTTTCGCCCTCCCAACGGCTATAAAACTAGTCGTTGGACTGAAAAAACTGTCAGACCGCCCACACAGGGACCGGTCTGACCACCAAGTCTGGTCAGACCACTCCTAGAAAAATCAGCACAGTCGCTCTCTGGAAAAAAAATATACCGTGAGAGGAACAGTAGTTCCGCGGACCGGTCAGACCGCTACTGAACATCTTGGGTCGACCGTCTTCAGATCAGTCGGCCCGACCGCCATTAGCATGTCGATCGGTCCGCATGACCAAGGCCGGTCAGACTGCTGCGCAAAGTCAGGTCTGACTGCAGGAAAATCCGAAGCTTCCAAAGTCTGGGTAGTGTCGCGCAACACATACCGGTATTTGTGCCTTCCGGTAGTACCACTCACACAGAGTCGGTACTTCCGACGGCCGGACGAGCCGCTCACACAGAGCCGATCAGACCACTCACATCCGGTAGTACCGCGCAACACATGCCGATACTTCCGATGTCCGGTAGTACCGCTCACACGGAGCAGGTACTTCCGACCTCTCGTAGTATCGCTATGCACAAAGTGGTAGGTCTGATTTTCCTGACAAGTGCAGATATCTTAACAGATTTTGCAAAATATATTTGCAAACTATAGTATCATGCACAAAAGGATCAAAATATTTTTTCAACAAGTTGCAAAACACATTTGCACGCTTTTGAAATTATGACACAAGGAATTGGTACATGGACTTCTCATATTTGCAAAATATATTCGCAAACTTATGTCACATGCTACAAAAATTATATATGAGCCTCAACCATTTGAAAATACATTTGCAAATATAAGTCTCATATCACAAAGAATGGAAACATGGATTTCAAGCACTTACAAAACACATTTGCAATGCATAGTCCTATGTTGCAAGGACTCAACACATGAGCTTCAGCTATTTGCAAAACACATTCGCAAAATAAGTCTCATGCCAAGATGAGCTAGACGAGGTGAGGTTGAGCCATCAACACATGATGAGATTCAAACTGCTAGACATGATTCCTCTTAATAGTACGACAACCTATACTAGTAATCATGTCTTCCAACCAAACATCAAGACCGGTAAAAGACTAGGAACAGATCCTTAACCCTAGCTAGTCATACTTTTGCCTTAGGTCATTGTCTTGATATGCATCAACTCATGATGCATCATTTTCATCACCTCCATCAACACATGATGGTCTTCACTTCACTTGATGATCAACACATGATCATCTCCTCTTGGACATGCATCAACTCATAATGCATCTTTCTCTTGATGGCCTTCTACATATGAAGCTATTTTCTTCTCGCATCTTGACGTGATGATTTTCAACACATGAAGTCATCATCATTTGTGGAACCTAACATATTCATCCAACTCATAGAAAATATTAGTCTACAAAATAATTGTTATCAATTACCAAACTTCCCCATTAACACATAATGGAGGGACTAGATTCAACAATATTTCCTTTTGGTAATTCATGACAATCTCAACAAACAATGAGATAAAAATTGTTTTGCGAGTATACAACATGTACACGACAATTGTATACTCTAAGAAAAATTTTAAACAAAACTTACTTATCCGGTTGTCATTAATTGTCCAACCATTAACACATAATGGAGAAATTAGATGACAACCCTATTACACATGAGTATATATAAACTACACAACCTATATATATACTCAAGAATATATTTCAAAGTAAAGATCATAAATATGGATATTAAATAAGCATGCATCAATACTTATGAAACTCTAAGACATAGAGAGAGAGAGAGCTCCCCCTAAATGTATGCATACAAGTGTATATAAGGAGAACATATGCACATATTCATTTTGGACTATTTGTGAAGTTCAATCTATATTTTGGATCTAAGGAATAAACTAGTATATGAGAAAGTGTGATTTAGAATGCATACCTCTTTGATTTCACCTTTCCATCTAAATGATACTAAGCTATAGTAAACTTACACAAACATATTAGTCTCATATATGCATTTGTCATTATCACTAAAACATTATAATAGTATTTGTCATTATCACCACAACTAACTTAAACGGAGCTTGATTTTTCAACTGCGCGAGGCGAGAGACAGAGATAGAGAGAGACATAGAGAGAGGGACTGAGGGAGTGCGGCAGACTGCGTGAGGTGAGACTGAGACAGAGAGAGACTGAGGGGAGTCGAGTAGCAGAACGCCCGAACGGATGGACGGAATCACGAAGGACGAATAAAGTTGGGAGAGTACCAATAAAGTTGAGAGAGTTCCATTTAGACTTTATCAGAGAAGTAAAGTTTAAGCACAACGGTCAGAGAATAAAGCGAGCGCATGGTCGCGTGGAGTAAAAATTTGCACCTAACAGTCAGAAAAATAACGTTCGAGCACAATGGTTGAGTCTTCAGGAGAGTAACATTCAGAAGAGCCATGGCTATAAATTCACCTATCTTCTTTCATTACTTCACAAGCATTTAATTTCTCATTCCTTCAATATCCCTCTATACTTCTCATTTCATCCCTCTACACTCCCTATTTATTCATCATCCAAACAATATGCTACCAAGGAGCCAGAGCACCAAGGAGCTCCCGAGCGATATGCAGAGGAGTCGTAACATGAAAAGGGCAGCATGACGCCTTAGTGTAAGCTCTCATCATCGCTCCCCTAGTCCTCCTCCGGCTCTGACTCCCGTTGATGCTCGTCGGCTCTCATCAAGTATGGAAGACTACAATATAGATGGCTGTCATATGGACAGTACGGAGGGCTACAAGGAGTACTATGGCGGTCTGGAGCCAACGGGGAATCTAGAATTCTCTCCCCCATCCACGGACGCCAATATTGGTAGGTCTGGACGACAAGCGAATTGCTGGAAGCACATGACCTGGAGCCAGGAAATCCGAGACGGCGAAACGGTAAAGATCGCAACATGTAATTTTTGCAATGCTAAATTAACTGCTCGTACAGCTGTAGGGACATAGCACTTGAACCGGCACTAAAAAGCATGCTTACGCAAGATGACGGCACAAGGCCGAGGCGGAGGAGGAGTACAAACACAGCTAAACTTTAAGGCTGATGGCTTTGTAAGTACTTGGGTATATAACCTGCTTTCCCCCTGTGAGGAAATTGCTAGATATATTATTTCAGAAGATCAACCGATTAGGATGGGTGAAAGTCGCGTGTTCGAAAGAATGATCCAACATGGCTTTTGCCCATAGTACCAACATGTTAGTAGAAGAACTACTACATCTGATATTTTACAGATATATCAAAAGGAACTATTTCAACAAGTTCAGTTTTCTTTTGCCATAACCTCAGATATTTGGACACCATCACACCAGAGAAATGCATACCTTAATGTTATAGCCAATTATTTAGACGATAATTATAAGCTAAACAAGAGAGTCATAATATTTAAAGTAATAAATGAATCACACACGGGAGAGGCCATTGCCGAGCGTATACTACACGTACTTAATGATTTTAAGACAGATAATAAAATTGATTCTATAACTCTTGATAACGCATCGGCAAACACAACGGCTATGAACATCATCACTCCAAGATTGCAAACATATATTTGTGGTTATGCCCTCCACCAGAGATGTGTATGCCACATCTTGAATCTTGTTGTTCAAGATGCTATGCAAGCAATTTGTGCATTTTAAACAGTGTCCGTGATGTCATTCGTTATCTCACAAGTTCCCCATAAGTGGTAGCCAGATTCGCGGAGTACTGCGCAGCCAATAGGAAAGAACCAAGAAGATTTGGTCTTAACATGAAGGTGAGGTGGAACTCGACATATATCATGTTAAAGAAGATACAATGGTATACACATGTTATATCCGTTTTTGTCAATGCTAACTTTCAAAATAGTGAATTGGTAGTTACTAATTCAGATTGGCAGATTGTTAGTCGTTTTTGAGAGTTCTTAAGACCTTTTTGTAAAGCAACAAAAGTTCTATCTGGTATTTATTATCCCATCTCTTGCTTAGTTATAGAATTTATTTGGTTAATTACAGACAAAATTGCCAAATCTAGGGAGAGCCTCCTTTTAGGTCATGCCGTCGTAGCAATGGAGGAAAAATTTATTAAATATTTTGGTTCTATTTCACACTTGTATTGCTTTGCTATGATTTTCGATCCTACAAAAATATTGGCACGTTTACATGTTGGCATGGAGGGAATAGGTGAATGCCTTGGCCTTGATTATTTAGAAGATTTCACACATGTCAAAGAGGAGCTTTTTCGTGTTTTTCATATGTATCATGATAAGTTTGGCAGCAGCGGAAGATCGGAGGCCTAACAACAAACGCAACAAGGAAAGACAAATTTGACATCACACTTATGGAAGAAGCTAAAAGGGTAAGTCTACTTCTTCGTCTACTTCTTCGTCCTCTCAGTCTTAGGCGGCCTCCAAGTAGAATTCTGTCTCGGAGTTGAGCTACTATTTGGAGTATGATTTTACAAAATATTGATCCTGATCTTACTGGTGGAGGCAAGATAGACTTGCTCGAGTGGTGGAAGAACAACAAACGGATATTTCCTGTGCTGTCATATTTCGCACGGGATGTTCTCATGGTGCTAGTGTCTACCGTCTCTTCCGAAGCGACGTTCAGCACGATAGGAAGAATAATCGAAGAGAGAAGATCATCCCGTACGCCTAGGATGGTGGAGCCAATCACATGCGCCAAAGACTAGGAATAAGCCAAAGAGCGGCAACATCGTGAACTGGAGGATCCTGAAATCGTACATGCGTATGCTGACCTTGAACGCATGAACAATCTAGACATTGATGAGTAGATGCTATGTACGTATATTGTTGTAGTTAGTATGTACATATATTATTACTATACTCTTTTCCTTACTCGGGGAACCCCACTCTGGGGTGTAAGGTTTTTAATGAGGCAGTAGCATTGTATTTTTAAAATATCAAAGAAATTCTACTTTTTCCCGAAATATTTACGTCATTGCGTGTCCATGTTTTTATGCAACTAATTCAATTTCAACTAGTTTTTAACGAGGCGGGTACGAGAGAAAGGAAAATAACGACCGTCGCCACCATCGTCGCCGCCGTCTTCGTCGTGTATAATTACTTTAGAGTGGGCTTAGGCTGGCACAGCACGAATACTGGCACGGCAGGCTTTGGGCCATGCTTGGGCCTGGCCAGACATGAAGCGGGCCGGCATGGCACAACATGTTGAGATGACTGAACCGAACCGGCACGACACGAAGCGGCATGAAGCACGATAGACCCGGTCTACTTGTGTCTTTGCCGAGGATCAAACCAAGAGGTTCACAGGCAACCGAGCAAAGATTAACACTACCCTAATTTACCTAGTATTTTACAATCTATATCTTAATTGTGCTATTTGTTTATGCTTGAGCTCAGCGAATGTTTCCATGCAAGAATCACCCTTTTAATACAAGATGCCTGGTAAAGAAAAATTATAAAAGGCGATGAAGGTACGGCAAATGACAGGAGCATCGGGAATCCGAGATGCAGTGGCTTCACGGGCTTAACATTTTTTTCAGCAAATAAAGAATTGGATGGAAGTACAGTTCACCTTCAAAGTTACACACAGGAGTACCTTCTTGGCCGAACGGGTCTGTTTCTTTTTCAGTTTTTATTTTTTATATAGTAATTAATTTTTAAACAGAGTATTTTTTAAAATATGATCTACTAATTAATCGTAATACATATTATACTAACTTTATTTATATTGGTAAAAACCGCATATGAGTTTTAGTTAATATATAATCTTTCACACGAATAGTCTAAAAATTACAAATCATAATCAAAACTACAAACCATAGCTAAAAAGAACAGTTCCTATATACTGTGCTCATGCCGCAGAATCTGTAAGAAGTAACGTTACTATAAAACGTAACCAAGCAGGCTCCACGCCGGCCGCGAAAAGCACAAAACGGAACACACGGCGCTAAGCACTATGCACGGCCAAAGCGAACTCCCCGTGTAATTACCTTCACTCCGCAAGGTACTGCTCGCTTGGATGAAAATAGGGTTAAAATTGTACCGTATGTAACTAAAATTATACTATAGGCAGGTGATAGTGACTTATTTAATGTAAAAAAATTTAAAAATAAAAAATAAATTAATTTATTACAGATAATACAAATGAATACAAAAAAACTAATAAAAAACTGAAAAGGCAAAAATACTTAGAAAAAAATAAAAAAATAAAAAATAAATCAAAAATCAAAAGCTCAAATTAAAATGGTCGAGTCCTAAAAAACATGTACTACTTGGAGCGAGTCCCCAAAAAACATACTACTCACCTTTCCTATACCTTCGCGCAAACCCAAGTGCTAGTGGCAAAGCTACCCGCGAGCGATTAGGCAAAAATCAAACCCACCGTCCACACCCGCCTCGCTACCTAATCACAGGCTCTCCCAGAGAGCGACCCACACTGCCCAATCAAAGAGAGCACAGTCCCAAGCAAAGCAGCACTGCCACTGGGAGCAGAGAGGCAGAGCGAGGCAGGCGCAATGGGGGTCCGCCCGGCGGCCACGAAGCTGCACATCTCCCCCTCTGCCGCCCGGCGGCCCTCCTTGCTGCCCTTCGCCGTCGTTGCCCTCCTCTGCTCCGCCTCCTACCTCCTCGGCGTCTGGCACCACGGCGGCCTCTCCTCCCCCTCCCGCTCCCCATCCTCCTCCGCTGTCTCCATTGCCACCGCTGTCTCCTGCACCACCACCCTCACCCCCTCCAGCCGGTCCCTCGACTTCTCCGCGCACCACGCGGCAGCGGATGACGACGCTGCGGCGGCCGCCGCTGCCTCGTCCGCGTCCTCCGCGCCGCGGAGGTACCGGGCGTGCCCGGCCAGGTACTCGGAGTACACGCCGTGCGAGGACGTGAGGCGGTCGCTGCGGTACCCGCGGGAGCGGCTGGTGTACCGGGAGCGCCACTGCCCCGCGGGGCGCGAGCGGCTGCGGTGCCTCGTGCCGGCGCCCCGAGGGTACCGCAACCCGTTCCCATGGCCGGCCAGCCGCGACGTCGCGTGGTTCGCCAACGTGCCGCACAAGGAGCTCACCGTGGAGAAGGCGGTGCAGAACTGGATCCGCGTCGACGGAGACAAGTTCCGGTTCCCCGGCGGCGGGACCATGTTCCCCCACGGCGCCGACGCTTACATCGACGACATTGGCAAGCTCATCCCGCTCCACGACGGCTCCATCCGCACCGCGCTCGACACCGGCTGCGGGGTAAGTGACCAAGTTTCTTCGGCTTGCTTAGCTAGGACTAGGATTAGAAAGAATCGCTCGACACCGGCGTTGCTTTTGTGATAGATCTGAGGTTAATTCTTAGTTGGAGAAGTGAGAAATGGGAAACGGGGAGGTCTCATGGTCAACAGGGAGGTCAAAGAGGTCTCAGATCGGGATTGGGAGAATTTAATTACTCATAGCACGTTGCTCAGTTAAGCAATGTCTGTATTAGCAGACATTCGACACGGTTGGGCATCTTGTTGGATTGGTGAAATTTTCACCCTATGCGGTTATGGACTATAATACTACTAGTACTAGTTTACAAATTTTGCTGGCAATGGTTTTTTCCCAATTGAGATAGCATAGGTGAAATGGAAAAGCTGGTGGTGACTTCACTTGCCAGTCGGTGCTACCGAGTTCCTGATAAACATTTCATAATCTTTTTTCAACGAATGCATAGTGGGCACTATCATGGCACTGCAACTGTGACACCGTCCAAATGTGAAGTAGATCCTTTTTTCTAAAGTAATGTTAACGATGACTTACTCCTATTTGAAGTTCTACCCTAATTGCACTTCTTTCTTTACTGGAGATTTTCCCTGAACAGGCAAATTTGTGTTTTCAATGTAGCGCAACTGCCTTCACGTGCGTCCACATACGGATGAGATTTTAGTACTAGTTGCATGTACAAATGTCGACCTGTTGTGACGTTGTCTGAACTTTGAAGTGATGCGTGAAAAAAAAAATCCACTTTTGACCGTGGAACCTCCCGTAGCCGCATGGAAATGGCACCTAGCATTTTACTCTTTCCTTCCGGTGTTGGCTAATGTGTCGGCGCCTGCACGTACGTCGTGCCGGCCCCGTGCAGGTGGCGAGCTGGGGCGCGTACCTGCTGTCCCGGGACATCCTGGCCATGTCCTTCGCGCCGCGGGACTCCCACGAGGCGCAGGTGCAGTTCGCGCTGGAGCGCGGCGTGCCCGCCATGATCGGCGTGCTCGCCTCCAGCCGCCTCACGTACCCTGCCCGCTCCTTCGACATGGCGCATTGCTCCCGCTGCCTCATCCCCTGGCACCTCTATGGTAGTACATCCAATACTCCCCACCGCTCTCTTCATCCAAGTAGACTCCGCTTCTGGTCAGGAATATATGTACTGTCAACGTGCAGATGGATTGTATCTGATCGAGGTTGACCGCGTTCTGCGCCCCGGAGGATACTGGATATTGTCCGGGCCGCCGATCAACTGGAGGAAGTACTGGAAAGGGTGGGAGAGGACCAAGGAGGACCTGAGCGCTGAGCAGCAGGCGATCGAGGCTGTTGCCCGGAGCCTCTGCTGGAAGAAGATCAAGGAGGCCGGCGACATCGCCGTCTGGCAGAAACCCACCAACCACGTCAACTGCAAGGCCGCTAAGTCTCCGCCTTTCTGCTCCCACAACAATCCCGACGCAGCATGGTAATTACTAATTACAGTACTACCTGGAGTCACTAACCTATGGTCAAATCAATAGTATACATGTTGCACCGCTGTAATTGATTTGCACGTAGGTACGACAAGATGGTGGCCTGCGTGACTCCGCTCCCGGAGGTATCCGACGCAAACGAAGTTGCCGGTGGTGCGCTGAAGAAATGGCCGCAGAGGCTCTCGGCCGTGCCGCCCAGGATCTCCAGGGGCAGCATCAAGGGCGTGACGGCCAGGACGTTCGTGCAGGACACCGAGCTGTGGAAGAAGAGGGTCCGGCATTACAAGGCAGTGATCAACCAATTCGAGCAGAACGGGCGGTACCGCAACGTGCTCGACATGAACGCCCGCCTTGGCGGTTTCGCCGCGGCATTGGCGAACGACGCCGTGTGGGTCATGAACATGGTCCCGACCGTGGGGAATTCCAGCACGCTCGGGGTGATCTACGAGCGTGGGCTCATCGGAAGCTACCAGGACTGGTTAGTACTTCGCACTGGACACACCACATGGTCCTTCTATCACGGTGGTTGCAGCGGTGTGTCGGTGCCATGGTTGTTGTGCAACGGCTTATGTGATCTCACTGCATTCACTGCAGGTGCGAGGGCATGTCTACCTATCCCCGTACTTACGATCTCATCCACGCGGATTCGGTGTTCACGCTGTACAAAAACAGGTAACATAGCTTGCATCGAAACTCCCTAGGAGACAAAAGTCACTGAGGTAGCCTGACAATTTTTTACCACCTCTTCCTTGCAACTATGCAAGGTGTGAGATGGATAGCATTCTCTTGGAGATGGACAGGATCCTGAGGCCTGAGGGCACGGTGATTATCAGGGACGATGTAGACATGCTGGTGAAGATCAAGAGCGCCGCGGATGGGATGAGGTGGGACAGCCAGATCGTCGACCACGAAGACGGCCCGCTCGTCCGGGAGAAGCTCCTCCTGGTTGTGAAGACGTACTGGACTGCTCAGGACCAAGACCGATAGCAGTAGTGTGAAGTAAAATTCTATATGCTGATAAGCACATTGTTCAGAAGATCTCATAATTGGACCGCCATTTCTAGCTTCTTGTGTTACTTTTTCATGTTCTCTGTTGTTCTTTTTGGACGGTAGTTCTCGTATAGGAAATTTCTCTCTGGTAAGGTGTAAAACAAGGCAAAGATTTTCACTTGAAAGCCAAATTGTGCCACGTGGTAAATAGAAGTTACTGTTGTGGCTTTGTGGGTCATTTCAGATACTACATAGAATTGGGTTCATACTAGTACATTTTCAGTGTGTAATCCTTTTGTTATCCTTGTCTTCAGCAAAGTTAACTGCTGAACAAGAAGACTGGATTCAAGATCCCTGATCTATCCATAAGAAAATGAAGCTCTAGTACTATGGTTCCAAATCATAGAGGGAAAAAAAAGCAGATCTCACACTGTAGCGATGAATCCATCTGCTTAGGATGCAAGAGCGGCAACAAAAAGGAATCGGTCCCAGAAGCTAGGGAGGAGCAAATGAACACACACTGGTGGATAATGGCGGCATGGATTGAATTGGTACAGACACGTTGATAGGGCAGGAGGCCCCTCTTTAACAAGTCCGATATGAAGTTTTCCCCATGGCCTGTGCGGCCATGCCCACATCTTTTGGAGAGCACCGAGAAGTGTCCAAATGCTCATGGTGGAGGTTGGAACGGTGACGAGGGTTCCAAGATCTACACATGCTGCTACTAAGTTCAGCAGTTTTGCGGTACATGAACAGGCTAATTTATTCGATCCTTTGGTAGTCGACCAATTGTTGGGGCATCGATGTAACTAGCCACGTAGGCGCGGCACGCGCGCCATACCCATCTGACAAAAAAAAATAAAAGAGGTGATAATTCGTGAGGAGATTTCCAAAAAAAATCGGGGCGGAAACGTATTTTCGAGGAAGGTAATGGGCTTTTCCGAGAAAAACCGGGGGTAAAAACGTATTTTCTAAAAAGGCGGAGGGTTTTTTCGAAAAAACCGAGGACCCGAACGTAAAAAACCGGGGACCCGCGCGCGATTTCCGAAAACGCGGGGTGCTAACCAGCAAAACGGAGGGGTCAAAAAAAATTTATGAGGACCTTTTCGCGAGAACCAAGGACCTGTACGTAATTTCGGGAAAATACGGGGGCCTTTTCGCAAAATGCCACCCCAGACCGTACGAAGATTCTCCTCGCACGCGTCGGCGAGGCGCTGGCTCTCGCGCGGCCGGGGCGACGTGGCTAGCGCGAGCGACGGAGAACTCCTCCAACTTTGAATGGGTAGGTATTATGCAGCATACTGTCACGCCGCTGTAGTGTTATTACTGGACCTTTTTTTCTCCGGCCTATGGTGCCTTGTTAAGTGGACAGGCTACAAGCTTGACCGTTCAATTCAGCCCATTTATAATTGCACCATAATTGGGCTGGCAAATAGCTCGCCAATCATTGAGCAACTTCATAGTCTGCAAATCCTGCAGACCGTCGTGTTCTGAAAGACCGAGAATAAAGTGGACATTTTTGCGAGATCAAAAGGACAAGTGTTTCCAGTGAAAAGAAACAAAAATATATCGAAATTGATAGGCTTCGGACGTTCGGCCATATCGGACACTAGGGATAGATATCGAGCCGGTTTGGTTCGGCTCGGCTCGGTAAAACTTGTTAGTGAGGAGGTTTGGCTCGGCTCGTTAAGCTAACGAGTTAGAAAGGTAGCTCGGCTCGGCTCGATAGCAAGCTCGAACTTGGCTCGTTAGACTCGGTAGGAATACTAATTCTCTCAATTAAACAATAGAAAAAAACCAAATTGCACAATGACTAACAAGCAAAAGTCAATGACTAATGAGTTGATTAATCAATGATGGTTTCATGTCATACATAACAGAAAAGGCTACTAAAAGCTGGTGAATCCCATTGTTGTTTACTATGTCCTGGCAGTTACTACCGGTACAATAATCTAGCAACACAACAAATCTGGTTGGTTGATCATTACTACCTAGTTTTGTATTTGTTACAGATAAAAACAGGGTGGCCATTTTCTTGCAATACTATGAGAAGTAGCATAGCAAGTAAAATTTCAAGAACAAGTTTTACCAAGCACCTACCACCCTTAGGTTTGTATATCTCACATGCATATGCACCGGTGACCGTGCTTAACGAGCCGGTGAGTGGCTCATGAGCCGACTCGAGCTCGGCTTGTTAGGTGGTCGAGCTAAAATCCTAGCTTGGTTCGGCTTGTTTTATGCTACAAGTCGAGCCGAATGAATCGGCTCATGAGCCTTGAGCTTTTTTGCCACTAGACGCTGCCCTATGTATTGACACGGTCCACTCCTCGGCCCATTCATCATTTTCTTAACTTGCTCGCTCCTCATTCCACCACCTCTCACTCTCTCCTCATTCTTTCCCCTCTCACTCTCTTCCTCTCTCCCGACGATACCCGATCTCTCCCGATGATACCCAACCCATGTACGGCGATGACCACGAGCCCAACCACCCCGTCCCCGATGTCGGCATCGCTGGATCCGGCCATCGCAGTCGACATCCTTGTCAGCCGTCCTCGAGCGTGACGTCGCCAGATCTGGACACCGCCATCGACTTCCTCTTCAACCGTCATCGGGCGCAGCGCCGCCAGATCTGGCATCCCCCTCCCCCCGGCAACCTAGGAGGTCGAGTGCATCACGAGAATGCAGGTGGCCTTCTCCTTCGGCGCTGGATCCACACTACGCACGCCACCTTCTCGCCGCTCGCCGTCGCCACGCCCAAGGCCTCGCCGCTGACTGCCATGGGTAGGTATTTGTTTTTTGTTACAACATTTTGATTTCATATATATAACAATTAGCAACAATCAGTGTAACATTGAGATTTTTGTGAAATATTTTTGTTGCACATGTTGTATGATAATGTTGCAAGTGTTGCTGTCAAATGTCTTGACCAGACCGTACCATGCTAGAGTCTAGATCAGACATCCGGAGACTAATAATACCCAAAATATATCCACTTGCGTAATTAGCTAGTTACTACTGAAAGAGTGGCTTGCAAATTGTACAGAGTAACTTACTATGTGTGAACTACCGCTAATCTAGTATACAAAGCACCTGCGAGTAACTTACTATGTGCAAACTACTATTAATCTAGTATACAAAGCACCTGCAAGTTGCACTGTTTCCTGGTTGCGTCAAGCCAACTATTTCATTGTTCGCTGAAATAGGGCACCATGGTGTCTGGGCACCAGACCTCTCTGTATTTGGATTACTTTTAGATGCGTGCAAGTGCAATGATATATAATATTTCAGGATAGAAAGTCTTAATCATGGATGAAAAGTCTCAATCATGAATGAAAAGTCTTAATCAATGATGAAAGGTTTCAATCATGGAGTCTGGACACCATGATATCTCTTATTTATACTATATATATATATATATATATATATATATATATATATATATATATATATATATATATATATATATATATGAAATGGGACACCAGGTGCCGGGCACCAAGCCTCCCACCCTTTAGATTGATTTTAGATGCGTGCAAGTGCAATAGTATATAATATCAGAATGGAAAGTCTTAATTATGAATAGAAAGTCTCAATCATGTATGGAAAGTTTTAATCATCGAGCCTGGGCACCATGGTGCCCCTGTTATATATATATATATATAATGTGTCATACAACTTTAGCATCAATACTTCAACATAATTGATAACAATATATGATGATAAAGAAGTAGCGATCAAAATATTTACCAAATGATGAAATCCACTAATAATATTAGTTAGTTTTAGTAAAGTGAAGGAATAAGGGTGAAACAACAGACAAAATTTGGTCACCATTGGCAAATACATCATCGGATCTCAATGACCTTTAAAAAGGAAGAAAATTACTTAAAATTTTTAAGTAAAAAATAGTAGAATGATCAAACAGAAGTAAATACATTACCTTTTAGTATTTACATTCTTTCAAATTCACGAAGCAATGAACCATAACATCATTGGTAACTTTCTTCCATTCTTGTTTCTCCACATAGCAAACAAGGCTATATTTATGAAATCATCATTCAATTAACTGAAAACTCAATTGTATATTGGTATGTTCCATAGTTCTAGAACAATATAGCGAAAAAATGTATCTAATGACTTACTTACTTGACAATGTTGTCAAATACAAAGCTTGATTCAATATAAGCACATGGATCATGATCACAATTGATAAAAATCAACAAAAAATCATCATATTGAAACCCTAACTCACAAATTAAACCTATTTTTTAAACAATATAGAATAATTGAGAGAAATTTAAAGCAAAATAAATACTGATGGGCGGGTCTAAGCTTCATTCGACTAGCGAGGGCGTGGGGCAATTAGGACCGGGCGGCACCACGGCGAGATGGTAGGTGAGGGCGGCCTGCGGCGCTGATTTCTCTCATTCTCTGGTGACTGATCGCTGCCTTGCTGGGTGCAGCTGTGTGGCGGGCACGGTGCACACCTCTTAGCCGACTGCGCGCGATGAACATGCATCAAGGGCTGCTGTAAAGCGACGCGCTTCGAGATTGAATGAACGGACACTCTGGCATGCTATGGTCTTCCCTCTTAGGCTGGCTCAAGGGTTAGCTCGACATGCCGCAATTGTCTTATGGGCTGAGGGCCAGTAGAGGCTCCTTGTGGTCTATTCATGGCTTCTGGGTGCTGGCTTTCACATGTAAGCTAGAGGTGATGATCCCAATAAAAAAATACCGGTTGGTCCAACTGGGCGCCCCTGCCTCCATCCAAGCACTAACATTAGCTCATTCAGAAAGGCGACGATCCTCCTACCTGTCGATCTAAACGATCGTCCTGCTGCCTGCAAAAGATGCCAAGGTCCTACAGGTCGTGCCACTGGCAACTTGTCACTTGACAATCTTCGAAAAGATGAACCAATAGGATCGATGGGCGATCCATGTCTGCTGTTACCACTCCATTTTATATGTTCTGATAACTAATGCGTGCACGCTCGCGTTGTCTAAAGTTATTCTGCTGTTTCACTAGTGCAAATTGTTTGAAAATTGAAATAGATAATGCACGGTTGCAACGCTCAATGATACACGTCCATGAAGCTACCAAGCTAATGGGTGAAAGAATCCAAGGCATCTCTAAGTCAAATATTAGAGGAAAGAAGAGCCATATACCCCTGAAAATTGCGTTAGTTTTTGAAAGACCTCAAAATTTCAAACCAAAAATTTTCCTGATTTTTCCTGGATTTTTGGTGAATTTTTGAAAACTTTCCCAATTGGGAAATTTTCGGCTCTTTCCGCTTTCTCTTTCGGGCCAAGCCGTCTTCTTCCGCCAAGACGCCTTTCCTCTTTCCGTTTCCTCTTCTCCTCGGCGCCTCCTCCTACTCCCGCCTCTTTTCATCGCTGAGCGCTCGCTCGCCGCCGGGACAGTAGGCCATGGTCGCCCGCCGCCGCAACCCGGTCCAAACCGGGCGCCCCTCTCCACGTGTCGCCCGATGCCTTCCCCTGGGCCCGCTTGCCAGCCCGGCCGCCCACTCGCTCCGCCGGCTGCGCGCTTCACCCCGGCTCCGCCCGCCACTCGCCACCCAACCCACGGAGACGCCGCCCGCCGCCACGTAGCCTCGACCAGATAGCCGTCCTCTCGAGCCCCACCGCCGGTGGCCGCTTTTCCCTCTCTCCGCGGACGCCACCGCCACACCGCCGCTACCGCCTCCCGCACGCCCGCACCCGCATTTACCCCCTTCGCTTCTGTCTTGTCCAGGCCTCGGTGGACTCGTGTCACACTCCCTCGCTCGCGGACGCCACGACACCCTTCCCTTTCTCCTCTTTTCCTCTCCTCCACCAAGGAACTCGGTCACTCGTCGCCACCCACACTCCCGCACTTCAGAGCTCCTTCCACCCTTCCTTTAGCCTCCCACCACCCTCAGCATTCTCCCAAAGCCGCCGATTGATCGCCATCGTCTCCAGCCCAGATTGCCTCCCCGAGCCGGCGACCTCCACAGGGCAATCTTCGGCTCCTCTCTTCTATTCTTCGATTCTTCTCGCTCTGAGCATCCTTTCTGTCCTCTGATAACTTCTGTAACCTTCTCTGGCCAGGTGATCGACCCAGGAAGTCCGACACCGAAGATCGCCGCCGACTTCAACACCCTCCCGTGGCCAGCCTTCTTGGGTATTCCCGAGCTAAAACCACTTCAGCCATTGTAAGCTCCAAGCTCCAAAGACTATAAAACCACTTCCCTTTTCGCCCAGGGACGACCGGTGAGCTGTTGCGCCACCGTGAGGACAAAGTCTCCCCTTCTGTCGCCAGCAACCATCTTTGATCCTCACCTTTCCCACAACCCCACACTAGTTTCCCCACCTTCCCAGGAACCTCTTTCCACCCTCCGATTCGACCTAGAGCCACTGGAGTTGCCACGCTGTTTTTCCTCCGCCGTTCCCTGTTTCTCCGGCGAGAGCTCGAACGCGAGGTAGACGAAGAGACGTGGCCGCATCCCCACCGCTTCTCCGATCGTTATCTTTTAAAGACGATCGTCGGATGACCTCGTTTCAAAGCCGTCCGATCTTCGTAAAGATCTCTGCCAGTCGCCGTCCGATCCATAACCCTACACCCCAGCCGTCCGATTTCATTTAACCCGCACGATCGGGACCGCCATTGTCGCCCATCTCTACCGAACACAGGCCACGTGTCGCCCATCCGACCGGGGGGAGCGCCAGCCGGGCCGCAGCCGCCGCCGTGGGGTCAGCGCCACTTTTGACGCGCAGCCACAAAGGTCGGTCTGCCTGCTATGCGGTTGAGCCTACCGTTTGCATTCATCGGATTTTCCGATTTTCTCAATTTCAAAATCCGAAAAATCCAAATAAATTCTAGAAAATCACGAAAATCCCAAAATTCCCAAATTTCACCACATTGCTCTTTTCATTTTCTCGAACCCATCTGTAAATTCCAATTTCCAAAATTATTCCCAGAAAATCTAAAAATTCAAAGAGCCCTTTTTATTTGATATTTTATGCAATTTATTTCTTTTATTTTCTTTAATAGATTATTTTTGCCTTGCTTAATTAGAATTGAGCAGGACTTATGTTATTTTATGTGTTTGCGCTAGTGACGAAGCGCTGAAGGTTCTTGCAAGACCAAGATTCGAGGAGTCGCCGCCACGAGATCGCCAAGTCGTCCGGTTCCACAAGAAGTCGCAACCCTTGATCATGTTGAATCCCATGTCCTTTAAATTATGTCTTTACACTATTTGCATTATTGTTAGTTGTAAAATGCTAGTTTGTGTAAAATAAAATGCTTAGAATGACATACGATATAGGTAATACCTACCACTGATAAATGCCATGTTAAACTTGCAGCCATTCCATTGTTAACCCTAGTAGTATCTAAATTACTGAATTAATAATTGTAGGTTATATTTACATCATGCAAATCTTTACACTGCTAAGGTTGCGGCCGTGGGCCAGTAGATTTGAAAACCCGGTTAGGGTAGGGTGGTGTGGGACACCATACCCTAGGTCTGAGGTGCTAGTATACGTAATTTTAGGGTAAGAGTGTTGTGGGAAACCGTGAGACGGTCTTCGCCCACTGCTTACCCCGAGGTGAAGGTTGCGGACCTCATGAGAAAATATAAGGACTAAATCCCTTGCGCTAAGCATATGACATAGTAATCGCCAACCATTGGTGTTGACGTGTCAACCCCGGTTTAGTAGTCGCTCAAATCCAAGTGAAGCCCTACATGAGAATTGGTATGTGGTATGTAGATCCATACACACAACGATGGGTCCCTATAACTCGGGCCCCTGGCGTTCGCTTTGGCCTACGGATACCGAGGGTATATGGATTCGAACCCATCGGATAGAGTGTAAGCGAAGAACCGAGCAAATGAAAAGACCTGGTTTCTTAACTCACCATGAGGGTTAAGAATGCTTGTGGGTAAAGATGAGCAACTCGCAGAGTCAATTAAATGGTATTCGAATACGCCGTGCTCCGGTTAATGGAGTCGTGTCAAATGGGTGATTTCCAGTTGCAAAGCTTAAGTAGTTTTCACAAATATGTTTAACTTGATTAGTTGGTAAATCAAACTTTGAAAACCCCTGTGAATTAAGAAGTAGTCCTATTTTGATCTTCCAAAAGATTTATTAAATAAAACTGCATCCACCCAAGTAATAAACCAAGTATACTCCCAACCTTTGTTGAATCGTGCAAATAGTTAAGCTAGGTTTCCATTGTGGCTTGTCGAAATGGTTAGCTCACGGCTTGTTGAACACATTAGATGATCAAGATGTTGGCGAGGGCTGCCTGTCGAGGAAGCCCCCGAGGAGCCGATCCCGATGAAGATCCTTGGTTTTAGGTCTCAAATACGCCGAGTTCTGGTAGTTCTTTTGCATTGTAATATATTTCGGGCTTGCATGCCCGCCTCAGAAACCGGGTTGTTAAACCTTATCTTGTAATATATGTTGGTCTTTTGCTGTAATCTGCGATGGTATACTCTTGCGCGACGTTCCATAACTGTTCATGCGTGAATAGTTGCGGGACGCCGTGTCCTCACATCACCCCTGGCAACGGGGGTGTGACAAGAAGTGGTATCGAAAGGTGTTTCTTGACCGTAGGTTGAGACCTAAGGAAATTTAGGAAGCGATTTCATCGCAAAACCTAATTTAAATTCTAAAAGAAGTTGATGAAAATATAAGTATTATCATTGCCTTGCTTCTCTCTTGTTGTTATCTTACCGTCTTAGTGCGATTCGACTTAAGTTTTATTTTTGCAAAATGTTTATTACTTTACTTGTCTAACTTCAAAATTTTCGTTTCGGCAGATGGTGCACTTCATCCACTCCCGTCCTGAGCGTATGGAGGGTTGGCCTTCCAAGCTTTGGGAGATGCAGCAGTTCTTGGGAGCAGACGGCTGGCACACTCCTGTGTTTCATGTCGTTGGCTGTTTCCACGACCAGGAGAGGTACGAGTGGAAGGCTTGGGTGACCTTGATCCCCTTGCCTGTCCGCCCAGACCAGGAGCGGAGGTTCGTTGCTCGCCGCATCAGCCAGGAGGACGCCTTGCAGGATGTGGCCAGGAAGGCCGCAATCCACCGCGTGACTACTACGACCGGAGTTGGCGAGTCTCCTTGATCCGATTCGCGGTCGTTGGACGGGAGGGCCTTCTTAGTGCCCCGCCCACGAGGGAGACGATCCCGCTTGCGGGGTCGCCAACATCGTGGCCAAAGCAGAGCTCCGAGACGGCGGGCCGTGAAGGAGTCACGGTCCCTTCAGCAGCAGCTGCGCGAGGCACGTCAGGAGGCGCAGCAGCTCCGTCTCGCCCTCGTCCGCCATGAGGCAGTCGAGGCAGGCGAGATGTCGATCGCTGGAGAGTCTCCAGCGTTGCCTCCTCGTGCGACTCTGTGCAGTCTCCGTTGAGGCGCAGGCCGACTACTCGGGAGTACCGTGCGTGGTTCCGTCCTGCAGCTCCTCGCACCTTGCCAGCACCAGATGCCAGAGAGGAGTAATTGGTATCTGTTAGTTTAGTCTGACCCTGTGTAGTAGTGGTACTTTTGGTAGTGTAATGCAAGTTGTATCATGAACCCTAAGTGGTGTGTGTATACCACTTGCTTATTGTAATCCTTATGTTAACTATCTCTTATGTTGTTTATCTAATTATCGGTATTCTCGATGTATTCAAAGCTTTCTTCTGTCTTGTTCGTCTTAATTCTTACCTTTTCATCCTATACTTGCCTTGAAAAATTCAAGTCTTACTTATCTATTCTTGTTTACCAAAGTCACCAAAGCTAATCTCAAGTTTCCAACTGGCCGACTCTCACAATGGACCCAACACGGCAGATCGAAAGGCACCGGTGCAAGGTGGTGCACCTGCCACCGATCAGACTACAATTGCAAGTGTGTTAGCTATGATAGAGCAGAACAGATATCGATCGGAACAGAATATGGCCAGAATATTAGAACAAAGATACCGATTTCTTGAGCGATTGCAACCCGATCCCGTGTCAACAAAGTGGAAATAATGTTAATAGAGAAGGTGCCCCAATCACCTCTCGATGGGTCGATTTCAAAAGACCCGTCCACCAATCTTTTCTACATCTACGATCCTCTAGCAGCAGAGGACTGGCTGTTGGATGTAGAAAGGAAGCTACAAACAAGACAAAGTGTGATGATAAAGAAAAAGTATTGTATGCCTCACATCAGTTACAAGGCCCTGCATCGACATGGTGGATTAACTATCAACGTATACATCGAAGTGAAGAAATCACATGGGAGGAATTCTCAAAAGCCTTCCGTAAAGCCCATATCCCAGATGGAATCATTGAAGCTAAACGCCGAGAGTTTCTAGCACTTAAGCAAGGGAATAATACAGTAATGGAATATTTACATCAGTTTAATCAGCTTTCAAGATTTGCTCCAAATGATGTTGACAATGAAGATAAGAAGATGGGAAAATTTCGAACTGGGTTGCAGAAGACATTAAAATTTCACATTTCTGCAATAAAATTTACAGATCTATCTGAAATGGTGGATAGTCTTATCAGTTCTGAAGAAGCCAGAAATGAGAAAGAAGATTTTAAGAAACGCAAAGCAATGTATAAACCTCAGTCATTTTCACATGGTGCTCAACGAGGACGGACAACGGGATCATCCTCGTATCGACCCCAATCATCACGACAGCTTGTGATTCTTCCAAGAGCTCAATCAAATCAGTCACAACAAAATCAAGCACCTCGACCACTGTCTATTAAGTGCTTCACATGTGGTGGTAATCACCTAGCCAGCAATTGTCCGCGAAGGACAAATGCCTGTTTTCATTGTGGAGAAATTGGCCATTTCAGAGATCAGTGTCCTAAGAAAAACTTACCATCGGAGGTGGCCAAGACACAAGTTCTCCATCAACAGCAGGAGGTGAAACCACAGACAGGAACCGGCACTGCAAGGGGAGGATTCTTACAGATGAAGCCAGCAGGACCTCAGTCACCAGCAAGCATAGCAAACTACACAGCTGCAGGCAGAGGCAGAGGCCGCTCAAGACCTACCTTCTTAGCCAGAGTCAACCATGTATCAGCTGAAGATGCGGCAGGAGCCAGCGACATCATTGCGGGTATGTTCCCAATTAATTCCGTACCTGCACTGATTTTATTTGACCCTGGTGCAACACATTCTTTCATTTCAAAGAGTTTTGCCTCAAGAAATCAGTTGCCATCTGTTTCCTTGCCAAAACCCTATGTAGTCCAAACTCCTGGGATTAGAATGGAGTCCCATATCGGTGTGGTGGGCTTACAAGAAAATACAAGGAGTAGATTTTAAGGCGACTTCTCGCAGACTAGACATGACAGACTAGATGCCATTCTGGGTATGAATTGGCTAGCCAAGAATAAAGGCCAGGTAAACTGTGAATCCAAGACAGTTATATTAGTTAGCCCAGAAGGTCAGACAGTAGTGGTAAAAACAGATCGAGAATTGGTAAAGAAAACCAAGAAGCATGTACTCAATGCACTGACAGTTACATTTAATCAAGTACCTGTGGTGCATGAGTACCCTGATGTGTTTCCAGAAGAATTGCCAGGAAGACCACCTGACAGACAAATAGAACTTGCCATAGAATTGATTCCAGGCACTAAGCCGATCGCCAAACATCGAGATGTAATGTCGAAGTTTAATTAAAAGAACTCAAGAGACAACTGGATGAATTACAAGAAAAGAATTCATTCAACCAAGTATTTCACCTTGGTCACCCCAAGATTATTTGTGAAGAAGAAGAGTGGAGAATTGAGAATGTGCGTTGATTATCGGGATTGAATGTCATACAATTAAGAATAAATATCCATTACCAAGAATTGATGACTTGTTTGATCAACTCAAAGGAGCTAAAGTATTTTCCAAGATTGATCTACGTTCAGGTTATCACCAACTCAAGATCCGAAAACAAGATCGAGAAAAGACAGCTTTCACAACCAGATATGGATTGTTTGAATTCACAGTTGTGCCATTTGGTTTGACCAATGCACCAGCATATTTCATGAATCTTATGAATTTGGTGCATATGGACCAACCGGACCGATTTGTGATAGTCTTTATAGATGACATTTTGATTTACTCCAAAAGCGAAGAAGAACATCAACAACATTTGCATATGGTATTATCCGGACTCGAGAACATCAATTATATGCCAAGTTTGAGAAATGCGTTTCTGGTTAAAAGAAGTAGCTTTCTTGGGTCACATTATTTCAGAAGAAGGAGTCAAAGTTGATCCAGAAGATTGCCGCAGTTATGAAGTGGAACCAACCCAAGACAGTGACTGAAGTGAGAAGTTTTCTTGGATTGGCAGGCTATTATCGCCGATTCATAGAAGGATTCTCAAAAATCTCTCGTCCACTTACTCAATTATTGAAGAAAGACAAGCCATTCATTTGGACAGATGCTTGTGAGAAGAGCTTTCGACATCAAGACCAAGTTAACAACAACGCCAGCTTTTGATTCTACCAAACCCGAAAAAGAATTCCAAATTTATTGTGATGCCTCAAACAAGGTTTGGGATGTGTGCTAATGCAAGATAGAAGGGTTGTTGCTTATGCATCCGACAGTTGAAACCGCATGAAGAGAACTATCCAACGACGATTTGGAGCTAGCGGCGAGAGTATATTCTCTCAAAATTTGGAGACACTATCGCTAGGAAATCGTTATAAATATTTTCGATCATAAGAGTTTGAAATACCTTTTCACTCACCTGAATTAAACATGAGGCGCAACAAGATGGTTGGAATTGATCAAGGACTATGATGTGGATCTACAATACCACCCAGGCAAAGCAAATGTGGTTGCTGATGCCCTTAGCCGAAAGACCCGACAAAATAAGATTAAGGCAGTCGAATATCCTTGAATTACAAAAAGATATACAACGATCGAACTTAGTTATAATGAAGAAGGTGATGAAGCAAGACTAGAAATTCAATCTCTCACCGACAGATCAAATCAAGGCAACGTAAGAAAAGATGAAGAAATTCAAGAACTTAAAAAGAAAATTCAAGAAGAAGGGTTGATGATTATGCAATAGATGAACATGGGATTCTCATTTTCCGTGGTCGTTATTGCATCCCCAACAAAAAGGAGTTGAGAGAATTGATCCTAGCTGAGGCTCACTCCTCTCAATTCTCGATTCACCCAGGAAGCACCAAGATGTATCAAGACCTGAAAAAGAAATATTGGTGGAAGACAATGAAGAAAGAAGTGGCAGAATATGTAGCAAAATGTGATGTCTGTCAGCAAATCGAAATAGATCACCAGAAGCCCTCAGGGTTACTACAACCTTTACCTATTCCTGAATGGAAATGGGACAGTATCGGCATGGACTTTATCACGGGGCTCCCCAAAACTCGTGAAGGTTTTGACGCCATTTGGGTCATTGTCGACAGATTAACCAAAGTGGCTCATTTCCTTCCAATCAAGCAAACTTATGGGAAAGATAAACTCACGAGTTATACCGACAAAGATTGTGACACTCCATGGAATCCCTAAAAGAATTGTCTCGCAGAGGAGCACAATTTACATCCAAATTCTGGAAGAAGTTACATGAAGCCATGGGCACTGACCTGAATTTCAGTACAGCATATCATCCCCAAACAGATGGTCAGACAGAAAGAACAAACCAAATTCTAGAAGATATGTTGAGAGCTTGTACTATTGTGTATGGAGCAGCATGGAACGCCTGCCTACCATTTGCTCAGTTTTCATACAACAATAGTTACCAAGCTAGTATTAAAATGGCCCCATTTGAAGCATTATATGGTAGAAAATGCGAACGCCTTTGAATTGGTCAGAAACCGGAGAACGACAACTTCTGGGTCCCCAAATTGTTCAAGATTCTGAGGCTCATGTCAAGATTATCGAGATGACTAAAGATTGCACAAGACCGATGTAAGAGTTTACCGACAAACGCAGGAAAGATCTAAACTTCGAAGTTGGAGATTTTGTCTACATTAAAGTTACCCCATTCAAAATCGTCAAAAGATTTCAAGTCAAAGGGAAATTAGCTCCAAGATATGTGGGACCTTTTCAAATAACTGAAAGAGTTGGGGAAGTAGCTTATAAAGTACAGCTTCCACCCAACTTATCCAGGATACATAATGTATTCCATGTATCCCAACTTCGGAAATGTCTACGACAACCCACAGATGAAGTACCATTATCAGATATTGAGCTACAAGATGATTGGACCTATCCAGAAGGACCGTTACAGATACTCGAGACTTCAGAGAGGCAGCTCAGAAATAGAAATGTCAAATTCTACAGAGTACAGTGGAAAAATCATACTACCAAGAGTCTACTTGGGAAAGAGAATCGACTTGTCATGGATTTTCCTAACTTACTCCTGGACGATTGAATCTCGGGTCGAGATTCCTTTAAGGGGTAGGTTGAAAGACCTCAAAATTTCAAACCAAAAATTTTCCTGATTTTTCCTGGATTTTTGGTGAATTTTTGAAAACTTTCCCAATTGGGAAATTTTCGGCTCTTTCCGCTTTCTCTTTCGGGCCAAGCCGTCTTCTTCCGCCGAAGACGCCTTTCCTCTTTTCCGTTTCCTCTTCTCCTCAGCGCCTCCTCCTACTCCCCGCCTCTTTTCGCTGAATCGCCTCGCTCGGGGGGACGGCCGGCCATGGCGCGCCTCGCCGCAACCCGGTCCAAACCGGGCGCCCCCTCCACGTGTCGCCCGATGCCTTCCCTGGGCCCGCTTGCCGGCCCCGCCGCCCACTCGCTCCGCCGGCTGCGCTTCACCCGGCCCGCCCGCCACCTCGCCACCCAACCCACGGAGACGCCGCCCGCCGCCACGTAGCCTCGACTCAGATAGCCGCCCTCTCTGAGCCCCACCGCGCTGGCCGCCTTTCCCCTCTCTCCGCGGACGCCGCCACCGCCACCACCGCCACCGCCTCCCGCACGCCCGCACCCCGCATTTACCCCTTCGCTTCTGCCTTGTCCTGGGCCTCGGTGGACTCGTGTCACACTCCCTCGCCCATGGACGCCACGACACCCTTCCCTTTCTCCTCTTTTCCTCTCCTCCACCAAGGAACTCGGCCACTGTCGCCACCCACACTCCCGCACTTCGAGCTCCTTCCACCCTTCCTTTAGCCTCCCACCACCCTCAAGATTCTCCCAAAGCCGCCGATTGATCGCCATCGTCTCCGGCCCAGCATTGCCTCCCCGAGCCGGCGACCTCCACAGGCAATCTTGGCTCCTCTCTTCTATTCTTCGATTCTTCTCGCCCGAGCATCCTTTTCGTCCTCGATAACTTCAGAACCTTCTCCGCCGGTGATCGACCCAGGAAGTCCGACACCGAAGATCGCCGCCGACTTCAACACCCTCCCGTGGCCAGCCTTCTTGGGTATTCCCGAGCTAAAACCACTTCAGCCATTGTAAGCTCCAAGCTCCAAAGACTATAAAACCACTTCCCTTTTCGCCCAGGGACGACCGGTGAGCTGTTGCGCCACCGTGAGGACAAAGTCTCCCCTTCTGTCGCCAGCAACCATCTTTGATCCTCACCTTTCCCACAACCCCACACTAGTTTCCCACCTTCCGTGAACCTCTTTCCACCCTCCGATTCGACCTAGAGCCACCGGAGTTGCCACTGCTTTTTCCTCCGCTGCCTCGCTTCTTGGCGAGAGCTCGAACGCGAGGTAGACGAAGAGACGTGGCCGCATCCCCACCGCTTCTCCGATCGTTATCTTTTAAAGACGATCGTCGGATGACCTCGTTTCAAAGCCGTCCGATCTTCGTAAAGATCTCTGCCAGTCGCCGTCCGATCCATAACCCTACACCCCAACCGTCCGATTTCATTTAACCCGACGATCGGGACCGCCATTGTCGCCCATCTCTACCGAACACAGGCCACGTGTCGCCCATCCGACCGAGGGGAGCGCGCCGAGCCGGGCCGCACAGCCGCCGTGGGCAGCGCCGGCCGACCCACGCAGCCGCGCAGTCGGGTGAGCTGCACTTTGTTGCGGTTGAGCCGGCCGTTTACATTCATCGGATTTTCCGATTTTCTCAATTTCCAAAATCCAGAAAAATCCAAATAAATTCTAGAAAATCACAGAAAATCCCAAAAATTCCCAAATTTCACCACATTGCTCTTTTCATTTTTCTAAACCCATCTGTAAATTCCAATTTCCAAAATTATTCCCCAGTAAAATCTAAAAATTCAAAGAGCCCTTTTTATTTGATATTTTATGCAATTTATTTCTTTTATTTTCTTTAATAGATTATTTTTGCCTTGCTTAATTAGAATTGAGCAGGACTTATGTTATTTTATGTGTTTGCGCTAGTGACGGAATCGCGAGAAGGTTCGGTGCAAGACCAAGATTCAGAGCTGCGCCACGAGATCGCCAAGTCGCCCGGCCACGGCAAGTCGCAACCCTTGATCATGTTGAATCCCATGTCCTTTAAATTATGTCTTTACACTATTTGCATTATTGTTAGTTGTAAAATGCTAGTTTGTGTAAAATAAAATGCTTAGAATGACATACGATATAGGTAATACCTACCACTGATAAATGCCATGTTAAACTTGCAGCCATTCCATTGTTAACCCTAGTAGTATCTAAATTACTGAATTAATAATTGTAGGTTATATTTACATCATGCAAATCTTTACACTGCTAAGGTTGCGTGGGCGAGAGATTTGAAAACCCGGTTAGGGTAGGGTGGTGTGGGACACCATACCCTAGGTCGGAGGTGCTAGTATACAGAATTTTAGGGTAAGAGTGTTGTGGGAAACCGTGAGACGGTCTTCGCCCGCCGTTTACCCTGAGGTGAAGGTTGCGGACCTCATGAGAAAATATAAGGACTAAATCCCTTGCGCTAAGCATATGACATAGTAATCGCTCAACCATTGGTGTTGACGTGTCAACCCCGGTTTAGTAGTCGCTCAAATCCAAGTGAAGCCCTACATGAGAATTGGTATGTGGTATGTAGATCCATACACACAACGATGGGTCCCTATAACTCGGCCCTGGCGCTCCATTTTGGCCTACGGACACCGAGGGTATATGGATTCGAACCTATCGGGTAGAGTGTAAGCGAAGAACCGAGCGGTGAAAAGACCCGGTTTCTTAACTCACCATGAGGGTTAAGAATGCTTGTGGGTAAAGATGAGCAACTCTGCAGAGTCAATTAAATGGTATTCGAATACGCCGTGCTCCCGGTTAATGGAGCTGTGTCAAATGGGTGATTTCCAGCTGCAAAGCTTAAGTAGTTTTCACAAATATGTTTAACTTGATTAGTTGGTAAATCAAACTTTGAAAACCCCTGTGAATTAAGAAGTAGTCCTATTTTGATCTTCCAAAAGATTTATTAAATAAACCGCATCCACCCAAGTAATAAACCAAGTATACTCCCAACCTTTGTTGAATCGTGCAAATAGTTAAGCTAGGTTTCCATTGTGGCTTGCTGAGCTGGTTAGCTCACGGCTTGTTGAACACATTAGATGATCAAGATGCTGGCGAGGGCTGCTCTGTCGAGGAAGCCCCTGAGGAGCTGATCCCCGATGAAGATCCTTGGTTTTAGGTCTCAAATACGCTCGAGTTCCTGGTAGTTCTTTTGCATTGTAATATATTTCGGGCTTGCATGCCCGCAGAAACCGGGTTGTTAAACCTTATCTTGTAATATATGTTGGTCTTTTGCTGTAATCTGCGATGGTATACTCTTGCGCGACGTTCCATAACTGTTCATGCGTGAATAGTTGCGGGACGCCGTGTCCTCACATCACTCCTGGCAACGGGGGTGTGACAGTTTTTGGTGCTTTCGAGGCTGGTCATTGGCATGCACATCCGAGGTTCCCTTTGACAATTCATGCAACAAAATCCAACCATATGCATGAGGACGTACCCATATCGATCTCTCGTTTTAGTATATATGTTTAATGTCACCTTGCACTGATCATGCATGAGCCCACACCTTTGCAATCGGGACATAGCTTGTGATTAAGCTTCTTACTTTCTATAATGTCACTTGTAACCTAAAATTCGACACTGCCAACAGTAGCGGTCACTACTGTAGAAAATGTCATAACAGACGGTTCAAAAACGTCATTACAAATGGTTTCGTAAGCCATTTGAGTTTATGGGTCAGTAATGACATGAGGTCATCACAGACGGTTTCTGAACCATCTGTGATACAGTCTATCATAGATGGTTATTAACTCGTAACCGTCTATGATATATCATATATCACAGACGATTTCAACTAAAAACCGTATGTGATAGTGCATTATCACAGATGGTTACGAATTAATAGCCGTCTGTGATATTCTTTTCTATTCCTAAATATATTTCTTTTTGTTGGTTTGCCTCAGAAAATGCTAGCCATGCTGCCCTCTGAAATAAACATATTAACACAGCATACATTCAATTCACATTCATTCATTTCAGGAACAAGAACATCCATTTTACAAATCAATTAACTGAAATAAAATAAATTATCTATCCATGAACAAATACATACATGTACAATTAAGCTCAATCTTATCTCAATCAAATTCATTCTATATTGTGGAACTCCCCACATTCTTTTATGACTTTAGAGATCAAGAAGTACACACACTGTCCTAGATTTTGTTTGAGGTCAGGCTATTCCAACGGAGTTGTATCGATGGATACAACCTGTCAGTAGGAAGATCAATGTCGTGCATACATATATAAATTGATAAGTATGAAATAATTATTGTAAAATTGACAAACCTGAGGATCATTAGTATTCGCAGAATCAAGGAGTAGTTGCATGTTGTGACAAACCTAACAGCACCGTGAAACTCTTGTCAGACTAACCATTGCTTGCCTTCAATTTCAGTAGTTTAAGCACAGTTGACAACGTCGGGTACTTTGACTGGCAGCACGTGAACAAAGATTTCTCTGAGTTTAACATACTCTCTCATCACAGTTCCCTTCTGCATCGCGAAACATCTGATCCAGATTATCATCATGTAGCCTATCCGAATCGGAACCACAATCGACATCATCCGGTGGCATATCATTGACTTCGTCGGTGATGTCATTATTACTACCATCCTATGCACTCTGCTCTTCACCATGACCGGTTCAACGTACATACCCTTTTTTGAAATCCATTCGAATCAAGTGCACTTCAATCTATGCTTGGTTTTTAAACATTTGTATATTATCGCAATCAATGCATGGACATTACATATATGCCACCCCCTTATTCAACATATCATTCTTGATAGCTCTTGTAAAAGCTGACACACCATTAATGTACTATTCACTGACACGGTTCGCAGCATACATCCAGTTTCGGTCCTACGTTACACATATAATAAATTAGTTTCTCTAATTTTGATGTAACAAATAATTTCTATGAGACATCAGAACCCCCGTTTATACGATTTAACGATACATAAAGTAGTTTTTTTTACTTTAAACTATACTTTTGACCTTAGAACACTAACATGACAGATTTTAGATTTTTATTTTAATAAGTAAAATAAGTCAGTTACTTCATTAAGGTTATGTTTATACCATGTATCAATGGCCAATTCTCAGTGGAATGTTACATCAGAACAATTATTATTTATTTCAAGCTATTTTGGCTCTTTCTTAATCTTCAAAAAGAAATAAATTCCCTAGATATATACGATCTAAAGTAGCTATATGCAATAAGAACAATTAATTAAATTGAATTAAGTACAAATAGACTATAAATTGACTAAACCCTAAACCCACAACCATGCTAGATGCAAATAATCTTCTCTCTATATCAAGCTAGCTAGATCTAAACCATCTTCAATTCTCCTTTCACCAAATGCTAGATCTAAATTATAATGCAATTAGTGACAAATTACTAACCATAGGCGCTGAATATATGAATGGATCTACAATCATTCTTGTTAAATAGTCTACTTTTACCAAATGGCCACCTTAAAGCCCCACTTTCAGCTCAAAGCAGCAGCTTAGATCTAGAATTTAAGACAGAGGGTCAACGGGTCTGCATGTAATTAATATAGTAGAATTATCACAAATGGTTTTAACAAATCATCTGTGATTACTTAATTATCACAGACGGTTTCTGTGAAGTATCATAGATGGTTCAAATAGAAAACCATCTGTGATATTTTGGTAATATCACAGATGATTTTTGTTAATAATCATCTATGATACTTCACAGACGGTTTTTACCATGAACCATCTGTGATATTACATCTTCACAGAAGGTTTTTAGCGCTGGTATCAACATAGGCAGTCTCTAAACTAAAACCGTCTGTGATTGTTTTTAATACCGACAGTTTTGGGTAACCGTTTGTGATGTGGCATCTAGTATTAGGCTTTTTGTAGTAGTGGGTGGACATTTATTTACCGAAACCGAAAAATCGAACCGAACATAATCAATTCTACCGAAATTCTCAGTTAATTCGATTTTTGGTGATTGGCTCGGTTTTAAATTTGTTGCTATTTGGTATCCGATATTAGGTTTGGTTTTCATCTCTCAAAATCTGAATAATCTATATTACCAAATAACACAGCAGGCTAGCAACCATGAATCCCAAGGCCCAAGCCCAACCGAGGTAGCCAGTCCACCGTCCACCTCCCACAGTCCCACATGAACCTAGCCACTAACCATGGCGCACAACAGCACGAGTGCCCCATCAACCATCTCTCTCTTTCTCGCTTCGCGATCTTTTTCCTTCTCTCTTAGACGCACCCATCGGTCATCTCTCTACCGCTTCTCTCTCTCTCAGACGTAGGCACGCGCTGCCGTATGTAGCCAATCCACCTCATCTGACAAAGGTGCGGTGAAGCTGATGGAGATGACTCCAGATCCGGCGATGGCGAGGATCGAAGGAGGTAGATGACGGTAGGTTCTGCCCTCTGTCCGCAATGGAAACTCGCTGCCTTCGCCCTTCGTCTGTGATGGGAACTAACCGCCTCCGTCTAGATCTGAGTGCTTTGCCTTTGAGCAGAGAGACCATGGCCATGCTCGAAGACGAAGTCTCCATGTATGCACTCTCAAGTCTTTAGTTATTCTTGTTTGGAAAAGCTCTAAATTGTTAGTTCGGTATATACAGAAATAGGGGTGAAAATAGATCGGATAGTTTCTGACCGATCTGAACAATTTTTGAATATGAAAGGGTTTGGCTCGAATTTTTGTCAAATAGTCTCAGATCGGAAACAAATATGTATTTTTTTCTTGGAAATGAATACGAATACGACAGGACACTATCTATGGAATACGAATACGGAATCAGACTATCCGAAGACGATGGAATCCAGATATCCGGCCACAGCCCATATGTACACTAACTCAACTGCCCAAGGCTTAGGCCCAAGCCGAAGCCGCCCATTCGGCCACTCCATCCTTCAGGGGCAGGGCACTAGGGCAGCGCCGCTTCCCCCTGCTCAATGTTTCTTCCGATCTAGATCTGAGCAGCAGGAACCATGCAGCCGCAGCGGCGCACTCACTGGTGCACTGTCCTCCACTGTCGCCTCTCTGTTCGTCTCTAGATCACGGGTGCCACCCTTGACGCCTTGCCCTCCACCGCCGCACTAGAGCTTCCTTCCTCGACCGGTCCGGTGAGTGAGCAGCTCTGCGATGCTAGCTCTCTCCCCCTTTTTTTTCCTATTTCTCCTCTGCGCTCTGCCATTTGGTGGTGTCTCCTCCGCGCTCTGCGATTTGGTTGTGCCTCCTCTGCGCTCACGCTTGGTTCTGGTTGGCTGGCGTTCGGGCATGGTAAAGATTTCTACGGGGGATTGGGTACGAAGCACGCCATTGGGTGATACTGTAACTAGCCCTGCATTATTCTTGCGCGCATGTTGCTAGTGTAGCTGTGTAGTCGTGTAGGCAAGTCAGCAAGTGTTTGTGACAGGCGGCGTGCTGCAGATAGCGAGTAGTCTTGTAGCTGTGAATTCTGGCACAAGCCTTTTTTTTGTTGGCAATTGCAGATGATTCCACCGTCAATTTCTGTTCAAATTGTTCGTGTCAATGATGATATGGAGCAGATGTTAGTTGATGCAAATCTGTAGTGTTTTCAGTAATCTTGTAGTATTCAACTTTTCTGCCCTGTTATCTTTTTTCATTTTCCATGTTCTACCCAAATGTATAGCTCTATTTTATTTGACGCTTGCTTTTTTTTTATGTAGCTTCTGTCTCTTAATCAATACTAAGGTCTAAGAGAGTATACATTTTCAGTAATCTGCAGTTTTAGATGTTTCTGGCTGCATCAATAAAGTCTGACTTCCATTGACATCAAGAGTAGTTTAATTAGGAGGCTAATTAACCGATGTTATTAAGGTGGTGATCGGTTCTACCGAAAGTCAAGGCTTATGGTCGAAAACACTGCACTGGTGAAAAAAAAACATCAGAATGACAGAGACTTATTTGACATAATTAAATCTAAAAAAATTAAAAAAATATAAAAAATATGTTAGCCCATCACAAACAACGCAAACGAATACGAGAAAAAAAAGAACCGACAAAAAAGCGCAAAAAAAAGTCAAAAATTCAGAAAAAGACGAAATTATGAATAGTGCCAAAATAAGCTTAAGCCAATAAGCTTAAGCCAAAATAAGCCATAGTGAGCACGCCCTAAGTAGTATACGAAGCAGGTTGCTGAAAATGCTGTCGGTCTATAATTGTAGTGATTTAAGTAATAGGAGAGCAACGTTAGGGCATGTTGAAAGGGTGGTTTGGCTTTTGCAGCTGGAGACAGGGACGTATTCTAAGAATTTTTTATACTCCCAGACGAACAGAGCTTCTGCTTAATGCAATGTTATCATCAGTTCAGTTCATTACAGAAAAGATAGTCCTCAAGACAAGTATTACAATGGTTTTTGTTTTCCATTAAAAATGCCTTGCTTTTCAACTGCTGCTAAGTGCTGATAGTTTGTCAAATATGCACATGCTTTTTATTGATAGCTTTTCACGGAGAGTTTTGGAGTAGCATCTTACTTTCCTTGCTTGTGCTTCTTTGTTCTTGTTGGTAATAACATGTTCAGTTCGATGAGGATTTCAGTATCTGGGCTGAGAGATGCTGGTGGCATTAGTCTAGCAGTGGTTAGATTGCCCGAATAGTATATGTGTTTTTATATTTGTTTAAATTGCTACTATGTGTACTCTATGAATTGCACGTTATTGATACTTATACTATGTACTGATCGACTATCGAGTATATTTCTATTGTGGATGAAAATACCTATGCTTATTTACATTTCATGAATGTTTTGATAAAATAAACTATTTATGTGTTTTCATTGATTTTGGATGTATAGTTTAAGGGGTTTTTATGTTCCGATAAATATTCGTGATCGTATTTGTTTCGATTCGTATTTACTTCGTATCTGTATTTGATATTATTCGTATTTATATTCGTATCCGAGGTATCCGTATTCGTATTCGCATCCGAGGAAAAATACGAAAACAAATATGGTAGATGCATTATCTGCCCGTATTTAATCTGTTTGCATCTCTATACAGAAATACCAAATTACCGAACCAAAATAATTTGGTGTATTAGGTTCGGCTTCTTATTTTAGTTTGATAAATTTGGTACTCATATTTCAAAAACCAAACTAATTTTTTACCGAATAAATCAAACCGAGTGGGCCGAATAAATCAAATGCCCATCCCGACCAACAATTCCAGGTCCCACAATATATAGAAAAACACACACACACCGTGCATGCATGCATGAGTCGCGCAACTTGCCACCTGTGCAATGGGAAACTTAGCCTGGAATATTAACTTTTGGATGGTGCTCTTGTCTACCTGTCTGTGCTAGGAGTCACAAGTGACAACTAATTTTGTTCTAGCTAGCTACCAACATATATAATAGTTGTTGTATGGCCACTTATCTGTGCTGTACCGCGTTTGTGTGTCACGCTGTCACTCGAGCAACTAAGCTCCAAACTTGCCAACTCAACAGTTTCAGTGCATAGGGAAGTCCTCACTGTTGCTGTTTGTCACTTTGTGTTTAACCTAGCCTAGCGCATCGACAAGCTGTAATTTTAGGTGATGATGATGCCAAGTTGCTCTACTGCATCCAGGGCAAAGAACAGCACTGTGTAGACTTGCAAGTTGCAGTTGCGGCCTTGCAGCCTACGGTTAGAATTTAGTACAACTACTTTAGTTCCTCTCTTAGTTAAATCTTAATCAAATGATAGTCAAACAAGTCTTCTGTAGGACCAGCAATGACAACAGAGTGAATTAAACGATACATTCTCAAAATCTTCCAATAGAATGGATTAAATGGTACCTTCTCAAAATCTTCCCCCGAGTATCCAAAAATCTTTCACTTTAGTAGGTAAAAAGCTACAAAGATCATATTTGACAATTTAAATCCAAACAACAACCCAAAATAGCGAGGACTCATAAATTCAACATCTAACCAGTTTGATCGTTGGGCGGTTTGAGCAGCCACAAACCGCTGATCTGATCAACGACCGGTCTGAGCAATCCTAGGAGAGGTCTAACCGCTCTATTATTCCTAGAATAGAAGATCAGCCTAGGCCAAAATAAATTTTGGTGCAAACTTCAAAATCGAGGATCAAATGATGTGAAACTTTACACACACCTTACTGAGAGCCTCAAGAACCTATTTCATCTAAGGATTGCATAGATTTTGACCAAAGTTCCAACCTTTGCTCAAAACATGTAAGGTTGCACCAAAACTGGACAAATCTCAAAAACTTAAGAAATAACTTGCTCGTGGTTAAGAACATCAAAGATGGATCAAGATGAGTTCCATATGTCACAATAAGTAAGATTACCCAAAGATTCAAAACAAAAACTCTTGGATCAAGATTTCTCAAGAAAGGCTCCAACCAATAAAAAACCGGGCAACTTCGAAATCTTGCAAATCATAGTATTTAGATAGATGATATTTGATCTATATGAGTTATGTCCATCACTTACACGTCCTTAGCAAGCAACAAGATCAATAAGGTAGAACCAACAAGAACAAGAACAAATCAACCAAGTAAAGAACATTTCATGAGAGATAAACATAGTTGATCTATTGCTACTTGAATATAAATGTTTCAGAGCCACTCCATAAGGAGGATAAACGAGTACATTACAACACCCACTCTTCTCTCTCAAACCCTAACCCTAAACTCAAGACTGAAATGGTTGGTTTGCAAGCATTCATCCCCAACCCATTAAATAGATGGGACAACCAGCCCACATCAATCCTAATGGATACTATCTATTAGTATAATTGGGGGAACTCGTTAACCCTACACAACACAGGTTTTATACTCACACTTAACTCATGCATGTTTTTTAAAGCATATAAGTCTAAACCAGCTAAGTCATTAGTTTTTGATCCACTTAATCTTCTCAGTATTTACTTGACATAAATTGCTTTCCTAAGTGCCACTCAAGTACCGCGGTTTTGATTTAATGAAGTTTTTGGTATTTAGCCAACTATCAAAATAGCCTCGTCTTGTCCCAGTCTTCTTCTTTCCTTGCAAGCAATCGCCATCGCTCGGACCTAAAGCAACAACACCTATACTAACATGATCATTGCTAGACTTGAGCGTAACTAGTTCATTCTTAGCATTTATGAGTTGGCTGACATCAGAAGAACGAGTAATCCTAAGCTTATCCATCTTAGAGTGTAAAGCAAAGCAAGAATCACAATTTTCATCATCAGGAATTATGGATTTGACTCTAACAGCTTCTAAGTTCATGTTATCAATCATGAAATCCTGATTCTTGATTTTCTTAGTCTTTTTCTTATGTTCTCTTTCAGGTAGAACAAGAGCACATTTCATATCCTCGGTCAAGGGGCATACCTCACCAGGATCACTGTAATGAGTGTCGTTGCCGATGGTGTCATTGGTGATGTCCTCGTCGGCCATGAAACACATGTCAGTGAAGTCCTGGGTCTTCTTCTTGCCTTGAGAGTCATCCTCGTTGTCCTCTGTCCCTGAGTCCACATTGCTCATGTTCATATTCTCGAGAGCGTCAAGGACTCAGTTGATAAAACAGTAGTTGCTCTTCTTAGGCTTCGCGTCGCGAGCTTGGGGACACCTCTGAATGTCCTCCTTGCCTTTGAGCTTGGAGTACTTGGCCTGAATATGGTTTGGCTCACCATACTCAAAACAGGTGAAGGGACAACTCCTCTTATAGTTCCTCACATTATGATAGTCTTCTGTGAATTCGGTGGATAGGAGTGCTTGGTCATCCTCTAGGAGGCAGACAAGAAAAACCAGAAGAACTAAAGTCCTAAGCATTAGAAGAATTGATCTGAGTAGGGTTGAGTACAAGAGTCATCAACTCTGTCTTGGGGAGTTGAGAGATGAAGTCAATCTATGCTTCTTTAACCTCAAGTAGAGTTTATCCTTGGTAAGGTTACTTATGATAGTTTTGTCATTGATGGATGTAATCTTCATCTCCTAACTTTCACATCTAGGTCACCAAGTACTTAGCGTGCACTCTCAAATTCAGAGTTAGTCAAGCCAACCGCACGCAAGATGCAGAGAACCTTGGTGAACCTAAAAACAACTTATCCAAAGATTCATCAGGCTTTCGCTCTTAGAGTACTATTTCTTGAATTGATTTTACCTCACTTCCTTGATCGCTAAAGAGCCCTCATGGTAGTCAGTGAAGATCTTACAGATCTCGTGAGCAGATGTCAAGTGAAATATTCGATCAAATTCAGATCTACTATGCCCCTGAATTACGTAGTTGTGTGCCTTCTTATTTGCCTCCATATCTGTAAGATTTATTGGAGTGATTTGGTCATCAACAGGCATGTTATGAGCTTTCTTCACTTTATCCCAAATTGGTTGTCCTTGGGCTAGATATAGACTATTTGAGCTTTCCAATAGGGATAGTCAACCACATCGAAGTCCGATGGCTTGGTAGAATACTTGTTTGAAAGCATGATTCTAAGATCGGTTAAGATTTATAAGAAGAGCTAATCGGACTCTAATACCACTTATAGGACTAGTAATGGCAACAGAGAGGGTGAATAATATCTTCACAAAATCGTCCCCAAGCATCTAGAAATCTTTTACTCCAGTAGTTGAAGACCTACGAAGATAAGATTAGATTTGACAACCTAAATCCAAACAACAACCTAAAACAGCGAGGACTCATAAATTCAGCACCTAACCGGTCTGACCGCCACTAGATGTACTAATGACTCGCCACGTATCGACAAGTCTCTCCTGCTCTAGTTCCTACTGAACCATGCCTTACTTGGACGGACTAAGCAACTTGGTGCAGCCCGTCTCTCGAGAAATCATAGTTGACTCCAAGCCTATCTGCACATCCAAAGATCAAGAAATCATTTTTGGGCACAAGTTCTTCACAACTTGGCCCATGTTAGCTAAATATGCTTCATGCAATATAAATGCATTGACTTAGCGCAATTTAACTCAACTCACGATCAAACTCCTAAAATTCAGAACTCTCAGCCGAAATTTAGACTAGCTGGTCTGGCCATCATGCGCGTCCGGTCTGACCTCTAGCTGCTAAATATAGCCGATCTGACCGTGTGACACTGAAACTAATAGACTAAAAATTTAAATCTTTTATAAATTTAAATTTTAACTCATATATATTAATAATAATTTATCATAAATATTTGTGAGCCTTCTAGGCTTCCGTTGTTTAGCTCCTTAACGCTGCTCCCTCCGCGTGAAATCATCTGAACTTTATGGTCAAAACGTTATATCCACTGGAAGAATCCAATAAGGGGGCCAAAAAGCTCCGTGTTTGTAGCGTGCTATGTTCGCCCACCAACAGAACAGACGGAGCTTCACGGGGAGCCATACTTTAATTTTTCTCGGGGTACGTGCTTCTTTACTTTCTTTTTTTTTTCTAACCTTATCGTGGTACTCTGAGCCATACTTTAATTTTTTTAGTACTTCTCTGGAGCCATTGCTGAAGTTAGTGCAAAACTGCAAATTGTTCAGTCAGCAGTTGGGAGGTTTCAATCGTACGTCTTGCACATTTGTGGACTTTGGCAAACAAGTCTATAAGACCCAAGTCGACAAAAGAACTTTAATATTTTTCGAACCATACTCAACATAGAAATTAATTGATATGTGGCGTAGGTAGCTTACGTGCATGTGTGCATATGTTTTAGTACTACTATAAAAGAGTCTATACTAGACACTTACATCACAGACAGTTCTCATAAACTATTTGTGTTGAGATAATTTATACGAATAACCGTAACCATTTATGGTATTTTCATAGATGATTTTAGTTACGAATCATCTATGATAATGCAAGACATTACAGACGGTCTTACTAATACTTGTCTGTGATAATTCACAGACAGTTACTGGTAAAAGCCGTCTGTAATAATGGTAGACATCACATACATTTATTTATTTAAACCGTCTGTGATACTTTACAGACGATTTGTATTAAAAACCGTCTGTGATAATGACGGTTTATATTAAAAACCGTCTGTGATATGTTCCCACCTTGCAATCCCCTAAAATATCATAATCTCCCGCCTGTGTCCGAGTAGGATTCCGTTCCGAGACACTTTTAATAAAACGGACATAACTTTTGCATACGGTGTCCATTTTTGACATTCTTGTACTCGTTTGAAAGCTAACGATGAGCCTGATCCAAAAAAACTGACTGGCTTGTGCTAATCACCCTCTAAGACCTCCAAAATTGGCCATCTTTGGCTCTGAATTTGCATCGTAAGTTTTTGATTTCTGTTTTTGCCCTTTTTCTTGGTCTTCCCGTCGGAATTTGAGTTTCGCCTCAATTGCAAAGTTGTAGATCTCGTTGAAACCTTTCAATTGAGCATATATGAGCCATATAAAACTTTGCTATTTTATCTTTTAAAACAAGCTATTTCCATTGCACCGATATATTTTATTTGCGATCTACCATTTGGCCATTATCACCAACAGTTTTTAATAAGAAACATTTATGATATCTTCCGTTATCATAAATAATTTTTATGATGAACTATCTGTGATGTCTCTATCATAGACAATTTATAATTCGAGCCGTCTGTGATGCCCCGCCACGTCACCGATCCGCGGCATATTCCCCAGAATTCCGATATCACCTGTCCATTCTCTCCGCATCAAACGGTAGGCACCAGTCTATTGCTGCTGTAATTCATGGACTATTTAAGCCGCCGTTTGCTCAAGTAGAGTAGCAAAGTGAAAACCCTAATTACTATCTACTACTTTTCTCTTGTTCTTGCCTTACTCTTCCGCTGGTTTATTTAGTTTCTTCCCAAATTCTCCACCCAAATCCTACACCGAATTCAGACCTAAGCGATTTAGGTCCTGACAAACGTGCCTACAAGAAGGATGGTAACAAGGTCAAGGATAACGAACCCAGTGTCGACGGACTAAAGACATATCCGGCGCTGGTATGGACTGATTCGACAACTACGTGGTTGAAAGAGGCAAGAATCAGCAATGGCGCAGTGGCGATGATTCACCGCCGTACTCGCCGGCCAGCAACTTTCGGTTGCAGGCCTCCACCACGCTCCACCACAATCAGGCACGATGAGAGGAAAAGCCAGAGATGGGAGACTACGAGACAGATGAAGAGCTCTAGTCTACTCTGGTTTGGTATGGATACAAGTCCAAGCTTTTATTTGGGCTTGGATAGTATCTGGGCTCATTGTTTTGGGCTTGGACTGGATTGAATAAAAAAATTAGGTTTGGATCAGGCTTGTGCTAGGTTTTGTGATGAATTATTCATTACTACAAAAAGGGTCATCACAGACGGTTTGGAACTGTCATCATAGATGGTCTTTTGAACCATCTGTATTTATGTGTCAGTGATAATCGGAGGTTATCACATATGGTCTATGAGCCGTCTGTGATAAAGACAACACAAGCGGTTTCTAGTCAGAACCGTATGTGAAGAAAACTATTAAGACGGCTCGAACCAAAAACCGTCTGTGATACTCACACATCATAGACGGTTTATAGCACAAACTGTCTGTGATAGTTCATTCTATACCTAAATTTTTTTCTATTTTTTAGCTAGCCTCAAGAAATAATGTTACATATGCCCTTTGAAAATAAGCAAATACAGTGGCAAACACAACACACATTCCATTTTCATTAAGATCAGAATCCACCATTACAGCATAACAAGATAACGAACCCAACTCTTTAACACGACAAAAATATATAATAAGTAGAGATCCTAGCAGATAGTAGAAGCTGGATGCATTGGATGGCGGCCGGATATCACCGACAATGGAGAGGCGGTGATAGCGCCACCTTTGTGGCACGACGGTGAGATTGCACAAAACACTCTTACGACACTTACGACAAAAGTGTGTTGTGCAGTCAACCGTGGTGTCACAATGGAGGCGCTAGCTCATGGCGGTAGTCGGCGTTGTCGAGGAACAAGTTGTATGTATCGGATGGCGGTAGTGCCACCTTTGTGATAGTTTCATGGACGGTTCTAATTAAAAACCAACTGTGATAGTTTCATAGATGGTTCTAATTAAAAACCATCTGTGATAATGCATATATCATAGATGACTTTTAAACCTAATTGTCTGTGATAATTTTAGAGACGGTTTTAGCCATGAACCGTCTGTAATAATCAAAACACAGACAGCTCCACATGAACCATCTATGATGAGACGTCTAGTATAGCTTGTTTTGTAGTAATGATTATTCATTTAGCCGGTAGAATATCGCTCCAACGAATAATAAGTCCATCAGAGTGTAAGGTGTTTGTCAGCTCAGTTTGGAAAAGAATCGAAGCTTGACTTCATCAGATACTTCCTTGTCTTGGTGATGCTAATGGCGAGCTTGTGGGGCTTGTCACCTTCTCCTCCTGGTGCCTACGGCCTTGCTATCTTGCTCCCTTGGCCTTGCCAACTTGCCCCCTTGCCTTTGCCAACTTGCCCCCTTGCCCTTCTCCTCTTCCTTCAGTTGGTCGAATAAATGGTAGTGGGGGAGGAAATGGATTGGGGGAGGGAAGGAGATGGGGAATGGTTGTAGTTTGCTGGTGCCTTGGCTACGGTGGATGTGGCCTTCTCTTTCCATTTGGGCTTGGCCTTATCTTCGCTCTATGCTCACATGCTCCCACAATGTTTCTATTGTGCACAAGGGGTTGAATCTGGATATTTTGGCTGGTTGGCTGGAAAATGGAATTTCAAAACGGATTTAGGTTAGTTTTTAACACCAGATGATGGAATCCTATGGTTGTGAGAGGTGCCAACTGGCCTTCGAACGGTCTGGTATCTCAATGAGTGAGATGTCCATTTTGATAACTAAACTAGGGTTATGACGGTAAGCTGTCTTTTAATTTCTTCTTTTGTTTGGTCTATTTCAGTGTTTTATTATTTACTTTTCTCTCAATCAAAACCACAGATTAATTCTTGTACATTTGGTTAATTGTAATTAATGCATAAAACGCGCTCAATGTAATTTAAATCTTGTACATACTGATTAGTTATGATTATGTATGAAATGCCCTCAATTGTAATTTACTTTCCATAATCGCTGCATGGATGGCAATTGGATGCAATAATATTGATTTTTGGATATATGTTATAACTTGTATTAGTTTACTTTGTCGTCTTTTATTCAATTTAATTGTTGTCTGATGTTAATGATTAGAGCGACGGTGATGAGGATGCCAATTATGTGGTTAAGTATGACTATCAATACGCGATGAACGATTAAGGTTAGATTAAAAATGTGGGGCATTACACCTTTGGCCCCGGAGAAGCTTCACCCTGCAAACAATTCAGTGACCCCACCGTCTTGTAGCTCGTAGTTTTTAAATTCTTGAGTGTATCAGCTGCGCTGATATGGACCGAAGCTTATGAGATAAGGTAATTTGTCACCACTCGAGGGACGGTGGTAGATACGGAAGTGCTAACAATTTGAGAGAACCAATTAGGCTAGATCTTCTAGACATGGCAGAGGATTATTTCTTGGTGATGGCGATTGTTCTGGCAATGCTTGTCGTGGATGTGAGGTCACTGCCGTGTTCCGGCGATGTAAATGTATCAAGGTGTTCCACCTGTACACTCTCCAACTCCATATCCTCCTTCCCCATATGAACTCACGATTATTGCAGTCATAAACAAAAATACTTACCAGAGATGGGGGAAGAACAAAGAGCTCTTTCAAGCTTCCACAATGCCATATTGATAGTGAGGTTAGATGTGGCAGGAGCTCCCTTGCTAGGTTTGCCTCTGTGTGGGGCCTATTAGCTTATAGCATCGATCAATGGACAACTTCTTCACGGATACCAAGCATAGGAACTCTTCCTCTGGCCAGTAGATGAGCATATTTTGAAATCTACAAGTTGTCCCAACCATTTCCATATCCCAATTGTTGGCTGCGATGGACTTGAGGGGAAGAAAATGTGACAGCCTTAAACATTTCTAGAAAGGGTCCCTTTCATTCTATAAGTATCTTGTCTTAGTTTTTATTGTATTTTTCTTGGTCTTATTTCTTTCCCCTTCTTCCCCTAGCCTTCTCTAAAGATTTTCGAGCAATCAGAGCCTCTAAAGCCTTTTTCTTTGTGAGAGACCATGTGAAAATCTAGAATATAGTTGTGATGAACAATTGGCACTTTGGTTGAGTTAAATTTGGATTTTACAAAAAATTTAGAAAATTAAAATTTCAGAGTTGGTATTAGTCAAGGGCGGTCTGACGCCTGATTGCAAATCCGGTGTGACCAAACTCTGGTTTGCAGTCGGACCGCCGGTGCGGTGTGATCGGATTCTAGTTGGTGATTGTTTTTCCAGAGAGTGTGTTTTGAAATTGGGTTCATTTGGTTTGGTCGGACGGTGTTGGCGGTTGGACCAGAATCAGGTTGGGCGGTGTGACCATCGTTGAAGATGTGGTCACATCGGTGGACCGCTCAGACCGGCTATTGGCTATCAGTTTGATCGGTACGATCCAACCACCATGGGGAGTGCAGTCAGACCAGTGGGTGCGACCAAAGAATAGTGAAAATAGTTTTTGAATTGGATGAGTGTGTGCACGATATGGGTGCCTTGGTTGGTTGTGATGTCTTGCATGAAGCATAGTTTTGACAAAAGTGAATCAAGTATATAGAACCTATGCTCGAGATGGTTATTTGGTCTTTAGATGTGCAGGTGGCTTGGAGAACGTTAGCAGTCGACGACAATGGACCGGGACTAGACGGTGGAGCTAAGATCCAAGCGGCTATGTAAGTTCGGGTGAGGCTATGTGGCTCAAGCCGGAAGCACATATAATAGAAGGATCGTAAAGAGGTGAGTTGGTGCATGTGGTGTGCCAAGTGATGAGGTTGATACACGTAGAGACTGTTCGGGGGAGACCGAATACGTGAAGATGTGATAGCTAGTTATTGAACACTAGGGGTACGTGCCAAAGTATGCGGAGATGATTTGAGGTGAAGGTGAAGACGGAGTCAGGAAAGGTGCCTGAAAACTTCGTTAAGGGTATTTTGGTAGTTGGTGAAATACTGAGTTGGTGCTTTGATCAAAATCGTGGCATGGAGAGGCGTAAAGAAGAAGTGGTGTAGGTCAAGAAGAGCTGGAATTGACAAGTGGATCAATCGCTAAAGAATTAACGGGTTGAGTCTCGTAAATGCTTTGAGAAGCGTGCGTAAGTGTGTACAACCCATGTTAGTAGAGTTGATAGGTTTCCCCAATAGGCCTAATGGATTGGATCTATTAGGGTTGTTGCTAGTTATTAAAGGGGAGGAGAAGAGGTGCTAGATCCGAGGATTCTAGGGTTTATGTTTTATTCTAGCACTTTATCTCCTTTCATAATTGTGTGAGAGAGAAATCGAAAGAGAAAAGAGTAGTGGTTTGGGTGCACCTTGTAATTATACATAAGTATGTAAACTTTATCTGCTACTGAAAATAGATCAAAGTTTTGTCTCAGTCATATTCTTGTTTGCGTTCTTACTTGATTTTGCTTGTTCTTGAGCTAGATTAGTGATTTCGTGTTCGTGGGTGCTCTAGGGTGTTTTAGTATAAACTCTTGCTTAAATTACCTTATAGGACACGTGAGAACAAATTTAGAAGACCTCGTACGTTAAATCCTCATGAGCTAGAAGTAATTTGTGTTTTAATGTTTTTGGTATTCTTGGGCTATGGATTTGATTCTCTCAAGTTCAGTGATCTGAGCCCCGAAACCTTGTGATTCTTGATTCATTCAGGTTTCTAAAGTCTAATGCAAAATTTGAAAGTGTTTAGATGAGAATTGAGCAAGTTCTTGATATTTGAGTTTTGTCCCGAGAAACTTTCAGGTCTAGGAACAGGGGACCTGTTAGATCGGCCCTGGACCTACGGTTAGATTGGCCTCAGCAATTAGACCGCCGTTGCACTTACGATCAGACCAGGCTCGGTGACTAGACTGGACAATCCATGGCGGTCTGACCGGTCTTGTGCTATTGGTGACTTATTTTGTTTTGCTTTAGGTCTCTAGCCTTGTTTTGTATAACATAATTGGTGCTATCTAAATTTAATAACTCTCATAGTCATTTAAGTGAGTATTTTGAGTCCTCTGATTGTTGGCATCCATCCTACAGCTAGCTTGCTGTACTAGTCAAGATACGGTGGCTGGGTGGATCATTGTCGACACAAAGAAAAGATAGCAATGGTGGGCGGCGGCGGACGGCACGTAACTATGTAAGTAGCAAAGCTTGCTTGGCTAGAGCAAGGATCTAATCAGAACTCAACAGGCAATAGCGCTGGTTAGGGGTGAGTTATTTTGGGCTGATGGCTTATAGCCTATGGTTTAAATATTTGAATTCTAGCTGTTTGTGAGAGGTAGTACGCACAGAAAAATAGTCGCATGTGATTTTAGCTGGTACAGCTGAACTCAATACATTTTTTACTATAATTTTTTATTGATCCCGTTTTAAAAAACACATCATTTAAAAATTTATTATTATAGACAATACGAGGATAAATCAGCCTCCATTGAGGCTTCGGAGTGACCTCAATGCGCGTAAAGAGAAGGAGAAACGGAAAGGCCGGATGGAAGTGAAGGCACGCCGGTGCCGTTAAAACAGCAATGGCAGAGGATATCTATATTGTTCCGAGGAGCTCCACCCCTGAACACAAGGCCCACATGCTTGATCCGCCCGTACATGTCAACACGGAAACCCTACTAACTCAGCTGAAAAATTAAGGGAGCTGAGCTAGGATGACTCAAACTCGCGGTCTCAAATCGGTGGTTCACACGCTCTAACCGTCTGAGTGCACGATACATATGTTGTTAATTGTTACTGACAGCTCATGGTCTCAAGGCCGGGTTGCTAGCGAACGACCAATAGGATTGTTTTTAGGAAGCTGGACCAAACTAGCAGGCATACATAGTGATTCACTAGTGTGGATGTAATCTTACAGTTGCTTGTGCTTGGCACCCATCTGGTGGCCAAATTCTATAACTAGATCTCTTAGTACTTTGCATGAATCTTTTGTCATCGTCTGAACTATTTCCTCCCAATTTGTTACGATTATACGGTAGGTGGGGAGCAATGACTCGATCGGCCTTCTCTTCCTTAGATCGGTCGTTCATGCGTACCGATCTACACGAATCTACCATCTTGGTTTAAACTTCTCCGGCTTGAGTTAATTAAGCAGACACGCGAACAACGATACCATTTAAGAACGGCATGAATGGAATTTCAAATGTGCAACCATGTTGGTCGTCGTATTGTTGTCAGGGTGAAGCCATGAAGGGGAGCTTGACCGGGATGGCTTCTTTTTAATGGTAGTCTAGTACCACATTTGAGGCTTTCAGAGAAATATATATTCACACACACATACATACATATGTGTGTGTATGAAAGCCTCTTTTCTACTTTCGGGTGTAATTACATCTTATGTCGTATCTCACAATGTAGAGAGTATCTCGCGTAACAGCGGGTATGTACGTGTAGTATACGAGTATTTAAGACTATCTAGGTGTTATGAACAATTTTTCAGAAGTGGTATGTATATTTTTACACATACTCCTTTTTACGTACATATATGAAGGTATTTACGAAATACCCTAAAACTATAGACTCCTTTGCAATTTTTTCGTGTGGTTCACATTGGAGTATCTTATATTTAGTATACAAGTATATCTAAAGTGATAAATAAATATTTCAAGTTTGTTTAGATAGTATATTAGATGTAGGTGTAGTTACACTCAGGAGTAAAATGTATTTTTTCCATTGTATGTATGTATGTATGTATGTATGTATGTATGTATGTATGTATGTATGTATAATTCATGTAGATAGTTACTGCTAGTTGTGTAGTGTTACAACTGATAGTATATTTATATGTGTTTGGCAGTAACTTTCCGGCACGTATTATATATACTATTAGTTACTGTCGTACGTGAGTGAAGTTACTGTCAAACACATGTAAATATACTATCAGTTGTAACACTACACAACTAGCAGTAACTATCTACATGAATTATATACATACACACACATGATTGCGCTAATCAGCGCATGCGTGCACGCTACACGTGGATCGCTGGCTGCGCATACGAGCATCCTAATGCGATTCATGTTTGATAATAACTTTATATGCATACGATAGTAGCTTTGACATGCAGAAGTTAATCGATAATAGTTTTACATTCGGGAGATAGTAACTTGATGAGTTTTCGATGATAACTTTATATTCAGAAGATACTAACTCGACTTGCATGTATGCATGTAGCAGGAAAGAGAAGAGAATAGATGCACTTGACTTGTGATTTTTTATCTTGTTTATAAGCTAAAAAAATGCAATAACTCTTCCACCAAAAGTCCAATCTACGATCCGTTTGGACCATTGTATTCGAAATTACGAGCTTAACAAAACAAGACAGATGTTGAATATGTTTTGACGCTACGAAATTAGTGTCATATAAAATTACTATCGTGTATGAGTGAAGTTACTGCTAAATATATGTAAAGTTACTGCCAGATTTATAGTGTTACAACGGACAGTAACTCTACATGTGTTTGGCAGTAACTTCACTCACACATGGCAATAACTTTCTGTACGAGTTATTTGCTATTGACATGAATATTTCTCTCTCCTCTCAATGCATGCATGTTGACAGTAACTTCACTCACACAATGCAGTAATTTTATGAATTATAGATGATAACTGTAAGTAACTTTATGAATTATAGATGATAACTTGATATACATACGATAGTAATTTTACCATAATTAATAAATGCTAGTAACTTTCCATGGGGGAGGAAGGTGGAGCGGTTGGCTGGTTGGATCAGTTAGGGGCTTGCGCTTATTCTATGTGTAGCCACTGATTAGTAATTATATATAGGAAAATGGTTCTATACTCCTGGGAGTACGTACTTTCACTTTTAATATACCCATTTAATAGTGTCGTTATACCTCTTTATCTATTTGAGTATACTTTAATAATGATTATAAAATATTCTAAAGTGAGTTTTGTGAAAAATTTCATCAAAGTCCACTTTTTATGGCATACTTTATGTATGTACTCCTTTTATACATGAAAAAATATATATGGCAAAAATAAAGGGCCCCGTAAAAAATTTTCAACCAAGTGAAGTGAAGTGGCTAGAGCGTAGAATGGATACCATATTTATGTCTAAATACATTCTAATTTACTGACGTTGAAAAAGCTTTTACTGTACACACATTTTACTGAATACAACATTATAGTTTACTGCTACACTTAGTCATAGCGCAACTGGTCATGTGACATCATCGTTCGTGGGGGGTTGCAGTGGAGGATCTAGGATTTTGTTACGCCCTAGGCTATAAAGGACCAGAGGCCACTACTACCTGAGCTAGAGGAAAAGTTGTGTCCTAGGTTTATCTATACTTTGCACTGGTAAATATTGCACGGCTCAGATTGGAGTATAGGCTGTCATGGATTTGAATCCGCTCCTAGAGTCATGGGTTCTTGTTTAGTATATGTTGAAATTGATCCGGTCGGACGGTGGAGAACCATGGCCCTCGGTCTCCCTAGCTGCTGCTCTCCAAGATTTGGATCTTCACCGTCAACAATGCCGGTGCCTGTGCGCGTATGTGTGGGTACGCGGCTTCCTGCTTGCAGTCATAGTCGTAGAGCCAACGTTCGGATCGACGGTGCAATATTCATCCAGGAATGAACACGTGTGTGTATGAAGATATTCTACCGATGTACATGCAGACAAAATGGCGGCATGAATCCGAAGAACCGAGGGGCGTAGACGACTAGGCGTACAGGCGGCGTTACGTACGTGGCAGCGCTTCTGCGCGGACACGTAATTTGATGTGTCATGAGTTCACGCGTGATGGAGAGGACCCAATCCCACACGGCCATCCCCTGCTGACGTCTGATCTTGCTGCAGTACGTATGCAGACTTGTGTGCTGGAACGGAAGAGCGTGTATTGTACATACGTACGCTTCGCCGCTAGCTAGCTGGTGGAGGCTGGCCGGCCGGCCGGGCCTACCACACTTGTGATTGTGACGTCTTACTCGATGCATGCTCACAACAACAAACCAAAAGCGAGCTAGGCCAGATAAAAAAGAAGTACTTGGACTGTTGACTCGCTTTTGATCGGTGCTTTACAATTTTAGTGTGTGCCGGTGCATATTCAATCCTTTTATCAACTCTACTGTTCTCTGTTCTGTCGTAGTTTTCTCAGACACGCACCACATGTGTTCTTATCCGCACAGGTTACATATAGGCACAAATTTTAGTCTTTATAAGTTGCACTTAAGAGCAAAGTTGTTAATACCATTTTGGTACTGGCCATACCAACCGATATGAAGTAAGTCTATATACCATATCGGCCTAAATACCGATTATACCGGCTCGATACAAATCAATACCGGTTATACAGGTTGGTACTGGCGAAATTAATAATATTGTTTATTAAACTATATGTTATATTTTATAGTACTACTATGTATTTAAAATAATATTACAAGTAATATTTGGTGTATATATAATTAAATAAATATATACTTATAATATATATACTTTTATTATTATAGTAAATTCAAAACGGTACGCCGATATGAATCGGTATCGGAACGTACTATTCTAAGAATCAAACTGGTATAGTCTTCGGTACGGTATTAACAAGTATGCTTAAGAGTCCCTAGGTGCTTTTCTTATGCACTTAATCGATTGATGGATTCTCAAAGTGGTCATTCGGGAGTTACGAGTATGGTTGCATTTTACAAAACTCAAGTCTGATTTTGTTGAACCAATGGCGATCTGTATTTGAACCTATATATCCAACAGAAATGGAAAGACACCAGGAACATTCAGAACATAGCAGCTGAATTTTTGAAGTGGGCTAATAGCATCATCAACGTAGGATCGGGTATAACGAGTTATAGAGAAGAGAGGTTAATAATTTTTTTAAAATATTTCCCTAAATATCGTCAACAACATGCAACGGAAACCAAATCATGACCTCACAAAACCAAGAGCCAAAATCCACTAAGACTTCCTGTCCTAAACCGGTCTAACTGCATATAGCTTGCCGGTCTAACTGCTCGGCGGTTAGACCGCCAGCGTCACCGGTCTGACCGCTCGATGTTTGGATCACTGGCGCGCCATTTTGACCGCTTTGGTCTAACCGCCCCAGTACGATAGCACCCGAGTCTGACCGCTCGCCAAATAACAATGCAATGATCTAAGAAAAGATACAACTCTCAAACCACTGATCTAAATACGGTGAAACTTGGCACAAATAGTCTCTAGAATGTTAGGAACCTATTCCAAATATGGATCAAAAAGATCGATGCATGCGAAAGTTCCAATCTTTATCCAAACAATGAGAGTTGCACCAAAATTGGGCAAAAGAGGAAAATCTCGATCTACTCTTACTTGTGAGTCACTTAGATATATTCACATATGTCATAACAAGGTAGATCATAGTACAGATTCAAGCCAAACCCTTACAAGAGCAAAATCCCCAAATAACCTCTCTCTTGAGGGAAAACCGGACAAACCCAAAAACTTCTGCTAGAAGGTATCTAGATGGATGGAATTTAATCTCCAAGAGACATCTCCACCACTTAAAACTTCTTGACACCAGAAAAAATCAAGAAAAGAGAAAACCAAACAAGAAACCAAAGCAAATCAAAAACACAAGAAAGGATCTATAGCACAACTCACTTGGTAAACTTTGGATATTTATTTCACTTGAAGAGAAATATTTTCTAGCCACTCCCTCTGAATGGCAGAGCTCTAAGCCTAGAGCACATACACACACAAAAGTCTCTATCACAAGAAAAACTAACCCTAATCTCTTAAGTAACAAGTGTTATCTCTTTTCTCAACACACTAGGCTTATATAGTGAAAGCCTCCACCTCACATCAAACCAGCCACTCTTTAATGCATCACACTATTTACAATTAGAGAACCCAATAACCCACACACAAACGGATTTTACACACACACACACACACACATTTGCCCGTTGTTCAAAGTGCAACTTACAAAGCTCCACAAGCCCAATAAGACATTCAACCTACAAAGACGTGAGTTAAACCACTTAGACTAGTACTGTAGTTTTGCAAACCGTCAATCCATCTAGTATTGAATAATTTTCCAAATTGCCACCCACCAGTCATGAAGATGTGATGCCTAATGCCAGGATCGTATGCTTGCGCTGAGGCCATCACCATTTAAAATATCTGAGTTCTATGGCACACAGCATTACACCACAGTCTGTGATGCCCAACGCCTTACTGCCAAGATCGTACGCCAGCTTCGAGGAATGTCGGAATGTCACCACTTGAAATGCACAAGTTCAATTGGCACACCGCATCCCTAAACCCTCTTCACGACCATTGTCTTTCTCCTGTGCTTCTCCACTTGAGATGATGTTCCATCTGAACTTACATGACACGCCATAGGCTAAAGACCCCTTTCGTAGCCTTGTCTTGACGCTAGCCACAACAATCATCAAGCACCTGCACATCAAGGACAAAGTAATCGAATCGAGCATAAATGACATGCACTTGACTCTCAATTAGCAAAACATATGTATGGACACCATGACTCTCACATGTATAGAATCACATGACTAACACTTACACAGACTCCTACTGTGACTAACAACTCAAACTAACTTTACTTAGCAACACCTCAACAGGGCCGATTTGACCATGGCTTCTAAGTCAGTCAGACCGCCAGCTCTACACCGGTTAGACCGCCATACCAAGGCCGGTCAAACCGCTACTCCCCGGTCATACCGCGATTACAACGTCGGTACTATCGCACTAGGTCTTAAATAAAAAATCTCTAAAAAACCTTTTCTGAAAAATAGCTACCGCCAAAAAAATACCGGTATTACAACTCACCAGTCTAATTGCCAGGCAGCGGCTGGTTAGACCGCAATGTTGAGGCCGGTCAGGCTGCCACAGCTGAGCCGGTCGGCAACTTCAAAGCAACACTTCAAAATTCGAATTCTCAAAATCAAATTCAAGTAATAAAAGCAAGACATAAGTAATATCAAATACTCATCACTTATATGTAGTTGCCATCGTATGGTCTTAAATCTAACTGTGAGAAAGGAACAATTCATGGTCTGCAGAACAGCCGGCAATCCGTTGCTAGCTATACATGCTTTTATGCTAAACCGTGCACACCGAGCCAGGCTTAGGCAGCCACTCTACAAAGTTCACAACAGAGCAGCTTTCCTGTGGCATGTACCGCAGCCTTCATAACATAATAACAAAATGCAAGCTTCCGGGTAGATTCTTTCCGTCAAAAAGATACACTTGGAAGGATTCTGTGGCAATAATTCCTCCCCCTCCATTTGTTTATGTTCCAGCCTATGACAGCGTTGGGCTGTAACCTTTACATAAATCAAAGCAATCTCTCACATGTACACTCCTCCTAAAGCAAGCACACAGCCCTCGGTACCTGCAAACCATATCTTGCCCTAGCTTCTCTTGCCTCCGCACCGCCACTGCCCTTGCCCTAATAGGATACATCACTAGTAACCTTCTTCTCATTACCAATCTTGGAGGCCATGGAGCTGGTCTGTATAGCAGTATGGGCTGCGACCTTGGTCATGGTCGCAGCCTCCATCCTGTGGGCATACAGTTGGAGCCACCCGAAAGTAAACGGCCGGCTGCCTCCGGGCTCCCTCGGCCTCCCTCTTCTCGGCGAGACTATGCAGTTCTTCGCGCCGAACCCTACTTGCGACGTGCCCCCCTTTGTCAAGGAGAGGGTGAACAGGTACATTCGTACTTACCACACACCAGTTTCGAAACCAAGCCGATCACATTCACATTGCATCCGTGGCGTAACCGCGTAAGTGTGACTGTATGAAACTGAACACTTGCTGAAACATTGGATGCGTAGGTACGGTACTATCTTCAAGACCAGCGTCGTCGGCCGGCCGGTGGTCGTGTCGGCGGACCCGGACCTGAACCACTACGTCTTCCAGCAGGAGGGGAAGCTGTTCGAGAGCTGGTACCCGGACACCTTCACCGAGATCTTTGGCCGCGACAACGTCGGCTCCCTGCACGGCTTCATGTACAAGTACCTCAAGACCCTCGTGCTGCGCCTGTACGGCCAGGAGAACCTCCGGGCGGTGCTCCTCGCCGAGACGGACCACGCCTGCCGTGCCAGCCTCGTCTCGTGGGCCGGCCAGCCGAGCGTCGAGCTCAAGGACGGCATCTCCACCGTAAGAGGCCACATATCTTGTGTTGGAACAAACCAATGCTGCGTTTAACATCAGGTTAGATTGCTGATGTGTGCATCAATGTCTTGAAACTTTTCCTAGATGATATTTGATCTTACTGCGAGGAAGCTGATCGGTTACGAGCCGTCAAAGTCGTCGGAGAATCTGAGGATGAACTTCGTGGCCTTCATTCGCGGGCTTATATCGTTCCCGGTGGACATTCCCGGCACTGCTTATCATGAGTGCATGCAGGTATATATGCACAATTGCACATGCACATAAATGCATCTTGAGCAACGTAGTGAACGAAACTACACTTGCGTGTCAAGTCAACAAACGACCATTCACATTCGTCGGGTATTACGGTGTTTTGGTTGTTATGGAAAGAAAGGAATGCGAGAGTTTTTAATGGAAAATTCAGCATCTTAATGGAATTGTTGAGAGTAATCTGGCGTGAAGAACTTTCATGGTGCGCAGCAAGAGTTTCTTGTCTTGATAGTTGGTTTTTGTAATCTTGATAGTTCTTCCCGTTGCCTAGCTTTTGTTTTTTTCCTGTTTCGTTTTTCTCTTTTTTGGCGGATGTTGTTCTGCACCCTGTAATGTATCTGGACTTTTCTTCTTTCTTAATTAAAATGATATGCAAAGCTTTTGCATGTTCTAAAAAAATGCACGCAGTCAATCTTTCTCCAGGAATCTACTACATCAAGCTAGCTTCTCTTATCTTGAAAACTTGAAGAGAGAGCTGAAATTGCATGTGTAGGGGAGGAGGAACGCCATGAAGGTGCTCAAGAAGATGATGAGGGAGAGGATGGCCAACCCGGGGAGGCAATGCGAGGACTTCTTCGACATCGTGATCGAGGAGCTGAGGAGGGAGAAGCCCGTCCTAACAGAGGCCATCGCGCTCGACCTCATGTTCGTGCTCCTCTTCGCGAGCTTCGAGACGACGGCCTTGGCCCTCACGCTAGGCATCAAGCTCCTGACCGAAAACCCCAGAGTGCTCGAGGCGTTAACGGTTAGCATAAACTGCAGTTGTTTACTTCTCTCGATGTTGTGTGCCTGAGCAAGGCAACCAGGCGAGCTACTTGTGCCCAAAAAACAATTGGCGAGATGATGCTCTTGTGTGGCCAGGAGGAGCACGAGGCGATTGTTAGGGACAGGAAGGACAGTGATGCCGGCCTCACGTGGGCCGAGTACAGGTCGATGACCTTCACATCTCAGGTGAGCCTAACCGGGACTACCTAGCAAAGTGCAAGTTGCACTGTTAAGAAAGGTCGATCTAACAGTGGCTAATGACATTATCATACAGAGTGGCAAAGCACAAGAACCCTAAGAGACCAAATGCGATTATGCTTATGCAAGTGCTTACGTGTTTCGTGCTTTTGTAACCAAATGCACGGTCCACGAGAGAGAAGATATCGTGGTTATATGTCTTACTCTTAACAACCACTACTACTGCTCTGGATAACATGAATTGAAGCATCAAAAGAGAGAGAAAAGAAGGAAATGATAGAAAGAAACTGGGATTTGACTACTTGAACTAGCGCTCTGAGCTGACACCCCTGCCCTTTTATGTTTTGTTATGCATGAAGGTCACTTTGGAGATAGTAAGGTTGGCAAACATCGTGCCGGGAATTTTTCGGAAGGCCTTGCAAGACATTGAATTCAAAGGTACATGGAGTAAAAATCATGGCGTGTTTGAACTTTAAACAAACATGTTTATCTTCTTGGCATAAACTATGAAATTCAACTGTTTCCTATATTTGCTCCTTTGGATGCAGGCTACACCATTCCAGCAGGGTGGGGAGTCATGGTGTGTCCTCCAGCAGTGCACTTAAATCCCGAAATATACGAAGACCCATTAGAGTTTAATCCATGGAGGTGGCAGGTTTGTGCTGTTTGACCTATTTGCAAGCTGAAATCCCCTCTATTCCTTTCGAATGCAACTGAATATTAGGGTTTTGGCGTGCCGGATTGAGTTGAACTGACTTCCAAGATGGAGTGCAATTATAGATAGTAGTTTTAGTTTTAAGGTTTTAGGTTGGTTTCGGCTTATAGCTTATAGCTCATGTCCTATAATTTCTCTTGAATAAATAAACGAGATGTCTTCTTTGCCGTTTTTTTGAAATAATTTATTAGGATAGTCTTATCGAAACGGCTTATCAGTTTATCGGCATTTGATTCGTTCTCACGAGTACTCGTACTAGAGCTAAAAACCATCAATCACAGCCAAAACAAAAAGGACACACCCTTTGTTTGTTTAAATATTCTTCCTGAGGTTCCCGGTGCCCAGCGAACTAGCATGAATCCTACCCTCAAGTCTGACCACTTTAATCAACTACAAGGCACCTTCTTTTAGTAGACTAACTACTAGTAAGTGCAAACTATTGAATCCAACGGCAAAATTCAGTCAATGTAATAATGCATGAATTCTGGAGTTTCTCGAAGTTGTAGTATAACTTGGAAGGATAAGAAGAAGCCATACAATTAGTATACACATGGTAGGAACCGAGCAGCGCTCGGTTGGTGGAGGGTGTCGTCGAACGCCCCACCTATCCGAACTCGAACCCATGGTGCCTACCTTAATTACTTCATAAGTGAACGTCAGAACTCTTGGCCAAATTTCAAAAAAGAAGTATACGCACGGTGTAGCCCGGCCACACTGATAAGCCTAAAGCACTGTGCTAGTCACCTTGGAAGAACGTACCAAGATGTAGTATATTTTACAGCGAATTGCATGGGTTTCTGACCACTAATGTACTGGCATGTCTGGGTTTTAGGGTTCTAATCCGACAGTTCCTCAATGCGGCAGGTGAATCATGTGCTATTTCACATATCCCCAGTGAAAGCAGAGAAGAAATAGAGGGGAACACATAGATAGATATATAAGACGGGAGTAAATAAACCTATATATATATCTTGCCTATCCAGGGGATGCAGTTCAGCTCTTTGCATTGTGCTAGACTGCTAGGTGGTTAGTCGACTTGGGCGGGGTCAAGTCAGCATATGGAGCAGCAAATTGTCAAATGATACTTAATACGCACTGTTCTGCTGACAAGGAACACGTAGGAATAAAGAAAGGAAGCGGCCTTAGAGTCATAACAGTAGAAACGGTTGTCTGAAGCAAACAGTAGTGCAATATCGATAGAATATGATCTGCCCCTTGAAGCCTCCATGCATTCCTTCATAAGCATGAAAATAAAGTGTTGTGTTTTGCGTAGTTTTGACTCACCTATTTCTCAGAACAACGCTTTTGGTTCTTGCTTGAGCAGGACAAGCTGGAAATCACTGGTGGAACGAAGCATTTCATGGCCTTCGGTGGGGGTCTCCGGTTCTGCGTTGGAGCCGATCTCAGCAAGGTTTTGATGGCAACGTTCATCCACTGCCTGGTTACAAAATACAGGTATTGTTTTTTTTTTTGAAAGACCTACAGGTATCATTTGTCACTTGTACATAAATTAAATGCATAGTGCACAGTGCTTCCTTCTGAATAAAAAATGCAATCTAAGCACACATTTGCTCATTTCAGGTGGAAGACAATAAAAGGAGGAAACATAGTCCGTACCCCGGGACTCAGCTTCCCAGATGGCTTTCATGTTCAGTTCTTCCCTGAGAACTGACGCCTTCTGTCAGGTCATGGCTGTTTGCAGCTAAATATATATACAAGAAATAAGTGTAAAGATGGCATATCTAGGTGATGAAATCTGGTCGTTTTAGGGCACCTCCTTGTTAGTATAGTAGCCACATGACCGAAATATTTAGGCCCCTAATCCAACCAAGAGGTGTTTTTGTTGTTCGTTTCCCATGTGGTTGGTCGTCTACGGTCTGCCCATATGTTGTGCGTATCTGTTTATGTCCACTGCATAATGCAAATTAATGAAAGCGATTTGCCTATGTATACTTACATGACCTTTTTGCATTAATACACAGCAATGTACCATAACTCATACGCATGCCTCTTCCTCTATGGCTCTCAGTGCGAGTAACAATAATCTGGTAATTCAGTGTTCATCACATTCTAATGAAAAGACTCCATAAACCGGTCACTTTTCCCAGCCCCTCAAAAGAACTGAAAATTTGTGAGCGAAGTAGATATTCTACCTTACCTGGCTACGCGGAGGTCTCGAGGATTTGGCTTCACCGTAGATCTCCATGGTTCCATGCTCCTTGCCGGAAGCACATCTGAAGTTGGTTTCCAACGGGACGAGCCGGCCGCCGCCAACCTTTCCTCGCTCGCCCCGCCCCGCCCGTTCTCGGCCTGCGCGAACGCAGGCTAACGTGGACGAACACGATCGTCGATTCGGCCGACTCACCGGTGGTTTCTGTTAGCGCTAGCAGCCTCGGCCCCTGGTCCGTCGTTGTGGTTTCGGCCCTACTTCCCCTCGACATGGGCCAATCTGCCCATGAGCCCATCCCACACCATCCCCTGATTTGCCCATACCAATTGGATGGATAATCGGGTAATGCTGATGGATATGGGTGGGGGGATGGGTAAAGATTGATCAGGAGATGGATGCCTCTAATTTGCACGAACAGACATGAACATATTGCAGAGTACTTAATGATTATGGCTAAAAAAAGAATTCAGGTGCGTGCTGTGACTTTGTTTCTCAATCTCCCATCTAGGCAACAACATATTACATTTTTTTAGCCCTTCACGTTCATCTAAACACATCCTTTACTAATTTGCAATCCATTAAAGAGCAAAATGTGTTGTTTTGACCAAAGTAAATCCACAAGAGTGCTACTTTTGCAACAAATTAAATCTACTAGATACTACTACTGCAACTACATTCATTCTTCTGACTCAAACTCGTCAATAGTGTGGATGCCATCGTCCCAACACAGACTGCAACAGTATGAAGAATATGAAGCCCAGCTTGGAGCCTGAAGAAGCAAGAAGAAACTTCGGAGAAACCACACCAAGAGAAAGATCAGAATCCTGCAGAAATTGTTTTTTTTTTCAAGAATTAGAACCATACTGAAAGCAACTAGCATGGCATGTATGTGCACCGGGTAGAAACACCTAAACTTTTATAAGACTCATGTAAAAAAAATAATATTTAGAATAACAGCATTCTATATCTTGCAAAAGAAACTTATTTCTGAAAGAAAAAAAGGCCAAACAGGAAGCATGTTAACTCTCAAGAACAGATAGGCAATTTCAATTTTCAACAAAACAATATTCTTGTCGGGTTATTAGCAATATATACAGAATTCAACAAACGTTTTTTACCTCACTCTCACCGTTCAGGTAACTCTTTAATTTTGAAACTGCTTCAGAAACTGCTTCTTTACTTGCTGCCCTTAACTTAGTAAAAGCCGATTGCAGATGTGAACTTACTCCAATGCCTCCATCGTGCTGTTTGACAGCCATTCTGCTTTGGCATTAATAATAAAATAAACAGAATTCACGGAGAAACAAATGAATTCAAGTAATCGTAAAATCCAAACATTTCATTTATACATGAGGTGGTTATTATGTAAACATCAAAAAGCAAACAATGGTGTTATGTAGCTATTAGTTAGTTTACCTCCTACAATCTTTCTAATAAAGCCTCAACAGATCGATCTTCTAGTTGATTTTGACTTGCAGTTGGTGAAACTCCTACATTAGGAAGTATATCCTCTTCTGTCATTCTACACTCATATGTTTCAAATAACAAAGGGGTTAGCAAGTTTATCAAATCAATACAATATACTTATGTAAGGCTGTGGAGGTCTCTCCATGATTGTGATAAATATATGACACCAGTGGGGACAATCGTAGTGAGTTTGAGTTGACGAAATTGAAATTGAACATATATGGGAGAAGAAAACAGGAATGCGTCTAACCGCCGGACATAACTGATCAGACCGCCTATACAACGGCAGTCAAACCGCCGGTATGTGTTTTGGTCGGGATGAACTAAAGCGGTCTGACCACCATGAGACAAGTGGTTAGACTAGTCAACTGAAGGGATTTCAAACACTTGTGTGAATATGTTTAAGGATGAATTTGTACTAGATGGCAATGTTAATTGAAACTGGAATTAAAGATAGATAGCAAAATACAAATTCCAAAAAGGATGTTTCTGGGCCAAGTTAACCGATCTAACCAGCCTCCCCATGACAGTCAGACAACTGGTGGTCTGATCGGCATGGGGAGTGTGGTCAAACCGGCCTAGCGGTTTTCAGAAGGTGAATGCTATGGTTTGAAAAATTGAGGAATTTGCATGGAAATGGTTCTAGGTTTTGGCATGATGAAATATATTATGTGTATTGCATATGTAAATAGACTTGGGTCAAGTTGGAAGGAACTTATGTCTGAAAATGGTTTGCTTGACTATTGTTGTGTAGGTGGTCTGGGATTTAACAATTGTCAACAATGAGGTGACTGGAGACTTGGTTGTGAGAACCAAGGTCCAAAGCAGTAATGGAGACAAGGTGAAATGGTTGGACTCAACTAAGACGCAAGATGGACCATAGAAGGTACAAGTGGTCAAGGTGATTAGGACACATGGTGCACCAAGTAACTTGGGCCCATTTGCAAGCGAGGATGGTTTTGTGGGATTCAGATGCATGAGAGACTTGACAGCGGTCATTGGGGCCACGTGGAAGATGACAGAGCATGGTAATGCTTTTGAGGCAATGGATGAGCAACACATCGGTTGAGGGGTAAATCGGTCTTTTGCCCAAAACGGCAAAGTGGATGGTTTGCAAAATCGCAGTAGAGACGTAAGCGGATTAGGTCAAAGCATCTCTTCTTTTGGCACAAACACACGCGGATACCAGAAATAAGAATGCTATTTAGTCATCATTTATGACTACCTAGTCTTAAAGACGAAATTGATTCTCTGATTACCTTTAGGCATTCTTCTCTCTCTGGTGGATACATCCACTAGAATACGAGGAGCCTCCACCTCAAGCAATGGAGTCTTCTCGCAAGTGAGCTTGACCCAGGCGTCAATTTCTCCCAAATCAGGGAGTATAAATAACAAGGGCACCATAGTGTCTGGGCACCATGTCTCTCTGCCTTTGGATTGCTTTTAGATATGTGCTAGTGTGATTGAGAACTTTCATCCATGATTAAGACTTTCCATCCATGATTGATTTAGCATGCCTAATATATTATATACCATTGCACTAGCACGCATCTAAAAATAAGCCATAGACATGGAGGTTAGATGCCTAGACATCATGGTGTCCTATTTCAGCGTCTTTTAGGAATGTGAAATTTATCTGTTGGTAAATTACTTTTCGTCTTTTAGTTATAGATTTTTTTTAATAAGGTAAAGAGAAGAACTAGAAGAGGACGACTTACCACCACCACTTCTTTTTTTAAGTAGTCTGATGACTGCAAGTCAATTTGGTTCTATTTTTCCCCTCGACAGAATAAGCTTAGTTATAGACCAACTCAAACATTTGTAGCTACTTCAACGCGTGCAAATCGCGCGCGCAGCGGAGCGGTCAATTTTGTTGACAATTTGGCCATGCAGGCATGCTTGCTTGCTTTTTCAACCAACTTTGACGAGCGAACGAATAGCGCCTTTAATTTGTAGTTACATATGGCCACTAGCGCAGAATTCTTCTCTGCCAATCGACTCGCAAACTGGGTATAGTAGACAAACATTAACAGTGCGCGCTATTAGATTTCAAAGCACACACAGACCAAACCACTAGTTGACTCCTACCACGGACGAACAACGTCTGAATCTTGGCCGTCCATCTGACGCCACGGTCACTGGTTGGTAGCAATCTGATCTCGGTGCACGGATGCTGCAGCCAGCCTGAAAGATACACCCCCTGCCAATTAGCCTCTGCTGCGGTTACGCCACCGTCCACGCAGACGCACCTCACCGCTGATCAATCAGACCTAGTAAAGAACGACCTGTCCTGCAAAGCACTTGTACTTCCCAGGTCCAAAAGCCGGCTCGGCACGTCCGAGAAAGTTACGAGCGACCGGCGCCCTACATATGTCAGTTGCTCCTACGCTTCGGCCTTTTGCAGGCGCGCGGCACGGAAGAGTGCCGACCGGAAGAACACTACGGCGTACTGCCACCGCCGAGACACCCGTACTAGAGTAAATCTTACAGTAATCTAATAGTCTAAATTTTGGCTGATTATAGGGGGGAAGCAGTCAGGGCACCTAGTCAAATCCAAAATGGAGTATGATTTTATTCAAGAAGAAACTATGCACTGTCACACACTCATTCTTCTTATAAAGAGACTGAGACCGCCTAATCTTCCTGCGCTTCTGCTGCAACTTTTATTCGCGGGCATGTTCTTGCTCTGCTTCGTTTGGTTCCAGCTCCCGCCCTTTGTTTCCTCTGCCGAGTGTACAATAGCAGGTAGGAGCGAATAAAATCAGGAAATAACCATGCCAATTGCAGAGCAGAATTAAGAGGGGATGGGCTGGGCAACGAGATGCCTCCGGGGCCTCTTCGGGGCAGCAAGAGTGCCTCTCCCAGCTCGAGCGAATCGAGACCGAGCACGGAAAAGAAGCTATGGAGCTTGGGCAAATCGTTCCCGGAGAAGGCGGTGACTGATCCTGCTTCAACACCACCGGCGGCGACTCCCCAGTGGGCGCACCCGGTGACGGGGAAGGAGGGCGGGGAGCAGAGCAAGCGGGCGATTGCCGTCGCCGCGGCGACGGCGGTTGTGGCTGAGGCTGCCGTGGCTACCGCTCATGCGGCCGCGGCTGTTGTGCGGATGACCAGCAGCTCAACGTCCATGGACGCAGCGGGCAAGCAGGAGTTGGCCATGGCTGCGGTTCGAATCCAGGCCGCCTTCCGTGGCTACCTGGTTAGCTTCTCTAGGCCCTGATCTCCCTCGCCTCCTCCACCGTTTCTATTCTTTTTGTGTGCGGTTGATCAGAAAGTTGAGACATCTTCGCTGTGTTTGTTTGTCCGCGCAGGCGAGGCGCGCGCTGAAGGCGCTGCGTGGGCTGGTGAAGCTGCAGGCGTTGGTCCGGGGCAACATGGTGCGGCGACAGGCGACCGAGACGCTGCGATGCATGCAAGCGCTCGTGCATGCCCAGGCGCGCGCGCTCGAGTGCCGCGCCCTCCGCTCCCAGCGCGGCGCCGCGCATCCGGTAAGTCAAGTAGCATCCATGCCACCAGCTTCACAAAATTCCTTGACGCGCTGAAGCATTGCAGGGGCCTCCGCCGTTGGGGGTATACGATCAAGCCTCTCGCACCGAAGAGGCGCCCAAGCCCAGTGCCCACGTTTATCTGAAGGTGTTGCTTACTCCATTGTTGTCTACTCATGTGTGATGGACTGGTTGTTCTGACGATTGCTCAGCCTTTTGTGCAGAGGAGCACGTCGAAGGCGATGTGCGGTGGGAGGGTGAGCACGGAGAGATCACAATCTTGCAGGAGGAACTGGCTTGACGGATGGACGGAGAGGTGTATGGATGATGACAAGAGTGTCAAGACTCTCGAGGTGGACACTGGTAAGCCCGGGCGGCACTCTTCCAGTTCCCGGAGGCGTGGCGACGGCGGCAAACACATGCAATCCTCGTGCTCGACGTTGGCTTCTGACCGGAACAACTGGTGCTTCTCCGCCTTGCCGGACTCGCCGTCCAAGGACTCCACAGCGGCCGCGCAGATGTCGGTGCGCAGCCCGTCCTCCGTGGGCATGGGGCAGCCACGTGGCACATGGCGACTGCCCGTGGACATCGCCGAGCTCTCGGCGTCGTCGCGCCCCGGCAGCTCGAGGCGGGGCTCGCTCACGCCGACAATGAGCGAGTGCTCGCGCGTCGCCGTGCCCGGGGGTTTCTCCGACTACCCGAACTACACGGCGAAGACGGAGTCGTTCCGTGCCAAGGCGCGGTCGCAGAGCACCCCGAAGCAGAGGCCGCAGTACGACAATTCCGGGTCGATCCGGAAGCCGTCGCCGGCGGCGCAGAAGGCTGCCTCATTGCACGCCGAGTTCGCCAGCAAGGCGTAGTCTGGCTCTGGCAGATACTACTACAGTCTACAGATGATCAAGCCTCGAGCAAGACTATCACCGTGAAGTAAATGTACCATGCCTTGGGTTTGTTGTCAGGCTTACGGTGATGTCACTGCTACGGTTTTCTTGTCCTTGGCTAATAATACTACAGTTCAGTGTACTTAAGTTTCTAGTCAGTGGACTTCTTAATTACGTGTTATACATGGCACCCAGACAATAACTCTAGCTGCACTATCATATCCTCTGTCATGTATGCGCATGCACATAATCTTGCGCAAGCAGACCTTGGCAGCTTGCAGGCGATCCAGGGGCAGCGACGAGGCGTACTTTGTGCATCGGTCGACCTCGGGGCTGTTCGGTGAGCTGCGACTTTTTCTAGGGCCGATGCACGTACGTATATCTAACCAGGATCTACCGGCTTGGCCTCTCGGCTTTTAGTACGTAACAGACTGGGCCGAAGTTTAGCCATGAGTTATGGGGAGACGATCGAGCAGGAGGGGTTTGGGTGTTTGTTGTTGGTTGGGATGGGAGATGGGGCCTGGGAGGTGTCCGCGTTGGCTGGGAGCTAGTGCCGGCCGCGCGGTGCGGTGAGGCAGCGTTGGAACCGTTCAAGGCCGCGTTTGCTGACTTATAGGATTACACATGCAAACCACTGGTTTTCTACTATCAGGACGGCAATACGCGGCGGAAGCGACACCAAGACCATGCGTGGAATCGACGCATATTTATGGGTATGTTCTTTTCGGTTTCTAAAACTTATTTTTGGTTTTTTATAGTAACTAGCTTTTAAACGGTGTATCTTTTTAAGAAATAGTCTACTAGTTAATTGTAGTATATATTGTACCAAATTTATTTATATCGGTAAAATCCGACGTTCGTTTCTGTTACTTTATAATCTTCCGTACGAATAGCTCAAAAATCACAAATCACGGTTAAAAATCATAAGTTTTAGCCAAGAAAATAGACCCTTAATTTCCTTCTCCCGTCCGCCCCGTTGCCTCCCGTTTTTTACGGCATCTGATACGAGTATGGAGTATGCATGGCTATGGGCGCAACAGGCCGAGCAGAATTGGACTCGTGGGACATTTCGTGCGGAGGACTATGTCACTTCTCCAATGAAGCAGTGTTTGCCTGATTGAAGAGCATGTGCTTTTTTTTTCTGTTCTTTCGAAGGATTACCTTCTACCATGCACATGGCTTGCCCGGCTGACACGTTCTCATCCCATTAGCACAATCGGGTCATGCGGCAGGATGCAAGAAGTTGAGATTTGAGAAGGAAATGAAGACATACCAGTTTATGTATGCTGGCTTGACGACAATGCCCCCTCCCTGCATGCCCTTCCCATCGGCCATCGCCTCGACCGGCCTCCTACACTGCGCAACGCAGTCACTCTTTTCCCCCCAACTTTTCTCTTGTGCTCTTCCTTGTACCATGTCCAGTCAGGCTTGCACGTGCCGCATGCACTTGAGCCCAAAATCTTCTGTTTGGCAAAGTAGAACCATCGGCAGGGGCGGAGATGGGTCTCGAACCGGTTGGGTAACTGCCTGAGGTCCAGAGAAAATAGTAGTGAAGTTTTTTTGTAAATATATCAAAAAAATATTGCACAATGAACAGACCCGAGTCTTATTAGCCGGCCCGAGACTATTCCCGGCCGAGCGGCCGGCCCAACAGAGCAAAGCGGCCCAATGACTAGCGGAGCGGCAGCGGTCGGCCTAACCCTAGCCGCGGAGGCACGGACCACGGTCTTCCCCAATCCCCTCACGAGTCGTGATGCCTCCGCGACCTCGCCTCCCACCGCATCCTCTCCACCGCCCCCGCCTCCTATCTCGCCATGCCCCACCTCCTCTCCATCGCGGCACCATCCCGTGGGCCGCGACCGCCTCCCTCCGCCGTGACACCGCCTCCCCGACTCCTCTCCGCCGAGTCCGCCGGGCCCGTGTCGCCGCCTCGCCTCCTCGGCTCCTCTCCATGGCTCTCACCGCCTGCCGCGCCACCACCCCCCGCCCACTCTAATCTCCATGGCTCCACCGCCGTCCACCCGGCACCACGCCACCACCCCTGCCTCCTCTCCATGGGCCACAATGAAAGCTCCACCACCGGAGTTCGGAGTTGCACCGCCGCCCCGCCTCCTCTCCACCCCCTCACCCCACCCTCACTAGAATCGATTGCCCAACCGACGAATCTCTTCTGCAAGGTTTGATTTTTGAATTGATTGGGTTCACTTTACTCTACCATATCCTAGTGCTTCTTGTCTATAGGAAAGCGCCAGATCAACTGTATATTTGAAATTTTGAATTGATTGAATTGACTGGAAGGTGGAGATTATAGTTTCTGTTATTATTAGAACAAATTGAATTGAAAGCGCTAAAGGGTTGATGTGTTAGTTCAGATAGATTTTGGTGTAAAACATTTGCATTGTATATTTGCATATCTTCCTCTGTATAGTAGTATTTTTAAACAACTACAAGAATAGCATTTCAATTGAACTATTGAAGCACCAACAATATTTTGATTGAATTACGCAGTAAGCATCTGTGCGTAAAAGAAATTGTAGCGTCTAACTTTATGAAAAGCGTTATTGAGAGACCAAAAGTATTACCACTACGAGTGACGTGTATGATTAACTTGCTATTTGAATTTTTGTGATACTAGAATTAGAAATACATGATGAAGAGGACCAAAACACTGGCATTTTATTTTCCATTGCAATTAAATCAAACTCCGAAAACAATAGGAACTAGAGGTATGTTACATTTCTATTTTTGCTATATTTTATCTATTTTGTTGTATCGTTAAATATGATATTCAAATTTTATTTCGTTAGTGCATTTGTGTTGTACTTTTGTTATATCTCAATATTAATCGTATTCAATGTTAGTTATAGACTTATAAACTTTTAGTTTTAGGTCTGAGGCTCTGTGAAATTCTGACTTCTCTACAAACCATCGGCAACGTGCAGTATTTCACCTTGTATCAGATATACGCGCGTATCTACTGCTTGGACTTTGGAGAATCTTGGCGGATGGACTGACGTTAGAAGGCTCTGACAGGCGTAGTACTCCTGCGTAAGAACTGAAATTTGTCAGAACTTGTGAGTCGCTGAGGGCCTGACGCAGACATCTGTACTCCGACGTTCGTTAAAAAACTAAAAAACGATGATCGTATCGTGCCACTCATCATAGGATTAGGAAAATAGCCACGCAGCTGCGAAGATTCAACGCCCCGGCATATATCCGTTGGAGATGAAGACTGTCTTAAATTTTTCTTTAAATTTATAGAAATCTAACATAAAATCTAACAAATCAAGAAGTTGAAAACCGAGGAATAAACAGTAACCACGGTAGGAGGACTAAGTCATCCTCAGATAGCCTTTCTAGCTGCTTATCACTTAAGAAATGCAAGGTGGACAATAAAAATCCAGAAGAACCAAGATCCAAGGAACCTAAATTGAATAGCTACTCTGAGAAGGGTCAACCACAAAAGCTATCAACTCTATCTTGGAGAGATACGAGATGGAGTCAATCTCATACATTTTTAACCTCGAGTAGAGTCATCGACTTATGACAGTGTTGTTCTTGATGGAAGTAAATCTTTATTTCCCAAATCTTCACATCAAGTGCACCCAACATCTAGTGTGCTTCTCAGAATCAGAAAATATCAAGCCAATAGCACGAAGATCATGAAGAAACTTGTTGAACTTTCCCCACATCTCATCTAAAGATTCATCAAACTTTTACTCAATTTTTTATTACTCTTTTTCTAATTGGTTCTGTCTTACTTTCTTGATCGCTATAGAGCCCTCATGGAAGTCAACAATGGTCTTTCAGATCTCATGAGAAAATCTCAAGTGAGTAACTCGCTCAAACTCAGATTGACTAAGCTCTTAAATAAAGAAATTGCGAGCTTTGCTATTTGCTTTTACATCAAGTGTAACCTGATCATCGGCCAGAACCGCATAAAAATTCCTGACCTTAATGCAAATTACGTATAAGCTTTCTAATAAGAAAAATTGACTCCATAAAAAATAGATGGCTTGGTTGAATACTTATCTAATGCCATGACTTTTAAAATCGGTTAAGATGTATGAGAAGCTAATCAGGCTTTGATACCACTTGTATGACCAGTATAGCAACAGAGGGGATGAATGGTGCCTCAAAATTTTGCCCTAAGTATTCGCCAATCTTTCACTCCAATAGGTACAAAGTTATGAAGATTAAGGATAAAAAACCAACACAAAACTCAGCAAATCAAAAAGCTGAAAACCGATGAATGAACAATAGAAATGGTAGAAGGGTTAAGTCATCCTTAGGGAGCCTTTCTAGTTGCTCATCACTCAAAAAATACAAGACGAACAATGAAAAATCTAGAAGAACCAATATCCAAGGAACCTAAAGATCTACTCTGAGCCATCGACTCTAAGGGTCAACCATGGTAGTACTGCTACAGTGAATTCAGCCCAATGAATAGCAACATTAGCACTACTTCAAAACCAAGAATACATGTAACTTTTGATCCGTAGATTCAAATGACTTAAAACTTGGCATGCACCTACTCTACGATGTCAAGAACCTATTCCAATCAACGATCAAGACAATAGTTGCCAAAGTTCTGAACTTTTATTGTTTGAAGGAAGAGAACACCAAAAACGATAAATATGACTTGCTCATGGGTGAATAATGGCCAAGATGACTCTAAATGTATTTTCACATGTCACAACAAGCTAGAATACCCAAGGAATCGAGAAAATAGATGGATCAAGAAATCACTATGAGAGACCAAATCAAGCAAAAACATAGCAACTCCAAGAACTTTCCAAACTTGATGCCTAAATGGATAGGGATTGATTTTCATAGGACATCTCCATCACTTACACGTCCTTAGCATCCAACAAGAACAAGAATAGAAGAGAGAAGATCAAAACCAACCAAACAAAAGCAAATCAACCAAAACAAATAGGGCTCTATAAGAGATAAACAAAGTTGATATATTGCTACTTGAGAATGAATATTTTATAGCTACTCCGTGTGAAGAACAAGAGAACACACCATAATACTCACACTTCTCAAACCATAACCCTAGAACACTTGGTTTTAATGAGCAAAAGAGGATGGTTGGAACCTACAAGTCTCCATCCCAACCCATTAAATAGATATGCTAGCCAGCCCCATCTAACCCTAGTAGATAATATTCACTTAGCACATATGGGAGAAATCTAATAACTCCACATATATGGGTTTTAACTCACACACTACACTTATGAGCGTTTTTCAAAACACATAAGCCCGAATCCATGTTAGTCAAAACATGTTTTATACCACATTAATGCACTGACCTAAGTCAAAAGCGTAAATTATTCTTCTTGGCCGGTATGATTGCCACCCATAGGCCAGTCATACCAGTTGTCGCACTGTGCAACTGGACCTCTCTAGAAATAAGCTACTGGCAAGTAAACTATGGTACTACTACTCTAAGGTATAACCACCGTGGTATTACCACTGAGGTATGACTGCTGCCATACCAGTGGTATGATCAGTTCCCCTGAAAAATTTAGAAAATGATCTAAACAAAATACAATCTTTTCAAAATCAAATATCTACTCTATAAAACTTACAATAGTTCATTATAAAACTATCTTAGACTTTCTTACATGATCCTTCAATATCTCAAACGACAATTCACCGTGAAATTGACATTTTGTTGGTACCAGACTGACACAGGAAACACTGGATTCTCCCAACATATATGCACCGACTTGTTAATAGTTTTTCGTCCAAGAACGTCACTTTCGTAACTAGAAAAAGGTTAGGCCACGAATGTGCTTTCACGTTTAGTCCACTGATCTGCCCAATTACAACCGCGTTTGAGCGTGTTTTAGGGCCAAGCTAAATGACAAAACGTATTTCACCGTTTGGTCTACCCCAAAATGCAAAGATCAGCACGCATACCAATTGCGGTATCTTTACTAATTAAAAGAGGATTTAGTGATGATGGTTTATCTGTTTCTCCTAATTCTCAATCTAATATCTCTAAAAGATCTCTAAATATAAAAAACAAACTAATAAAAAATTCAAATTCTACTACCTTAAAAATTCTCTAACAAGAAAAAAACAACAGAACTTCACCGGATGTATATACAATGTAGCCAAGAGCGTGGAAACACGATACAACCAAGCTTTTAGATTAGACTGATCGATCCTAACAATATCACTCAACATGTTGAGATAATATAATTTCTTTTATCCGTAACAAAGAAAGACATTGGGCTAGTCATCAAGAGAAAAGATGCAGAGATTCCGACAGGTAACTATAAAAGAAGACATTAGGTTCGCGATTCTGAACAATTCAAGTGAATCATTTGTCTCATTCTCGCATGGTAAACTGATGCAATGAAGATGCAGAGCACCGGTTTTCTACAAAAGTGACAACCGGAAAACCGTTATTCGACTTATATTCATGTCATTATCCGTGTGTTCCTCACACTTGCCTCTAGCAGGATCTGTAGCCATCTCTTTCCAATGATTCATCAATTTCGTCAGTGGTTTGGAAGTTTGCAATTGGTCCACATCTAAACCCATACCCGATAAAACACACGTCCCATTCGTGTTTGAAGTGTGTTTTTTCTCGCCATTGGACTTGTGATGCACACTGCGTCCCTGTACACATTGATGGAGAGAGACGTCACTTGTTTTCCAGATATAAAAAATCAACATTCTTTGTACAGTTCCAATTAAATAGTCTATACAGGATCGTGACAGGTCAGGTTATGAAAAATTTCCGTACAGATTTTCCCAACATGATGGAGCTATCTGGCTTATATCACATTCAATTTTTTTATACCCCATTCAATTCATTAAAAAACTCCGTACAGAGTATATATAATACAATGATACTCCATAAACTTCCTTAGTACATCGCTTAGAATTTTTTTATTATTTAGCCCTTTTTAAAATTACTTTAAAGTTAATCTGTCACGAACTTTATTTCTAATTCTGACATATGGCGTGGCTAAAACATTCTATCACGCCACCCATAGAGACATGACCAAAGTTTTCACGCAAACCCTCAGCCAGGCACCGTGCCAACGTGGAGGCTTGAGTAGCATCTATCACGTCGTAACTCTTGGCGTGACAAGCTTTTGTCACGTCCTCAGACTTGACGTGATAGGGTGAGATTGTCACGCCATAAGACTTGGCGTGACGAGGGCAACTTAAGTGTGACCGCCGCTCCAGTTGCCATTTTCCCCCACATCCTCTCTGTCCTCCCCAAATTAATGAGATTGAGACTTGATTGTTTATTTACTTTGTTTGCTAAGAATGTCCGCAACATGTCTCTTGACAAAGCACAAATCATTGTGTCAACATGCACTCCCTAAGCCTAAATTAATGCAGTCAGCAAAGAGAGTTGTCGGTTAATCCAAACCCTAAACCTAACCTAAACCCTAAACCCTAACCTATACATAAACGTAAAGCTGAACATGAAACCATAAACCTAATAACGTAAACGTAAACCTGAACCTAAAACCCTACACCATAAACCTCCCTAACCCTATATCGTAAACATAAACGTAAACCTTAACCTAAAACCTAAATCCTAAAAACCCTTATCACTAACTTGTACTGTCACGCCATATCCACTTGCCCTGGCATGGTATGGCATGACATCAAGGATCACTGGCGTGACAGTAAGGTTTTGTCATGCCAGGCAAACTGGCACGCCATTATGTAATTTTCTAGGTACTGTCACGCCAGCTTCCCTGGCGTAACAATACCTTAGTGTCACGCTAGTCAAACTGGTGTGACAGTATCTGTCACGCCAGATCTCCAAGCGTGGCTGAACCATATGGTCATGCCAGCAAAACTGGCGTGACAGTAGCTGTCAACATTGACTCAGCGGCTTCCGGTGCCAGGTTTTTCCATGACGTGACATAACCATACGATCACGCCAGGAAAACTAGCATGACAGTACCTGTTAACATTTAGTATAGTGGCTTCCAGTAAAACAGGTAGATATACAGGCAATGGACAACAATGCTTCAGTTAAATGTAAAATACAGAAATGAATTTAAACCCTCAAAAGGTCACCCAGAATACATTTCTTACTTCTAGCAAGTTCATGCGTCTACTATTGTGCCAAAAACTAAGGCCACTTAGTTGATAATAAAGCTTTTTGATATTCTGCCTTTCCAGTTGAACAAATGTGCCATAGATCCATTCACTTGCGCTTCTGGCGCGCACCCGACCCCGGTGTGAACCTCGCGGCTGGGTGTTGGCCTCGCATGCTCTCGACGACATTTTTCAAACTGATGTCCGTGCGATCACGCCATTTAGGGTGCAGAGGTATGGCCTGAGTCAACTGCATGGGGGCCGGTGAACCCATAAGGTCCCACAGGGCCATCTCGTCTGGAAGCCTAGCATCCACATCCTCCTCGTCATCCTCGTTGCCCTCCTTGTCCTCACTGTTGTCCTTATCTGTGGCACCCTCCCCGTCGTCCCCCTCGCCCTCTAGGTCCTCGTCGCATGCGGCCGAAGCGAATGATGTAGCACGCGAGGAGCCACTCTTAGCTAGGGCAAGTTGCACAACATGGCCCACCGACACCGCACGGTTCATTTTTCGGCCAATCATCGGCATCGCTAGCCGTCGAACCATCTGCAAGGTTTACCAAAGTAAAATGAGATTGAAGTTTAATAGAACAAAGTAAATGGCAGGGAGAGAGGTCATGCTTTAGTGCAAGAATGAACATTATTTGATTTAAACCGGAGAAACAAAATAGCCATCTAGTTGAGTTGGCCACTTACTGCATATTGATATCAGATTGGTGCCAAGAAGCAAGTCAGGAAGGCTATTTAACAACTAAGTATACTAACAAACTCGCAAGTAGTTTAAATTACGATATGGTACAATTTGACAGATACTTCATGGTAAAAATGATATTGGAAGGCTAACATTTTATATACAATGATTTTATCTTAAAATCATTAAAGAAAAGAAAAGCATGGAAACTAAACAAACAATGTAGCATGTACTGGAATTTGTCTCTACATCACATCGCCTGGAAACAAACTAGCACAGAAATTGGTTCTATACTAGTGAATTCACATAAGGAGACAAATCAATGGGATAAGCTATCAAATGGTTTTCTCTAAAAATTTGCAACATAGTTGGGTCTATTCCATGCAATGCATGGCTCATAATATGACTAGCTTGTACCAACAAAAAAAATGGTTGCCTCAACAAAAGCCCTCAGGTGCTGGAAGCTCCCCTCCAAAACCTGGGTAGCCTAAGGGCCTCACAGGAAGGAGCCGAGAAGGTGCCACATCCATGCTCGAGCGAAGCGTCGCACTATGTCCTCATCTGTGTTTGGTGGGTACACATTGAAATGCGCGTACAGCTAGGACACAAGCACTTTGGATGGCTAGTTGTCCCTCGAGTTGGCAGGTGGGTACTTCGGTTGAACTCCAAGCCACTCTCCTACCTGGTCTTGCCAACCCACGCTATTGGCGTCCCCACACACTGGATCCCTATCTATAGGGAGGCCGAGCATCAAGGTGACGTCCTGGAGCATGATGGTCGTCTCGCCTGATGGTAGGTGGAAGGTGTGGGTCTCTAGGCGCCATCGATACACAGCGGTAAGTGCAGCACCGTCCATAGGGGGGAGCCCCTTGATCACTGTCCGTGCGGTGGGGCTGGAGGGGGCGGTAGGGTGGAGGTCGGCGGTGAGGAAGGTGGCGGCAGGCTAGAGGATCGAGGCCCACCGCCGGATGTGGGTCGAGGCGATGGAGGCGGCTGGCGATGATGTAGGCGGGCGACGGGACAGAGGCGGCGGCGGCGATGGAGGTGGGCAACGGCGATGGAGGTGGCTGGCAGCGATGGAGGCGAGCGATGGGGCAGGAAGTAGGCTGAGAGACCATGTGGAGGTCATCCCGTGTGTATGATGAGTAATTGACATCATTTTAGGAAAGTCGAGTTTGAGTTGGTTGGTTCAGACCAAGACGTTGCGTGGTGTAACGGGCTCGGTCGGACTTGGTCAAACTTAGTCGTATGGGATTAGGATGCATATTCTGATGATTCGACAGATTTGCTGATGTTATTGTGCTTACATATATCAAGCGGTGTTATTTGATGTGTTTCTTGTTTGTGTTGGTGCGGACGCCGAGGCGAGTCGTGGCGAGACACGAGGTGACCGGATAGACACAGGCGGTGTCGAGGTCGAAGCGCGAGATGTGTCGAAGACGGCGTGAACTCGAGGTGGTTGCGAGTCGTGAATGACAAGGAGCACGGAAGCTTCCCGGAAGGTGCTAGAGTGGCGAAATGGTAATTTCGCGAGGCTGCGCAAGTGGGAGCGGGCTCCGTTCAGGTTTAGCAGGCGTAACGGGTTGGAGACCCGTTAGCCAAGGTCTATAAATATGTGTGAGGGGCTACATACCCCCTCATGGCTTTGGGAGAGAGTTAGGGTTTTTGTGACCCTAGGATAGTGGTTTTTCTATGGACATTCGATCGAATCGAGCGGTGTACTAGACCAGATTTAACAAGTTAAACTTGTAGTTGAGCAGTTTTCTATATCTTTTACATAGCATAAGGGTCGCGTTTCTCAAATGAGGCTGTTGATATTTTAGTATTGATCTTACGTATAATTTGTTTGGGTTCTGAAGAACTCTTGAAGACACAAGGATTTTTATACAGGTTCGGGCCCTCTACTGAGAGAATAACAACCCTAATCCTGTATTGATATTGTTCAATGAACTGATTACAATATAGAAAGTAATGTGAAAAGCCTTGCTCTACTTCTATTCTCCCTTGGGTCTGTCCCGGTCCCCCTTGGTCGTCCCACTCTTCTCCCTGATGTCCACCTTTATATAGCTTATATGGCAGCGACAATTTCTCCTTGCCAAGAGATGCCTTAACGCTTCAAATGATAATCGTCTGACGGGAGTTATTAGAGATGTGATATCTCACTCATCATACAACGGTTTCTGCCAGGGTGAAGTTATGTGCACTTATTCCATAGAATAAATACTTATGCTAACCGCCTTGTCAGACAGGCTCACGATGTAATGGGTTGTTGTAGGCAGGTTAGTCGGAGTTTGGCTTAGTCGTAGAAGGATTTACGACCACAAGGTGGTCGCATGATAACTTACGACTATGTCATGGTCATAGGAGAACTTACGACTATGAGGTGGTCATAGAAAAGGCTTATGACCAAGAAGTGGTTGTAGTAGAAGAGTTTATAACTAAGGAGCTGTCGTAGAAGAGTTTACGACTAAGAAGTTATCATAGAAGAGCTTACGAATAAAGGGTTGTCGTAGAAGAGCTTACAACTACCTTGTGAAATATCTTTCTTATATTATAGATCTTATAGATAGGGGGTACACTCAAGGAGTATAATCATGTAACAATATCATTTACAGATAAATAATAATTTGAGGATTGGTTCTATCCTCGTTAGAGGCCATCATCCACATTCCATGTGCACCTTACCATAGAACCACCAAACCAAACCAAAGTCTTCACCCTAGGATGAGGTCATAAGCTCCAACCATCTAGTGGCTTCCCACCAATTAACCTCAATCCTCGTATTATTTTGAAATCTAATGGCATGAAGCCAAAATGTTCTTAGTAGTTTAAATAAAACATTTGGTTGTCCAATTCTACTAATATTTAATTTTACAGTAATAGATATCCAATTTTGTCAAGGTGAATATGGCTTATAAAATTAAGACATATGGCCCTTTGATGGTAGGATTTAACTAATGCACATGTTATTCTAAATTATCATTGTATGTAAATAAGAGTGCTCAAATAGTAATAATAAAAGTAGTGATAATTTAATAATGTGAGATCAACATGATCAAAGACATGTGACTTGCCTTCAGAGTTTTTGATTACTTCTTTTTAGGCTTGTGGTTTAACACCATCCACCTTAGCTGCTCCAATAGCTTCTCTATTGGCTAACTAGTCGAATTCGAATGCTAGCGTAAAAGAACGAATATAAATAAGTTCATGTTTCTCACAGAAGGAGCCGAGAAGGTGCCACATCCATGCCCGAGCGAGCATCGCACTGTGTCCTCATCGCATTTGGTGGGTACACATTGAAATGCGCGTATAGCTGGACACAAGCACTGTGGACGGCTAGTTGTCCCTCGAGTTGGCAAGCGGGTACTTCGGTTGAACTCCAAGTCACTCTCCTACCTGGTCTCGCCAACCCACGCTGTTGGCGTCCCCACACACTGGATCCCCATCTATGGGGAGGCCGAGCATCAAGGTGACGTCCTGGAGCATGATGGTCGTCTCGCCTGATGGTAGGTGGAAGGTGTGGGTCTTTGGGCACCATCGATACATAGCGGTAAGTGCAGCACTATCCATAGGGAGCCCCTTGATCACTGTCCGTGCGGTGGGGCTGGAGGGGCGGTAGGGGTGGAGGCTGGCGGCGGTGAGGAAGGTGGCGGCGAGGCGGGGGTCGAGGCCCACCGCGGAGGCGATGGAGGCGGCGGCGATGATGCAAAGGCGACGGGGCGGGAAGCGGCGGCGATGGGAGGGGTGATGGGGCGGGAGGCGGCGGCGATGATGGAGGCAGGCGGTGGGGCGGGGAGGCGGCGGCAGCGATAGAGGCAGGCGGCGGGTCGGGAGGTGGGCGGTGGAGATGGAGGCGGGAAGGTAGGGAGGCGGGCGGCGACGATGGGCGGGGAGGTAGCAATGTGGCGGTGGCGATGGATTTAGGGGCGAAGAAAACATGGAGAAAATGGGAACTGGAGTGGTGGCCACACTTAAGTCGCGCTTGTCACGCCAAATCTCATGGCGTGACAATACGAGACTGTCACGCCATGATGTGCGCGTGATGAGGCCACGCAAGCCATTCACATCGGTACAGACGCACCGAGGGCTTGCATGGCAGTTTTGGTTATGCTTCTATGGGTGGTGTGATAGAACGTTCTAGCCACGTCATGGGTGGTGGCATGGTCAAATGGGTCAGAATTGGAAATAAAGTTCGTGATGGATTAACTTTAAAATATTAATAAAAAGGATTAAATAATAAAAAAATTCCATCACTTACCACCTCTGTTAGAAAAGTAACTGAAAAAACCAACATAATACATCACATGATGCCATTGCTAAATACACTTTATTGCAACAATTATGATTAGAATCTGCCTGATACTGATATTTAGGTCCTCGATTTGTCATTTATTTGGCATTTTACTAATCAAAAACCAAAATAGCACAAAATAACTATAAAATTCCTCATTCAAACAAACCCTTAGGTTTAAATTTATTATCATCCTAATCCTATGCCTATCCCCCTCATCCTAATATGCCATAAGATGACTGTCGATGTTTTACTATCGATCTTATGTATGATTTATGATCTTAGGAGTATAATCATGTAACCATATCATTTACAGATAAATAATAATTTGAGGATTGGTTATATCCTCGTTAGAGGCCATCATCCACATTCCATGTGCACCTTACCACAGTACCACCAAACCAAACCAAAGTCTTCACTCTAGGATGAGGTCATAAGCTCCAACCATCTAGTGGCTTCCCACCAATTAACCTAAATCCTCGTATTATTTTGAAATCTAATGGCATGAAGCCAAAATGTTCTTAGTAGTTTAAATAAAACATTTGATTGTCCAATTCTACTAATATTTAATTTTACAGTAATAGATATCCAATTTTGTCAAGGTGAATATGGCTTATAAAATTAAGATATATGGCCCTTTGGTGGTAGGATTTAACTAATGCACATGTTATTCTAAATTACCATTGTATGTAAATAAAAGTGCTCAAATAGTAATAATAAAAGTAGTGATAATTTAATAATGTGAGATCAACATGATCAAAGACATGTGACTTGCCTTCAGAGTTTTTGATTACTTCTTTTTAGGCTTGTGGTTTAACACCATCCACCTTAGCTGCTCCAATAGCTTCTCTATTGGCTAACTAGTCGAATTCGAATGCTAGCGTAAAAGAACGAATATAAATAAGTTCATGTTTTGCATAATGCAAGCTGAGAACAAAATGCAATAAAGTATCCAAAAAAAATGGCATAAAAGAAGGTGGGTTTGGGAGGATAGGGTTTAAACGGTGCTGGGTTGGGTTGAACGGAGTTGAAAATAGATTAGATGGGTTTAAAACGGCTGGAATGAGTATAAATAGACTTAATGGATCTTGGGTAAATAGTAACAGGTCAGATAAATAGTACCAAGTTGACACTATTCCTAACGGGTTGGGTTGGATGAATAGTAATGGGTTTGGGCTGGTTTTCGTGGGCTGAATAATAATGGATTTGGACTATGAACAGTATTGGGCTGAGATGAACAGTGTTGAGCTTTGACTATTGGGCTTAGCCCACTTGGCCTACTGGGTTTTCACCGTTTTGTGCCAACCTAGCTGGCCTATTTGATCGGCTTGCCAAGCACAAGGCCCAGCCAGCTTGAACACATGCCCATGGACACCGCAGAGGAAGAAGATGACCGCGGTAATTGCACGTTGGCGAGGGCTATCGGCGGTGATCGATGGTGCAACGAGGGTAAGTGAGACATGAGCATATTTTGGGTAATGCTAGTGGTGGCAATGGCGGGCGGCTCTAAGGGCGGTGGCGTCAAGGTGGATTGTCGAGTAGAGCCATAGGCAGAATCACTTTTGGGGCTTCGATGGTGCTCGGTGAGGGGTTCCGACTAGTTCGAGAGTGGTTCGAGCGATAGTAGCGTGGCACAACATGATTGGTGCTGGAAGGCGGTGAGGCTACTTGTTGTAGCGTCTTGAGGCGTGGTGTCTCTTTGGTGCAAGCGTATGTTGGCGCACTAGCGGCCGACGGGTGGTGTGCGTATGGTTGGGGAGTGGTGTGACAACGTGGCGATGTGGTACAATGTTGTGGGGAACAAGGGAGATGGCGTAAGGCAAAACGACACCAAGGTAATGTTGAAGGCAGCTTTCCCCAAGGGGAATGCGGAAATGGAAGAACATTTTTTCAATTTGGTAATTTTCCTAATTTAAGCAAAATTCAAATAAACTTCAAAATTTTAAATTTTTGGGCTGTTTCAAAATACTTCTTAGAAAGATATCTCACTGCAAGAGTAGCCCAAGCTCAGCCTAACCCATGTCCAATTAAATGAAACCAAGGCCTTACCAAATATAGAATAAACACAACCCAGTCTAAGCACAGCCATTGTAAAACAGCTAGTCTCAAATCACTATCTGGCTCAGAAAATATTCAATATATAGCAAAAATTTAATAGTTGGGTGGCGAAAAGTTGCTCATTGGGATGGTTGTTGATGACTTTATGATCTGCCGCAACATGAGTGTTTTGCTTGCGGCCAATTTTAGAAAAAAACGGTAGATATTTAATACACAGAGATAATTAGGGCGACTAGAAAATCTCAATTTCTAATTTTAAGTATTTACATCAAGATTTTTGGTAAGCACAAAAATAGTTAGACCTTAAATCCATAGCAAAAAAAAAATTGGTGTTTGATAAATGCATCAGATAATTCTCTCGAGATGGGTATGTTCTTTTTGGGTTCAGCTTATAGGTTTTAGTTACGATTTATAACTTTTAAACTGTTTATGAAAGAGTACGGAGTAACAAAAATTTATGTATGGTTTTTGCCGATATAAATGAAATCGGTATAGTATGTACTACAATTAATTTATACACTCCATCTTAAAAAGATACTATATTTAAAAATTAATTACTATAAAAAATTAAAAAGTGTGTTTATAAATTAAAAAGAAAAGGCCATATCTTACGTCACTCCGTGGCTGTCGAGCAGTCGAGGAGTGAACTGGACCAAGCGAAAAAAATTACCCCTACTTTACGAAAGGAGAAAAAGGCTCCTTTAGGAAGATTTTGTAGTGATGCATCACCCCCAGTTCGACAAGACTGGAAGGCTGCCCTTAAAGAATGTCGCTTGAAACATTTTACAGTTTTACCGATGCAATTCGTACACAATTTTTGTTCTCCAACTGGGCTTCGTCGATTCACGTTATTTTTTACATGCAAAATAAGATTTTGCATTTTATACGATTGGCTACTGTTCACTCTCCATTGATTCACCGGAAATACATTACCCAGTTCTAGAGGAATACTATTCCTAGTATATAATTTAATGGAAAAACTAGAATCCTCTCCAACTTGAAAATTTTCCTCTGATTGGAAGAGCAAAATTAACCTAGCTATGGTGCGCCTAATTAGAGCAGCTGCCACCACCTCACCTTTGTCCCCGTGACTGTGACCTCCACTTGGTGCACCATCCACGTCACTATAGGCGCCTCCTACCCCTAAAACTTGTACCCGACCTCCTCTAAGAAGCACCGTCGTGGTAGCTCCCTATCGTTGGCTCCTCTATAGTGTCTTGGGTGCCCTCGTTTGTGTTGCTCTGGCCAACTCGCCACCAAAAGTGGTTCCCTATGTTCAGGAACACGTTGTGCTCTCATTCACTTCGTCGTTCCACCTCTAGAATCTGTCGACATCAACACTCTTGCTAGCGCCGCCACCGCTGCCCTTGATCTCTTCGTGGTCACCTGAGCTTCCTACTGTCGGCCGATCTTCCACCGCTCAAGCTTCTTGCCGCCACTACTGCCGCATGGTTTTAGGGATGGAAAGAACGATGTGGGGGAGAGAGATTGGAGGGGATCAAAAAGATGGTGGATGCACGGGCTCGGACATGAGGGGATGAGAACCATATGAAGCGGAGGAGATAAGGATGATGGTATGTGGGCCCAGTTGTAAATGACTAATAAATGAATGATTTGTTGTGTGCTTATGATTAAGCAAATGATATTAATGCATTCAATTAGCCAAAAGCAAATGTGGTTACTATTCACTGTGAATTTCATTTGTTCTTTCTTTCCTACAAATCAAATACCCAATTCTATAAGATTCATATGTTTTCCAATCCTCTGTTTTACATATATATCCTTATTATATTTATGTGTTTTTCTATTCTTGCGCTTTTTAATCCGCGAATCAAATAGGCCCAAAAACCGCAAATGACTGATACTTTGGTCAGCCGGTGCCACTGGCCACTGCCATGTTTTTGTTGCCATACTGGTAAAATGGTGATTATGATTGTTAGCACGCATGTTTTCGTGTAATTGCTGTATGCCTAAGGGGATTGCGATCGCAGGAGAAACATGGGTTACTTGTGGTCATGTTAAACTGCTGGTAGTACACCTGGTGCCGGACTACATCAAAACTTGTTAATGGAATGATTATAGACTCGTGGTCTAGCAAGTGCACCTTCACATGTCCGCCATTCCTCGTCAAGAACAGCAACAAAAAGACCAAGCCAATAGCACGAAAAATTGAAAATTCTCCAGAGATGGACATGGTACGAGAGAGGAGGCTATTTAGGTTTAGGCCATGTTTCAAAGTAGTGTGATTTTTAGCTAAAATAACACTACAACGTCTGTTAGCTTTTTATGACGTATTTAATTAAAATAATAAAGAGTATAAAAAATAAAAACATGTTATATCTCTATGGATAATACAAAGAAAAAAAGAGAGAAAAACTGCGTTAAAAAGCTAACACGTTCTAAACGAAAAGAAAAAAAGAGAGAAAATCATGCTAAAAATTCAAGACATTTTAAAAGAAAAAAATTCTATATAACACCTTAAACTTTGCTCAAAAGTTTGCTCAGCACCCGAACTATGAAACCGAACATTTGACCCCCCCGAATGTAATCCAGTTTAAATAACACCCCGACCCAGATTCGGATGGTGATATGGCCCACGTGACGCGATGAATGACTGATTTTACCACATAGGATGACATACTGATCAAGTTTAGATGAATGACATGTAAGATCCATAGAGCCTTCTCTTTCAAATCGAAACAGAGAGGGAGAGAACTACAAGGGGCGGTGGTCATGGAAGCACGGCTGTAAGCTCGGTGGGGGAGAAACACTTAACTTGCATGTCATCCTATGTGGCAAAACCGCATACTCATCGCGCCATGCAGACAATACCACCATGAGAAACCAGTTTATGGTATTATTTGAACTGGATTGCAAAGTTTAAGAGATTAAGTGTCTGATTTCATAGTTCGAGATGCTGGACTGACTATGACTTATTCCCATTCGAAATAATTTTTATCAAGCCTTCGTTGTTTAGAAGAGAGCCTTAGTGGGCATCTTTTTTCAGGTTCTAAAAGCTATTTTGGGGTTTTCTACAGTATATAGCTTTTAAATGGAGTGCCTTAAGGTCTACACATTGATTGTAGTAAATAATACATCGACTTTATTTATATCGATAAAATTATAAATTTTTATTATTCTGTACTTTTTCGTAAATGTGATGAAAAACTATAAATCGAGGCCCAATAAACGGAGCTGCCTCTGCCGGTGAGGTAGATGTCGCCCCAGCCCTAGTCCAGCCTAGGACGGTTCCCCTACCTACTTGCCCTTGAAGCGCCTCAGTATTCGTGCGAAACTTTCCCTATCGTCTTTGGCCCGCCCGCACACCTTCACTGGAGCACCGGCCCCACCGCCCATGCCTCGGCCACTAGCTCCGCCCCGCATTAACGCCCGCCTCCTCCTCCTTACCCTCCCCGATCTACCAATACGTATCCCACCAAATACACCAGAAACCACTTATTACTGACACTGGGTCTATAACTATATTGGGACTAGAGTCATAATCTCGTAAAAACAGAAGCATATCTATAACCATCAGATTTTCTCGGGAGAGCATTCAATTCCCCCCACCAAACTCCCACCCGTCGGATCCAGATCACACGGCCCCCACCGCTGCCTCGCCTGCGACTCCCCACTGACATTGGGGCCCACAGGGGGAGCCAGGCTAGGCCAGCCCACCCCCGGTCCAACACCCCACCCAATGAGGTGCCGCCTCGCCCTCCCGACCGCGCGATCCCCCGCGTCTCTTCCGTTCCTGTAGACACAACACAACACATGGAAAAAAACGAACTCGAACGGGTTTGTGTCCGGAACGCCACGTAGGCAAGCGAGCCGTCGTCTTCGAAGCGGTCCGAGCACGCACGCGTGAGGCGGCGGCAAACGGCCGAACTGCGCCCATGCAAAAATGAGCAACAACGGAAGGCATCAATTTCCTCCGAAGCTGACAGTTTTTTAGCTTTTTGTTACAATACCTAACTTTTAAATGAAGTATTTTCTTACGACGAGGTCTACAAGTTAAATGATGTATATGTTAAAAGCCTAATATTTATACCATCTAAAATCGTAAATAAGTATCTATCTTCGTAATCTGTATCATAAAAAATCAAAATTTAAAAATTTTAAATAAAAACTATAAACCGCAGTCATTGCCAGATCCAAAACAAGCACGCACCCCGCCCGTTTGACTGCCGCTGCGCTGACGCAGCGTCTCGCGTTTCCCCACCCTTTTTCACGCGTCCACACCCACGGGACGGGACGCATCCCAGCGCTCGTCGTCTCCACCCCCACTCCACCTGCCATTTTGACCCCTCCCGTTCCTATCTCCCTACATAAGGCCTTCTTTAATCGGCTGATGCTCGCCTCGCCTCGTTAGTTTATTCCTCCCTTCCGTCGCCGTGGAGGGTTAGGGTTTTGAGGAGCCCAATCTCGTTGTAGAGAGAGGGTGTCCAAGACGAGACGAGACGAGACGAGGTTTTCTCTATCCTTCCCTGCTAGAGGCGCTGGCTTGTGAGGTGTGCGGAAAGGTTTGCGCAGAGATCCAGGCGGTAGCCTTTCTTGGGACAAGGGATGGGATAGGGATACGGGAGGTGAAAACGGGTAGAGGGGCACACGCGAGCGCGAGTGTACACTGCTTTTTGCTTCTACGGGCCGGGGTTAGGTGAGGTGAAAAGGGTTAAGGGGGAGGCATGAGCTTCGGGGGTCTCTTTGACGGCGCCGGAGGCAGCATGCAGTTCCCGTACGCCGGCGGCTTCTCGTCCTCGCCGGCGCTCTCCCTCGCGCTCGTACGTTTGTGTTTGACGCTTGTTGCGGGCGGGGGTGCTCTTCTTTTTTCTGTGGTGAGTGATTTGAAGAGGTTCGATTTATTTTGTTTTTTGTTAGCAGGACAACGCCGGCAGCCGAGACGGCGGCATGGGCGGCCGGACGATTCTGGGGGACTCGGGCGCGGGCGGCTCGATGGCGAGGGACGGGGAGGCGGAGAACGACAGCCGGTCTGGGAGCGACCACCTCGACGCCATGTCCGGCTTCGGCGAGGGCGAGGACGACACCGAGCCCGGCAACTCCCGCAAGCGCAAGAAGCGCTACCACCGCCACACGCCGCAGCAGATCCAAGAGCTCGAAGCGTAAAGCCCCGCTCGACGCTCGTACTTGCATCCTTCTCTCTGCCCACCTTTTCTCTTGTACTCTAATGTATGGATGCGTCCGTGTTGCGTAGGCTGTTCAAGGAGTGCCCCCACCCGGACGAGAAGCAGCGCGCCGAGCTCAGCAAGAGGCTTTCCCTCGATTCGCGGCAGGTCAAGTTCTGGTTCCAGAACCGTCGCACACAGATGAAGGTAAATTATTGTTCTCAGGAATGCCCAATTTTCTTTTGGCCTTCCAGTCCATTCGTGTTGATTCCTGACACGGCTTCTCGTGCGGTTGCCAAGACGCAACTGGAGCGGCACGAGAACGCGCTGCTGAAGCAGGAGAACGACAAGCTGCGCGCGGAGAACATGACGATCCGAGAGGCGATACGCAGCCCGATGTGCGGCGGCTGCGGGAGCCCCGCCATGCTTGGGGAGGTGTCCCTGGAGCAGCAGCACCTGCGCATCGAGAATGCGCGGCTCAAGGATGAACTCAACCGCGTCTGTGCCCTTGCCACTAAGTTCCTCGGCAACAACGTGTCCCTCCTGTCGCCGCCCCAGCTGCAGCCACTCCTGTCGCTGCCCATGCCAAGCTCGTCCCTGGAGCTAGCAGTCGGAGGCATTGGTGGCATGGGGTCTATGCCACCTACCCTACCTGGTTCTATGAGTGAGTTTGCTGGGGGCGTGTCAAGCCCGATGGGCACGGTGATCACACCCGCACGGGCAACTGGATCTGCTCTTCCATCAACGGTGGGCAATATTGACAGATCCGTCATCTTGGAGCTTGCAATCAGCGCAATGGATGAACTTGTCAAGATGGCACAGATGGACAGGCCTTTGTGGGTTCAGGGACTGCCTGGTTCTCCCAACAAGGAGATGCTCAACTTTGAGGAGTATCTCCACTCCTTCCTGCCGTGCATTGGCATGAAGCCCGTTGGTTTTGTGTCTGAGGCCTCGAGGGAGTCCGGCCTAGTCATCATTGACAACAGCCTTGCCCTTGTAGAGACTCTTATGGATGAGGTCCGTTCTCATGTCACCATTTCCCTTTGCACCATTGTTCCTTTTTATTGTGCATCCTGCTGATGTTGCTGTAGCTCCATCCATTTCGCAGAGACGGTGGTCTGACATGTTCTCGTGCATGATTGCTAAGGCCACAATCCTTGAGGAGGTGTCTACAGGCATTGCAGGAAGCAGAAATGGCACGTTGCTGCTGGTGAGTGAAGAACAGTCCCCAGTGTTCATCATATGCACGTAGTGTAACCAAATGTGACTTCTGAATTGTTAATTTTTCTTGTGTTTTCTTGCAACAGATGAAGGCTGAGCTACAGGTGCTCTCACCTCTGGTCCCCATCAGGGAGGTAACATTTCTCAGGTTTTGCAAGCAGCTGGGTGAGGGTGCATGGGCAGTAGTGGATGTGTCCATTGATGGACTGGTGAGAGATCAGAGTTCTGCAACATCCACGGGTGCAAATATAATGTGTAGGAGGCTGCCTTCCGGCTGTGTGGTGCAAGACACTCCCAATGGCTACTGCAAGGTAAAGCCGTTTACGTCCTTTCTTGCTATCTAGTTCTCTTAGAATTAATTAGGGTCATAAACACGGAACATATTAGCCACTTTAGTGCTAAGAAATGTTGGCCTAATCAAGCTGATAGAACTGTCACTGTAGTTTCGAACTGGAACTTTCACATCGCAGTAACTGGTCAAAGTTTACCCCGGAGCATTAGAACTAACCATGTTAGTTCCACTACTTCTCCACTACCACTATGCTCCCTCTCAGAACTTGGGGACTACGACGTTTTTTTCCAGGTGTTTGTTTAATAGTGTTTTATTAATTTAATGGTGTGATTTGCTGATGCCCATGCAACATAGTGTTCACAAGTCAAGGCCTAATATATTAATTAGGGTCGTGAGCCCACTACCCACGTATACAAATGGATTGGTCAACGAGGAGGTGGGTTAAACAATTTATTTAGGAATAATTAAGTGTTTCTTTGGTTTCAACACTATTACCCAAGCATGTTTCCTTTCGTTTGTTTAATCGCAGCACCAACTTTTCTAGGGGATTAGATGCTTCTACCCCTTGGATGGAGCACCTTGAGTAACCAATGTCCGCAATTTAATCAATGTGTCCCTTACATGTAGAAATTTGGACCACTTGCTCTTTTTTCTGGGTTAAGAAAACAGTCTTTGTATCCTTGGGTTTTGCACAAATCTTAACATGATCTCAATCCGTACCACCGATGAAGGAAATAGTTTTGTTTCAAAATTCTAAGGTGGACAAATGAGAAGAATTCTTGCACCTAATTGTTTTCAATTTGTTGAAGTAATGGGTAGTTCTGTGAGTTTGGAGATTATTTCAGGAGCAATGATTCTTGATCCAGGAGCTTTGGAAAACAAATTTGGTTCTACATTCTTTGAGCACCTTAATCACATGCTGTCTTATCATATATACACATCAAGATGGTGAATTTATCACTTGTAAGATCTCAAAGGGAGAAATATTCATGAACTTGTTGTATGCATATTTTGGGGGTTGGAACATGTTATAAGGCTAGGAATTTACAATGCAGCACTACTGATCAGAGTGATGTCAAAATTTGTTGGCTAATCGATGTGCAAAAAAATCTGCTCTTTACTATCAAACCAGAGATGTGCTCCAGATACAAAATCTTCTTCCATTAATTTATTATTCGTGCGATTTTTTCCCTATTGTGCAACCCTTCCTTCCATGTTACATTTCTTATGGATCCATCAGTAGGCTCACATCTCGAGACCTGGTTAGCAGGCAAACAGCCTCCACGTTTCCTTTTTCACGTTTTTACCCCTCCTTGAACCCCCTACCCCCAAATCACAGGGTAAAATGAAAAATGTTCTCTGCACTGTGTAGGCACTAGGCACAGTTGTGTTGTATTGCGCTGCAGAACTCATTTGGTGTGTTGCACCTCAAGACATTTGCATGTGGGTGTGCATTTATGGGCTAACTGATGCGTTCACCCTGTAGGTCACATGGGTTGAGCATACGGAATACGATGAGGCATCAGTACACCAGCTCTACCGACCACTTCTCCGGTCTGGTCTCGCCTTTGGCGCCGGTCGGTGGCTTGCGACGCTGCAGCGCCAGTGTGAATGCCTGGCCATCCTCATGTTCTCTGCTACAGTGGCAGCAAACGACTCGACAGGCACAGAAAATTCTGAACCTTTACTTGCCATTTTCCATGTACACACTGTAAAGCTCGCTGTCTTCTGTATGCCTAGAGCGACATACATTAGCTGCGCTTGTGTGGTTGACTGCATGATTAAACTCCGTTTCTACGATGATGTCATGCAAATAGGACATGCAAGGGTTTTTGCGAGTATTTCGAAATATCGCTATTCCATTGAAGCAAAATGACTTCTGTATGCCTACCTTTAGCTTCGATAAGTCAAAGCACTGATTTATATTATTGGTAATTATGTGTTGTATTTGATGCAGCTATATCTCAAGAGGGTAAGAGAAGCATGCTGAAGCTGGCACGTCGGATGACGGAGAACTTCTGCGCGGGGGTGAGTGCATCATCCGCACGTGAATGGAGCAAGCTGGACGGTGCAACGGGTAGCATCGGGGAGGACGTTCGTGTCATGGCACGTAAGAGCGTGAGCGAACCTGGGGAGCCACCGGGTGTGGTGTTGAGCGCCGCCACATCGGTATGGGTGCCTGTGGCTCCTGAGAAGCTGTTCAACTTCCTGCGTGATGAACACGCGCGCGCAGAGTGGGACATCCTCAGCAATGGAGGCCCCATGCAGGAGATGACTCAAATCGCCAAGGGGCAGCAGGATGGAAACTCGGTATCATTGCTCAGGGCCAGTGTGAGTAATTTTGCTACTCTGCCTCTGTTCTATTTACTTCTTTTGATGACTAACTGTGGCTAATGGGAAGTAACTTTTGCCACGACCTAAAGGCCAAATGGTGTTTCAGCAAAAAAAAAAAAAGGTAGATGAGACCTACAGCAATTTCGGTGGTGTGTTCCACATGCTTGCCCATAAAATGGTGTATGCATGTCATAAAGCATAGAATGGGTCAATTGTTAGCTATGTAGGCGTCCTGGGTGATAGATGAGGCATTCTAAGTTCCTGAAAGCATGACTATTTGGAAAAATTAGTACTACACTAAACATCACCTTTTATACTCATCACTGAAATCACAAGCAGATTATTGAAAGCTGGGAGTGTTGTACGTACCAGGAAAAGTTTCTGGAGTTCGCAAATAGGGTCTAGCTAGCTGATAGTAGTTTGTGGGAGCTCTCACATAGATTAATGCTTTCTCTTCATAGCCCTGCCAAAAAAAGAAGCTTTTCAAGTCTGAACACCATAATCCAACGATCAATATTGTACTGTGAACTGCGTGACAAAAAAACTATTATACTGTGAGCTGATGATGACATGGAGAAGATCACAAACAAAAGGCTGGCAACTTTCCATCAAATACTGTTGGGGGTCTAGGGTGGATAAAAAAGGTATCATGAACCAAAAGTAAAGCTGACTAGAATGACTAGCGCCAAACTTTTCACAAGGTCTGCGGAAAGGGACAAATAGGGACCAAACAGGGGAAGGAGACGCAGATCTGCTTGAAAAGGTGTCAGGTTGACAACTTTCAAGACTGTGTAGTGTGTACAAAGCGTTAGCATCCAAAACCAAAACCGGCCCGGATCCTGTGTGCGGCGCGTGCCGATCATGTTTCAAAGGGCTGCATGACAAAATAAAATTTTAGGAAAAATAACACCCCCACTTCTTACTGCCAATCCTCGAAACACTAGCACATGCTGATAACGAGGACAATGTCACTGTTTGCTCGTCAAATATTAACTACTGCTGTCGCTCCGTCACACAGTAGCCTCTCCCAACATGAAATTCCATCATTTTTGTTCTGGACATTGTGAGTTGCATTGTTGATCCTTTCTGTTTCATAGTATTTTGCAACAAAAAAAAGTTCTAATCGTTTGTACCTTTTATCTGCAGGCCATGAGCGCCAACCAGAGCAGCATGCTCATCCTTCAGGAGACGTGCACCGATGCGTCGGGCTCGATGGTTGTGTATGCTCCAGTGGACATCCCAGCAATGCAGCTTGTCATGAACGGCGGGGACTCCACCTGTGTTGCTCTGCTGCCATCCGGGTTCGCCATTCTGCCTGATGGGCCTAGCAATGGCACCGGGCAAGAGTCCGGTGGCTCACTGCTCACTGTCGCATTCCAAATTCTTGTCAACAGCCAGCCCACGGCCAAGCTCACCGTGGAATCGGTCGAGACCGTGAACAACCTGATCTCCTGCACCATCAAGAAGATCAAGGCGGCGCTGCACTGCGACGCCGAGTGTTAGAAGGGTTTTGCCGTAGGGATGATCGGCGCCGACGAGTCTGAGTCAAGAACGAACCGTGCAACGGAAAAAACCTTTGCTAGGTGATAAGGATCTTACTTGACAGGTCCTTAGCACACAGCAATGGTGGTGGTTCGGGTATTGACTCGGCCTCTCCCGTCTGTTGTTCTCCCTGGCAACCGGTGATTGGACACAGTACCATGCATTTTGGAATTTGGATATTATTTGGTTAATTTTATGCTTTAGCTCCCATCGTTTTAGGGAATCAATCTGTGTACTTTGGCTGGCTCATTGTTACTTTTGTACTGTCTACTTTTTGTTGTGAGATGAGCCAGTTGTAAGTGGAAGCTCAGAAATGCTGGGCTACAGTACAAGTGTCGTTCTCGTTCATAGGTGTTGTGGTAGAAGTCAGCGTCAACGTTCAGGTTTCAAGCTACCATCAGCCAATAACGTCTGTGTGACAGTGGCATTGCTATAGATCAACTGGAAATCATTTTGCAATATATAGCAGATTGAATCTCTGGTTGACATTGCTGCACTGTGCTGTCTCGTAGTCATGGAGAATGTTTGTCATAACAATCTACAATTATGATCATAAAAGGCTATCTTAGAAAGGCACTGTACTCCCAAGTCCCAAACGGGCCCTGTTAAAAACGTACTCAAAGCAGAATGTGCAAGTGCAACTGGTTGGCTATGGAGTGTGGTGCAAAGAAACACTAGTAGTCGAGTTAAAAAGGAAAAGGAAACACTAGTACTCCGGCCACTCAAAGCTACTACCGCATAAGATCCTATACTGCGAAAACATACACATTTTTTTTCGAGAGAAAAAACACGGCGCGTTTCCCCGGCGCTGCTCCGTACTAGCATGGGGTCGCCGCTGTTATGGTGATGGCGATGGGTCATGGTGTCTACCCAGTTTGTACGTACAGTCGAAAGGCGCTTGTTTGACATCTCATCTACCCGAAGAAAACCGCAGTTTTTTTACCTTTTTCACACCACATCTGTCGGGTCAGGAAAAAGATCTGACATGATACATGACAAGTAAATGGCTTACATTGCGCTGGGATCTTCCTCTGTTTCAACCACCAGAAAATCCGAAATATATTTGCTTCAAGATTTCTCCTCTTGTCAACCAGAACCACCGGCGTCCATGCCGTGACCCAAGACCTGATGTCACTCCAACATGTCATGACGACCAAATTATAGGGGAAAAAAAAGAAGGCACTGTATCTCTTGTTCTCACCTACTCTGGTTGGATTTTTTTGTCCATTCTCATGATTTTTGGTTTAAATTTTTGAATTCTAATTATTCGTAAGAGAGAATACAGAGAGAAACACTTAAGTATGATTTGGTCATATAGATAAATTCGGTATAGTAATTGACTTGTAAACTTCGCATTGAAAAGATATACGTTTGAAAGCTAGCTACTATAGCATAAATCATAAGCCCAAAAAATGTATCATCTACATGTATACATGTCTAGCAATGAATAATGCAATTGAAGCTGCCGAAAAGTTCTTACCATTTGCGTTTTTCTCAAACCAATGTCAAGCCGGCCGAAAGGACACAAAGCTGAAGAAATAGGCCCGCACCGCCACATATGGTCATATGCGCAAATCTTGCTTCTTTGAAAAAAAACACAACTTAAGAAAATTCCATCATGAGCACGTGAGAGCCATACCTAGTGCACAAATTTGGTAGGGGTGCCAGGTCCGCCATACCATGCCATTGCCCCGCACCGCACAAGCCTTCCACCTCCACCCTCCCTGCCATTCTCCACCACATGCCTCACCGCTCCTCCACCACCGCAGCTCAGCTTCCCTACCGTCCGCCACTGCCGCTGTCCTCAACACAAGCGTCTCTAGAACCAATTCTTAGTCGTCGTCGGTAGCAAACGTTGGTGGACCCTAGATCTGGTGCCCCTGGCAAGGCGTAACGGTCGGTGAGGGCAACAAGGAATGTAAGCTTTGAATTATCAGGGGAAAAACATAGAGGATTGCATCAAGAAATGCAATTTTTTGGAGTTTTGTACCTGTAACAGCATGTGAGCCTGCTGTCTCGAAATGGAACATGGGAATCACCATTAGTATTAGACTCAACCACTCGTTTGAAAGCTACGTTCCCCTGGTTAATCTTTGCCGTCTGTGGAATAGTAACCAATGTTATAGAATATAGACCAACAAAATGAATATTAGACATACTTCTGTTTTTACACATCCCACTATAAGTTTGAAAAAAGAAGAGGGGAGTAGGTAAAGTACTTAAGCTGTGGTTAGATGTGGGATTACCATTGATGTAATTCATATGGCAATATCAGTGTGAAAACAAAACTTTATCACGACAATACTCTAATGTGGTTACTGCATTATAAGTTGTAGATCATTAGCTATTAAATGTGTTATGACATGAGATTAAACTGGTGTTAGTCTTGCATATCAATATATACATTAGATTGATTCAGCTGCAGCATGCAAATCATTGTTCAAAGAGCAACTGAAAACATAGATCATAGATGCTACTTGATGAGGATATAATAATCTTCTAATTACGTCATCATATTCTCCAAGTATACACCTTATCGGTAAGAGGAAGATTTCACAGAGTAGTTGTAAGTCCTTCTATGACTACATAGTCGTAAGTCCTTCTACAACCACATGATTGTAAGTCCTTCTACGACTAATCCTTGGTCGTAAGTTTTTCTACGACCATATAAGTTGTAAGTTTTTCTACGATCACATAGTCGTAAGCCCTTCTACGACCACGTGGTCGTAAGTTTTTCTATGACTACTCTTTGGTCGTAAGTCTTTTTACGACCACATAAGTCGTAAGTTCTTTTATGACCATATAGTCATAAGTCCTTCTGCGAACACGTAGTCGTAAGTGCTTCTACGATTATTCATTAGTCGTAAGTCTTTTTACGATCACATAAGTTGTAAGTTCTTCTATGATCACATAGTCGTAAGTAGTCCTATGACCATCTCGTGGTCGTGGACCTTCCTGCAACTAATCTATCTCCGACTGGCTTGTCTACGATAATCTATTGCATAGTGGGTTTGTCTGACAAGGCGGTTAGAACATGCATTTATTCCTAATAACCGCACATGATCTATCTGAGACAACCATCGCACGACAAATGGCCCACCACGACTCTCTGACAATAACTTTTGTTAGACGGTTATCTCCTGAAGCGTTCAGACGTCTTTTGGCGTAGGACAATGGCCGTCGCTTCGTCATCTATATAAAGGTTGATGTCAGAGCAGAGAAGGGGGGAACAAAATCATAGGAGATTAGATCAGGAAATAATGCTAGACATTTTCACATTACTCTTTGTTGTAATCAATTTCTCTGAGCAATAGCCACACAAAACGTAGGGTTATTATTCTCTCAGGAGAAGGCCCGAATCTATATAAAATTTCATGTGTCTCTACTCTGCATGTGTATAGTTCAAGTCTTCTAGAGTTTTTCTCGAATCCAAACAAATTATACGTAAGATCGGTATTAAAACATCGATACTACTGAAAGTACAAGGATCAACAACAACACACACCTGCATTTTGGCTTCAAAACCAGTTTGGCCTGCTGCTTCTATGTTCTCAGAGCCAGCCATATCCACAAGCACAAGCCTTCCTCCCACCAATGGGACATCCAAGATTATCTAGAGAAATAAAACAAAGCAAAGCTGATGAACAGTTGGATCTTTTTTTAAATAAAGATTCCAAGTGCTAACTGCTCAATGCAACCAACCATGCAGTGACTCTGCGAACTCCTCTCATTACAAAGTGTGCTCTTGACAATGCGTCGCTTCTCCACTTTGGCAACTTCTCTCGATATCTTCCCAACTTCATTTCCAGATATGTAAGTTGCATTCTTGGCTTTCTTTCCCATTACTTCTAGCCTCACCTGTACATAGACAGAGTATTGAACAACTTCAGCAAAATGGTTGAATTACATCAACTCATAAGTTCATATTGAGATTGCCACATAGCAAAGAAGTGTCACACATCTTTTATCATCTTAAATTTTGCTCCTGAAAATTCATATTACAACTTATGACCAATGTATTGTCAATCCTATCTTAAAAATGTGTGCACAGTGAGAAAATATAAGAATATACCCACCATTTTTAACACACAAATAGCCCTAGACTATAATTAATGATAAAAAATAATCAGTAAAGATCATCTCCCAAGAACATGGAAGGAAAAAATATACCCAAAACATGATAATTCCCACCCACCTCACATTCAACATAATAACTCACATTTGCAACTACATAAGTAGTAACAATTAATCATGTCATGGAATGTGAAAAGTAGTATCGGTGTATTACCTTGGGGGCGTTTCCTTTAGCATTCGCTCCGCTCTCCATGAGCAAATCGTAGATCTCCCCGTTGTAGATCTCAAGCATAACGACCTGCACGAATAGCCTGTCACACCCTCGTTGCCAGGGGTGATGTGAGGACACGGCGTCCCGCAACTATTCACGCATGAACAGTTATGAAACGTCGCGCAAGAGTATACCATCGCAGATTACAGCAAAAGACCAACATATATTACAAGATAAGGTTTAACAACCCGCTTTACACTGGTGGGCATTTCAAGCCCGAAATATATTACAACACAAAAGAACCTCCAGGAACTCGAGCGTATCTGAGACCTAAAACCATGGATCTTCATCGGGGATCAGCTCCCCAGGGGCTTCCTCGACAGAGCAGCCCTCACCAAACATCTTGATCATCGATGTGTTCAACAAGCCGTGAGCTAACCCATTTCAAGAAGCCACAAAGGAATCCTAACTTAACTATTTGCACGGTTCAACAAAGGTTGGGGTATATTTGGTTTATTATTTATGTGGATGCAGTTTTATTTGACAAAACTTTTGGAAGATCAAAACAAGACTACTTCTTAATTCACAGGGGTTTTCAAAGTTTGATTTACCAACTAATCAAGTTAAACATACTTGTGAAAACTACTTAAGCTTCACAGTTGGAAATCACCCAATTGACACAGCTCCATTAACCGGGAGCACGGCGTATTCGAATACCATTTAATTGACTCTGCAGAGTTGCTCATCTTTACCCACAAGCATTCTTAACCCTCATGACTGAGTTAAGAAACCAGGTCTTTTCACTGCTCAGACCTTCGCTTACACTCTACCCGATAGGTTCGGAATCCGCATACCCTCGGGTATCCGTAGGCCAAAACGGAACGCCAGGCCCGAGTTATGGGGACCTATCGTTATTGTGTATGGATTCTACATACCACATACCAATTCTTATGTAGGGCTCCACTTGGATTTGAGCAGCTACTAAACCAGGGTTGACACGTCAACACTGATGGTTGAGCGATTACTATGTCATATGCTTAGCGTAAGGGTTTTAGTCCTTATATTTTCTCATGAGGTCCGCAACCTTCACCTCAGGGTAAACGGTGGGCGAAGACCGTCTCACGGTTTCCCACAACACTCTTACCCTAAATTTCTGTATACCAGCACCACCGACTTAGGGTACGGTGTCCCACACCACCCTACCCTAACTTCGGGTTTTTCAAATCTAGAACCACTACCGTAACCTTAGCAAATGTAAAGAATTGCATGATGTAAATATAACCTACAATTATTAATTCAAGATTTTAAATACTACTAAGGTTAACAATGGAATGGTGCAAATTTAACATGGCATTTATCGGTGGTAGGTATTATCTATATCGCATGTCATTCTAAACATTTTATTTTACATAAACTAACATTTTACAACTAACAATAATGCAAATAGTGTAAAGACATAATTTAAAAGACATAGGATTCAACATGATCAAGGATTGCGACTTGCCGTGTGGCGGACGACTTCGGCGATCTCGTAGGCGGCAGTTTCTGAATCTTGATCTTGTACCGAGATCTCCGGGATTTCCGACACTAGCGTAAACACATAAAATAATATAAGTCCCGCTTAATTCTAATTAAGCGAGGCAAAATAATCTATAAAAGAAATAAAAGGAAGTAAATTGCATAAAATATCAAATGAAAAGGGCTCTTTGAATTTTTAGATTTTCTGTGGGAATAATTTTGAAATTGGAATTTCTGGATGGGTTCGAAAAATGAAAGGAATATTGTGGTGAAATTTGGGGATTTTGAGATTTTCGTGATTTTCTAGGATTTATTTAGAGTTTCGGATTTTTGAAATTGAGAAAATCGGAAAATCCGATGAACGAAGAGTGGCCGGCCCTGATCTTGCCCGAGGCGGTTCAAGATCTGTACTCGCGCGTCGAAGGTCGCGAACCACGGGCTGAGCCGTCATGCCCGGCTAGCTCCCCTCGGTCGGATGGTCGACACGCGGCCCTGTGTTCGGTACCGAGATGGGGCGACAATGGCGGTCCCGATCGTCGGGTTAAATGAAATCGGACGGTTGGGGTGCAGGGTTATGGATCGGACGGCGATTGGCGATGGTTTTACAAAGATCGAATGGTCGTCCGAGGCGTCATCCAACGATGGACTTTAAAAGATACCGCTTGGGAAGCGGTGGGGATGCGCCACGTCTCTTCGTCTACCTCGCCGAGTTCTCATGGGAGAAAGCGAGGAGCGGTGGAGGAAAACGAGCGGCAGCTCGGTGGTTTCACCAAATCGGAGGGTGGAAGAAGGTTCTAGAGGATGTGAGGAAACCATTTCGGGGTTAAGAAGGGCGAGAACCGAAGATGACCGGCGGGCGACGAAGGGAACCTTCGGTCTCACGGTGGTGCAATGGCTCACCGGTGATCCCCAGGAGAAAAGGGAGTGGTTTCACGGTCTATGGGGCTTAGTGCTTACAATGGTCGGAGTAGTTTTAGCTCGGGAATACCTGGAAGGGCGGCCACGGGAGGGTGTTGAAGTCGTGGCGATCTTTGGTCTTGGACTTCCTCGGTCGATCACGGCGAGGAGGTTATAGAAGTTATCGAGAAGGAAGGATGCTCAGGCGAGAAGAATCGAAGAATAGAAGAGAGGAGCCAAGATTGCCCTGTGGAGGTCGTGGCTCGGGGAGAGCAATCCTGAGCTGGAGGCGACGGCGATTCAATCGGTGGCTCGGGAGAATCCGAGGTGGTGGGAGGCTAATGGAAGGGTGGAAGGAGCTCAAGTGCGGGAGTGTGGGTGGCGACAGTGACCGAGTTCCTTGGCGGAGGAGAGGAAAAGAGGAAAAAGGGAAGGGTGTCGTGGCGTCTGGGCGGGAGAGTATGACACGAGTCCACCGAGGACTGGATGAGGCAGGGAGCAGAAAGGAGTAAAGTGCGGGTGAAAACGTATGGGCGGAGAACAGCGATAAATTGGCGCGTCCGCGGAGAGGAAGGAGGCTGGCGGCGGGTGGGGTCTCAAGCGACCGAAAGCGGTGAGTCACCCGAGACGTGGCGCGAGGCGTTGCTCCCGGGTGGCGTGGCGCTAGGGCGAGGGCGGCTTGGTCGGAGGGCGCTGGGAGGAGTGTGGCGAGGCGGCAAGCGGGCCCAGATGGCGTGTCGGGCGACACGTGGGGGGCGCACCGGCCGGACCGGGTTATGGGCGGGCAACCATGGTGGTTGCCCCCCAGGCGCAAGCGAGGGCGCGATCGCCTGAAAAGGCGGGAGTAGGAGGAGGCGCCGAGGAGAAAAGGAAACGGAAAAGAGGAAGGCGCCGGTGAAGAAGACAGCTTGGGCCGAAAGAAAGCGAAAGCCGAAAATTTCCAATTGGGAAAGTTTTCAAAATTCACTTAAAATTCAGGAAAAATCAGAAAAAAATTTTGGTTTGAAATTTTGAGGTCTTTCAACCTACCCCTTAAAGGAATCTCGACCCAGATTCAATCGTCCAGGAGTAAGTTAGGAAATCCATTGCAAGTCTGATTCTCTTTCCCAAGTAGACTCATTAGCCGTGTGATTCTTCCACTGTACTCTGTAGAATTTGACATTTACATTTTACATTTGCCTCTCGATGTTTCGAGTATCCATAGCGGTTCTTTCGGATAAGTCCAAATCGTCTTGTAGTTCAATATCTGACAACGGTACTTCATCTGTAGGTTGTCGTAGACATTTCCGAAGTTGGGATACATGGAATACATTATGTATCCTGGATAAGTTGGGTGGAAGCTGTACTTTATAAGCTACTTCCCCAACTCTTTCAGTTATTTGGAAAGGTCCCACATATCTCGGAGCTAATTTCCCTTTGACTTGAAATCTCTTGACGATTTTGAATGGGGTGACTTTGATATAGACAAAATCTCCAACTTCGAAGTTTAAATCTTTTCTGCGATTGTCAGCGTAACTCTTCTGTCGGTCTTGTGCAATTTTTAATCTGTCTCTGATAATTTTGACATGAGCTTCTGAATCTTGAACAATTTGGGGACCAACAAGTTGGCGCTCTCCTGTTTCTGACCAATTTAAAGGTGTTCTGCATTTTCTGCCATACAATGCTTCAAATGGGGCCATTTTAATACTGGCTTGATAGCTATTGTTGTATGAAAACTGTGCAAATGGTAGGCAGGTGTTCCATGCTGCTCCATACATAATAGTGCAAGCTCTCAACATGTCTTCTAATATTTGATTTGTCCTTTCTGTCTGACCATCTGTTTGTGGATGATATGCTGAACTGAAATTCAGGTCAGTGCCCATAGCTTCATGTAACTTCTTCCAGAATTTGGATGTAAATTGTGCTCCTCTATCTGAGACAATTCTTTTGGGAATTCCATGGAGTGTCACAATCTTTGTCAGATATAACTCAGCGAGTTTATCCTTCCCATAAGTTTGCTTGATTGGAAGAAAATGAGCCACTTTGGTCAATCTATCGACAATGACCCAGATAGCATCAAAACCTTCACGAGTTTTGGGAAGTCCGGTGATGAAATCCATGCCAATACTGTCCTATTTCCATTCAGGAATCGGTAAAGGCTGTAGCAATCCTGAGGGTTTCTGATGATCTATTTTGATTCGTTGGCAGACATCACATTTTGCTACGTATTCTGCTACTTCTTTCTTCATTGTCTTCCACCAATATCTCTTTTTCAGGTCTTGGTACATTTTGGTGCTTCCTGGATGAATTGAAAATTGGGAGGAATGAGCCTCAGCTAGGATCAAGTCTCTCAACTCCTTCTTGTTGGGGATGCAATAACGACCATGGAAAATGAGAATTCCATGTTCGTCTATTGCATAATCTGTCAGCCTTTCTTCTTGAATTTTCTTCTTTAATTCTTGAATTTCTTTATCTTCTTCTTGCGCTGTCTTGATTTGATCTGTCAATAGAGGTTGAATTTCTAAAGCTGCTTCATCGCCTTCTTCTGTTATGATTAAATTCAGTCGTTGTATATCTTTTTGTAATTCTGAAGGGTATTCAACTGCCTTGGTTTTATGTTGACGAGTCTTTCTGCTAAGAGCGTCAGCAACCACATTTGCTTTTCCCGGGTGGTATTGAAGATTGATATCATAATCCTTGATTAATTCTAACCATCTTCGCTGTCTCATGTTCAGTTCTGGCTGAGTGAAGAGATATTTCAAGCTCTTATGGTCAGAAAATATTTCACAACGATTTCCTAGCAGGTAGTGTCTCCAAATTTTGAGAGAATGTACTACAACTGCTAGCTCCAAATCGTGTGTTGGATAGTTCTCTTCGTGCGGCTTCAACTGTCTGGATGCATAAGCAACAACTCTTCTATCTTGCATTAACACGCATCCCAAACCCCGCTTTGAGGCATCACAATAAATCTGAAATTCTTTTTCTGGGTTTGGCAGAATCAAAACTGGCGTTGTTGTTAACTTGGTCTTCAATATTTGAAAGCTCTTTTCACAGGCATCTGTCCAAATGAATGGCTTGTCTTTCTTTAACAGTTGAGTGAGTGGACGGGAGATTTTTGAGAATCCTTCTATGAATCGGCGATAATAACCTGCCAATCCAAGAAAACTTCTTACTTCAGTCACTGTCTTAGGCTGGTTCCACTTCATGACTGCGGCGATCTTCTCTGGATCAACCTTGACCCCTTCTTCTGAAATGATATGACCTAAGAAAGCTACTTCTTTTAACCAAAAACTGCATTTCTCAAATTTGGCATATAATTGATGTTCTCTGAGTCTGGATAATGCCATATGCAAATGTTGTTGATGTTCTTCTTCGCTTTGGAATAAATCAGATGTCATCTATGAAAACTATCACAAATCGGTCCGCTTGGTCCATATGCACCAAATTCATAAGATTCATGAAATATGCTGGTGCATTGGTCAGACCAAATGGCACAACTGTGAATTCAAACAATCCGTATCTGGTTGTGAAAGCTGTCTTTTCTCGATCTTGTTTTCGGATCTTGAGTTGGTGATAACCTGATCGTAGATCAATCTTGGAAAATACTTTAGCTCCTCTGAGTTGGTCAAACAAGTCATCAATTCTTGGTAATGGATATTTATTCTTGATTGTGACAGCATTCAGCCCCCGGTAATCGACACACATTCTCAATTCTCCGCTTTTCTTTTTCACAAATAATCCGGGTGACCAAGGTGAAATACTTGGTTGAATGAATTCTTTTCTTGTAATTCATCCGATTGTCTCTTGAGTTCTTTTAATTCACTTGCTGACATCCTGTATTGATGTTTGGCGATTGGTTTGGTGCCTGGAATCAATTCTATGGCAAGCTCTATTTGTCTGTCAGGTGGTCTTCCTGGCAATTCTTCTGGAAATACTTCAGGGTACTCATGCACCACAGGTACTTGATTAAGTGTAGCTGTCAGTGCATTAAGTACATGTTTCTTGGTTTTCTTTATCAATTCTCGATCTGTTTTTACCACTACTGTCTGACCTTCTGGGCTGACTAATATAACTGTCTTGGATTCACAGTCTACCTGGCCTTTATTCTTGGCTAGCCAATTCATACCCAGAATGGCATCTAACCCTGTCATGTCTAACTGCAGTAAGTCTGCCTTAAAATCTATCCCTTGTATTTTTACTGTAAGTCCACCACACCCTATATGGGACTCCATTTTAATCCCAGGAGTTTGGACTACATAGGGTTTTGGCAAGGAAACAAATGGTAACTGATTTCTTGAAGCAAAACTCTTGGAAATGAAAGAATGTGTTGCACCAGGGTCAAATAAAACCAAAGGTGTATGGAATTGATTGAAACATACCCGCAATGATGTCGCTCTCGCTGCGTCTTCAGCAGATACATGGTTGACTCGGCTAAGTAGGTAGGTGCGAGCGGCCTCGCGCCGCACTGCGGTGTGTAGTTTGCTATCTTGGTGGTGACCGAGGTCTGCTGGCTTTATCTGTAAAATCCTCCTCTTGCAAAGTCCGGGGTGCTGCTTGTGGTTTCACCTCTTGCTGTTGGTTGAAAACTTGTGTCTTGGCCACGTCTGATGGTAAATTTTTCTTGGGACATTGGTCTCGGAAATGACCAATTTCTCCGCAATGGAAGCATGCATTTGTTCTTCGCGGACAATTGCTAGCTAGGTGATTACCACCACATGTGAAGCACTTAATGGACAGTGGTCGAGGGGCTTGATTTTGCTGTGACTGATTTGATTGAGTTCTTGGAAGAATCACAAGCTGTCGTGACGATTGGGGTCGATATGAGGATGACCCCGTTGTCCGTCCTCGTTGAGCACCATGTGAAAAGGACGAGGTTTATACATTGCTGCGTTTCTTAAAATCTTCTTTCTCATTTCGGCTTCTTGAGTGATAAGACTATCTACCATCTCGGATAGGTCTTTGAATTTTATTGCGTAAATGTGAAATTTTAATGTCTTCTGCAACCCGGTTCGAAATTTTCCCATCTTCTTATCTTCATTATCAACGTCATTTGTAGCAAATCTTGAAAGCTGATTAAACTGATGTAAATATTCCATTACTGTATTATTTCCTTGCTTAAGTGCTAAAAACTCTCGGCGTTTAGCTTCAATGATTCCATCGGAATATGTGCTTACTAAGGCTTTTGAGAATTCCTCCCATGTGATTTCTTCACTTGATGTATACGTTGATAGTTGATCCACCATGTCGATGCAGGGCCTTGTAACTGATGTGAAGCATATAATACTTTTTCTTTATCATCACATTGTCATGTCGTAATTTCCTTTCTACATCCAACGGCCAGTCCTCTGCCGCTAGAGGATCGTGGATGTAGAAAAGATTGGTGGACGGGTCTTTTGGAAATCACCCATCGAGAGGTGATTGGGGCACCTCTCGATTAACATTATTTCCACCTTGTTGACCTGGGATCGGGTTGCAACCGCTCAAGAAATCGGTATCTTGTTCTAATATTCGGCCATATTACGCTCCGACCGATATCTCGCTCGCCTATCATAGCCAACACACTTGCAATTGTAGTCTGATCGGTGGCAGGTGCACCACCGGTTGATCGCCTCGATCTGTTGTCTTGGGTCCATTGAGAGTCTCGCCAATTGAGAACTTGAGATTAGCTGCGGTGCTTTGGTGAACAAGAATAGATAAGTAAGACTTGAATTTTTCAAGGCAAGTATAGGATGAAAAGGTAAGAATTAAGATGAAAGAGACAGGAGAAAACTTTGAAGACATCGAGAATATTGATAATTAGATAAACGACATAAAAGATAGTTAACATAAAGATTACAATAAGCAAGTGGTATACACACACCACTTAGGGTTCATGATACAACTTGCATTACACTACCAAAAGTACCACTATTACACAGGGTCAGACTAAACTAACAGATACTAACTACTCCTCCCTAGCATCTGGTGCTGGCAAGGTGCGAAGGGCTGCAGGGCGGAACCACGCACGGTACTCCCTAGCGATCGGCTGCGCCTCGTGAGATCGCTGTAGTCGCACGAGGAAGCGACGCTGGGGACTCTCCATGATCCGACATCTCGCCCGCCTCGATCGCCTCATGGCGGACGAGGGCGAGACGGAGCCGCCGCACTCTCGACGTGACTCACGCAGCTGCCTTGAAGGGACCGTGACTCCTTCACGGCCGCTTTCGTCATGGAGCTCTGTTGGGCCACGATGTTGGCGACCCGGCAGACGGGATCGTCTCCCTCGTGGAACTGGGCACTAAAGGCCCTCCGCCATCCAACGATCGCGGATCAAGTCGAAGGAGACTCGGCCAACTCCAGATCATAGTAGTCACGCAGGTGAATTGCGGCCTTCCTGGCCACATCCTGCAAGGCGTCCTCTTGGCTGATGCGGCGAGCAACGAACCTCCGCTCCTGGTCCGGGCGGACAGGCAAGGGAATCAAGGTCACCCATGCCTTCCACTCGTACCTCTCCTGGTCGTGGAAGCAGCTGACGGCATGAAACACAGAGTGTGCGGTGTCGCTCCCAAAACCGCCGCATCTCCCAAAGCTTGAAGGCCAACCCTCCATACGCTCGGGACGGGAGTGAATGAAGTGCACCATCTGCGAAAGCGAAAATTTTGAAGTTAGACAAGTAAAGTAATAAACATTTTGCAAAAGTAAAACTTAAGCTGAACTACACTAAGACAGGTAAGATAGCAACAAGAGAGAAGCAAGACAGCAGTAATACTTATATTTTTCATCAACTTCTTTTTAGAATTTAAATTAGGTTTTGCGATGAAATCGCTTCCTAAGTTTCCTTAGGTCTCAACCTACGGTCAAGAAACCTGCTCTGATACCACTTCTTGTCACACCCTCGTTGCCAGGGGTGATGTGAGGACACGGCGTCCCGCAACTATTCACGCATGAACAGTTATGAAACGTCGCGCAAGAGTATACCATCGCAGATTACAAACAAAAGACCAACATATATTACAAGATAAGGTTTAACAACCCGGTTTCTGACGGGCATTTCAAGCCCAAATATATTACAACACAAAAGAACCTCCAGAACTCGGCGATGTCGAGACCTAAAACCATGGATCTTCATCGGGATCGGCTCCCGGGGCTTCCTCGACAGAGACCCTCACCAAAGATCTTGATCATCGATGTGTTCAACAAGCCGTGAGCTAACCCATTTCAAGAAGCCACAAAGGAATCCTAACTTAACTATTTGCACGGTTCAACAAAGGTTGGGGTATATTTGGTTTATTATTTATGTGGATGCAGTTTTATTTGACAAAACTTTTGGAAGATCAAAACAAGACTACTTCTTAATTCACAGGGGTTTTCAAAGTTTGATTTACCAACTAATCAAGTTAAACATACTTGTGAAAACTACTTAAGCTTCACAGTTGAAATCACCCAATTGACACGACCCATTAACCGAGCAGGCGTATTGAATACCATTTAATTGACTCGCAGAGTTGCTCATCTTTACCCACAAGCATTCTTAACCCTCATGACCGAGTTAAGAAACCAGTCTTTTCACCGCTCGCACCTTCGCTACACTCTACCCGATGGGTTGAATCCGCATACCCTGCATCCAGAGGCCAAAACGAACGCCAGGCCGAGTTATGGGACCTATCGTTATTGTGTATGGATTCTACATACCACATACCAATTCTTATGTAGGGCTCCACTTGGATTTGAGCAGCTACTAAACCAGGGTTGACACGTCAACACTGATGGTTGAGCGATTACTATGTCATATGCTTAGCGTAAGGGTTTTAGTCCTTATATTTTCTCATGAGGTCCGCAACCTTCACCTCGTGGTAAACGGTGGGCGAAGACCGTCTCACGGTTTCCCACAACACTCTTACCCTAAATTTAGATATAAGACCACCGACTTAGGGTACGGTGTCCCACACCACCCTACCCTAACCGGTTTTTCAAATCTATCGCCCACTACCGTAACCTTAGATGTAAAGAATTGCATGATGTAAATATAACCTACAATTATTAATTCAAGATTTTAAATACTACTAAGGTTAACAATGGAATGGTCGCAAATTTAACATGGCATTTATCGGTGGTAGGTATTATCTATATCGCATGTCATTCTAAACATTTTATTTTACATAAACTAACATTTTACAACTAACAATAATGCAAATAGTGTAAAGACATAATTTAAAAGACATAGGATTCAACATGATCAAGGATTGCGACTTCAGTGAAACCGACGACTTGGCGATCTCGTAGTAGGCAGTCAATCTTGATCTTGTACCGAGATCTCCGGATTTCGACACTAGCGTAAACACATAAAATAATATAAGTCCCGCTTAATTCTAATTAAGCGAGGCAAAATAATCTATAAAAGAAATAAAAGGAAGTAAATTGCATAAAATATCAAATGAAAAGGGCTCTTTGAATTTTTAGATTTTCTTTGGGAATAATTTTGGAAATTGGAATTTCTGATGGGTTCGAAAATGAAAGGAATATTGTGGTGAAATTTGGGGATTTTGAGATTTTCTGTGATTTTCTAGGATTTATTTAGAGTTTACGGATTTTTGAAATTGAGAAAATCGGAAAATCCGATGAACAAGAACGGCCGGCCCGACCTGATCTTGAGGCGACCTTCAAGATCGTATGGCTGGCGCGGCCGAGCGGCTGCCCACTGCTGAGCGGACGCTGCCAACATGCGCCAGGCCTCGGTCGGATGGTCGACACGTGGCCTGTGTTCTACGAGATGGGCGACAATGGCGGTCCCGATCGTGCGGGTTAAATGAAATCTGACGGTTGGGGTGCGGAGGTTATGGATCTGACGACGATTGGCGATGGTTTTACAAAGATCGAATGGTCGTCCGAGGCGTCATCCAACGATGGACTTTAAAAGATACCGCTTGGGAAGCGGTGGGGATGCGCCACGTCTCTTCGCTCACCTCGCTACCGAGTTCTCACGGAGAAACAGGGAGCGGTGGAGGAAAACGAGCAGCGGCCAAAGTGGTTTCACCAAATCGGAGGGTGGAAGAAGGTTCTAGAGGATGTGAGGAAACCATTTCGGGGTTAAGAAGGGGGCGAGAACCGAAGATGACTGCTGGCGACAGAAGGGGAACCTTCGGTCTCACGGTGGTGCAATGGCTCACCGGTGATCCCTGGGAGAAAAGGGGAGTGGTTTCACGGTCTATGGGGCTTAGTGCTTACAGTGGCTGGAGTAGTTTTAGCTCGGGAATACCCAGGAAGGCTGGCCACGGGAGGGTGTTGAAGTCGGTGGCGATCTTGGTCTTGGACTTCCTCGATCGATCACCGCCGGGGAGGTTATAGAAGTTATCGGAGAGCAGGAAGGATGCTCGAGCGAGAAGAATCGAAGAATAGAGAGAGGAGCCAAGATTGCCTGTGGAGGTCGCTGGCTCAGGGGAGAGCAATGCCGGAGCTGGAGGCGACGACGATTCAATCGGTGGCTCTGGGAGAATACTGAGGGTGGTGGGAGGCTAATGGAAGGGTGGAAGGAGCTCTGAAGTGCGGGAGTGTGGGTGGCGACGAGTGACCGAGTTCCTTCATGGAGGGAGAGGAAAAGAGGAAAGGGGAAGGGTGTCGTGGCGTGCGGGCGGGAGAGTATGACACGAGTCCACCGAGTGGACAGGATGAGACAGGAGCGAAAGGAGTAAAGTGCGGGGTGAAAAACGTCTTGAGGCGGAGAACGGCGATCTGGTGGCGCGTCCGCGAGAGGAAGGAAAGCTGGCTGTGGCGGGTGGGGTCTGAAGCGACCGAGAAAGCGGTGAGTCACCCCGAGGCGTGGCGCGAGGGCGCTGCCCGGTGGCGTGGCGCTAGGGCGAGGGCGGCTCGGCTCTGAGTCGGGCCTTGGGAGCGAGTGGCGGCGAGGCCGGCAAGCGGGCCAGATGGCGTGTCGGGCGACACGTGAGGGGCGCGCCGGCCGGACCGGGTTGCGGCGGGCAACCGCCATGGTGGTATCCCGCGGGCGAGGGCGGTGATCGCGAAAAGGCGGGGAGTAGGAGGGGCGCCGAGGAGAAAAGGAAGCGGAAAAGAGGAAAGGCGCCTTGGAAGAAGACGACTTGGCCCGAAGAGAAAGCTGGAAGAGCGAAAATTTCCCAATTGGGAAAATTTTCAAAATTCACTTAAAATTCAGAAAAATCGAGAAAAAAATTTTGGTTTGAAATTTTGAGGTCTTTCATAGCCACACCCTGAACCTGGCATCATCCTCATCGCAGCAGCATCCCGGGCTGCTTGCCTTAGTCGAACATGGTGTGGCTCTCCTCGAATCCCGTGGGCCCGTAGACCATGACGATGCACTTAACGCCGACCCGCATGCCCTCGATCCGCAAGCGCACGAACTGGTGGTAGAACCCCTCCAGATCCTCCTCCTTTGAGACCGACACGCTGTCGAGGGTGAAGTCACGACAGCCGTTGGCGTCGCCACGCACACGCACGTGTAAGATCGAGCAGACCGAGTAAAGAGAGGGTGAATAGATATTTCTAAAATTCTCTTTTTAAAATCTATTTGAGCTATTTGGCTAAACACAAGTATATAATGCAGAAACTTGAATCAAATTAGTTTAGCATAAATAAAGCCTAAAACAAACAAATTTGCCTAAGTGCACCAATAATATTAGGCTATGTCAATGTTTGCAATTCTAGGTTGGCAAGCAATCAAATTAATTCTATGTATGTAAATTGCTTGAATATAAAATAAGCATAAGAAAAACAAACCACAATAGACACGATCTCTTTTTACCGTGGTGTTTAGAGACTTGTCGGTCTCCCCTAATCCACGTTGAGATTAGCCCAAATGAATTAGATCAACTCCACGAATTAACCCTTTCACCTCAAATCCACTAGTGGTAGCTCTTTCCTGCTCCGCGTAGGTGAGCTCTAACATTCACAACTTTGCCGGATCTTCTCACAACCTTCTTGAGAAGATCACCGCGCACGACGCCTCTAACGCCGTCTAGGAGTCGGCAAACTTCAAGAGTAACAAGTCAAGCCTCTCGCTTGATCCTCACCACGTGCAACGAATGCACAAGCTCAATGGACACTAAGTCCACCTCTAGATGTAACACATGCGGAGGGAGAGAGACGAATCGGGATGGTTGGTGGGGAGATGCAAGACAACGGAGAGCTAGAGGCGATGAGGAGGGAGGCCCACGAGTCGGCGCAAATGATATTGTGAGGAGGGGAGTGTAGGAGTGGAAGAACGTACCATCACTAACTCTCTTTTTAAGTAGTAGAGATCAGTTAAGCTAAATATACATAGCAAAAAAAGTAGAATTTGTTTACATTCTCATAGGCCGGAGCGGAACCAATACAAATGGGCCTCAAATTCAATGCTGGGCTGGCCCTAAACATGATCTGAGCCGAGCTGATTTTTTATTAGAAAAATGGCTAGACCAGCCATTAGGAGCAGAAGGGGACGAAACACAGAAGGTCGTGTGTCAACCTTGAACACGCTTTCATGTTAGCTACAACTTTGCAAATTGTTCAAAGCTCCGGCACGAGAACCGAGCTTTGGCCACCTGCTGGCTTCGAATCGTGAACCCAACGCATCTCAGTACGCACACACGTGGTTGCATTTAATGATTAAGACATATGCTCGTATTTCATAAGATTTTAGTCCACTGATGTCGGTTTTAGATTTTAACTTTTGGTTTTTAGTTCACTATGTTTTATGTTATTTTATTTTCTTGTTTTTATTTTTAGGGTTTTCTTGCCTTTTTTTTTCCTGTGTGTCTTTTGTATTGTCCGTAATAGGCAACCTATTTTTTATTTTAAAAATTTTAAATTTAATTATACTAAAAAAACTGTCAGCTATTATAGTACAAAATAAATTATTTTTAGTGATTTTTACATCTCTGTTTTGTTAGATGTGTACATTAGACCCACTTATGTAAGCGTGTGTTATCATATGTGTGTGTGATCTTGTTGTCCTAAAAAATGCTCTGGCACAACCAGATTACGAGCTTGTTCTTTTCAGCTTCTAAAAATTGTTTTTTGGCTTTTCTACAGTAACTAGCTTTTAAACGGAGTGTCTTTTCAAGATGGGTCTACTAGTTAATTGTAGTACATATTGTACCGACTTCATTTATATCGGCAAAAACCGCACGTGAGTTTCTATTAGTCTGTAATCTCTCACATGAATAATCCAAAAGTCATAAACCGTAACCAAAAGCCATAAGACTTAACCAAAAAAAACAGGCCCAACATTAGGTTCAATTCGAAAGCTAAACTGTAGAGCAACTAAGCTAACAGGTGTGACCACCAATTCGAAAACTAAAACTTAGGAGCTGAAATGGTCATTACAACCATTTGTTCGTGGTTTAAGCAAGGTTAGATAAACAGTCCAACTTCAAAAAGACACGACAGGGATGGTTACTTAGGGCCTGATCTTTACGGCTTCTAAAATGATTTTGATTTTTACTATAATACCTAACTTTTAAATAGAGTATTTTCTCAAGATAGGATCTACAAGTTAATTATAGTACACGTTAAAAGCTTAATATCTGTATCAACCAAAATCACAAGCGAGTATCTCTCTCCGTAAATCTTTGTCGCAAACAGCTAAAATTCAAAAATTTCAATCAAAAACCATAAACCGCAGCAAAAAGAACATACCCTTGGTTAGTCGCACGCTGCAAGGATTTAAGCAGTATTATACATTTGTCCATTAATTTGTTGATTGATATTTTACATCCTATAAAAACTAAAGCACTGGTCTTATTTCAAATTGCTATTTGATCGTGGTCCATAATTAAATTTTCACCTTAGACAAAGTGATGTAAGCCAACAAGAGTTTCACAAAGAACACAACCACACTACATAAAGCCTAAAAATAGTACAAATCTTTATCAATCACATGTACTAGCACAACTTTAGGTAAATCACAAATGTATGCAAAAAAACTGAAAAAAAGAATACATGTATTTGTTTTTAAAATGCTTAAACAAGGCAGTTTCGAAGTCCACTTGCAACCACCAATGATTGAAGATTCAAAATTGAAATCCTTCGCACAAGAAATTAGTAAAGCACAGTAGCCCCTCGGAAAGAAAATCCCTTCTCCCATTTCCACGGGAGCTGCAAAGGACGCGGGAGCAGCTAAGTCTGCGTGAAGCCGCCATCAAGCGTCAGGAGGAAGAGCTTGAAGCTCGTGAGGCAGCTCTCAAGACCAAGAGTGACAGGAAGAAGGATGCAGCGGAGCCATCTTCGTAGCGACAAAAAGGAAACAACCACGCTACACAGAGACATAATGTAATAGATCCACGCTATCTACGGTCTTTGTAATCCTATTATTATGCATTGTATTGTGTTTGCCTAGTTTGATATGCGACTTGAGACTACCCAGTATGACGGTATTTAAAAGAGTGCATAATGTTGCCCACCTATGCTTGCTCCAAAGAATTAGTGTTTGACCATTCGGTTCCCTACTTACGAAAAGTTACAAACATTATTACCATACTAGCACGAAATTTTCAGATTGAACACAACATCAAAAATGTAGCGTAAAATTATGTTTCACACACTTCATCATTTTATGAATGTTTCCAAAACTACGGATTATTTTGAAGGCGCCGATTTGAGCGCCACCTAATTTGGTTTGAATTTTTCACACTCGGCGCCACGTTACACTGACTCGAGGTCGGCGCCAAGATCCACGGCCGGGGTCGGACCCACGAGTCACGGCCAGAGGTCGGAGGAGTGGATCACGGCACAGAAGCTTCGCCACGCGTCGGCGCCACGCGGGTGGGCACGCTGGCGCGGCTGGGGCCTCGAGCCGTGGTCCACGGCGCCGAGACGTGTTACTCGGCGCCGTGATCCACGGCTCAAACCCCAGGTCCAAAACGAATTAAAACCACCAGGGGTCTAAATGTGAATATTTTTCAAAAAAGGGCTTAAATAGAAAAATTCGGCCGAGACGCACACACCTTCCTCCCGATCTCGCTAGGGTTCCCGCGATGGCGACGCCACGATCCCCGAGCCCCCGCGGCGACGCGCTCCTGGACTCGGCGCCGCTCCTCGGCGGCGGTGGGCGGCGTCGCGGGGGCGCGCTACGCCGGCCGTCGCTACGGGGGGTGGCGCGGTTGCTGCGGCGGGGCGGGAGCCGGGCGATGCGGGAGCCGTCGCTACTGGTGCGGGAGGCGGCGGCGGAGCAGCTGGAGGAACGGCAGGCGGACTGGGCCTACTCCCGCCCCGTGGTGGCGCTCGATCTCCTCTGGAACCTCGCCTTCATCCTCGTCGCCGCCATGGTGCTCGTGCTCAGCCACGACGAGAGCCCGTCCATGCCTCTCCGTCTCTGGATCGCCGGGTACGCCGTCCAGTGCGTCGTGCACATGGTCTGTGTCGCGATCGAGTATCGTATGCGCCACGGCCAGCGTGGCGGGGCCCCTATAGCCGCCGACGAGGAGAGGGGCAGTGACGGATCGTCCTCGTCCAGCGACGAGGACGCCGGCGAGCGCGGCCCCTGTGGCCGCAGTGGCGACTGCGTCAGGTAACATAAAGGATTGATGAGAGAGATTTTTGTGAATACCATTACCATCATTTAATTTTGCATAATATTAGCTGTCTTGTTAGTCGGAGTAATTTTGTAGTGATAGGTAGGTATTCTGTCCTCTGACCCCCTCTAAATTTGCACCAAGAGTTAAAGACTAGTATTTGTCCTAGTGTTCCTAATATTTTCTCGAAATGTTGCTTGTGTGGGTGTAATTTTTACTGAGTGGACCAGGGAGGACCATATATGATATAAGAGGCTTAATTGAGGTAGAATTGACTGTTTGACTTGCTATTATGTGAAGAAAGCTTGTTGATTACATGAAATGATCTGTAATTCTGTACTGGACTTAAGTTGTATGTAAACTCAATAAATGTGATATACTTGTTTGTTATTTTCTGACAAACTGATTATTTGAAGTGGTCTCTCAATTACTAAAGGCTCTTTGGCATTTAAGTTCTCTGGAATGAACATTAGAGCGAGCATAGAGTAATGAGTTTTTTGTTTTGTGCCCAGTGAAATGTTAAGAGACAATTAATTTCGGTTTCAGTTAAGACCATGGTAATCTTTGAAGTTTATCAAGTACCTTGTCTGTGAATCCCACAAGGTGAGATCAGTCCAATTGTTTCTGGTGTTGCCAATTTTTTTTGCAGTCCTGTTTGTCTCGGCTGAGCATCCAAGTAGTTGCTTCCATTCTGGTTTATCTAGCTATGATGACATTCAAAATTTAAAACAAGTGCTTCTTATTGTGAATACTGGTGCATATGAGTTTTCCATACCATCTCAACTCTGTAACAAAATTTAAACATATGCATGGCTTGTTCATACATACTAAAACATGCTTTTGTCTCATGTTGTAAGTCTGGATTGGCAGGTAATTCAAGAAACACTGCTGTAGTTTGTCCGTTCTGCATCTCTGGTTACATAAGTACTAACCTGGTGGATAGGCTTTCTTATTTTTCATTGCTGATGCATTTGTGTTTTTACCTCATATTATTTTATCCAAATTTCATTTACCGTGCCTTATAATTTTATTTTATCAGTTTTTATTTTTACCAAACATGGGTGCTTTTATAACCTTTTCAGTTAAACAACTGTAATATTGGCTGTCAAGTTCATTTCGCATATTTTTGCTTATGCCCTATTGCCCTTAAATCACTAAGAATCCTGTGTATACTTCTCAACACGTAAAATGCCCCCCGTGTCTTCTTTTCTGATTGTATTTCTTTTGTTCGTGATGTCTACTGTTGCAGTATTGCAAAACATCTGGAGTCTGCTAATACAATGTTCTCCTTCATATGGTGGATAATTGGATTTTACTGGGTGTCTGCTGGTGGCCAAGTTCTTACCCGTGATGCACCTCAACTCTACTGGTACATATAGTTCTGTAAGATATGCTTGGAACTTTCTGTATGGGTCATCATTTTATTTGTTTGTCATTATGAAAACATTTCTTTGTAACGTCTTCTGCAGGCTTTGCATTGTCTTTCTGGCATTTGATGTTTTCTTTGTCGTCTTTTGTGTTGCTTTGGCTTGCATCATTGGTATTGCTGTTTGTTGCTGCCTCCCTTGTATCATAGCAATTTTATATGCAGTCTCTGATCAGGTATGGCTTCTCAAATGTGTGTTATAGAAATTTCCATGCACTAATAATATATTTGGTGAAAACGTTGGCTGGTTTCACTAGATGTACTCTTCTTGTGTTATCTTATGCTGTTGATCCTCATATGACTCAATACTGGTCACCAGATAATGCTGAAACTGTTCTAAAAATTAACTGGTTAGGCCTTGCTATTGGCGTGTACAAGGAAAAGGTGCCCCAACATTTCAGTCGTTGCTAAGTGATCAAATTAATAGGTTTAAGCTAAATAAATGGGCTGATATCGATAACCGACAAATTACCTCTTACTTAGCCGGTTTGTAAGTTTTAGCTTTGTCAAATTGTTAAAGCTCAGATATTTCTTGCAAATTGCGAAACTGAAATATTGAGTGATTTCCCCTGTGTTGGCAAATATCTCATGAAAATTGTCAAATTGAGATATTCAATTATTTTTTCTTGTTGCTATTGAACTATTGCCGTGCTGTTGCCCACTAATATTAAGTCCAGTGGCAAGTGGGAGTGAAGTTATATACCGCCCATCTCAGCTGATCCTGGCTGACATATGGGTAATTCCCCAATGTGTGTCTTTCTGGGCTTATATTGATATTTTTTTAATTGCAGACTGACAGTTCGCTTTCATAGCTTCTCTTTCTTAATAATTTTATCCGTGCATTGTACAATCTGCCTGAACACAGCATTAAGCATAATTTTTTGATGAGTAGACGGATGATAATCTTGTTCACCATCTGACTGATATCAGGAGGGAGCATCTGAAGATGACATTCGCCAAATTCCAAGATACAAATTTCGGAGGATTGATGAGCCTGAAAAGCAATCTGACAGCATGACTGGATCTCCTGGTGGAATAATGATAGAATGTGGCACCAACCAACCTATTGAGAAAGTACTTGCAGCTGAAGATGCGGTAAATTCTCTAGTTTTTGTCCTTGCTTCGTATAAATTTATTCATCAAACACATCGCCTGCTTATATCAACAAATTCTCAAACCTACTATATTAGACTGATTTATTCAATATTGATTCTTCCTGTCATGATGTTTTTACTTTTTGCATAAAATTAAGCAGCTATCTCTGTTTGGTTTATCGCAGTTTTTCATGGTTGCAGCAAGCTTACCAAAGATTTCTCTGTAGCAAGGTTCCAAAAACTAGTGCTGGTAGACTTGATAGAAAAAACTAGGTGGTTACTAAATCAATTGTGTTATAACACACACGACAGAAATATAAGATCAAAAGAACAGGAGATATGGATTTAATGTGGAAAACACTTACAGGAAAAACTACGGACATACAAAGACGGAATATCACTATATGAGAGATTACAAACACGGGTAACTTCGGTATATCTAAGCCGTACGACTACAAGAGTACATATATAGGCTAGGGATCAGAGTCTCGGACAGAGAATGAAACCGAATCAGAGCCGGATGCGCTGACCGATGTTACATCTGACGGCTTAGCACATGCACCGCTTGGCGCCACATCTGGAGCAGTGGTCCGACATAGACACGATGATAAATTTGGATCACACTTTAACAATCTTCACCTTGAGATGAATTTGCTCATGGAGTCTTCATCACCGGATATTGTACCTCAAAAGTCCATTAGATTAATTTTCAATAAGAAAGATTGGAACAATTCTATCCAAACACTTCTCGTAAAGCAAAACTGAGCAAATCACCAGTAAGTTCAAACACACAACTATCAACAAAGCAGATGGATAAATCTGAGTTTTCAATAATTCATAACTCCAGCTAAGGTTGAGTCTGTGCAACTGACTTTCTGAAATAATGCTTAATTGTCGAATGGTATAAGTCAAAAACATCACTTGTGGCGCTAGATGGATAGCAAAAAAACTCATATTATGGAATCTGATATGCTCCACCTGAAACACAAAACTCAGCAAAAAATACTCATTGGAGAGCAACTTGCATGTGTGACATCACATATGCCAAACTGGCCATCACATACGCCAAACTACCAACTGAAAAGTAAATAAAATTCAGGTTGAAACCGCTTTTGTAAAATTATTCGGATGAAAGGAACTCTTGTGCCGTTAAGGGAGTATAAATTGTAGTAAACGCTCGTATCGAGCTACGGCAACAGAAAAACGCTGTAGTGTCCACGGAAAAAACTCCTTGTACTTAAATCCTTCGTCTTAAACTAAAATTGGAGCAAAACCTTCACTTTCAAATAGCAAAACTCCGAAGAGTATCATGCTAGCTGCCATCGGTATGATATCAAATTCATGAGAATTAATGTTGCCAAAGTCTTTGTAACGTCGTGTAATCTATCCAAATTGCAACATGTCCATAACGGTAAACGGAACACCAAATTTAGTTGTCGTCACAACTGACATTGATTTTTTTCGAAGTCTCATCGATCAAGCGTAGCTTAAATTAATTCATTGTGTTGAAAACTTATAATTCTACCTTAATCTCTATATGTTTAGATCTTGCCATAGTAACCCGTAATAGATGACGGATTGTCGAAGAAATCACTAATGATTATCGTCGAATAAATCGATAATGATTAGTCCCGTATGGATGCCACCAATAATAGGCACAATGGTCTGAATTGCAATGGACTCGTATCCAATAAAAAACATGCAGAGATGATGACATAGCTTGATGGAAAATAATGATCGGTTGAGGCAGAATATCGTCAATGGAGATGACGTAGTACGATGCTAATGCATGGCGTCAGCGGCGCAGGAAATTGTATTGACGAACCTGGCACATGAATAGTCACCGACGTAGAGCATGGGGTCGACACTCAATACAGAGTTGAGATGCAGAACGGAGTCGAGGCGATTCCGAGTTGATGTTTCCGAGAATCTCTTGGTACACTATTGTGCTCTGACATCACTAGAAGATAAAAAGAATAGGAGACATGGATTTAACGTGAAAAATCCTTACGGAAAAAATCACGGACACACGAAAGCGGAATATCACTATATGAGGAGAGATTATAAGCACGGGGGACTTTGGCATATTTAAACCGTGCGACTACAAGAGTACATATATAGGCTAGGGATTAGAGTCTTAAATAGAGAAGAAAACCAAATCAGAGTTGGATGCTGATTTGGTGCCTGGTGCGACATGGCTTGGTACATGCACTGCTCGGTGCCACATCTGGCGCAGTGGCCGACACAGTCACGATCACAAATTTGGATCACAATTTAACAAATTGAAGCACAAATTTGAATTGAAAAGGCAAAAAGGTTTCCTGCCTTTTAATCCATGCTTTCCACACAGTTACCGCAGGGAAGTGTCAATGCAAAATTTCAAATTTAAATTAAATGAAAACTGACAGTATGGAGCACTGTCCCGTAGTGTCGTGAACCCACTTATTTGTAGTATGGAGCTCACTTGATTGGAGTTTTCTCAATTAACAGAGTATTAAAGCCTAAATTGAAAAGCATAAACTCATGAATGTGTGCTTACTATTACTCAATTCGTACATTTTGACCAAATATGCTTGTAGTCTTTATAGTGGTTATTTTTTTGGTAAATAAAGAGGCCTGGTATAAAATCGTTTTTAGCTGCAAAATTGCTTTGCACCAAACCATTTGTTTGTTTGTGCTGGTGAAACTGGAGCGATGATTTATGTTTCTCTAAGTCCTATCTTGCATCATTGAGCATCCCTTTTTTGCTCATCCCTTTTATAGATTCCAAGCCCCGTGGTCCTGTTTCAGCTCAAATGCTCTACCATTCATTGCTTTTGTTGCTCTTATGTCTTATCTGCTCATTTTTTCTGCTAAATGAATTCATTACCCACTTGGTCGATGCAGGAGTGCTGCATTTGCCTTTCAGCGTATGATGATGGTGCAGAGCTGCGTGACCTCCCTTGTGGCCACCATTTCCACTGTGCCTGCATTGATAAGTGGCTGCACATCAATGCGACTTGCCCCCTATGCAAGTTCAACGTTCGAAAAAACAGCAGCAGCAGTGGTAGTGAAGAAGTATAAATTTCTACGTGAGAATCCAAGTACTGTCAGTATTGAGCTCTCTTTTCCACCCAGGCGACTTCTGTCACGACGATGGTACTTTTCATGACAAACCTATCGAGTGCGCATTCGTCTCTTTGTTAATATAACAAAAAAATGATCCATGTAATATTTGTGTTCGATATATGGTCATAGTGGTAATTATGTACTAAAGTTAAACAAGCCGTGATGTGTGTTAAACTGTTCCTTTGTGCATAATGCCTTGGCGTTTTAGTCTTGTAGATTCCCAATAGTGGAACTGTGTCAAGAGTCATGTTTGCCTCCTTGCATGTAGTATACAAGAGAATAGTGATGGCACGGGCCACGGCAAATGTTCGTTTGATTCATTCTGAGTACCTTTCTAAGGTCACTTCCATCGATTGTTGGTTCTTGCTATATTTCTTTGTAAATCGAGACTTAATGTGGCTTTACGTAAATCTTGGCAAGGACAACTATCTTTTCAAGATAAATATAGTGACATTATTTTCACATGGTTAATCCGTGTGGTTATACCATGGCGCTAACTGTAACGTAGCCTAGCGGTACGATCCTGTCTTTGGATCTAAATTCGGTTTCCACCGACTTGTGGTTGGTTGGTGGGATTTAAACTTGCGTCCCGTGGATTGTGAACCTAGATAAGTACACTAGCCAATTATTTCTACCAACTAAATAAACTCGCTAATCATCCTCACGACGTGGACTATTTGGATACAGCGCAATGACTGCGTTTTCAACTCAGCAACGCCGAGAGCTGGGGAGGTGCTTCGAACATGCCTTATTTGTGAGTCTCCGATCTATTTCTACAAGGTTTTAAAATCTCGGTCTATTTATAGAAATGGATCAGAGATTTTAGGAGTTAGAGGAGGCGGCACGGTTTGGATGCTGGCAGGAGTTAACGGGTTGGGAAAGCTGTTGCATGCAACATAGCTAGGGAGTGTTTTTTTCCTCCTGTTTAATGTCGGTTGTTTTTTCTCTTTCTCGAGCGGCGTGAATGTAACGAAGTCCTCGCTCAACTGCCTCATGAAATTGCAATGTAGCATCTATTAGCTTTTTTTAAAAAATAAGAAAAAATAGAAAAAAATAAAAACCCATTATATCGTCACAGACAATACAAATAAATAGAGATAAAAAGCAAAAATGCCAAAATAAGCCAAAACTAAAAGCCAGCGTGTTCTAAGTAATTTTCAGCTTAAATAATCTAAAAGTCAAAATAAATCAGAAATTGAAATTATTTGGGGTGATGTCTAAGACACAATGCCTTACGTTGTAACTGTTTGTTCTTTTACTTTAATGCAATGATGTATAATTCTCCTACGTTTTCTAAGAAAAAATAGTTGCCACAACACTTGCTTAACTATCTATATATCTGACAACAAATTTCAGACAGCTATATTTTCACGAGCGTCTATGACACATCGGTGAACAGACCTGTCTAGTGGGCCGCGGCACGGCATGAGCTCAGCACGGCCCGTTTAGGTATGGCTCGTTAAGACCCGCTTAATAAACGAGTCGTGTCGTGTCGGTCCGCGGGCCGTGGTGCGAGCCCAGGCACGGCCCGATGACGTGCCGTGCTGGCACGAGCACGGTTAAGGCTTAACGAGCCGTGTCGGCCAGCTCGTTAAGCCGAAAAAAGAGAAAATATTTCAAAATGTAGAAAATTAATAAAAATTGTAAAAAAATTGTAGAAAATTAAGAAAAAATTCAGAAAAACTATAGAAAACTATAGACATTGTTAATCATAAAAATAAATATTTTCAATGACATAATGAGCTTTATTAACTTATTAAATTACATGGGATAGCTGCCTCATTAAAAACTTTATCAAGTAAAAACTCAACTTGAGAAAACCTTGGTAAAGAAAAAAGAGTACAACCTATAAAGTTCATTAGTGACTACATGTGAAGAAACATATTGAAAATCCTATTCATTGCTATCTAAATATAAATTCTCAAAAGATTCTTCTAAATCTCTATTATCTGCAGTATGTTGGAGTCTTATTCAGCTTGTTCCTAGTCTTTGACGGTCAGAAGGACTTCGACCATCTCGTTGGAGAGACTTGTTCGTCGCTCCTCGATTATTCTTCCAGAAAGATTGAATGCTAACTCCGAGGAGACTGTAGAGACATGAATAGTCAACACATCCCGCGCTAATATGGATAACACTGGATATGATACATTCTGGGTTTGCCACCATGAAAGGATGTTTAACTCCTGCTCGAAGCTGACGCTATCACTGTTGAGATAACTTGATAGGTCTCTAGTGCTTTGTCACCTTCCTCCTCCTGACTGATGTATACCTGTACACCTGCACGAGAATCTCTAGACGAAGAACCAAAAATCTTGCCCCATTGCATAGTCCCCCTAGAGGTTCTAGGGACTACCGGGGGTCTTTCCAAATGCACAAACCCAAACTTATTTTCATATTTATCATATACCTCATATATTTATCCTTAACTAATGTATAGTATGTACAATAGTCTAAACCGGTATCATCACTTAAAAGTTGTAAAACATTTATAAATCCTTGGATCGATTGGACCCTGCGCCACCGGGGTTGTCGTTTCTTCTGCCTCTCTAGTTTGTTGTACATGTGGACCTTCCGTGGATGGATATGCTTGTTGAAACGATTGCATATCCTCCTCCGAGAGGCCGAATCGGAGAGTTGAAAATCGTAGTTCTCCATTAAATCAACTGCATATTTGAAATAGCAAATAACGATTAACTTACTATTAAAACCAACAAATAATAGCAAAAAATTAAAATAAGAGTATAAGAGAACACTATTACCTCCTTTGCATCTCTCACAAAAATCTTTGAAGATTTTTGAATTTTAAAATTTTGCCCGATTTTTTACCAAATTTGCGCAAACACTTCCGGATTTTTCACAGCTAAACCGAGAGATGAGAGTGAGATTTTTGTCCGAATTGTTTGCTATTTTTTCGAATTTTTTATCCCCCAACGGTCAAAAAATGGCTATATTTAGTAGGGGCCGCTTAGGACCGTTTGCGTCTTGGTCCCGGCGTCAGGTGTCTTGGCCGACCAACCCGTTTAGCCATCGTGCCGTGCCTTAATCGGGCCGGGTCTACAGTACCGGGTCGTGGTGCAGCCCGGATAGGCCCGCCCCATTTGGCCACCACTATCGGTGAACCATGTTGCAACTAGCCGCGAGACCAACATGTGCTGAGATAGCATTTGGCAGTGGTGTATCCTAAAGAGAAAATTCCTTATTAATAAAGTTATTCTTTGGTCTACCATTGAAAAACTTTTCTCACCTTCACTTCCATCGGCTGATTTGTCTCTACCCTTTCTTGCCAGTGTCGTCTCTGTACCATGAGCTGGTTGCTAAGGCCCCACTCGGTTGGGCTGGAAAGCCGTGGCTTATGACTGAAATTGCACTGTAATGGTTGAAATCTCACTGTAGCTAAAGGTGGCTTATTTGGCGTAATTAAATTTAAAAAATTAAAATTAGAAAAAAAATATGCTAGCTCATCACGGGAAGCAAAACGAATACGAAAAAAAAAGAATTGGCAAAAAAGCTAAAAAGAGCCAAAAGTCCAAAAAGACGAAATTTATGAATAGTGAAAAAATAAGCCAAAAGTTAAGGCCGAAACGAGTGGAACCTAAGTTGGTTGGGAAAAGACAATATTGGGCCTATTCTTTTTCAGCTTTTGGCTTTTCTACAGTAACTAGCTTTTAAATGAAGTGTCTTTTCAAGATAGGGTCTACTAGTTAATTGTAGTACATACTGTACCGACTTTATTTCTATCGGCAAAAACTGCACGTGAGTTTCAATTACTCTATAATCTCTCACACGAACAACCCAAAAGCCACAAACCGTAACCAAAATCCACAAATGAGAGAACTTTACTTTATGATCCTTACTGTTCTGTACCATAAAATGATTATCCTGCCCTTGCTAACCTATTGTGCCAGAGTACAAAAGGGGTCAAAGCCTGTACTCACTGCTTAGATGATACCGAGAGTATGTGGCTGAAGCACTCACGCAAAACTATGTACATGCGTCGTCGTAGGTTCCTTTGGAGGGCTCACCCATTCCGCTGGATGAAGAAACAATTCGACGGAGAGAATGAGAATAGTTTAGCTCCAAGGCATTTAAGCGGAAAAAGATCTATGATATCGTTAAGGATTTAAATGTTGTGCTAAAAAAGGGACGTAAATCGATGACACATGAGAAGAACGTCTGAAAGAAAGTGATCAATATTTTGAGACTTACCTTATTGGGAGCACCTAGAAGTTCGCCACTGCATTGACATCATGCACGTATAGAAGAATGTATGTGATAACTTGATTGGTCTCTTACTGAACATTTGTGACAAAACAAGGATGGATCACGCACGGCTTGACTTGGTTGATATAGATATCAGGTCTGAGTTAGCACCGATAAAGATTAATAAAGGACGAACTTACCTTCCTCTACTTGTTACAACCTGTCCAAGACCGAGAGAACTAAACTGTACTAGTGCTTGCATAATGTGAAAATTCCATCTGGTTACTCCACCAACATAAAGAAACTTGTTTTGATGAAAAATTTGAAGTTAATTGGAATGAAGTCTCATGATTGTCATGTGCTGATAATACAGATGCTCTCTATTGCAATTAGAAGTATTTTGCCGATCAAGGCCCGAGAGACAATCATGAGGTTGTATTATTTCTTTAACACAATTGCTCAGAAGGTCATCGATCCTGAAGGACTAGATGCTCTGCAGGACGATGTGGTGACGACTCTATGTTATCTTGAGATGTATTTTCCTCCATCATTTTTGATATCATGGTCCATCTCATTATTCATATTATGTGGGAGATAAAAATGTGCAGGCCCGTGTTTCTACGTAGCATGTACCCATTCGAGAGGTTCATAGGAATTCTCAAGTCCTATGTATGGAATCGATCTTGGCCGGAGGGAAGCATCGTCGAAGGTTATGCAATCGAAGAAGTCATTGAGTTATGTGTCGATTACATATCTTAGGTTGAACCGATAGGTGTGCCTCTATCTCGCCATGAGAGGAGGCTCAAGGGTATCGTACCATCGGAAGGAAAGCTATCACTCTAGATATGGATGCGTATGCTCAAGCCCATTTCACGATCTTACAACACATGAATGAAGTGTCCCCGGTATATCGACCAGCATAAGGGCATGTTTTGGCAACAGAATCCAGAGTGGCCGGATGTTTGGATCACGAGACAACATAACAATCGGTTCAACCAATGGTTGAAGGAGCGACTCGCTAGGAGCTCGTCAAGTGATATATTGACATGGTTGGCAAAATGACCAACATTTACAGTTGTGACATGGCAAGGATATAACATAAATAGGTGCATATTCTATACACATGCTCAAGATATAAAGAACACTAACCAGAATAGCGGTATCCGCATAGATGCGTTCAGTACCGATAGGTTGAAGAACTCCTACTATGGGTTCATTGAGGAGATTTGAGAGCTCGACTACATGCTTTTCAATATCCTCTTATTTTGGTGCCGTTGGGTCTATCTCCCACAGGTGAAGGTTGATAAGTACGGTGTCACTACCGTGGACCTCAAACGTGTCAGATACAAAGATGAACCATTTGTGCTCGCTAACAAGTTGTTTAAGTTTTCTATGTAACCGATTAGGCAAATAAGAAGCGCCACATAGTTCTTCATGAAAAAAGAAGGATTGTCGAAGTTGAGAATGTAGTGGACGAGGAAGAATACAATCAATTTGATGAGTTTCCTCCTTTTGAAAATCGCATAAGGGTAGAGGAAAAGCGTGAAGAAAATAGCTACATACGTGACAAAAATAAGCAAGTGGACTGATGAATAAAATGTTTATGTGACATATGTTCTATATTTGCATTTATATATGTATATGAGAATGTGTGATATTTGCGAATTTGCATTTATGTATATAAGAAAATGTGATGTATATGAGAATGCGTGATATATATATATCTGTGTGTGTGTGAATTTGCATTTATGTATATGAGAATGTGTGATATATCAGTAGAGAACATCACAGATGGTTTTAAAGTAAAATCATCTGTGATGTTTTTTATTACAGACGGTTTTAAATAAGATCCGCCTATGATGATAAGTATCATAGATGGTTCTTCCATAGAACCATCTATGATTATTCACCTATATATATTGTACACTAGAGTTTGTCCCCACTACACTGCCCACTAACGCCGCTGCCTCACCCCGAGCCCGTCGCCCTCCTCCTCCTGAGCCCATCGCTAGGCGTGGAAAACGGTAACAGATAATTTGTTTTATCCGATATTCATATCCGAAAAAATGTGAATGCGGTAAGCAAAATCCGTATTCGAGAATATTCGTATCCGTATTCGAGAATATTCGTATTTGCATTCGTATTCAAGAATATTTGTATCCGTATTCATATTGGAGACTATTCGATTCGATTCGATTCGGTTCTAGAACCCATGAAAAACCCATATGAATTTTGTGATTCAAAATTTGAATTTAGTCTGTTTAAAACCGTAACCGGTCAAAAATCGGTGAAGAATTGGCAAAATCGCTAGGAATCCGTTTTATCCGATATTCGTATCCGACAAAATCCGTATTAGAAAATATATGTATTCGTATTCGAGAATATTCATATCCGTATTTGAGAATAATTGAATTCATATTCATATTCGTTTTAAAAATATGGATTCGTATTCGTATTTGAGACTATTCGATCGTATCCGATCCGTTTCCATCCCTACATGCACCACCTCATCAACTCTAGCGACCTTCCTCCCTCGAGGCTACCGCCCTCCTCCTCGTCCTAAGCCCATCGCTGCCTCCCCCGACGCCATCGCCACCTCCCCCGACTCCGGTGGCCTTCATTCCCCGAGGTCGTCGCCTCCTCGTCCTCCCAATCCCGTCGTTGCCTCCCCTGACGCCGTCGCCGCCTCCCCCGACTCCGGCGGCCCTCTTCGTAATGTCTAGCACTGGGGGATATTGCATAATAGAATGTGGGCTTTGTGAATGCTCGATGGGGTTGACTTGTCAGATTAAGATCACTGTGACTAATGAAAGAGTATTCTACTAGTATTGATTTATCATTACTTGACGAGGATAACTTGTTAGATTGAGTATTCTATGCATTATGTTAATTACAAATGCTCATACTTGTGCTTAGTTTAGCATACTGGCCTTTGCTTGATTACATTGTTCATGTTGAGAGATAATAGTTTGATCTCTATACAATGCTCAGTTTAAAGCATAATTCCACCAGTATTTAAATGACAAAATAAGCCTAATTGGCTAACAAAAGGAGTATATATTCTAAATTTTAGAGATCACAGATCATGAATATATTATTGATACGAATGCGATTTACTTGAAGTAAATAGTTTTGACAAAATAACACTATTGCTTGTCTTCCGATATTCGGTAAGGTAGTCTAGAGTTCAAAGCCTGACTGATTAGAGAAATTGTCACATAAATACGTGATCGTATTCTAAATTCATCAAGAATTGGCTCAAGAGTTGCTCACTTCTATTGTCTTTTGAAGATGTCATCCGCTCATTCTTCGACATCATTGCCGGACGCGTTTGATGTACCGTCCTCTGAAAAATCTCGAAAAGGAAGAGGACTATCAAAAAAGCCCGAAGGCTAGTTTACCATCACAGATGTCGATGTGTTTGTGATCCCTCTCAATCCTCGTCGAGCAGTGTCCGTATTTTAGAGAATAGTCAAAATAGTTGCATGGGAATGAATTGAGATCACATTCGTTTCATGGAAGAAGGTGACCGAAGTTCGAAAAAGTTAGCTGCTGACGGAAGTTTTTGATCGTTCAAGATCCCGAAGAATACCAGACCTCGTGTGACGACATGCGTGCAAAGCGTGGAAGAACTTCAAGAGCCTGCTTGTCAAGCAATACGTGAAGAATGATCTAACACCCTTCGACAAGTATCCATTCCTGCAACTGTAGTGGCAAGAGTTTGTGGCGATGAAGATGACAGATAATTTTAGGAGTGAAAGTGTGGCGCACAGAGCCCTCCAAGAAAAAAACGTACCCCCACAGACTCGGCACCACTGGGTATGCGGGTAAAATCTCGCAATGGAGGTATGAGGATGAGCAGGCAATCCTACGGTAGTCTTTCTCTCCATTTGTCGGGATCCCTGATGAGCGCGCCCGAAACTAGATAAAAGCGAGGTCATCTACCGTGTCACCGAGGGCCATCTTCTTTCGAAACCCCGCAGACGAGGAAGTGTCCTACCATTTGGAAGCGCCAAGTGTAGAATCTTCCCAAAGCTCATTCAAGGCAGTTAAGGGGAGAGATTTACTCTCCGCTGCACTGGAAAATAAGGAGCACCCGACTCACATGAGATGCATTGGTCTTTACGTTTCTTGGAAACATGACTTCCCAAAGGACTCCAAAGCTTACTGGAGTAGAAAGAGATCCAAAGCTGAGTATGAGGCATAGCTATGAGAGGACATTATGGCAAAAATCAGAGATGAGATGCAAATGTTGGTCAGGGATGAGATGCAAGGGTATAGGGAAAATCAATAGGAAGCCCCACCGCTCCTGTGCTAGGCATCCCCTAACCATCGGAGTAGCTGCGCGTCTAACCCTACCTCAAAAAGCGACCACCGATTTCCTATCGATGACATCCTGGTAATAATTATTACCTTTGAAATGCTCAATCTATTGATAGACTTGTTGGAGTAGCTAATTTTGTATCGTTATGTAGGTGGGCACGAAGTGCAAGTTCCAAATGAGATACACCTCCGTTGCCCTGTGTGTTGCTTGGGGCCAGACGTATCCATCCGGGCTCAGGGCCTTAGTGCATGGTGTATCTTTAGCGCCAGGTTTCGTAAAAGTGAACATGAATGGTGTTCGTGCCAATTTCGAGGTTGTCCCGCTGTAGATGCCCCCAACAACGAGGTTATGACTCTAGGGCAAACCATTGGAACATTCATCCAGTGGCCTAGGAGTGACATCTGCCTAGAGGCTCTTGCACCTGTGCCAAGTCCACGAGAGCTATCTGCACCGGTGTCAAGTCTACTCGAGCTACCTACACCGGTGCCAAGTCCACAGAAGCTATCTACATCAATGCCAATTCCACATGCGCGATCCTTACCAACGCTACCTACATAGACGTAGCAAGGGCATGGTGCATCTACATCGCATGCCCGGTCAACTACTGTGAAATCGACCTATAACCGAGACGACAAGGGCAAACCGGAGAAGACAGATGATGAGATACCCTACTTGTCTTTGGCCCGAAAATTCATGTTAGGCGTGTCATTGGTCGTCCCGAAAGAGCACCTTCTAACTCAAGGACTATCTTACCAGAGATTGCACATGTATTACATGGAACAAGCCAACAAGCTGGAGGAACAACGACATTCGGGTATCAACGTCAAGTTCATGCCGCATCATCTGCAGCACAATATTCATGACAGTATCTTCACGGTGACCTTCAAGGACTTATTTTTTTCTCTTCACACTCAACGCCCTCGATGCCTCACTCATTTGATGTTGGACACTATAAGTGTGTACAATCACGGTCTACGTTTATGTAATGCTGATAATTGTCATATATAACTCATTGATTTTTTTATGTGTGTGTATCACAGAAGGTTTCTACTACAAACCGTCATGATAGATCATATCACGAGCGGTTCGAAAGCCGTCTCGTGATGATCTCAGACATCGATCTTTAAATTCAGATGGTTCACGAAATCGTCTGTAATAACGTTTTTGAACCGTCTGTAATGACCTGTTGTGCACTAGTGTTAAGCCCATTCCTAACTCAAACCAATATTTTCTACTAGTCATATGGGCCAGCCACTCTTATTGGCCAGTGACTCGATGATATGAAGTCGTAACACCGTGTAGTCTCACGCAGAAATGCCTTTAGCTGCATCTTTTCAATTCATCGAAAAGCTTCCAACTATGAGATCATGGAGCACGTAAAAGCGGCCCTGCAAGATAAGTAGTAGTTGTTAAGTACATCCAATCATGCATGCATGGATGCGTGAAACCCTTGCAATCATTCAGCCATGGTCAGACTTACCAATAACCGGCAACTTCACCCGCACATGCTCAACGCTGTCCAATGCTAGTTTTGTTAGCTTGCTATTACCTGAACGTGCAGTTTCGATGCTTTTGAGAAAAGTGGCCTCACCGTTCGCGGATATGATATGATGGAGCCAATGACGCCTCAGCAACAAAAGATAAGCAGCAGTCTACTTGATTACTTCTTTATTAACCAAGGATGTTTTTTTCTTTCGAGGAAATATATACATTAAGCAAGAATGCGAGCTTTAAGCTACCATTCACCGGAGGGCACTTCTCTGTTGATGTTGAATTACAATGGTTTGAAGAAACATGTTTCCGAAGTGACTATTTACTTCCTTTTTTACTCAAAACACTCACTAGTGAAGTGAAACGATAAGGCACCAACTTAGCTGATAATTTTGACTTAAATATAGTTATGAACAATGAGGTCATGTCCAACTTAATGGGTGTCTTATTTCGATACCTCTGACAAAAATAATGCATAATTGCAATCCTCCAAGATGAGTTGGTGAGTACATATTCCTTGAATTATGCCTGAGATTTACACAACAAACAATCCTGCCATGGTCAGTGTGGTCAGAATATTTGGACTTGGACAGAAATACTCTTCATAGTTCAATGATTTCCAATGCTCTTCTACTCTCTGCCATCTTACCCCTTGCTGTTTGTGCAGTTTAATGCTCTCGGGAGGGAGGTTTATGCGTTTTGAGCATGTTAAGATTTCCAAGAAATGAAGAAAAAGCCGTCACTTCTTTGCTGTTGCGAAGAACAATTTTGGCAGGGAAAAGAAGAAGAAATGGTTTCAATAGTAGTTCAGAGAAGTGAATCAGCAATGACGTGCTATTCGGCATCCAAACTCAAGGTAGCTAGCAGAGCAGCAGCTTGACTAATTGTTTATTACTCACCTTTAAGCTAGCTTCTGTTGACCATGTGACGGTGGTCAGAGATCTAACAACTGCAACAACTTGTATAATTATACAATGCTTAATAAAATACTTATTATTTTGAAAAATAGATACCTCTCAGGTACATCAACACTACTTAACTCTACATGAAAGAAATAAAACAAGTCTGACAATGCCCTTCCTGTTCAAACCTGTGAATTGCGAGGCAGAATGCAACATGTACCATTCACCTGCCGTTGTTAGGATGCCTCTTATCTCATCAACAAATTTCCTAGTCGAACTCTATTTTAAGCCATAGCTAATTTGTAATTGTGCCGAAGGTATAGTCATTGTAATTGCCATCATGTGAAAAAAATGAGTAGTGAGCTAAGCGATGGTTACAGAAGCAGTGACCTAGCTTCCTCATCATCCAATTAGGGGCACATGCTAAAAGAATTTTTACTTACATTGGACTTCATTGGTCAACCATGAATTCTCAAAGTAATCTAATGTTTGAAATATCTCTCCTAGCCCTAAGTTCTATAAATTTTCCCGGACATTAACAAATCACCCTTCTCTAGATCCTAGTGAAGTATCTGACTATTTTAGTGAGCAAACGCGCATGAGAGTTTCAGTGAGTTGAATCCGATGAGCTCTTGATGAATAGCTCAAAGGCCACATGCGCCGCAGCCCTTTCAATCCCTAAGATATCAAGAAACTTGTCCAATGGGTAACCGACCACATAATGCAACAAAAAATAGTGTGTTAGTTCAAACAAATCTTAAAATCTATATTGAAGTACAAGCCCGAAGTGACAAGCTACTGACAAGCTCAGGCTAATACCTTGAATAACATATTGACAAGACCAAAACATGTGAGAGAAAAAAATGGATGAAGATTGTTGCAGAAAGATGATTATTGAGAGATCAATCACTGCTAGACAATCAGAGATGCGCATATTCATCATATAATCCCAAGTCACATCTCAAATGATTCAGGAGCACTCAAAATATCACCAACCCACTGAACCCAGGACCCTTTACATGAACACAAAAAAAGAAGGATTCAAATGTGCTTCACAAGGTCCACAAAAGGCAGCGTACCATGTTAAACACTAGCAGTCTAGCATAAGTTCCTCATATCTGAAATTGGGACTATCTAGATCAAGGTAGAAGAAAACATTAGTCTGACTTTGGAATAAATACACCAAATTCTGTGCGTTCAATTTGAACATATTTATCTGACAGTTCGATTGAGCTCCCACACATTAACTGGGTGGAAAATTACATTCAACTGAAACTATCTTTCCTGTGATGTATCAGCGAGAAATGAAAGGGAAAAAGGGATAAAGCTGATCTACACTGAACATATCTACAAAAGTTACAAACTTCTACTCCTGCCACAAACAACCACTGATGTGGAGATCTCAAGGACCAGTAAGCTTAATATGTACAGCACTGGTCCATGCACAATTCAGAAGAGCACCAACCATGTCCATGTAATACCTTGTACCAGGTAAACAATCATCGGAACAACAGTGGTGGATGCACGGAAACTTTTCTTGAGGCCATATGAGATTTGCCAATACTGTTGTTTTGGATCACAAAAAATGCTCAAACCAGTCAGTGATGCACCGGCAATCCATAATTCTGGAACGACATAATCAGACCATCCCATCCCGCGGTAACTATCACTTGACCCCAGGAGTGTGATTCACCCTGGCAACAATTCCTCAGGAGCTTGCACTGTGATTCATCCAAAGTAGTACTAGTCGAGCAGATGGGCAGCATTGCCTCTGGCCAGGTTGCTGAACTTTTGGAGTTGGACTCCAGGAAGAACTCCTTGTTTTGAGAGGCAAATGGGGCTGAGCTTCTTGCTTTTGTGCCATTCCAGGGTATTGCAATGGCTGCATTGTTCGCATGGAAGCGCTCTGAGGACCATGTGGCCTTCACTTGTTTAGGCATATCTTGTTTTTCGTTGTTCCAAATGTAGATGTAGGAGTCCTCACTTGCAGAGATGATGAACTTCCCATCCGAAGTGAATGTTGCCGACAACTGGCAAGAACCACTCTGGAGCCCTGGTGAGGTACATACATACTATTATCAGTTCATCGTCCATCTTGCACAAAAACCATTTACAGCTACAAGCATAGATCACAAGCAAATTGAGCTGTACCTCCATATTTCTGTATCACATCCCCATCAAGTATATTGATCTTGGAGTCAGCACATGTTACCATCAGCCTTCTGGGGTCACTTGGACAGAACTGCAATGGAATGGGAAAATAAGAATTAGTAGCATTCACAATGAGAGGTAATATAATTGACAAATAACTGAAGCGCATTAAAAGGTCAATCTTTTCTTTTGCTGATGTTTACCTGCAAACCTGTGATCCTCTTAAGTGAAGACTTCTTCTTTCCATTGAGTGTGACCTGTGATTCTAGCCGCAGTAGATTATCTGCACCAATGCAAAACAGTTCCAAAATTTTCAGCAATAAGGAGAAAGTGAAACATCTGGAGGGAAATGCTCGTAAGACAAGAATTGCACAGATTTAGTCGTTTACCTGATGCATCATAAAAGCGACAATTCCCAGTGATGGTCCCAACCACTGCTCCCTGCGAGGGAGTAAAACTAACAATCACAAAAACTATATTTGTGCAACTTCCGCAGAAGAATACTGTAATGCGGGTACACCAATAATCATACCTTTCCATCAGGATGATAACAAACAGCTGTTATTATTTGTCTAACATCAGCCCAGTCCAGTACACGGCATCTAGCAATATCCCAAACACGGATTTTGCCATCAATGGATCCACTGATGAAGCAATTCTCATTGGCTGGGTTCAGATGGAGACAGGTCACTGCAGAGTAAGGGGAAAAATCATGAGGCTAAGTTGTAGATGCAACAGAAAATATAGACGAGGAAACAACTAAAGGAATAAATGAAATGAAATCTTACCAAAGTTACTATGAGGAAACACTGCAATGCAATTTGCGCAACCAATTTCCCACAAGCGAACTGCTTTGTCTGTTGATGCCGACAACAGACGCTGCAAGGAAGAAAATCTTCACCATTAGATGAACACTGAATAGAATGATCCTACAGCAATGATACAAAAAAACGAGCACACTTCTCAATTAACCAACCTTACTGCTTGACCATGACAGATCCAGGACATCGCCGGAGTGCCCACGGAACTCATGCAGCGGCTCCTCGGCGATCCCGAACACCATTTCTGGCATCACAACGCAAGCAGACTCTGAAGATCTCTTCACGCCCTTGACCTTGCATTTCTTCTCGTCGTCAGCATCCACAGGAGTCAACTGGAACTCGTCCCTCATTTTGAGGTAAACGCAGGATGGATCATCGGTAGGAATGTCACACCCATCAGCCTGCGTCACACGCCATACCCGGACAACTCCATCCTCACCTCCGCTGGCAAGAAGCTCCCCGTCGGGGCTAAACTTCATCGTCAGGATAGCGCCGTCATGTGCCTTGATCACCTGGCCCCTGTAGACCGCTGAGAATTCCTTGGCTTGCTTCCGGTACGGCCGGACTTTGATCCTCTCGTACCGGCGACCGCCGTCGTGCTCACAGTCCGACGAGCTGGCGCTGGCCTCGTCGCCTCCACAATCCACGGTAGTGCAAGCCCCCATGCCAAGCCTCCTCAGCCATCCATGCCTCCTCCTGTCGGCTTTCTTGGAAGCACCCGACGGCGGTTTGCCGTCGCTGTGCAGAAGCCTTTGGATGGAGGACAGTGAGCTGAAACTCCTGCTCACCTCCTGATCAGTGTCCTTACTGGGGCCACCACTGACAGAATTGTCATCCGATACGCCGGAGCTCGTGGTCTCTTCAGACGACCAGCTCGACGTGGAGCAGTCGCTACTACCGTTCTCGTCTGAGAACGATAGCCTCCCAATCTCCGGCACCTCCTCCTCATGCTTATAGACATCGTCGCCACCTGAATCCACCCGGTGGCTCGGGCTGCACTCCAGGCCCATGGTTCTGACGAACCGCTCCCTGCGCTCCCGCACGCTATGAAGGCCACCGTGCCACGGCAATGCCGCGCCGGGGCCGGACACCGGCGGCAACTCTTCTTGGCTGTCGAAGAAGGCTTCCTCCTCCGCCGCCGCCTCCGAACCGCCGGTTCGCACTGTCCAGGAACGCGCCATGGATGGACACACACAACGTACACAGCAACACCGCACTACAAGAAGAGAAACAGTTGTTGGCCACGGTTGAGAGCCAGGTTCCAACTTCCAAGCGCGGCTTATATAACAGTAGAATAAGGAGTGTGCGCAAATGGAGGCGACGGAAATAGTCAAGTCCGAGATTAAACAAATCGCGCCGAATCGGAACTATTCAATTCGCCGAATCTCCCAAATCCCGCACAGCCCGCGTGGCTTTAATCGCACTGAGGAGCAATACATCAGGCCTAATCCAATTCCCAATTTAATCGAGCGTAGAACAAGCCACAGAAACGGAATGGAGCCGACGAACAAAAATCAAGAATTGGGCACGGTTTGAGGCAAAGGGAGGGGAATGGCAGGCCGGAGGACTGTAGGACCCAAAGGCAACAGGAGAGTGAATAGTATCAATCAAAATTTTTCCCCGAAGCATTTTGGATCCTTTACTCAAATAACTATAGAGTTACAGAGATTATGATCAATAACCAAAAACCCGAATTAAAATGCTCAAGAGACCAAACTCTGGTGAAATACCAATACCTGGTGGTCTGACCGGCTACCTGGCGCCGGTCTCATCACCTAGTGGTCAGACCGCTAGCATCAAACCGGTCTGATCGGCCTCCTAGCGGTTGGATTGTGAACAATATGGTCCGATCGATTTCAATATGAGATGATCCAAAAATTGATGCAATTTCAAAAGTACACATCAAAATGATATAAGATTTTACACATACCTTACTTAAAGTCTCATAAATCCATTCCAACCAAAGATCATAAAAATCCATATCAACGTTAAGAGCTTTTCAAGATTAAGCAAAGAATACACCAAAATCAGGCTAAAATCAAAAACGGTGAATATGACTTACTCATGGGTAGAAAATGACTAGGATGGCTCCAGATGTATTTTTATATGTCACAGCAAATAAGAACACCAAAGAAATCAAGACAAAAACATTTGGATCAAGAAATCACTCGTGGGGGTCAAATCCAAGTAAAATCGAATTTCTTATAGAACTTGCCAATTATGTGCCTAGATAGATGGGGATTGATCTTTAGGATCATCTCTATCTCTTACACGTCCTTAACACAACAAGATTAAAAAGGGGTGAGAAGAGCAAACCAACTAAATCAAGAACAAATCAATCAACACAAGATGAATCCATGAGAGATGAACAAAGATTAATATATTGCTACTTGAGAATGAAGGTTTTTTAGCCATTTCATCTAGAGGACAAGAGAGCATACTACAACACTCAACTTCACTCAAACTCTATCCCTAAAACACTTGGTCTCAATGAAAGAGAGTGGTTGGATGGTTAACTAACAAATCTCCGTCCCAACCTATTAAATAGATAAAGCAACCAACACTTAACTAACCATTAGTGGAAACTATCCACTTACCATATAAGGAAAAAAAACCGATAACTCCACACACGAGTTTTAACTCACACACTACACTTATACACGTTTTTCAAAGCACATAAGTCCGAATCTACTAAATCCTTAGCCTTGATCCAAGTTGATCTTTTTAGTTTCTCTTTGACCTAAACTGCTCTCCCAAATGCCGCTCAAGTACCATGGTTTTGATCCAAGATAGTTTTCGATATTTTGGTCAAACTACCAAAATACTCTTTCTTAACCCAGTCTTCATATTTTATCGCAAGCAATTGGTATGCTTACCATGTGTAAATGCATCATTGACTTGTCACACATTTCTCTGTCGTTCCGGTTCTACGAGACCATGCCTCACTTAGACCGATCAAGTCACATGGTGCAATCCACCGCTTGAACTCTTTTTAACATTTTCTGTCTTTCTCGTGCTATTCTTGAGCTTAGCTATCTTACCTGGCATTCTCAATCATTTTGGGCCTCAGCTCCTCCATGAGCATAGCCCCAATCCTCGTCGTTGACCATGGTTGACTACAACGACCTTACACATCCAAAGATAAAGAAATCAATTTTGGGTACAAGTTGTTCGTAACTTGACCCACTTAGCTGTAGCATGTCTCATACAACATGTATGCACTGATCTAGGTCACCAAAACTCACCCCATGACCAAAGTTCTGAAAATTCAAAAACCAACCAAGAGCTACACATGGCAGCCAATCTGATCGGATACTCATACGGATCAGACCACTGACAAGGGCCGATCAGACTGAAAATGGTCGTCAGTCTGATAGCTGGGGAAGGCCGGTCTAACCGCCTCCTACCGGTCAGACCGACTGGTCTGCTGTCAATCCCAAAAATACGACAAAATTGCAATTCAAATTTTCAACCTTCCCACATTAAAATGGTTCACCACAATATAATTTTGTATCTTCTCACATAGTCCTTCAACCATAGATACACTGAGAGTTTTGGTGCTTAATCAAACACTTGGAATCCAAGAAATGTATCTGCCAACTCAAGTATCGCGTCAAGAACCCGATGCCATGGCTGCGGCCTCTTGGTTCACTTCATAGAAACCACACTTAAGAAATGCCCACAACAGAGTGGAAACGAGTATAGATCTTAAGGATTCGCCAGATAGGCCAAGTAAAGGCAAAAAAAATTGGAAATGGGAGGGATTTAGTACAACATAGGGAGGAGATGGCGTTGTCCCATCGCCATCTCATGATTGGAAGAAGTAGACTAAAAAGAATTGTTCACGTATATGGCCCTTTAGCAATATTTTTTCAATGTTGCCCCTTTAACATTCGTTTTTGCAAAAATGGTCTCCTCCCCGAGTTCGGAAGGCATGACAGGCAATACGTATCACCTGTTGTGCCCCCCCTTGCTCGACAGGATGGTGGCGTGCGGCAAAAGGCTCGCGTGCAAGAGGTGATGGCTAGCAATGGTAGTAGGTGGGCCAGAGATCGCTGAGCTGCCTCGCCGGTGAGATTACTACCGAGCACCACCGCCAACAACCGGCCGGCAAAGCGCGTGCGGGTAGGGGGTCGGGGCAGGCTCGGGGTCAGGGCGCTCGGTTGCAGCATTGGTTCGATGGCGCGACATGATAAATTTAGTGTTTTTGTAACTAGGTGAATACCAATGAAAACTAGTAAAAACTCCTACTTTGATTTAATATTGCTAAACAACACGTGTTTTTTGTACTAGGAAAAATTCCATTTAGAACTGCTACAAAGTGAACAAAATATTAACGAGTACATAATTAAGTTCAACCCCGCTTGGACTGGAGAGTTGGCGCCAAACACAGTACCAGGTCAAGGGTTGCCTGTTGTCCGCTTCCTCTGACGACGAAGCTGGTCCTAAGGGAAGATCAGCCTATCTGAAGAGCATTGTACATCACACAAATTGTATTGCAATGTTGGTCGAGTAGGAAAGGGTGCACCGGATAATTGATTGGGCCCAATCTCTTGAGCGTTAAACATCTACTGCACCCAGTCCTCCTCATAATTGTTGGCATCATGTGGAGAAAAACACATTTTGTTAGTCTAATGTAAGGTAGAATTGCAATAAAACCCGTAATTGTAGGCACCAGTGTCACGTGTTGCGTGGAATATGAACTTTCCGGGTTCTCCAGTCCATGGTAGCACACTGCAGTGAAGCCCAATGCTTCATAGTCCGTGCCGTACCGGTGAACTGCGTAGCTATTGTATGTCTGATCACACCACTCGTCACACCATCGGAGATACGGGTGGTCCACGGGTGCATACGTATCGTACTACACCTCGTAGTCTCAAACAGGAGAGTCGATGTTGGTGCCTACGGTGTCCTGTGTGTCGAGTTGTCTCCATGATAAGGACGGAAGTAGAACGGTCCCTCATCGCCCTCCCCTCGGTGAGGATGGTATGGGTCGAGCTACCTCTGTGACAAAGACAGGAGTAGTGAAGTGTCGGCACGAATGTCCTGCATGAAGACGACATGTACGAAGAATAAGGAAAAAAGATATCTTACGGATTGCAACACAGTATGAAATCATCAAACCTGAGCAGTGCGCTGCACAAAATGGGAACGATCGAGGCTAGGGGTGCGCCGATGTGCTAAGACGTGCGGATGAAGCTACAAACATGTATGTCAAGTAAGTCGGAGGTGGAATATGTGGGGGGAGAGAGGAGGAGGAGCATGGCCCACACGACGGCCTGATCTTTTCTATGAGGAGCGGAAGAACCACCTACATGCAGATCTGGATAGTTGATATTTGATCGGATGACTGAGAAGAGAGGAGGGAGAACAGACCAACCACCAACTCATGTTTTTATAATAGTAAAGAAGAGGAGGAAGGGAATGGCCGGAATTGATTGTCGAAGTAATGGATGGAATAAATGAGATGCCGGTTTCAATTTTGCATGCAAGAAACCGAATAACTGGAATTTTATTGATTAAACTGAAATGAAATTGATGTTTGGCAATGAATGGAGGTGTTCTTGTTGCATGCCAATTAATTTGGAAGAAGGAATAGATTTTGCTTGCTTGTATCCATAGCACACGGTGGCTTTAGCTGAAGAATAGCATGTTTGTTGATCTGATGCAAGGAGATGAACAACAAAGGAAGGAAGAAGAAATATTAGGCTAAAAGGGAATAGTTCAAACACCTGAAAAGAATCTATGGTACTGGATGTGGTGAGAGCTTTGGAGTTAAGCGTGCTTGAAAAAGAAGATTTTGGCCTGGTGGAAAGTCTCACTATTTCTTTTTATTTTTAGAAAAATAGAAGTGCCAAGAAATATTTGGACCCAAAAAAATAGAATGGATTTTATGGAGATTTTGTAAGGTTTGAATTTTGGAAGAGCACAGAAAATTTTGAATGGAACTAAGGCTTTGAAAATGAACTAGGTTTTGGAATTTAAAATTTAAAATTTTAGAATACCAAATAAACTTAAAGTATTTAAAATTATGGTAAAAATGGATAGATTGGAATTTTTTAAGAATTTAGAAATTTGAATGGGTCCAATCGGAGTTAAAACAAAAGAGATGTGCTCTTCGAAGTTTGAAACTAAAGAAAAAGGAAAAGGAGATTTTTTTGAATTATTTTTGTACTGACGATGGAAGATTATGATGTCAGCAAGAGGATTTCTTTTTCAGTAGAATTATTTTTCCATGGAAAAAATAAATTTATGATGTCAGGGTGACATCTGCAATGAATTTTCGACCGAATTATTTTTTAACAGAAAATGATTTTATTACTTTGACAGGTGGAACCGGGTTTATGGTGGACTGGGTTCATGGACTAGGGAGGTGGGTAAGGTGGCATGGAGGCGCATGCGTGGCTCATGGCCGCTGAGGTGGCGGCCACATCACTTGCCGCTGACGTGGCATGGCCGGCGTGGCGGCGCTTTGGGCCCGAGGGCTCGCCGGAGCTCCGGTGGACGGTGGTGGCCAGCGTTGGGTGAAAAAGAGAGAGGAGGCGATGGGGATTCCATTGTACCTTGGCGCGAGGCTCAGGGATGCTCGGTGGTGGCCGGCGACGAGGATGTAGAGGCTCATATTTATTTATGCTAGAGGTATACTTGTAGAGACTTATACTCATGGTGCTTTAGATTTACTAGAATTATGTGGATTCACATTGCTTTGGAATTTTTGTTTAACTATAAATTATAATAATTAATTTTAAAATATAAAAAATTTTAGAACCTCCTGATCCTTATCGTACGCCTGGACCTTCAGGTTTCCTGATCTGACGTTTTTCTTCAGATGAATAAACATCTGAATCGTCGCCGCTGGGGCATTTCGCATAGAATCAGTCATTCAGTCACATCGTTTCATCGCGGGAGACAGATGTCTGAAACTATTCTTTAAGCGTACATGTAGTGAATCGTTGGCCATGTGCTTTGCCCATTGGATTGGACACCCTGTTTTCCTTTGAAAAAGGTCCACGACTTCACACAAGACACAACTACACCATCATGATTACAGTACTCCTACATACGCATCTTATACGGTTGTACCATACATTCTGATAGGTGTACAAGTAGTATATATACTTATTGTAGAAAAGTGTTTCTGTCTGAAAATATAATCTTATCTTAGATTAGCTTTGTTCTTCCTTCGAGATCTGAACCGTAACCATAGTACCATACAAATCGTAGATAAGAACTGGTCGCTACAGCAGTCGTATGGTGGTGAGTTCAGTGGGCAGTATCCTGATAAGTCGTTGAGTACGGAGACAAATGCAGTTTAGTAACTTGTACAGCTAGGTGTACCAGTCGCGACGGCGTAACCCGACAAAAATGCACCGATCGATAAATGGTTAGTTCATCAAGCTTGTACGTGGAACTCTGCTACTTCAAGTCTCTTTCGTGCCAGCGTATTAGCCAGCACTAGTAGTTAACCAGCCATATGCACCTTTATCATCAGGACATCAGCTGGTTGACAGATCGAAATTAAGTCAGGAACATGTATGCTTGGTCTGCAACATATAATGCCGATAGCAGACTTACAAGTGCATATATGCACATTTTGTGTACTTGTCTTCTTTTTTTGTGAAGACTCACGTGTCGTCTTCTTGCAATATAGCCTTCTCATTGCGAATCAGAATAGTTAGCTTTGTCGTTTGCACAGTGATCTTTCCTGTTGTTGCAATGATAAGATCGAAATGCTGATGTTGATAGCTTCATGCATGTAGGCAAGACGATGCGCTACGCAGGTTTGGTCGCCTTGCAGCTGCAGCATGTAGGTATCGGAGTTTGCTTGACCAGAACAATAGAACTCTATCAGATGTACGGTAGAGCTGAAGTTACAGAGGCGCAATGAGACTAAATGTATAGATTGAGTAGGCCGATCTTGACAATAATATGACTTAATGTGTTAGAATAATATAAATTTTTTATTCAAGAGAGCTCTACCATTCGACTAGTGGTAGCTTAACGTACGGCTTGGAAGATTGAAGTGTACAGAGCAAGACCGCAGGTTTCTACGATCGGTGCGGTGCCTACCGGGCCACAAATTACGGCTTGGATGGGGTCGTAGATAATGCACTGCCGACTAGGACGTTGCATGCACCTCGTTATGTGCGCGCGTAAACTGTACGCATGCTGCGTGCAATATGAAGTTGCCGAGAGCATCGATCTCTTATTGGATTCTGTCGTGATTTATGCGGGCTAAAATAATTAGTTTGACGTACTTGTGCTGCGATTCAAATGTGTGCCCGTAACAACTAACAAGTCCTTGGAGTGCTAGCTATGTGCATGTTCTTCCCTGCGTATATGGTAACTTATCATAAGTAGGTAAGTAGGTATAGCCGTGTATAGAGGTCGGTACTAAGTTACTTGGGTGCATTTATAAGCAGCTCCTCTTAGTGATATGTCATATAGATAGTTATATAAATAATTATATTACTTCTATATTTATAATTTTGAAATAATATATTGCTATATATGTTCATGAAATAAATTATTATTTATAAAGGTTAGTAAGTATATGACTTGTAGGTAAAATTTTTATTTGTTATATGACATCATTCTAAAAGTTCTTTGGTTGGAACACTAATGATTTATAGGCCAGCATATATATTTATTGATGGTCACGTTCACCGGCCATAGATATAGAGATATCAAATCAATAATATAAACACATGATATAGAATATAATGTTAGATTGATCCACCTTGAGACACTGTTGAAATTATTATATTTTATGTGTCATGAGTTGATCTCAAGCAATGACGGTAGATAATCCTTATACGTAAGATCAGTATAGTTTTCTACATGTGTAATAGTGCACTTAGCGGTTATCAAATGCTATTCCATAACTGGATAGTCATAAAAGTACCTTTTGGATATACTATGAAACATACGAAGAAAAATGACTGGTTGGATATGGGACTTACCCCTTCTACATAACAAGAGAGATATCTCTAGACCCTTTAATGTGGTCGGATAAAGAAAGTACATGATCATATCATGAGAGATCAAAGTGTCGACCACATGAAGCTATCCATCACTAGATCGGAAAAGATTGAATAGTCCAAGGGTAGCACGTTTCTCACCTGGAGTTCGATTAGGTATCGTGAGGCAAAAGAAAATACGCAAACATGTTGTTTAGTCCGACCAGATATGAACTGGTCGTGAGCTGATCGGACATATCACAAACTGATCTGCAAATTGGTCATATAGAGATATGGACTAGTTCTAACCAGATTCAATCTGGTCATAAGGAGTTATGGACTAATCATGAGTAACTAGGACTTGGTTGTGGATCATATTGGTTCGTCCATATTGATCTTTGTGTATATTTGGGATCGATATGTCTTGCTAGGGACTGCTACCAACAAGTGATTGAAAAGATATGTTCAGGTTACAACCAAATATACATGAACCTATAGGGTCATACACTTAACGAGTTGGAACAAGAAGGGTCTGGATGATAGACTCTGAGTCGAATATGATCTCTATTCGTATTGAATAAGGATCCGATTGGAGACTTTCTGAGTGGGATACAATATCTGTTCGTGTTGGAATAGAATTCAGCCAAATATTCTATATAAAGGGGCCGTATAGGGTTACAAAATAGAGATATTATACCACCAACCGACACCCTAGCCGCCACCTCTTACAATCTGTTGTACATGCTAGTGCTTAGCACATCGGTACACGGCGCTCCATCCTTGAATGTGTGGACTTCGGTAGAGGTGCTGTTACCACTGCGATACTGATCGGGATGATCCGAGGAGAAGGCAATCGGCTCGTGGAAATTGACTACAGCTAGAGGACAATCGGCCTTCGAGGATCGCTTTCCAGATACATTAGACGATTAACTACTTCCAATAGATCAACACACACTATGTTGAATCGGGCTGCTTCAACTCTTGTTCTACTACACTGTGTGTCTAGTGATAACGATCTGTGATCTCTTACTTGTATGATTTTTTGGTTTACATAGTAATAAATTAATTTATACTTAGTATAGTCTATGTGTATCTCAACAGCTGCTTCATACTGAGTTACTTGCAAGTCAACCATCGATCGACCGACCGACCGTATGCAAAATCGTGACACATTCGTTCATTTTGGATGTATGTATATGCATATCTGGCACCGTTGCAAGTATGCAACCTCTCCTCCTGATCTTTTCAGTCGGTGTAGAAAACAGCTCCTTCATACTTGCAAGTCAACGATCGATCGACCGTAATCCAAATTCGGGACACATTCGCTCATTTGGATGTATGTATATGTATATCTGGCACCGTTGCAAGTTTGCAACCTCTCCTCCCCAACTTTTCAGTCGGTGTAGAAGCACTGCCTAGGATCTGAGGTACACGGATGCAATGATCATGCTTCGTGCGCCGAACCAGCTCGGCGATAATCTGCAGCTCACATGATGCAGGCAAGCCAAGTGAACCAACGGCCCAATAAGAAATGCATATACAAAAAACCAAAAAAGGGTGGAGAGAACTGAAAAGCGAATCCAAGCTAGCTAGCACCCATGTCTCCGCACGAGCACACTTCGCACGTACGCGCGCCTAGAAGACGCGGGTAGAGAGAACACTCGTGTACGTACGTGGCAGCTAAGACGTACAAACTGCTTAAATTAGTGCACGCACACATGATTGATCTCCTCCGTTTCCCTCTCATCATCGGGCGCCCAACCACTCTCGACTGGAATTTTTCGGCCTTCGCAAAACTGCAGGCATGATTGATTCTTGTACGCATATATGCATGCGTGCACAGATCTGAGGCAGATTGATGCTCAAGAGGGGTTAGCTGGTTCATGGTTCCATGCAACTATGCAAGTAACTTAACTAGCCTGCATAACAAATCTCGGTCGTGGACTGCGGAATGCATGTATCCAAGTTTCAGAGGCCCGGCCTGTCGACGGCTAATACGAATTCGGCTGCGTCATGGGACCGCCGCGGTAGAGCTAGAACCGCACAACGCCGACGGTGGAGACCAGTGGCGGCGGAGTGAGGACGATGACGGCGACAGCAGAGGCCGGCGCGGCGGACCCAGGCGTTCGCTCTGTGCTTCGATGGGGCACGGAGCACAAGGGAGGGAAAGGAAAGCACCAGGGCATGCCCTTGTGACGCCGCCGCCGGCTCCTCCCGACGCCGCGCCATCTCTCGAGGAGCACGTCCATGGCGCACGCCACGCGGAAGATGTAGCTCACCTAGAATTGGTTTACCTGCCTAATGCAGCGCCAGCGCGTCTGCGTTGAGCACAGCGTCTACATCCATCGCAGTAGCGTAGCTTCAGCCCAATTTGAAGTGGGCCACCACTAACAGAAGAAAAGCTTCGAGGGAGGGTGTCTTAGAGCCCAGTCATATTCTGGGCCATGGTCAATGGATGGGCAGGCTGGGCCTGTGTCGACTGAGATGGGAGACGGTTTACTGACAGTGAAATCCGTGTGCCGCCGTATACACGTTAAGAAACAAGGGGCCAAATAACCTATATAATATAATTACATTTAATTAGAGAGACTAAATAGTATCAACAACACTAAAAAAATTTAAAATATAAAATGCTATAGTGCAAGTTGACACTGCCACACCGTCTCCCTCCGCCCGTCTTGGGTGGTGATCATTTTAACTTATTTTAGGTGGCTTATGGTGAAAAGCTTTGTGGTTTACCGAAAAACATCAGAATGATGTGAGGCTTATTTAACATAATTAAATTAAAAATATAAAAATATATTAGCCCATCACAAACAACGCAAACAAATACGGCAAAAAAAGAACCGGCAAAAAAGCCAAAAGTTCAAAAAAACGAAATTATGAATAATAAAAAATAAGTCAGAAATCAGAAGCTGAAGTCGAATCAAGAAGGGCCTTGATGGAGCCCAAAAGGGAGAATGTCATACATCAATCTATAGCAGAAGGCTTATCATCAAAGCTATCAACCCCATGATTTTCTAGGTCCATTTCCATTCATAGGGACCGTCTATAGACTAACGGTACAACCGAGTAGTCACCACTCACCACTCACCACTCACCTAGTGACCTAGCACAACAATGCGATGTCAATTCTGAATTTTTTTTTCATTTGTAACTTATGATTTATGATACAGTGCGTCGTTGACCACTCAGGCATAGGTCGTGCTTCTCCTGGTTCCATTCTTCGTTCCAAAGATCAGACCCCAGGCTAGTAGTAAACTAGTAATAAGCCCATGTCCCCCAGTCCATATCGCAATTGGAAGCATGTGCGAACTTACGTTTCTTTTGTCTTTTTACAAAAAAAAATATCTAGCTGTAAGTTTACAGACCTATTCTTTTTAGCTTATGATGTGACTTATAACTTTTGGTTAAATTTTTGAATTTTGGACTGTTCGCGATAGAGATTACGGAGAGCGATATTGGTTTGCTATTTTGGCTGGTATAGATGTTATGCTTTAACGTGTATTATAATTAACTTATAGATTCAATCTTAAAAAAATACTTTATTTAAAAATTAGTTACTATAATAAAATCAAAAACCACTTTTATGAGCCGTATAGCACAGACCCTACAGTGGTATGGTAATTTGGTAACCATCAAATCTGCTGGCCAGTTACCTTCTCTGCGGAAAGGAGCCAGATTAGATCATTAGAGCTTCATTAGTCCTTATGGAATCATCAACCATCATCCCAATATTTCAGACTTCAGCTCGAAAGTATCTTGTGGTTAGAGGCTCGGGGTCAAGCTCGGAAGTCGTTAGGGACAAGAGAAATTGGGGTCGGGAGATCTCTGGGAGAGTTGGTTGTTGATGTGAAGTTTTCAGAAGAGGGCAGTGTCAAAGAAATATGTCGGATGTTGCAATCATGTGTGTACCTAGCTAGTTCCTGTACTCAAGCTGTCTAGTGTGTGCAGTTCCATCCGTACCATGTTTTGCCAACCAGTTGCAGCATAATCTGCAACGTGTCTGGCTAATTTCTCTGGTAGAAATTCAAAGCTAATTTCTCTGGTAGAAATCCAAAGTCCTAATTTCAGAATCTGCATGATGAAGGGAAATGTTGTTGGTGCATCTGTTGTGTTCATGGGATCTGTCATTTGATCTCATGGCCTCTTGGCTTTTTGCAAGCTAGGAAGATAAATGTTTTCTCAGGCGCTATATTGCATGATACAAAATACAGTTTGATATACATGCATACACTGAAATCGTGGACAGCTCCATTTGTTGGGACATTTTGGAAACGAATTGAGACTCTCCTATAAAGTCTGTCTTGTCCACGTCAGTTTTTTTAAACTTTGGTTTATATCTTTTGGCTCATATCTTTTAAATTCTAACTGTTAGTAAGAGATAGTACGAAGAGAGACAGTTATATGCAATTTTAGTCAGTATAGCTAAAATCGGTACAATATTTACTACAATCAATTTGTATATACTACTTTAAAAAGACACACTTCAAAGCTAGTTACTATATCAAAAATTAAAAGCTATATGTATGAAGCCAAATGGAACGCCACCAATAATTTGCTCGAGTCAACCTAGCTTGAAACATAGGAGCACCATGCATGGCCCTCCTATGGGTTCTTTTAAGCTATAGTTTAAATTTTTAAATTCTGACTGTTTATGAGAGGTAGTATGTAGAGAAAAATAGTCACATACGATTTTGATCGGTATATCTAAACTCAATACACTTTTTACTATAATTTTTTTATTAATCCATCTTAAATTGTAGCACATATAAATCAGAGCCGTCTTTGAGTGCTGCCGAACTCAGCCGAGTTCTCCAAGTCTCAACCAAACTAGCAAGCATAGGCGCGGCGCCACGCCGCGCCAGGCACTGTACGTACAAAAATAAAAGAGGCGATAACTCGTGAGGAGTTTTTTAAAAAAATCAAAGGCAAAATGCGTATTTTCGAAAAAAGTAAAGGGCTTTTTCGTAAAAAAATAAGGATCTGTACGTAAACAAACGGGGACCCGTGCGCAATTTCGAAAACCGCGAGGGGCTATCCTGCAAAGTGGAAGGACTAAAAAAACCGACAGGGACCTTTTTGCGAGAACCAAGGACACGTACGTAATTTCAGAAAAATAGAGGGACTTTTTCGCAAAAATGCTCCCCCACCGTACGAAGATTCGCTGGGACACGAGGCGGGCGGAGTGTGGCGCGGAGCAGGCGCGGGGCGACGTGGCCGCTCCCTCCGCGCGAGCATTCCCCCTGGCGTAATAGGGGGAGTATATGCCAAAACTTAGCACAGTACAACGGTCAACATCTATATATTTCCGTACTTACGTTTTTCTACTCAGAACTTCTGTCGTGAGTACATATGCAGTAAAAAGAACACAATACTTCGATCATAGACATCAATTGGTTTAAATTTGAATGGAGCAGATGAATGAAATCAAAATCAGTTTTGGCACTGTTTTGTATCGTATTGACAAAAATAGCAGTATGAGGAACGTATTGACAAAAATATCATTTTTGCCGTCGGCGGACCGGACGGCAGCGCCCACGAGACGACGCGTGGCGCTATCGCCCGGCGGCAGGCGCCTGTCGCCCAGTCACCACGCGGCAGGCCACTTGTTGCCAACCCTCCAGGCGGCAGGTAATAGTCCGACCTAATTATCTGCCTAATTTTTTCCGGTTTAGTGTTTACTTGAATTTTTAAATTACGAAAAGTTATGTACAACCTCCTGACACAATTTTTCTCGTAGTGTAATTTTTGGGGAATTTTATCCCTGACAAATGTTTCTCAAAAATTCATACAATTTCGATATTTTTACGAATTTTTACATATAGCAAACGAGCTCCAAAAACACCGTTATATCTCTACAGACACCGTATAAAATTCCCCAAAAATTACATAATAACTATTACTATACGGGAGGCTTCACATAAAATTTAGTAATTTTTGGAGCTCGTTTGCTATATATAAAAACTCGTAAAAATATCAAAATTGTATGAATGTTTGAGCAACATTCGTTGTGGATAAAATTCTCCAAACATTACATTGCGAGGAACATTTTGTCAGGAGGCTATAAATAATTTTTTGTAATATTTTAAGATCATTTGATATATTTAAAATTCAAATAAAATACTAAAATAATTAGGCAGGTACCTGTCGCCTGAGGGGTGGCGATAGGCTTCTAAGCCAATAGTTCTTCTACTAATATTGGTTAAATTCATATTAAGTTAATTCAGCTAATTCGGATTGCATAAATTTCTCAAAAAAATACATAACAACTATTACTATATCGGAAGGTTTCACATAAAGTTTCATAATTTGGAGCTCGTTTGCTATATGTAAAAACTCATAAAAATATAAAAATTTTATAATTTTTTTAGCAACATTCACCATGGATAAAATTTTCCAAAAATTACACTATAAGGAATGTTGTGTTGGGAGTCTATATATAAATTTTGTAATTGTTTAAGCTCATTTTATATATTTAAAAATTCAAACAAGCACTAATCTGGAAAAAAAAATTAGACAGGTAATTAGACCGACTAATTAGTTGGCCTAATTACCTGCCCCCAGGGGAGCTGGGCGACAGCAAAAATAACATTTTTGTCAATATGCCCCGCATACTGCTATTTTTATAAATACGATGTGAAACAGTGCCAAAACTGGCTTTGATTCCAGGACGAGAAGGATTGCAATACAATACTCTATTGCTCTATTCTTTTTAGCTTATAATTTTCTCTAAATAAATAATCAGAACGATTTCTCCACAATTATTTCGAAGTGGTTTATTAGGATAACCTTTTCGAAGCAGTTTATCGGTATTCGATTCGTTCGCACAAACGCTCATGCTATGATCAAAAAGTATCAGCTAAAATTATAAGTCATCTGCTGTAGTAAAAAAGAATACACCTTATGTATGTGGTGGTCCATGAGTCATTGACTTCAGGGTTCATACAAGGGGTCTTTTATTTTCAACTTTTAAAAGCTATTTTTTTATTTTTCTACGATAACTAGTTTTCAAACGGAGTATTTTTTTAAGACATAGTCTATAAATTAACTATAATAAAAAAATTATAACAATTTTATTTATATCAATTAAAAGAGCCTACAGTTACTTGTAACGATGGACTATGCCAATGAGTGTATGTGTGTTTGGTGAGATGCGCGCGGGATTTGATTTGACCTCGCTGTAGCAATGTAGCATGCCGTATCATTCTTGATGTTCCTGAATCCCGAGGACTAATTACTACAGAATAACTTGAAGTGGAGAGGGTGAGGCGACGAAGGTGACAGTCGGAGACTCGTGTTGGAACTTGGAACATGGCGCTCCCCTCTCAACTTCAACCCAATTTTCTTGTCACCCTAGTATATACAAACGTGAAACGTTAAGGTTAAAAGGGAAATTGATGTATGTCCTAATGTTAAGTGGCCTTTGATAAAATATCATCTATTATAAGGTAACAGATCATATGATCCAAAGTTCGTGTGACAATCGATAATTTGCCCTTTTTGCATTTTTATTGTTTTTTATTCCTTTTGATGTTGAAGTCTACACGAAATGATCAAAATACCCCCAGCTTCTTCCTTCTCTCCCCTCTTCTTTCTTATCCAAATCCAGTCGACTAGCTCTTTCTTCTCTAAATCCGGCCGACCGGCTCCCTCTCTTCCTTCCTTTTGTGCTTCTCCCTCTTTTCTTTCCTCTCCTCCCTCTCTTTTTTTGCACGTGCGCTCCAGCACCACCACTCCCATGCGCCACTGCCAAGCTCAGTCTAGTAGGCGACCATGTCCTCTACTTCTCTCTCTTCCTTCCTCTCCCCCATCTCCTCTTTCTCTCCAACGTGTGACCATGCGGCGCAGCCTAGCGGGGTGGTGGGGGGCTTGTGCCAGGCCCACAAGGAGCATGTGGGCCCATAGGGAGAAGGCAGCGTGGGTGAGCTGCGCCTCGGTAGGGTCGATGGCGGACAACATGAGGACGCCCATCTCGGGCAAGGATAAGCCACTGCCGGCGATGGCTTCGGACGGGCTTGCCTCGTTGGCATCCGAAGAGCAGGGGTCGTGCAGGCCCCACGAGCATAGGTTACTGGACAGGGCTTGACGCTAGGTGTGGAGCTGCGGCCATGGGAGCGAGGAGGCGACAGTGGCAAAGAGGTGTGGGCCATGCGGTAGCGGGAGCGGGGGTAGACGGTAGAGCGAGAGCATTTGGCTAGGGAAGTGATGTATAGGGGCATCCGTCCCAGTCCCTCTCACTGGAGGGCTCGAAGTAAGAAGGAGGAGAGAGGCGGTGGTTGTGGCCATTAGGGAGAAGGAGAAGAGGAGAGGAAGAGAGGGAGCATTTCGATCATTTATGAAGAAAACAATTCAAAAATTGACTTGAAATGGGAAAAATGTAAATCATCAATTAGCCTCGTACTTTGAAGCATTTTATTCGTGTCAATGTAATGGATGGTATTTTATCAATAACCTCTTAACTTTGACGCAAATGTCAATTTTTCCAAGGTTAAAATATGGAGTGCTAGGAGAATCCCATGGAAGTTGCATGGCGAGAAATTCTTGGTCGCCTTCTATTTGTCGATGTTAGATTGGTGCAATGCTATTTTTTAAATAGAAAAAGATACGACGAAGGAATAGGTACCACGGTTACAATGAATTAGTGGTCATAAGACTTTTGTTGGGATTTTTGGTGTGTCTAGCCACCCAACCAGACCCAGTAATATCTAAGCCATGTCTTCTAATAGAACTGTCCATCTGAACGCACAAAGAAAAAAAAAGTATAATAGAACTATCCATCTGAACGCACAATAACATATCTAGGTTGAAGATCACAAGTGTATTTAGCACTAGTACATATTTTTGTTCCGAACAAAATGAGCGTAACGTAACGTATCTTGGATAGACATGTCATGATGTTAGCCAAAGTCCATCCAAAAATCATTGTTTATCGTTTTTCCTACACACACGCTCATATATTGTTGATATTATCAGGAATATATTTATTTTAACAAATTTCGGTGGGAAATTATTGACCATGTATGGACCTTGCTTGACTTCCACCTCGACCATCACGTCGGACCAACCACTACTTTCCCGGCTAGGACAAAACAAAGCACTCTTGTCTTCTCGCCACTTCTCTCGTTCTCCCACTAGCCTCCTCCAGGCCCCCATAATTCTCTGCCCGTCGACCTTACAAGCTTCAAACAGCAAAGAGACAATGGGTGTATTCTTTTCGATCGAAACTAGCGATTTTTGATTTTTACTATAGTACCTAACTTTCAAACGGTGTATTTTTTAAAATAAAATCTACAAATTAATTATAGTATATGTTAAAAGTCTAACATATGTATTAACCAAAATCGCAAACAAGTATCTCTCTTTGTAATCTCTGTTCTAAACAACTAAATTTAAAAATTTTAATCAAAATTCATAAACCGTAGGCACGTCAAACTGGCCCAATTCCAAGAGAGAAAAAGAAGAAGAATAAACTGACATCAATAACATGAAAAAAAAAGCACATGTATTGTTATACATGCTGCGCAGTGATGACAAATGTGAGGTGAAAGCGGCAGTTGGCCTACCTGAGGAGAAAGAGGTGGGATCCGGGGTGATGTGAACGGGCACTACTGGGGAGGAAGCGTGCTGTCCACGATGAAGTGCCACGGGATTAGACAACACCTGGGACCCTCCGGATTTCTCCGCGGATCCTTCTAGCCTGTGAAAATTCTGTCACCACAAACGAGTGTGCGACATGCGGTGCAGTGGCGTCATCAGGACACGTCATCGACTAATAATCTTTCTACGCGCTGAAAGCTACAATATTGCCACGCGGAGGTTCCTTCCGGTGCTGATGCTCTGTTTGGAACCCAAAGTTTTCTTCCATTTACATGCGAATTGTGAGCCCTAGGTCTACGACACTAGCCAATCGCCTCGGCTATTAAGAATAAAGTGGCAAAGGTATATAATTTATTCTTCGGCCATTTCCGCTAGATATGTATTAATCCCTTTTTGGAATATAGAAACTTACATAAAACAATAAAAAACTTTTATAACTACTTCGTAACATTTATGTTTCAAATCAGTCCAAGGGTGTGTTTCTAGCTATTTTCTGAAATGTTAGTCCCGTTTAGAACGTAAGAAATTAAATCCAGCTCAAAACTAGAGATCATGAAGTTCCTTGCTTTTCAAAAGGAGGCTTTAGGTGGTGATCGTTTACTGAAAATGAAAGCTTATAATAAAATACTATAGTTGGTGAAAAAACATCAGAATGACAGAGGCTTATTTAACATAATTAAATTTTAAAAATTAAAAAATATAAAAAATATGTTAGCCCATCACAGACAACGCAAGCGAATACAAGAAAAAAGAACCGATAAAAAAGCTCAAAAAAAAAGTCAAAAATTCAGAAAAAACGAAATTATGAATAGTGCAAAAATAAACTTAAACCATAAGCTTAGTACGTTCGGTAGATCATGCTTGCATTGCTATATCTGTTCAGGAATGCGACGCATCGTAGTATTGGCAAACAAGCCTAACAAGCCAGGAGTGTGCATCGACCGAAGACAAAAATGACTTGAAAGGACATTTTTCAAGTGAGATCTATGTGGTTGGACAATTTCACCTTTATGGAAAGGGCGCTGGGCGGCTCAACTGGTCCAGAACAGGTCTATTCCACCATTTTCCACCTAACAAAGGCCATAGCAACACGTCCCACGGGGATGCCTCTATTATAGGTTGACTTGGGCACTGCCGCATTAGGCTACAAACCACAGGTTTTAAAGTCAGAAGTGGGACACCTACCTAAAGACCAGATGTGGTAAAATTACCGCACCCCATGTTGTGGAAAGGGCCACGGGAGCTGGGTGTCCAAGGCGAACTAGTCGCAGGCGTGAAGCCCATCGTGATTAACTAAGGTGATGTTCATTTTAGGTTTTTTTTTGAAGTCTTTTGACATTTGACCGTTAGCTTTTAACTAAAATTATACTACAATGATCGTTAGTTTTTTTAGATATTTAAAAAATAAAAATTAAGTAGCTAATGTATTTATTCTGGCTTCTGGAGCTAGAAACCGGAATGAAGGGGGCTTAAAACTCTTGCCTCTAATTGAAAGTCACCCGGTTCATCAGAGGATAGATATATCAAGCTCAGAGTACTAGAAGAAAGGATGGAGAAAAAAAAAGCTTTCGACAGCGTGTGCTGAGTAGATTTCCTGTGTTGTTAGGTAAAAGTTCTCTTCTTCATATTTACTAGTATCGCAATTTGTGGACTCTAGTGCTTGGTAATTAATCCCTTTTTCTTTTGCCCGTATGGACAAAAGAAATGATTTATTAATAGTGGTACAATGTGATCATAGAAGGTCAGAAACCATTTTGTACAACTTGCATGAGAATTTTGGAATACTTGTTCTAACTAGGAATTTAGAAAACACGTTTACTTTTTTAAGATTTGTTTCCGTATACGACTTGAGTCATTTTGTAACCTTTACACATATACCCACCATAGACACGAGATTGTTGAGATGCTAATTATAAAATCTCCTGTTTCCCAACTCTCCTCGTATAGTTGATCCTCGTCGGTTGTGCGTCTGTGTGATTTTTTTCACAAGGATTTTTTACGTTAAATATATATCTCTTGTTTTTGTTTATCTTCATTTTCTGCCCTGTCGTTCCTAACATACAGCAGTAGCTTTCTAGGTTCACTGGGTTTTGACATTAGTTCATGGAGTGATTAGGGTGTTATATAGTTCTAAGTCTAAATATCAATATTACTCTTTAACCCTAGACTCAAAAGCATGAACACCAAAATTAAATCTTTAGATACGTACCCGAACCGAAAGAGGAAGCCATGATTAGGAGTGGTGGTTGGCCGGCGGCGGTGCTGAAGTCGGCGACGACATTCGGCCGGTGATGTAGATGATCGGCGGTGGTGAAGAAGATGGCCGGCGGTTTGGTCTTTGTTCACCCGAGCGCCCAAAATAGATTGGGCTTTGTTTTGAGTTTGTGAGGACTAGAGCAATACGCATGACCTAGCCCCTGCCGAAACCCACATATTTATCTGGCGCTACGTGATCGGGACCAAAACCAAAAATAGTTGGTAGCGCTTCCGATCATTGCGCGAGGTGGAGACGTGGTCTCCCTGAAAACTCGGATTCTGTTAGCCAAGATCAACCCAACATAGGGCCTAGTGGTGAATGGCGACCGTGAAGGCGCTACCGATCATGAGTTTGCCTGACTGCGGTAGGCAAAACAAGAGGGTGGCTAGGAACTGTTTATGTATTTAGTTTTGTAGAATGTTTTTAAAATTTTAATCTCCAAACACTCATTTTGTAAAACTGGCTTTCTCCTCGAACTCAGAAAGTGCAGCAGATGACACATGTCACCTATCGCGCCGCTCTTGCTCGGCGGGCCGGGTGGCGCACGGCAGGGCGTTGGCGCGTGGGTGCGGCAGTAGGTGCTGCCGAGCTAACACTACTCGGCAGCAGCCTACCGTGCAGGGGCTGCTCGGCAACATTAAGGGATTTGTTAGCACATGTAGGCAGGGGCCAGGGACAGAGGAATCACAAGCACGCGCGGTTTGGCCTCGCATATGAAACTAGTTTTCCTCCATAGGATGCTAGCAATTATGAGAATAATTGGGTACGATAGATGTTTAGCGTCCAAGTGTAGTATACCTGTATCCTAACATTCATTTGTTGGCGGCTGGAGGAGAATTGGATCGGACTACAACATCAGCTGGTTCTATTACTAATGGATGCCCGCTAAATAAAATTACCCTATAACTATTATTGATATCAGCTGGTGGAACAAGCAATCCTGAAGTCTTGCATTTCCGAACGAGGATGGGGTTGTGCTAACAAGAACGGTAATCATGACAAGCAAAATCAAGTTACGACGAGTCATGGCCAACCCACCCTGACTCAACCGACGCTGATGGTGGACAGCGTTGGCGTTGACCTATCTAGCGGCTTAGAGCTAGCTATATGGCAAAGCTGCTATACGGTCAAGCCATGCCATGAAAACCATGCGACTCATGCCTGGGTGGTGCATCACATGCGCCTGAAAAAACAACACAGTCGCACGCATGAAAGCTACTCCATGACTATTGAGTGGAGGTCGACTGACAGAGCAACATCTACTACAGTGCGCCTAGTAGCAGCCCACTATGTGGCGGTCGGGGCGCGCGATGATAGCCGGATGACGGACGCTAGAAAGGTCTGAAAGGAGTAGAAAGCCGTCCTAGCAATAGAAGCTTTTCACCGAGACGAGGGTAGCTTCACTAAATTCGTAAAGATGCTCTCGATCTGTCTCGCCATAGCGGAAGTCAGTGCATGCCCTGCCTGCTGTGCTCTCCTCCCCGGAAACATGTGCGCACACCCTGCAGACAAATGCTGCACGCGTCTACCTCCTCAGGGTCACATGGGAGTTGTTCTTATCTGTGTTTTTCAGTATAATAGTGGAGCATGAAGACGTCAGATAAAGTACATGGGTGGGTTGTTAGGGCTGTGTGTTATAGTTTTTTTTAATTTTAACTGCTTATGAGAGAATACAAAGAGAGATAGTCGTATATGATTTTGATCGGTCATCTGAAGTTGGTATAGTGTATACTACAACCGCCGCCTGCCGTGGCGGCGCAGACCGCCGCCGCCACCTGCCGTGGCAAGGGCGACGATCGCCATGGCGGCGCAGCCCACCGCCGCCGTCTGACGTGGCAAGGTCGACGCCTGTCGTGGCAACGCAGACCACCGCCACCGTCTGCTGTGGCGGTGCAGACCACCGCCATCTCCTGCCGTCACCTGCCTCACGGGAGAGAGAGATAGATGGGATAGATATGAGGGAGGTAGATGGAAAGAGATAGACCTGTTTTGGAGGGATGGAGCCTGATTATAGAGGAATAACAAGCCCTTTATTTGGCCCTACAACCCTAATTAGATAGTTGATCAATTAGTTTAAAGTCTATTAGGATTTTGCCGTTTTTGTGGTCCATTCCCAAAACTTAGGATGCTACATTTCTCCCCCTTAGAAAAGATTCGGCCTCGAATATGACACCTCGAGAGAGTAAGATAAACGGAATTTGAGAACACTAATTATGTGAAGAGCATTGAAACCAAACCTGAATGAAAAAGATCAGGATATTTCTCGCACATTTGGGACTCCAACTCCCAAGTGGCTTCACGTTCGATCTGATGAGACCACAACACCTTAACATAAGAGATAGTCCGATGTCGCAGTTAACGCTCTGAACGCTCCAGGATACGAACCGGCTGTGCAACGATGGTCAGATCCTCTAAGACCTGCAAGGTGGGTAACTCCAGAATTTGATCAGGATCATTTAGATACTTCCTCAACATAAAGACATGAAAGACGTTATAGACACCAGCTAAGGAAGAATGTAACTCCAAATGGTAAGCAAGCTTTCCGATCCACTCAATGATGGAAAATGGTCCAACATAACGAGGGTTCAAACTTTCCTTTTGCCCGAAGCGAACCACGCCCCTGATCAAGGAGACTCGCGAAAGAACCTGATCACCCTACTTTGGATTGTAGTAGACGATGAGAACAGTTAACGTAACTCTTCTGGCGACTCTGAGCTGAAAGCAAATTATTCATGATATGTTCAATTTGCTCCTTTCAATCACTGACTTGCTGAGATCCAAGTAACTCTTTCTCTCCAACCTCATCCCAATGAAGGGGAGAGCGACAAGCCCTGCCAAAAAGTGCCTCAAAAAGGGGCCATGCTGAATACTAGAATGAAAACTGTTATTATAAGAAAACTTTGTAAGGGTAAGTGATTTTCCCAACTGCTCTTCTATGCAAGTGTGCAAGAACGCACATGTCCTCCAATGTTCGAATGGCCCTCTCGGCTTGGCCATCAATTTGAAGATAGAAGGCAGTGCTGAAGTTGAGTTTGGTGCCCAGATTCTGATGCAAGATCTTTCAAAAGTGCGAAACAGACTTTGGTATCACGATCCAAGATAGTGGTCTTAGAAATGCACACCATTATTTTTCTTCCTGTTACACCGTAATCACATCTCTCCTCCCACCGTAGTCTCTGCCACGCCTATGCGACTTCAGCCGTGGATCGACGACAAAATCCACCCATACGACATGTAGATGCTGTTGACATAGAAGAGCTGGGCTAGGGAGGACTGCGAGGGCCGTGAAAGATGCCTCGCAGAGCTACATGCTAAGAAGGAGGGGAACAAGAGGCAGGAGAGACTACATGAGGAGCATGAGCACGAGCATACTAGGCATCGGGAGGTTGATAGGGTACAGAAGTGGGGCATTGCGGTGAAAGCTAAGGCACAAGGCGAGTAGTACAATACCGAGCTGGGCCACAAGGGCAAATGACCACGTTCCACGCAGTAGTTCGACCCTTGTCGTCTATATGTACCATGTATTTATAATTCCCTAAAGGTATGTGTATATCATCCTTCATTCGTTAGCCTGCGTGCCAAGTAACCCCTTGTCAGATCAACTGTCGTGCTGTTATTGTTACGTCATTTATTCAAAGTTCTTCTCCGTGTATAAATTATCTATTGTATCGCAATATCACTTACCTTTCTATTTACGAATCATTGCTACCTCAATTATCCTCACGAAATTCTTTAGAAACTTATCACACTATAACAATATATGACGATCACAAAATGTTATTGCGAGTCAAACAAATTTCGTACCCTTCATAATATACGAAAATCACAAACGTATCAACCAACACTGTCTGCCCTTTTATTAAAAAAAAGGTAACATATAGACAAGATTTGCTAAATTTATTACCTACAAAAATTACCATTTACTAACCCATAATTATTTTTATCGAATTAATAAAATAATATTATTATTGTTTTAAATAGCTCAACCGTTGGGTGACTTGGACTAGTGGTTGAGCGACTAGGTCCAGTCGCTTCACGGTTGGACGACTTGGGCTAGTCACCCAACCGTTGGACGAGCTGACCACATGTCTCCAACGGTTAGACGACTAACCCAAATCGTCCAACCGTGAAGCGATAGGTAGTTATTGCTGTAAAAAAAATACATATATATTACTATAATTTGAAATAAAAATAGATTATTAAAAAAAATCGTATTTTCACCGTCCAATACAATGATGGTTGATGCCGACTTACTTGTGAGCACGAGAAGATAGAGCAACCTGTAAAATCATGAGACACGACTTGCTCAAACAAAAAATTCTTAACAAGTCAAGCAAAGTTACTAGAATAGCTATGTACATGGGCCAGGTAGAGGAATTTTCAACCGAACAAAGTATAATGACTACTTAATCGACCTAACAAGTAATATCCTATATAAGCGTAAGCTGCAAAGAGAACCGACCTGCGTAAATAAATGGCGCAAGTCATGATAAGAAACGGATTAAGTTACCATTTTTTTGAGCTATGATTAATAACTTTTATCTATAATTTTAAGACGACAATAGATGATAGAGATGTCGCCGCTGATGATACACATAATTTTAGACTCGAGAAGTTATTTAGAGAATCCACTTTAAAAAATTATACTATTTATTTAATTTTTGGAGAAACTAAAAACAAAAACTCAAAAGAAACGGGCCTAAATCTTATCCGCTCAACTGAACGGGTCCTAGTCAAAGCAAACGCTTAATCGGCGGCAACTTTATTCCCTTCATACTTGCCACCACTTTTGCAATATTACTTGGGCATATATATTAACGGGCACTAAGGACGTCTCGCTGTGATCATTCTGAAAAAGTGGTTTCTTCTCACCTTCTGCCTTTCGAGAAAAGCGGAAGTTTAGCGACTCCCTCGTACTTGCCAGTTGCCACTTGCCAGGGACCGCTGCTAATTACTTCGTACTTTGGAATACTTGTTTTGATATATCGTAAACGCGACTGACAAAGCAGACGAATTGAACTCCCAAAAGGCCCTCACAGCTGCACGCGATGGATCATAAGTGAATTCGCAGAAAAGACAGCGAAAAGGAGAGAGGGGGCAGAGCAGATATATATCGAGGAAAGCTCGTTTTCTTTTTGTGTGTCTGGCTAGCTTCTTCACCTTTTCCCAGAAAAAAATGTTACTAGCTGGCTACTACAAAACTGTAATAAAGCTTAGCAAAGGCTTCAGAAAAGCGGCAAATTAAAATGGACGGGTATCGGAACAGTAGCTAGCTAGCTAGCTAGATAGCTGCCGCGCGCAAACTCGGGAAGGTTGGTCCGGCTGCATGCAGTTGTAGGTGAATGGGGACAAGGCGAAGGAATTTCGATCGATCGCCGTCGGCAGCCTAACAATAATGCTACGTACCCAGCAATCAATGCGTCCCCCTCGCGCAGGCACTCCCCCCTCTCTTTCTCGCATCACCGTACGTTCGTTCGGCGGCAGCGGCAGCTATGCGTGGGGCGCGGAAGGAGCAGTTCCCACCCCATCCGCGCGCACTGGAGGCGAGGCGAGGCCAGGGGCCCGGCCGGCCGGGTGGGCGGCTCCACAGCTCACAGGCGTGCGCGGCCGCTTTAGCCCCTTGTCGGAGCGGGGGGGCCACGCGGGCGCCTCGGCATGCTTGCTGCCCTCGGTTCCAGATCAGTGAGTGCGATTTCCCCGCGCGCGACCATAAACGTGCCACCGCGTGCGGCGTCGCGCGCGGATGGTTGGTTGCCGCGGGCCCTGGCCTCCACCGCGTACGTCCCCGCGCGCGCGCGCGCGTTTACCTGGCGCGGGATGGCTCGCTCCTGGGTCTCGACATGCAAACCTCATTTATAAAGAACACCTCATTGTTTAGTCTATAAACAGAAGATCTTAATTATTGCAACTTATATTTTTAGAGGATAAAGTAGTAAAGAAAAGGAAAATGAGCTCCCCCATTTCTTGTGTTCAATATATTATTTTCTTGCATTATTCTGTAATCGATCCATCTTCTGTCTAAGAGAAATCACCCGGACTGGAATCGCCAGCAACGGTTCCTTAATATGTTGTCAGCACGAATTGCTCTGGTGGATCGAAGATAATTATTGAAACACTCGTAGATTGAATTATCTAGCTAGATCGCTTTAAATTTCCACAAGTTTTGATTTCTAGATTATTGTTGTACGGTACAAACACGCTCTAATATATCGTGAGCTGACTTGAAGTCGCCGGCCAAACCGATCGGTAGGTTTGCACAAAAGAGTAGATGTTGATTGCATTGTAGATTGAAAAAATAGAAAAACCCGTGCCACACCGCCCATACACGGCCACGCCCGTCATTGTCGCCGGCAAGCGGCACCCTTCGGCGACACCCAAGTCGCCCTCGCCTGCACCTTCGCTCCGCAAGCGCAGTCGTGTCGCCGTTGCCGTCTCCCGCATGAGGCGCCGCCATCGCCGACCTTGGCGCGGCGCCGCCCACTCGACTCTGCCCGAGGCCCGCCGGCCGCCGCCTCTTGCATGAGGCTCACCGTGCTGGCCCATAGCCGCATCGGCCCCGTAGCCACACTGGCCTTCCGCCGCGCTAGCCCCGAGGCAGAGCCGCCGTCGGCCCGCATGGCCGTCGTCGCTTGGCCCGTGTGCGACGCCGCCACGTCGTACCCCCACAAGGGCCGCTAGCTTCTAGCACACCCACCGCCACCATATGAACAGGGGGTAGGGAAACCCTACCCGTCCTGTTTTAGCCGGAAGAAGAAGAAAAGAAAAAATGAAGAGGGGGTGCCAACACCCGAATTTTGCAACAAGGCTCTTGAAAAATTGGCAAATTGCGTAGAAATTTTTTTCAGAACTAAAAATTAGCGGATAAGCCCTTAATAATTGCATAATTCATCGAAAATTTATACTCCAAAGATAAATGGGCTTTGGGAATTCAAATTTTGAATTGTTTTTAACATTTGAAGCATGTTTAGCACTGTTATTATTACTTTCTATATTTTTATGTATTTACTTACTATTTTGATTAATCGTAATTATTTAAATCACCTTAAATCACTGAAATTTGCAATAAAAAATTATAGAAAATGCATAGGAAATTCTGCAACATTACCAGAACCTTTTGTATCATTGTCCAATTTATTTCATGCATATTTACCTACAGTAAATTTATGTATTCCTTTTATGCACATGTAGATGACAGGCATCATGAACCAGGAGTTTGAGGAGCTGGCCCAACATGGCCAAAACTACTTGACTTGGGGGCTTCTGACGTCGAGATTGTACTTGGAGCCATGAAGCTCCGCGCTGCCATTGGGATTGGTATATCGGAAGATGCCAAACCCACTCCTGAGAAAAATGATCAGGCACCACTTTTTTCTTACTCTTAAGAATGAGTACATGAGAGAGAATAGCACGCTAGTCTTGTGGATTGTACTAAAGAAGTGGTTAGAAAAGCTAAAGTACACCATTCTTCCTTAGGCAGAGCAAGAATAGATCCGAACACTGTCTTTGCCTTAAACTTATTAGCAAGGTATAGTGTAGAACCTACCAAAAAGCAATGGCAAAGAATAAAAGACATCTTCCAATACTTCCAAGGAAGCAAAGACTTTGGGCTGTTCTACAGAAAGAACCAAGACCTGAATATGACTGGCTACGCAGATACAGGGTACTTGTTAGATCCGCATACAACTAGATCACAAACATACTATGTGTTCCTATGTTGTGGAACCACAATTTTGTGGAAATCATCTAAGCAAATCTGGTATCAACTTCGATGAATCACCCGAAAATCATAGTATTGTACGAAGTAGCACGAGTATGTGCCTGGCTTCGGCGAATGATTCACCACACCCGGTAGTAATGTGGATTGAATATGGTGCAAGCTTCCACAATTATCTATGAAGATAATACAGTTTTATGTTGCACAAGTGCAGATGGGTTACGAGAAGAGTCATCTTACAAAGCATATCAACTCCAAAATCTTCTATGCTCATGAGTTACAAAACATAGATGAAATTAAGATATTGTGTACTATGTTATGTGAAAATTTTGTAGATTTATTCACTAAGCCACTTTCAGTATCTAATTTTGAAAGGTGTATATATAAAATTGGTATGATGAAACTTAGAGAAGTGCAGAACTCTGGAGGAGATTCTTCTCGAACTTACTATTAAAACTTGATCACGAAGATCGAGTACTCAAAGAATTAATCCTGCAGATTAAATGAAATTAGGTGGTTTGTACTCTTTTTCCTCTTGACAAGTTTTTTAGAAGTTTCTAGGCATGGTATTTAATGAGACATTTCGTACAATACAACATAATATATATCATGTACCCTTTCTCTAAAATTTTTCTACTAGATTTTTATAGAGTTTTACTAAGGCATGAACGTGTCGATGAGTGTCCAAGGAGGAGTGTTAGGAAATCTGTTACTAGCTGGCTACTACAAAACTGTAATAAAGCTTAGCAAAGGCTTCAGAAAAGCGGCAAATTAAAATGGACGGGTATCGGAACAGTAGCTAGCTAGCTAGCTAGATAGCTGCCGCGCGCAAACTCGGAAGGTTGGTCCGGCTGCATGCAGTTGTAGGTGAATGGGGACAAGGCGAAGGAATTTCGATCGATCGCCGTCGGCAGCCTAACAATAATGCTACGTACCCAGCAATCAATGCGTCCCCTCGCGCAGGCACTCCCCTCTCTTTCTCGCATCACCGTACGTTCGTTCGGCGGCAGCGGCAGCTATGCGTGGGGCGCGGAAGGAGCAGTTCCCACCCATCCGCGCGCACTGGAGGCGAGGCGAGGCCAGGGGGCCCGGCCGGCCGGGTGGGCGGCTCCACAGCTCACAGGCGTGCGCGGCCGCTTTAGCCCCTGTCGGGCAGCAGGGGCCACGCGGGCGCCTCGGCATGCTTGCTGCCCTCGGTTCCAGATCAGTGAGTGCGATTTCCCCGCGCGCGACCATAAACGTGCCACCGCGTGCGGCGTCGCGCGCGGATGGTTGGTTGCCGCGGGCCCTGGCCTCCACCGCGTACGTCCCGCGCGCGCGCGCGTTTACCTGGCGCGGGATGGCTCGCTCCTGGGTCTCGACATGCAAACCTCATTTATAAAGAACACCTCATTGTTTAGTCTATAAACAGAAGATCTTAATTATTGCAACTTATATTTTTAGAGGATAAAGTAGTAAAGAAAAGGAAAATGAGCTCCCCATTTCTTGTGTTCAATATATTATTTTCTTGCATTATACGTAATCGATCCATCTTACGTCTAAGAAAATCACCGGATGGAATCATGACAACGGTTCCTTAATATGTTGTCGACCGAATTGCTCGGTGGATCGAAGATAATTATTGAAACACTCGTAGATTGAATTATCTAGCTAGATCGCTTTAAATTTCCACAAGTTTTGATTTCTAGATTATTGTTATGCACAGTACAAACACGCTAAATATATCGTGGTCGACTTGAAGTCGTAGCCAAACCGATCGGTAGGTTTGCACAAAAGAGTAGATGTTGATTGCATTGTAGATTGAAAAATAGAAAAACCGTGCCACAGCCCATACGGTACACGCGCAGCCATTGTCATAAGACGGCGGCAGCCTTGACCGACAGTCGCCTAGCTTTGCGCGCTTGCTCCGCCATGCCGGATCGTATGTCGTTGCCGTCTCGCATGGTACCCGCTGCTACCGACCTTAGTAGCGTGACCTTGCTCGACTCTTGCCCGAGGCTCAGTCGTCTTGCCATCGCCTCTTGGCCAGTAGCTCACGTCCGGCCAGCCAAGCCGCGTCGGCCGAGTAGCCTGTTGGCCTTCACGCGCTAGCCGGCGAGGGCGTGGTCGGCCGCATGGTCGTCTTGGCAGCGTGTCGCGACGCCACGTCGTACCCACGGGGCGCTAGCTTCTAGCACACGCGCCACCATATGAGCGGTGTGAGGAAACCTACCCGTCTGTTTTTGCGGAAGAAGAAGAAAAGAAAAATGAAGAGGGTGCCAACACCGAATTTTGCAACAAGGCTCTTGAAAAATTGGCAAATTGCGTAGAAATTTTTTTCAGAACTAAAAATTAGCGGATAAGCCCTTAATAATTGCATAATTCACTGAAAATTTATACTCCAGCATAAATGGGCTTTGGGAATTCAAATTTTGAATTATTTTTAACATTTGAAGCATGTTTAGCACTGTTATTATTACTTTCTATATTTTTATGTATTTACTTACTATTTTGATTAATCGTAATTATTTAAATCACCTTAAATCACTGAAATTGGCAATAAAAAATTATAGAAAATGCATAGAAAATTCGCAACATTACCGGAACCTTTTGTATCATTGTCCAATTTATTTCATGCATATTTACCTACGATAAATTTATGTATTCCTTTTATGCACATGTAGATGTGAGGCATCATGAACCGGGGGTTTGAGGAGGCGGCCCACATGGCCAAAACTACTTGACTTGGGGGCTTCGGCGTCGAGATTGTACTTGGAGCCATGAAGCTCACGGCGCCCATGGGATTGGTATATCGGAAGATGCCAAACCCACTCCTGAGAAAAATGATCAGGCACCACTTCTTTCTTACTCTTAAGAATGAGTACATGAGAGAGAATAGCACGCTAGTCTTGTGGATTGTACTAAAGAAGTGGTTAGAAAAGCTAAAGTACACCATTCTTCCTTAGGCAGAGCAAGAATAGATCCGAACAACATCTTTGCCTTAAACTTATTAGCAAGGTATAGTGTAGAACCTACCAAAAGCAATGGCAAAGAATAAAAGACATCTTCCAATACTTCCAAGGAAGCAAAGACTTTGGGTTTTCTCTGAGAAGAACCAAGACACGAATATGAGCTACTCTTGGATCTGAGGTACTTGTTAGATCCGCATACAACTAGGTCACAAACATACTATGTGTTCCTATGTTGTGGAACGACAATTTTGTGGAAATCATCTAAGCAAATCTGGTATCAACTTCGATGAATCACCCGAAAATCATAGTATTGTGCAGTAGCACAGTATGTGCACAGCCGGCGAATGATTCACCACACCCGGTAGTAATGTGGATTGAATATGGTGCAAGCTTCCACAATTATCTATGAAGATATCTGAGTTTTATGTTGCACAAGTGCGGAGATGGGTTCGAGAAGAGTCATCTTACAAAGCATATCAACTCCAAAATCTTCTATGCTCATGAGTTACAAAACATAGATGAAATTAAGATATTGTGTACTATGTTATGTGAAAATTTTGTAGATTTATTCACTAAGCCACTTTCAGTATCTAATTTTGAAAGGTGTATATATAAAATGGGTATGATGAAACTTAGAAAAGTGCAGAATCTGGAGGAGATTCTTCTCGAACTTACTATTAAAACTTGATCACGAAGATCGAGTACTCAAAGAATTAATCCTGCAGATTAAATGAAATTAGGTGGTTTGTACTCTTTTTCCTCTTGACAAGTTTTTTAGAAGTTTCTAGGCATGGTATTTAATGAGACATTTCGTACAATACAACATAATATGTATCATGTACCCTTTCTCTAAAATTTTCCTACTGGATTTTTTATAGAGTTTTGCTAAGGCATGAACGTGTCGATGAGTGTCCAAGGGTGTTAGAAAATCTGCCTGCAAGCCTGTTCCATGGTAGGCACCTCATCACTTTGTCTATAAATAGGGATCCTAATTATTATAACTTGTATCTTTAGAGGAGAAAGTAATAAAGAAAATAAAAGAAGTTTTTATCTCTTGTGTTTAATCTATTATTTTTTGTACTATTTTATGATTAATCTATTTTCTGTCTAAAAAAATTGTTCGGACCGAAATCGTTAGCGACGATCTCCTAACATGTAGTACGTGCGAGCGCCGGCCGTTTTGACGCCTGTGGGGTGGTTGGGTCAGCGTGGTGCGAAAATGGCATGACCAGGTGCAGATGTTCGAGCCGTGAACAAAACTTGAGCGTGAAAAGGACATTATGCACAGATTGGTAATTAATGGTGAACTAAAGCTCTTCAGCTCTTAAAAAATTAAAGTTGTACAAATACAGGAGCTTTCGGACAGTTGCATGTTTAATGGGATGGCCAACTTCGTATTTGTATACATGCAGTGGATTAATTTTGTGCGAAAATCATGTATCTAGCTACAACGTCCAATCAGGCCTCGATGATATCTGAATAGCTTCGCCGAGAAAATCCTGTGCGTTGACCTCACAAGCGCAGAGCACTGAGCCCTACTAACCTCCTCTTACACCCTCCCACCACCTCGTCACTGGCATCGCAGCATCCTCCTCGTTTGACATGTCTTCCCGTTGCACTTCTCTCCAACCCTACTGAGCCACCCTAAACCTATATCTCCCCCAAGTAACAGTAGGCATGGTACGAGGCATTTCTGTAGTAACATGCAAGGCACACCCTGTAGCTCCGTATTGTGTGTCTCACGTGGCGGGTCACGTCAGTCAAGCAGTGCCTTTGTATGAGTACAAAAAAATAGGATCTTTTGAAAGTTAGTGGGACGCTTTTGCCTTAAAACGCTTAGTTTATTGTTTAATTTATAGGGCCTGTTCTTTTTAACTAAGTTTTATGGTTTGGTTATGACTTGTGATTTTTAGTTTGTTCATGTGAGAGATTATAGAGTAATAAAACTCACGTGCGATTTTTGTCAATATAAATGAAGTCGGTTCAATATATACTATAATTAACTAGTAGACCTCATCTTAAAAAGACACTCCGTTTAAAACTAATTACTATGTAAACGTTAAAAGCTGAAAAAACAGTGCCATATTATAGTGGATAAAAATGCATTGTAGCCATGGTAACTTTTTCAGAGTACTTAAATTAAAAAATTAAAAATATATATTATTACAGACAATGAAAAAGATTAAGGGAAAAACAAAAACAAGAAGTTAAAATTCAGAGACAAGAAACAAAAAGCAAAAGCTGTCATGAGTAGGACCAAAACTGAGCCCAAGTGAAAATTTTGGGATCAAACTGTACGGATCCTTATGTTTACCTTCCATGATGCAACATTTCCATCCAATCAAAAGTCACCCGAGGTACCGAGTTGGCCTAATTTATGGCAACAATTCACTGGTACTTCTGGAACCCGTGAATTTTGAGTTGTGAAACAGTAATTTGTTAGTTAACACCTAGAAGATTAGAGCGTAGAGAAACGATCCAATGATCTAGTCATTTTTAACGCACAAACTAGTATTGATCCAAGCTGATCTGTCTCAGCATCTACGCAGCTCATACTGCTAAGCGCTAAAAACACCCTGGTGGTTGCTCAAACGTGGCACGGCGTCCTTCGCACGTGCGTGGCCCCACGGACCATCATTCTCAGCGCTGCGCGTCTGCCCTACCCTCGGTTGACTCTTCCACCGACTGGTTTGTGTCCGAGCGCTCGGCCTACATGGACATGGACCAGTTTTGGCAACCATCGGAACTGAGAAACTCAGTAGGCAACGTACTACTGGCGCACCAATTTCTCTTCCTCTTCCTTCTCCCTTCTCTCTATCTAGAGACATAAAAATATTGGGAAAAGAATCCCACTATCTCATGACATATGAAGGAGGAGAGAAGGGGGATCAGTTCCACTGAGGCCATCCACACGACATTCCTTCCCCTCTCCCCCTCCTGCTCGAGACATCTAGGAGCTCCGATCCTCCTCCTCTGGTTCATAGAACGACGCGCGACGGGCAAGAATTGTTGGCGAGGAGCAATTGGGATCGATCCTTGCATGGATGCAGCCCACTGGCACCAGGTAAGCTAATCTGCATAGCCCGCTCAAATCGGCACTACGACATCGACATGCATCTAGGGCCATGCATACAAGATCTCTCACCACGGGCCGGGCGCCGGGTTGGCTTCTGTTCTTCTAGATCTCGTTGCTGCGTTCTTGGTCGTTCCTTCTTCTTTTGTCTGCCTTGATCTTGGTGCTTGCTTTCCTTGATGGTGTATGGTGATCTCGTGCGCCTTTGTTGTTCTTGGGTACTGCCATGGCCAACCTTTTATTCTTTGTGTAGATCTGTGCATGTATCGTCGTCTCTCGCTAGCTCTCTCTCTCTCTCGCTAGCTCTCTCTGTTTGTCTGTCTTCTCCATTGGCTTCGAGCTGAGGGCCTTGGGGCCTTTAATTCTCTCCTGTCTGCCCTTTTAATCCTTGAAAGGAGTACACGCACCGCTTTTCTTTTCCTTTGTTCCTTGCTTTCTTATCCTCCTTTCCTCTCATCCTTTTATCTTTTCATCTCTCTTTTTCTCATAGCTTTTCTCCTTCCCCTCGCTCCCACTCTCTCTTTCTCTCTCTTCCCCGCACCCTGCATCAAAAGAGTAGCCATGTCTTGGATGATGTAGTAGTATTACTGCTACGCCACAAACACAACCCTACAAGAACACAAACAAAGTTGTGTTTTGTGTGGTGTGTTTCTCTCTCATCTTTTCTTTCCATTTTTTTAACCTTTTCCTTCCACTTTTCCCTTCTCTTTAATCTCACTTTGTATATATTTGCTTGGTTCTATGTTGCACCATAAGAATCCTCAAACCTCATATCTCCCATCCATTTCTCCGTAGTCCATACTCCCATACTACATGTTCTTGCTACCTTAACATTGTTTTATATTGTACTAACATCTAACGAAGTGCAATATGTGTCCATCACCAGGGGCTAGGGCTAGTGAAGCCAATGGAGGAGATGCTAATGGCTTCAACTCCAAATCCTAATGCGAACTCCAATCCACCACCGGCTGCAGGCGCGCAGAGGCCTGCCGCGCCGCCCGCGGCAGGAACGGGCGCGGCGGCGGAGCCGGGCACGGAGCGGCGTGCGCGGCCGCAGAAGGAGAAGGCGCTCAACTGCCCGAGGTGCAACTCCACCAACACCAAGTTCTGCTACTACAACAACTACAGCCTCCAGCAGCCACGCTACTTCTGCAAGGCGTGCCGCCGCTACTGGACCGAGGGCGGTTCACTCCGCAACGTCCCGGTTGGCGGAGGCTCCCGAAAGAACAAGCGCTCGTCCTACTCAGCCGTGTCGTCCGCGGCCGCCTGTACCTCCGGGGCGGTGTCCGGCACGGTTCCCGTCGGGCTGGCGGCTAAGAACCCGAAGCTGATGCACGATGGCGCGCAGGACCTCAACCTGGCGTTCCCCCACCACCACAGCCGCGGCCTGCAGCGACCTGAGTTCGCGGCGTTCCCGAGCCTGGAGAGCGGCAGCGTGTACAATCCTGGAGGCACCATGGTGACCAACGGCGCGGGTGGCAGGGGCGTGGGCGCGCTCTCGGCGATGGAGCTGCTGAGGAACACCGGCTGTTACGTTCCGCTGCCGCAGGTGCAGCTAGGGATGCCCCCGGAGTACGCGGCCGCGGGGTTCTCGCTCGGTGAGTTCCGCATGTCGCTGCCACCGCAGCAGCAGGATCAGACCGTGCTGGGGTTCTCGCTGGACACGCACGGCACGGGGGGAGGCGGCGGCGCTGGGGCATACGGCGCGTGCAGCGCTGGGTTGCAAGGGGCGCAGGAGAGCGCAGCAGGCAGGTTGTTGTTCCCATTCGAGGACTTGAAGCCGGTGGTGAGCGCGGGTGGTGGTGCAAGCTGTGGTGGTGATCAGTTTGAGCACAGCAAGGACCAAGGTGGCGGTGTCACCGGCGGTGGCCATGAGACTCCGGGGTTCTGGAACAATAGCATGATCGGGAATGGCAGCAGCAATGGCGGCGGCGGTTCTTGGTAAGGTGGTGCCCGCGTGGCGCCGCCGCCATGCATGGCTCATGCACGCGTGGTTGTCAGCATGTGGAGATAGAGATAGAGACTAAGGAGTTAATAAGCGGTGGTGGTGATTAGTGTGTTACATATGGCGTTTGATCTCTCTTTGATTGTTTGGTTTTCGGTTCTTGGTGTTTCCTTCTTCGTGTTTGTTCATGTGTGTGGACTTGGGGGCTAACACAGCAGAACACACTGATTAATGGTGGTGAACTGGTGATATACATCTTCTCTCTTCACCAATCGATCTTAATTTCTGATGATCGTGCCATAGAAGGGGATTGTTAATCATGTCATGTGCGTTTGTTCATGTAGAATCTGTACTGATTACTGAAGCTTCCTGTTGACCTTATTGTTCGAGCACATATTACGTACGTAGGGTGGTGTTAACAAACAGCAAGTTGGTTTAACTATGTATGTCTCTGGTTGATTGGCCAAACACTTCTTTGTGTTTTGGTTTGAGAAGTACTACCGGACGGTACGCCGTCGGGAGGCATCCTGATGGTATACCTCTTCTTGCACTGTCTCTCCTCTCTCTTTCTCCGTTTCATGGAGGAAGAGAAGAGTACCTCGTCGCCACGCTGCCCTGGGCAGCGCCGCGCTCCTCCTCCGCTGCCCCACCCCCTCCACCCACCACCCATGGCCAGCGGCGCTGTTGCTGCCTCGCCGCGCCGCCCCAACCCCTCCTCGCTACGCCGTCCGATCCAACCTAATGTCCACAGCCATCGCTACCACCATCCTCTGGCTCCGTCCACCGCCCCCTACCCATCGCCCTCATCGCCGCCCACCGCCTCCCTCGCCCTCCTTCTATGCCCAGAGGGGAGGGTGAACTCGTAGCAGGGGAGCTGGATTTCCCTCTGACGCCAAATTCGGCGGCAGCGCCTCTCCAGGCCACTAGATTCGGCGCGCGGTGGGGTCGGTGGCGGAGAGTGAGGTGATGGCGGTGAGGAAGGAGGGAGAACGAGAGGGAGCGGGCAGAGGAGAGTGTTCGTGCGGCTGTGGGAGCGGAGCGGACGAGAAATATCCCATCATGTGGCTTTAAGATTCGTGCGGCTTTAGATCCTATGGTTGTTGGCTATCCCGTTGGAAGGCTAACGAACGATATTATGTTCATTAGTTTTTCTCTTTGGTTTTGCATGCGTCATGCATGGGTGACATGTTGCAAAGCTTCGATGAAAGATTATTGGGCCAGAATTGTTACTTGTTTGTCATCAGTCGCCACATTGTTCTACAGTAGGTTTGGTATAATGTAGAGTACGCTAGAGATAGCTCAGGGAACTGTTCACATATCGAATACTGTCGTAACATTTTTTCTCAACTTTGATCCCTTAGCACCTGATTTTGGAAAAATAGCCCTCTCCAAGCTCGGAAGATGCGACAGGTGACAAGTGTCATCCGCCGCGTCGCCGTAGCCTCGGCAGGAGAGGAGCGATGCAGTTGGACCAGTTGGCGCGGGAGGAACTGGTGCGATGCGGTAGGCTAGGCGCCTGCCGAGCATCCCCGCAAGTTGGCGCACAAGCGAGCTGGCAAGCGGACAGACATGTGTGGGAGCAAGGGAATCCAATTGCTCATGGGGCAACAACAGTGCGCGACGGGATCGTGTTAATGACACAACGCGGTGATGTGACGCGACGTTAGATTCTCGTTTTATCTGCATGTAAATTGCGTTGCATTCATGCGCGTGTATAAAACACAACCTGTGGTCGTATTCTTGCGAGCAAGAGAGGCCATAGTCAAGGAGGGGAAGAAAAGAAAAGAGATTTCCTGCCCAGCGAGGCGCGTAGGGAGGTAGCGTGGTTGTGATTTACCATCCTTCGCAGTTGGAAGCATTGTGTAATTGGTGATTACCTTCAAAAAATGTATGCTTCATTCGCATGCGAGCAACACGTTTAATATATCGCTAGAATTTCATTAGCGTAACTATGGTTTTGTAATGTGAAATACGCTAGGTAGCAATGTTTAGTTAACGGATGTGTTTCTATAAGTATCCATGTTTTATTTATTGTAAATAGCGGAAGAAATTGGTAATGACGGTCAGACTATATTTTGGCGAATTGGTGCTGCAATTATGTATTTTGCTTTGAGATTTGGTCTAAAGGTTAGGATCAGTGTATGGACATGGTTGAGTGTGTGTACGGTATGGGTGTCGGTGTTTTGTTGTGGTGTGTTGCATAATGCATTGCTCTGACTAATGTGAGTCAAGTATGTAGAACTTATGCTTGAGATGGTTTCTTGGTATCTGGATGTGCAGGTGGCTTAGAGAATGTTAACGATCGATGGCAACGGATGAGACTACGTGGCTCAAGTGGGAAGAATAAAGAAGATAAGGATCGTGAAGAGCGAGTTGGTGCATGTGTTGTGCTAAATAATAGGGCCGATGCCCGTAGAGACCATTAAAGGGAGTTCGAATGCGTGAAGATGTGACGGCTAATTATTGGGCACTATGGGCTATGTGTCAAAATATGTGAAGATACTTTGAGGTGAAGGTAAGGATTCTTAGCTTATCAATTATGTCAATTGATGATTTCATGTGTCCTGCGGTGCTACGTGGTCGTTTGCTTTTTGTTGTTGGTTGTAGGACTCCGAAGTTAGGTTATGGTGAGGTAGAAAAGATCGGAACTAAGCTAGGGGAGTTAAAGTCCAGAGCGATCAAGGTACACTGGAAGATGACTGAGGCTAGAGAGTGGTTACAAGCCAGGAAGATAAGGAACCGAAGCGGGAGTTACCAGTGGTGGACAGGATAGGCAACGACGAGGTTAATGGGGCAAAGCTCAAGGAGGGGCTGAGGCCTAGAACGGTCAGGGAAGCTAGGTGTCATTATGGTGCGTGGAGTGGCATATGGTGCGCTAAGTGACTTGGGCCTATTTGCAAGCGAGGATGGTTTGGTAGGATCTGGACGCGTGAGAGATTGGTGGCAAGTCATTAGGGTCACATAGAGTTGAAGATGAAGCATAGAGTTGCTTCAAGGCAAAGAAAGTGTAGAGCTTTATGGAAGGTGGTTTAGGGGCAAAACGGTCTTTTGCCCTAAACGGGTAAGTTAGGACTTAATCAAACCACGACGCGAGGAGGCGTAAGAGAGGTGGTTTAAGTTAACGATGTGCTAAAAATATTAAGTAGATCAAGTGTTGATTCACTAATGGGTTAATAATTATGTGTGCTTTAAGAAGTGTGCATGTGTGAGTGTAAAATCGGGTATGGTGTTGGGTTAACGGGTTAACCCATGTAAGTGGATGAAACCCAACTAGCGGTGTTTGTTAAGGTTTCTTGCATGTTTTCAATATATAAGGAGGTGAGTGGAGAGAGTTAGGGTTAGAGCTCTCTAGGAAGCCACGTTGAGGAGGTTAGAGTTCTTAGAGAGAACCTTTGAGAGATGATTTGTGACTCTTTGTCATCATTGGGCTTTGTGAGTGGCTGAGAAGTGGTTGTAAATATTCACCTAAGCATTAATAGACATCAATATTCGTCCAAGTCTTTCTCATCCTTGGTCAAGTATTAAAATCTTGATTTAGCTTGTTTTTTAATGTTTTCTTCTTCCCTCTGAATCTTGCTTTGTGCTAAGTGATGGATATATCTTTGGAGACCCGATTCCATCCATCTAGGGACCTTCTATAGCAACTTCTTATGATTGTCCAGTTTTAATTCAAGAAAGGGTGATTTTGGGAGTTTTGATCTTGGGAGATCTTGGCTTAGGTTCTTGCTGTTGTTAGGCTTGCTAGGACGTGTGAGAGTAGATCCAATGTTATCTTGACCACCTTTAACCATGAGCAAATCTTGATTCTAAGTTCTTGTATTTTGTTTGGTTTTGGTGAAATCTTCCTTCGAATAGAAAAGATCGAAACTTTAGCAATGATCTTTTTTATTTTTGATTGGAATAAATTCTTTGACATTCTAGAGAAGGTTCATGCTAAATTTCAAGTGATTTTAGAGTTACGGCTCAAAAAGTTATGTAAGTTTTTTTCTATGTGTATCTTGATTTTTGTTGTCCATAGGTCAAGCCACTCAAGGCGGTTATACTTTGCTTTGCTCTATAGTCGAACCAGCTCGGGGCATATCCGGACTCATTTGGGTGTTTAGTTTGATTTACGTAGTTTCCTTTATAGCTATTAGGTGTTTTGATTTCACTTTAAAAGATATTTTAAAAGGCGATCGGCGATGTTTGTCCAGTATGGTAGGAATATTTTCTAAACCAAAAGGTGCACGTGCCCTCGACCTCTCTCATGTCGAATTTTTTATGAATAATCTATTTTTATTCAAAATAACAGAATATACCGGCAACATTCTTTTACGAGAATAGGCTCGATCGCCCTAACAGTAGGCGATTGAGTCTATCGCCAATGACGACAACAAAGATCTCGTAAGCGTTGGGTGACGAGTTCGGTCGCCCGACGGTTGGGTATTGGAACACCATGCAATGGTGGGCGTCGGCAACTGATCACCACCACCCAGGCTGCAAGCAATGCTAACGCCCCTGTCAACTTTGTAGATGTCTGTTGGATTCATAATAAAAGTTTATGATCGTTGTATGTTGTTGTAGGCTACAAAATTTGTGAAACTTTTTAAACGATTGAACTTAAAGCGATCGTTAAATCAGATTGTAAGTGATATTGTAGTTAACGGGGATTCGTACGGAGGAAAACGGTGCATTAATATTGTTGGATGACTTGCTATGTGGATAATTGAATCGAAAACCGAAATTAAGCATGCGAATTAAAAGACTTCATAATACGATTGAGAGTAACATGCTGCATAGGGTTTGATTACATGCATAACATAGAGCATCATGTGCGACTAACCAACCTTGTTAAATGCGACCTCTGCGTGGACGGGGCCATTTTTCCTTCCTTGCGAACTCGACGTTGAACTCCTCAGTGGCCTCTTTTGTCTTGACTGCCATTTCCCTCTTTTTCTCGTGCTCACTCTCGTGAGCATCGTGCTCCCTACGCGTGAACACCTCAAAATGAGCTTTCGTCTCCTGTTGTATACGCTCGGTTTGCTCGTCCTTGCGGCACTACTCCTCCCGGATCTCGGAGGACCTTGTGATGTTCCACTCCTCGAAGTCGAGGGCCCACTGGTCCTCTGGATGGATCTCAAGATCGATCCATTTGCGGTAGCCACATAGTGGTTCTAGGGATTGAATACACGGGAGATGTTGTTAGTATGTACTTTAAAGGAGAAAAAAGTAGGGAAAATGGTGGACCTGGTCCTTACCGGCTGCCGATAGATCACGGTGTCTAGACGGCGGTCGTGATAGTCACTGGAGTAGTTTGCACAATCCCAGTAATGCATATCTAGGCTGAGGCAGTGCTTATACTTGAAGAACTTGCACAGGTCCTGGCACCAACAAAGGGGGGCATCTCCCCTCTGATGGGTGTTGCGACGAACGGCCTCATCACAAGCATCTTCCTTTTCTTCGCCAACATGCCGGCCGCCCAAGATGCTCACACCTCTCGGATGATGGACGTATGCACGACCTTGCATAGCTTCTAATGGGCATGGTTGCACAAGCATCACACACTCATATCTACGGCACCGGCACCTTTGCACAAACCCCTTCCACGCAATAGTGTGAATTAATGTTGTCAATTCTCATCTGATGTCTGTGGGAGACCAGCTCCAAGCCCTTGTATGATGACATTGCACACCTTGGGGTCCAATGCAAAACTGCAGGTAAATTAATGCCTCACATCTGAGATTCGAGCATTCTCGCTGTCTGGGTGTACTAAAGTGGCCTGCGCAAAACCGCTCAAATCCACATCATTCGGACCTTCACGAACGGTTCCAGCACTGTAATTCACTCTCAATGTAGTGGGTATCAGCATTGCTGATGTCTTCCTGCATATATGTTTCAATTTTGCAATATGTCAAATCGCATCGCACACAACGAAAGTACTGATGTACTGTAATTCACATTTGACTGATCTTTCGCCTATCGTAACCAACTACACCAACCTCATAGTATTAACTTCCTATCGGTAGCCACTAGCTGTGCACACTTTTCTCGCTATCAATGTACTCCTCGTAAATAATTCCTATTGGTTTCGACAAATTTCATGGCATATCGATTTAAATGCCTATGTACCAGTTGCAATGGTACTTATGTTTTTCCAACGTATTAATGACATTACATTCATTCGTATTTAATCACATTGAATACGAATTTATAGGCTACTACGGCTGCTAAATTTCTAAAATTACATTGACTAAATTTTCTATAAAGTTCAACTATTTCTGTCTATAGCTAAAATTTTCTACTCAAACTAACCCTAAATAAAATATTTACTGCATATACAAAATTACAAATACAAAAAATACAAAAAAATTACCTCACAAGAGTCGCTTCTTTCTATCCTCTCCTCCTTCCTCTCCTCTCCTCTCCTCTTTTTCAATATATAAGGAGGTGAGTGGAGAGAGTTAGGGTTAGAGCTCTCTAGGAAGCCACGTGGAGGAGGTTAGAGTTCTTAGAGAGAACCTTTGAGAGATGATTTGTGACTCTTTGTCATCATTGGGCTTTGTGAGTGGCTGAGGAGTGGTTGTAAATATTCATCTCCAAGCATTAATAGACATCAATATTCGTCCAAGTCTTTCTCATCTCTGGTCAAGTATTAAATCTTGATTTAGCTTGTTTTTTTAATGTTTTCTTCTTCCCTCTGAATCTTGCTTTGTGTTAAGTGATGGATATATCTTTGGAGACCCGACCCCATCCATCTAGGGACCTTCTATAGCAACTACTTATGATTGTCCGGTTTTAATTCAAGAAAGGGTGATTTTGGGATTTTTGATCTTGGGAGATCTTGGCTTAGGTTCTTACTGTTGTTAGGCTTGCTAGGACGTGTGAGAGTAGATCCTATGTTATCTTGACCATCCTTTAACCATGATCAAATCTTGATTCAAGTTCTTGTATTTTGTTTGGTTTTGGTGAAACCTTCCTTCGAATAGAAAAGATCGAAACTTTAGCAATGATCTTTTTTTATTTTTGATTGGAATAAGTTACTGACATTCTAGAGAAGGTTCATGCTAAATTTCAAGTGATTTAGAGTTACGGCTCAAAAAAGTTATGTAAGTTTCTTTCTCTATGTGTATACTGATTTTGTCCATAGGTCAAGCCACTCAAGGCCGGTTATACCACCTTTTGCTCTACGGTCAGACCGCTCGGGCATATCCAGACTCATTTGGGTGTTTAGTTTTTGATTTCTGTAGTTTCATATAGCTATTAGAGTAAAGAACTTTGATTTCACTTTAAAAGATATTTTACAAAAGACGATCGACAGTGTTGCCTCTATTCACCTCCTTTAATCACTGTTCTCAGTCCTACGTACTATTACCAAATGTTAGGCCATCTGTAAGTGCACACAATGGCCATTTGTACAGTATGGTAGGAATATTTTCTAAACCAAAAGGTGCACGCCCCTTGCATCCTGACCTCTCTCATGTCCGATTTTTTTTATGAATAATCTATTTTTTATTTAAAATAACAGAAATATACCTGTGCCAACATTCTTTTACAGGAATAGGCTCCAGTCGCCTAACCGTCGGGCGATTGGAGCCTATCGCCCGAATAAAAATAGAATATTTGTAAAAAATTCTCTCAAGTCTAGTGGATACGAAATGGAATTTCTTTTACTCTTGTTTTCTTGAATGCAAGTTCAACAGCCCACACCAGAAAGTTGCTAGCTACCAAATGATTCTTTAACCACTTTACCATTTCGATCCGGTGTATATACGGCCTGGCATGTGTTCATATCTTCTTTGATATACGGCTAGGGTGACATTTTTACAATTACCATGTAAGCACCATTCTTTGGAGGGCCCACAAAACATTCTTCTAGGGGTGTGTACCTGCCGAATACTAGTCCTTCGCCTTGTTGCATTTGACCACCCTAATAAATAATTACTATTCATTAAGATAAGATATGCTGCGTCTGGGTGTGTGCAAGTGCAACCATGTCCTACAGTCATGGTAGGCCATTGCCCATTGGCCCATGCTTCTTGTTCCAGTAGTTCTTTAATCTTTATGCAGCATTGTTGCTTGAAGTACTCCATGCCTAAACTATTTATAACTGGCTGGTGCATTGGCCGGCGTAACTGCGTGGCTAATTTTTCGTAAACTAAGTAAGCAGGATATATAGTCTGCAAATTTATATAGCTTCTAAGATGCAAATTTATATAGCTTCTAAGAGTATTTGCTTGACTACCATATAAGATACAAATTTTTTGAATATAGAGGTGCATTATGATACCGTAAGTTATATTTGATTAATTTGCACTATATAATCTGGACCCCACTAAATAAATGGTGTAGAGCTTTTATTTTTTTCTCCATTTAATGAAATTTTCTTGCCTCCCAAAATGAACATGGTAGCTCCTTTAACATCGTTTTAATTAGATAAAAGATAACTAGCCTGACTAAGGTCATGGTCTATTATACTCTATGTAGACTTGTAATCTTACCAGGATTACATCCGGGGGATTCCTCCGCGCGCAAGGTGTCCACGTCGCCCCCCGCGCTTCGCCGACCCGCCGCGTGGCTCGATAATTTTGGTACGGTCGGTGTGGTAAAAGGTGTGGTTTTCAGAAATTGCGTCAGTCCACGGTTCTCGCGAAAAGGTCCACAAATTATTTTTAAGCCCTCCGTTTTTGCAGGATGGCCCCCCGCGTCTTTTGAAATAGCGCACGGGTCCAATTTTTTTTGTCTAGGTCCTTTTTTATTTACGTACAGGCCCTTCCGGTCCCTTTTTTTACAAAAAAACCATTCGGTTCCTCCGAAATTACGTATCCGTCCTCGATTTTTTTAAAAAACGACTCACAATTTTGTCTCTTTTATTTCGGTCCACGGTGGCTAGCGGCGTGTGCCTTGGCGCTTATGTGGCTAGTTCATATTATCAACTAAATTTAACTCAGAGCATATCTTTTTCTTGTATGGGATTCTCCACTAATACATGTATGACGTTTTGGTCAATAAATAAATAAATGCATGGCATTTAAAAAAATAATAAATGTGGACGTTTTAGAAATTACACAGTTTCCAATGTGTACATTTGACTGTTGCTTTTGGCAATTGTATATGCGCCAAACCTTATAAAAGTAGCATAATTTCGTTGCTAGATATTGTAATATATTATATTTCTTATATAATTATATTATGTTTTTGAAAATATAGTTATATTTGTTATATAATTATAATTGTTGCAATATTTACAATGATTAATCTATGTTGTTATAATCTAGCCTCATCAAAATAAGTGATGCAGATCTTCTCCTTTTCTCTCAGTCAACGAGAGAATTTATAGGAATCTTGCCTTTTCTGATTTAAGGATTATTGTAAGATTGTGTACATCTTCAAAGCCAATGATGTACTTTTAATATCATCAGTTGTTTGTAGATATATAGATATATATATATATATATATATATATATATATATATATATATATATATATATATATATATAGATATAGATTGGATTACTTGGAAGTATTTTACACAACAAATCTACTGTTACCAATTACCACACTCATATGGCCATTCTACGTGGTTTTTATATCAATCGTCAAAGCTAGAAAAAGTTCTGCTTATATACCACGGCAACAAACATCTGTAAACAAATGAATCAGTAGTAACTTTCTTGTATGCTAATTAATTTGTGTGATTCTCTTAAAATTAATTTGTTCTTTACATATACAGTACTCCTGCGTACTCTTTTTTTTTTAAGGAAAAGAGGCCCTTGGCCTAAGTTATAGTATCATTTTTTATGTAGAGAGAAGCTGGTTACAAACCCCACAACTAGACGTCGGAATATGACACTAGTGAACGTGCAGGAGTATGGTACTAACTCACTCGATAGCACTTTCCCGTGACCACTTTGTGGTGATACCTCCGGTTTATTGTCATGTCCTCTGTTTTTTTTTGTCTGTACGTTGTCCGGAGTATCAGGCACCGTAATTATATTGTGATAAACTATTATAATTTAAAAAAATCAAAATTTTGAAATACAATTTTATCGGATTTTTTGGATGGTTTCCATACCGCTGGTCAGATCGGCTCAAGGGGAAGGTCTAACCGGAGGTCTCCAACGGTCAAACCGATGTTAATTTCCTGTTTAAACTACGGCTCTTCAGCGGTCTAACCGCTACAGGGGTGCAGTCAGATTGGCTAGATAGTGTCCCGACTAGGTTTTGGGTTTTAAGAAATATGAGGTTTGGGGTGAGTTTGAGTGATCTAAGTCAATGTTTATATGTTGCATGAGACATATTACAGTTAACGTGGTTCAAGTTGTGAAGAACCTATGCCTGAAAATAATTTTCATGTCTTTAGATATGTAGGGTCGTTTGGAGTTAACCATGGTCAACGCTGAGGATCAAAGCTACGCTCATGGTGGAGCCAAGGCCTAGAACGATCGAGAATGCTGGGTGAGATGGTTGAACTCAAACATGGTATGAGAAAGCGAGAAATATTGAAGGAAATTCGAGCGTTGGGTTATACCATGTGGCTTGGTTGATTCAACTGAGGTGTGATCCGATGGAATCAGAACGGGAGAGACTTACCATCGTGTGGCAAGCCAGTGATGCATCTACATGTGGCAAGCATAATGATTGCTTGCGATGAAAGATGAAGACCGGATCAAGAAAGAGTATTTTGGTAGTTTGACTAAAATACCGAAAACTACCTTGAAAGAAAACGGTGGCGCTTTGGACAGTGGTTTGGGTCAAGAAGAACCTGAGAAGACCAAGTTGGATCAAAGCTAAGAGTTTAGCGGATTCGAACTTATGATTTTAAAAAGCGTGTATAAGTATAGTGTGTGAATTAAAACCCGTATGTGTGGGGTTATCAGGTTTTCCCATATGTGCTAAGTGAATATTATCCACTAAGGGTTAGACAAGGCTGGCTAGCTCATCTATTTATCGGGTTGGGATGAAGACTTGTAGTTAACTATTCAACTATCCTCTCATTGAATTCAAGTGTTCAAGTGTCCTAGGGTTAGGGTTTGAGGAATGTTGAGTGCTGTAGTGTGCTCTCTTATCCTCCAGGTGGAGTGGCTATAAAACATTTATCCTTAAGTACCAATTCATTAATCCTTGTTTATCTCCATGAATCTCTCTTGTGTTGATTGATTTACTCTTGATTTGGTTGATTTTTACTCTTCTCTTTCCACTTCTTAATCCAGCAGTGTGAAGGACGTGTAAGAGATGGATATGACCTCTAAAAATCAATTTTCACATGTCCAGGCACTTTGTTGGCAAGTTCATGAAGAGACCCGTTTTTTCTTGAATTTGGTCTCACTGAGTGATTTCTTGATCTGACTTTTGCCTTGATTTTTTTATTGTTCTTGCTTGTTATAATATGTGGGAATATATCTAGAGCCATTTTCCCATCTTTTATCCACGAGCAAGTCATATTCTTTGTTTTCGTATTTTACTTGGTTTTGGTGCAATGTTGCTTCAATATGAAAAACATTTGAACTTTCACATGGATTTTTGTGATCCATGGATGGATAAGTTCCTGAGACCTTAAGTAAGACGTGTGCAAAATTTTATAGCAATTAGACTTGTATTTTAGGAGCTGCACCAATTTTGATTCGTGTTGGGTTGTTCTGGATAAGGAGGCCAGTCCAACCGCACCCACCGGTCAGACCGCCAGAAGGTAAATCTTCCTCGTTCTTTGATCTCCTGAGCATTTTGTTTTGGGATTTTATCTGTGGATACTATTCACCCCCTTGTTGCCTTTCAGTTTTACAAGTGTTATCAGAGTTCAGTTAGCTCTTTTCATAGATCTTGACTAGTCTTATGAGCTATGCCATCAGCCAATTATTCAACCAAACCTATTTTTTATGGAGTCAATTTCTCTTATTGGTAGGCTCGCATGCAATCCTACATTGAGGCTCAAGGGCACGCAATTTGGATCAAAGTCAAAAATCCGTATGAGGTGATGGCCAATGACGAGGTGATCACACCTGATGTAGAGGTAAACAACAAGGCTCGAAATTTCTTGATTCAAGGGTTTAGTCAAACTGAGTTTGAGCGTGTCGCTCACTTGAGATTTGCTCATAAGATCTGGAAGACCCTCACTAATTATCATGAGGACTCTACTGTGATCAATGAAGTGAGACAAAACCAAATGAAGAAAGAATACTCAAAGATTGAGTAAAAGCTTGGTGAATATTTGGATGAGTTGTGGGAAAGGTTTTTCAAGATCATTCATGATTTGCGTGTTGTTGGTCTTATGTTTTGTGAGTCTAAGAATGCACACCAGTTGTTGGGTGCACTTGATGTGAGAGTTTGACGGATGAAGATCACATCTATCATGACAACACTGTCATAAGTGAGCTTACCATGTATAAGCTCTACTCAAGGTTGAACACATGAGATTGATTTCATTTTGCGTCTTCCCAAGATAGAGTCGATGTCACTTATGGTTGAACATTCTCACAGTAGCTCTTCAGATCCCTTGGACTTTGGCTCTTCTAGATTTTCATTTTGCCTTTCATTCTTTGAGCGACAAGCAGCTAGAGAGGTTCCCCGAGGATGACTTGGCCCTCCTATCTATAAAATTCACGAGAGCCTACAATAAAGTGAGTAACATGAGAAGTGGTTCCGATTTTTCCTGAGAAGTGCAGATATCTCAACAGATTTTGCAAAATACATTTGCAAACTATAATATCATGCATACAAGGATCACACATGATTTTTGACAAGTTGCAAAATACATTTGTACACTTTAGAAATAATGACACAAACAATTGGTACATGGGCTTCTCACATTTGCAAAACACATTCGCAAACCTAAGTCACATGCCACAAGGATTATATATGAACTCCAACAATTTGCAAAATACATTGCAAATATAAGCCTCATATCACAAAGAATAGAAACATAGACATCAAACACTTGCAAAATACATTTGCAATGCATAGTCCCATGTTACGAGAATTCAATACATGAGCTTCAACTATTTGCAAAGTGTATTCGCAAATATAAGCCTCATGTCAATATGAGCTAGAGCAGGTGAGGTTTTAGCTATCAACACATGATGAGACTCAAACTACTAGACATGACCCCTCTTAATAGTACGACAACCTATACTAGCAATCCGGTCTTTCAACCCAAACACTAAGACCGGTAAAAGACTAGGAACATATCATTAGCCCTAGCTAGTCATACCTTTGCATTGAGTCATCATCTTGATATGCATCAACTCATGATATATCATTTTCTTCAACTCCAACACATGATGGTCTTGACTTGATTTGATCAACACATGATCATCTTGGACATGCATCAACTCATGACGCATCTTCTTCTTGATGGCCTTCAACACGTGAAGCCTTATTCTTAATAGACTTCAACACATGAAGCTATTTTCTTCTCGTATCTTGACTTGATGATCTTCAACACATGAAGTCATCTTCTTCTTGATAGCCTTCAACTCATGACGCTATCTTCTTCTCAATCTTGATTTGATGATTTTCAACACATGAAGTCATCCCAAGTCATCCTCATTTTTGGAACCTAACATATTCATCCAACTCATGAAAACTGTTAGTCCACAAAACAATTGTCATTAATTACCAAACTTCATCATTAATACATAATGGAGGGATTAGATTCAACAATCTTCCCTTTTTGGTAATTCATGACAACCTCAAAAATTAATGAGATATAAAAATTGATTTGCGAGTAGACAATTTGTATACAACAAATGTATACTCTAAGATAAGCTTTAGACAAAGTTTACTTATCCGGTTATCATTTATTATTCAACCATTAACACATAATAGAGATGTTAGACGATAACTCGATTGCACATGAGTATATATGAACTACACAAGCTCTATATATATACTCAAGAATGTATTTCAAAGTAAGGATCCTAAATATGCATATTAAAAGAAGTATGGATCGATACTTATGAAATTCCAAAACATAGAGAGAGAGCTCCTCCTAAATGTGTGCATACAAGTGTATACAATGAAGACATATGCATATATTCATTTTGAACAATGAGTAGAGTTCAATCTATATTTTGGATCTAAGAAATGCATTAGTATATGAGAAAGTGATTTTGAATGCATACCTCTTTGATTTCACTTTTCCATCCAAATGAGACTAAACTATAATATACTTAAACAAACATATTAGTCTCATATAAATATTTGTCATTATCACCAACACAATATAAAAGTATTTCTCATTAACACCAAAACCAACTTAATCTGAGCTTGATCTTTCACCAAGTGATAGTTTGTTGGTCCTTATGTTCTAGCCATATGTAAAGGGTCCCACCTTCCTTCTTTTTCTTGACCAAGGCCCCCTTTACGAGCCTAATATTTACTCTTACAACCCAGCTGCTCGTCTCGGCTAGATTGTTCTTTTTTGATATCTTTTTTCTTTAATCTCTTAGTCCGATTTGGTTTTGAAATAAGATTTGATGCACATATAGTTTGAATGGTACAAGAATGTAGTTTTTATTATTTAATATAACTAGGTGAATGATCAAGAATAAGCTTGCTTGCGTAGTCATAGTAAGTCTCGGCGTCAACTGCGACTGGGTCCGCTATCTTTGTTTGAGTCGGTTCGCCTTATGCATTTACTAGGCAGATTAACGACTTGAGAAAATACCTGAGAAAATATTTACTTGAGAAAATACTTACTTGAGAAAATACTTACTTGGGGCTTGCAAGCCCATCTATTTAATGGGTTAGGATGGGACTTGTAGTTAACTATCCAACCATTCTCTCGTTGATTCCAAGTGTTTGTGTTCTAGGGTTAGGTTTGAGAGAGGTTGAGTGTTGTAGTGTGCTTTCTTATCTTTCAGTGGAGTAACTATAAAATGTTTATCCTCAAATACCAATTCATCAATCCTTGTCTATCTTTATGAATCTCTTTTGTGTTGATTTATTTATTCTTGACTTAGTTGATTTTTCCTCTTATCTTTCTCCTTCTTGATATTGTTGTACCTTGTAAGAGATGCAGATGACATCTGAAAATTAATCTCTACCTATGTAGGCACTTTATTGGCAAGTTCATAAAGAAACTTGTTTTTGCTTGGATTTGGCATTACTGAGTGATTTCTTGATCCGAGTATTTTTGCCTTGATTTCTTTAGTGCTATTGCTTGTTGTGACATGTGAAAATATATTTAGAGCCATCTTGGCTATCTTCTATCTATGAGCAAATCATATTCTCTGTTTTCGTATTTTGCCTGGTTTAGTACAATCTTACTTCAATATGAAAAAAGTCTGAATTTTGACATAGATTTTTGCGATCCATGGATAGAATAGATTTCTAAGACTTTAAGTAAGATGTGTACAAAGCTTTATAGCAATTGAAATTGTATTTTAAGAGTTACACCAATTTTGATTCGCATCGGGCTATTCTGGACAGGGAGACCAGTCCAACCGCCCCCACTTGTTAGATCAGCTTGGAAGCGACGATCAGACCGGCACACCCGTCAGACCGGCTCCAGTAAGCTGGTAAGACCGCTAGAAGGTTGATCTTCCTTGGTCTTTAATCTCCGGAGCATTTTGTTTCAGGATTTTTGCTGTGGATTATATACTCTGTAACTCTTAGTTATTTGTGAAATGAATCAAGAATACATAGAAAAAATTTAGATGGCATCATTCATTCCTTTTTGTTGCCTTTCGGTCCTTAATTATCCCCTCCGTCGCTCACTGGGTAGGAAAACTGCAGCAGACAACATTTCGAAATCCTCTTGATAAATATTCTGGCATCTAAACAGCAAGAATAGTGTTTTGATAGCACTTCTAGGTCGAGCGCATACGCATGCATAGTTTGGTCGGCATCTGACTTCTGAGCATTCCCCTTTTCATGCATCCATTTTTATTGTCCGCTCGATCGTCGGTTCGTTGTGCCTAAATGGCAGATTGATTGCTGATCTCGCTGCTAATTTTACTGTCCAAGTGAGATTCTGCTATGGCTATGCCATTATTGTTAGTTTGGCATGCATGCTGGTCATTGATACAGTACAGTGTTTCTGACTATTCATCAGTCGGTGCAATTCAAAAGGAGAGTCAACAATATATTGCAAGCACCAACAATACATATCAATCCGAATATCCCAACGAGGTGAATTTACTACCTAAAAGAAAACAGGAAAAACGAGACATGGATGGCAGCCGCAGCAGCAGAGGAGTGCAGAGGCTTCGCTTGCAAAGCATAAAAAAAAGGTGGCTCCAAGCCTCCCTCGTCTCATCTCGGTGAAAAAAGCGTGTAAATCGGGGGGCCGGCAGGAAGGCAGGGGAGTTTCACCCACCGCGATCTCGGCGGGACCCCGGCGCCCTACCGCGAAATAGCCATTCCATTCACTTTGGTCGGCCGGGCGATATCGCCGATGGGAAAACGAGAATATATCGGTAGCGACCGGTGAGTGGCGACCCAGCCATCCGGGCTCTGATCCAACGGCGACAGCGAACTTGTCGCGTTCAGTCGTTTATATAACTACATACTGGTTGACTCATCGGTGCAACGTATATCGTGCAAGCCTGTGTGTGCAATCTGAGTCATTCCACTGTATGTATGTGTAACGCACCATTCCTGAGGCCGTCGGAAATTATCCGCAATTATCCAGGATGTTCAATTGCAAAGTTCCAAAATGACTGCGCATCACATCTGCTTAAATTTTAAACTTAAAGGTCAACTTTATTGCAGGATATTATGGCATAATATCCGAATTTTACAGTATAAAGGTATCTAAGCTCGTGCTCATAGCCATCTGAGCAAAGGTGAGTGGCGGTGAGGGCAATTGAGTGTCTATGGTGGCGAGTGGTGGTGAGGTGAGGGTTAAGTTCATCTAAGCAATCCATTTTGGGTATACACATAGTTGGAAGGACACTAGGGATGGCTAGTGGTGAAGCTGGCTCGCCAGAGCAGAGCCATGGCACGGCGGCTCTCCGATGGATTCCCATCAAGTCAAAGTTGTTTTGAGCATTTATGGTGCCTAAGGAAGCTAGTGATGGCGATGGTTTGGTTGGGTTTGGCTTATGTGTGGTTGTCCACGTTAGCCATGAATAGCCAATGGTGATGCACGGCGCTGGTGGTCTAGGGGCGATGAGATGGGTCAGCGTGGTTGGGGTTGGCTTCGTGGTGTCCCGTAGGTGCTACGAATGTGAGGAATTAGCTTAGGGTCTTGGCTACTGGAAGAATCGTGCTTTGGAGCTCACCAGCGAAAGCTCGGCGGTGGCGGTGGTGCTTGGCCAGAGGTGGAAGGGAAATGTCTTAGGTTTGCAATTGGGTGCTAATGTGTGCTTGCTAGTAGCTAGGCTCGACTTTATAGTGCTTCGAAGATGGTGGGTCGGTGGCGACAATAAATGGCCTCGGCGTGGCCGGCATGTGGACGATGGTGCTAGCGGTCAAGCTACTTCGGCGAGGTCAGCAGCGGTGCTGACAGGTGCAGTGGCACCTTAAGGTGTTCAGCATCCCTCTAGCGCAGACGTGCATGCTGGCGGAGGGAGTTAAGTAGCCGGGTGTGTGTCGAGCAGGCGGCGGCGAGGTGGCAGCGATGAGCTGGCAGATGCATGGCCGAGGAGTGGTGTGATGGCCATTGATGGTTCGCTTGGCGAGGTGGTGCAATGCTGTGCTGGGTTTGACCGCTTGCAGCGGCAAGCGGTGCGGTGAGCTGGTGTGCGGTACATGAACGGTGAATGGCCGTGTGGCAAGAGTGACAAGGGAGGTGGTGCATGGGTGAAAATATGCCACGGCATGAAAATGGCGGATTTACCTAAAAGGAAAGCGTAAAAGCTCAAAAGGTTTTCGAATTGGACAAGTTTCACAAATTCAAACAAAAATCAAGAAAACTTTAAAATTTTGTAATTTTTGAGGCATTTCAGTATGTTTGCTATTCTATTTCCCCATGCGGTTTCTTTACCGAATATTTGATCAGTTCAGCGTGCAGATTCGAAGCCAGTAGTAAGAGGCTGGAATTTGCCCGTTCAAAAAAAAAAAGAGGCTGGAATTTCGTCTCCGTGGCATGGCCGTCGCATCGAGAATGATTCAGCTGTTTGGACGAGGATGGAATAAAGGTTGTTTGAGGCCGAAACAGCAGTCCGATGTCCAAATCAGCGGACGACAAATATCTGTGTGCGGCGTGGGTTTTGGGTAGTGGTATCACTGTTGCCAAGCCCTCACTGTTACTGGGTCACACTCGACTTCATCTGGAAGCAAGCTGCTCGTAAAATTCACGGGTAATCGGTAAGCTGAGTTACATCGCCCGGTATAGCCGTCATGATAGCTCATCTATCATCACTTCGCAGTCGATTCAAGTATTCAACCTTTACCAAAACAAAAGGTTCACCGATCAACTAGGCCTGAGGATCCCTTCATCAACTAGTGTCACACGTTTCGGATCCTAGGAGCAACTCCTCTGATACTTAGGGCCTCAATATCATCAACTATTAGTCTTTTGAATTTTTGACTTTTTGAGCTTTTTGTCGGTTCACGTTTCGTTTGATCGTGATGGGTTAACATATTTTTATATTTTTAATTTTTAAATTTAATTATGAGCAACTCCTCTGATACCGATCACCACCTTAATAGAATTGCGCTGTCACTCATGTCAGACAAACAAAAACGCGTTCTTTGCCTTCTGAAAATCGCACCTCAGCTGTCCTGTGCAGAGCAACATCCACCACAAACTGTTCGTAATAATTTTGCCACACCGTCCATCATCACCTGTGGATAGGCACAGCCAGCACTGTGTTCCTATCTTGAATTATAGCTGTGAAGGTACTGTTCTGAAAGAGTGAAACTGTACATCTAGCAACTGACAAATACTTGTATCGAAGCATATAGCAACATTACGAGTCTACAGAATTCGTGTACATCACATGTACAGCAGCATCGTTTCCAGCCCTATACAATGACTACAACCCATCTGCTTACAACTTTTAAACACTACTCACTGGCCTTCTGATGAGCCCAATTAAATACCATAGGTGGAAAACATCGGACCATTCTGGAAAGAGCATAGGTAGATGTTTGCTGAAGGATGCTGCTGCCTAGTTCCCGGCATTTATTCCAAAAATCCGGACCTTGTGCATGTTGGGTAGTTTGGCGACCACAAGCACGGTAACTGCAAGAGTATTGAGGAAGAGCATAGGATGTTGGTAGTCCGTGGTGTGCGAAGCTATCAAATATCTGTGAAGGAAATAGAAAAAATGATACCGCTGGAGTTAGTAACAAATAGTAGGTAAAACATTAAAAATAACACCATGCAGAAAGTGTCATCGCAGATACCATGATTCTGCACTATACTTCTAATTGGCAATCAGGATTAGCATAACAACAGTAGTGAACAAGGCATGAAAATCATACTTGTTTATTTCAGGACTAATTACAAGCCTACAACCTAGAATGCCTATACAAACTATATCATCTATATGCCATGCGAATCTGATGTAGTGCCTCAAAAGATTAGCAACAGGAACATACAGAAGTCACATGAAAGATCAGTCCATATTTATTGCCCTACAGTCATGATACCACATCTTCAAAAAATCATTAACCATGGGAAAAGTACAGAAGCCAACGAATATCTGCCAAAACAACTGTAGCGTTGCACTATCCTGTACATAATTATATTATGGAAATGTAGGCGAAGCATTCAACTGTACACATTGTCTCAGACAGATTCTAATATTTACGTGCTATAACTAGAAAAATAATCCACCTCCTGCATGGCAACATTCAAGGTTTATCTCCATGTCCTTGCATTAACCATTATGCATATTTCGAGCCTGCGAACTACTGATTAATGTTAATGCCACAGATAAAGCAGTTTTCTCACTGCAGTTTGCCTTGATTTCTTTATAGTAAAAGTGTTATGGCCTAGGATCTGGCGAGGCGTGCACTCTAGCACATAAACAGTACCGTGCATACTGTAGCACTTCAACAGTACCACGTGTACTGTAGCGGTCGTACTAGAAATAGTTAGATGTATATCTTTGTATTAGTAATAATTAGATACATATCTTCCTATTAGGAATAAATAGATACATATCTTTATATTTAGATAGTATATATATGATATTATTTTTAGTTAATTTGTTGCATTAGATTGTGTTAATTTTCATATTATTAGGGGCTAATCTCATCTATATAAAAAGAGGAGCCATATTATTCATAATCAAGCAATGAATAAACAGAGTTCCTAATCTCTCTCTTCTTCTACAAACAAGTCTCAAAGCCTCTCTACCACATCAGGGAAGAGCCCTGCCGGTGGCTAGATAAGGGCGAGTGCCCTATCCCCGGTCTTTGGATCCGTACTCAACCACTGACCACAACATTTGGTATCAGAGCCAACTGCTGCTCCGCCATCCATAGCAAGCAATGGGGGTTTTGATCCCATGAAGACCCGAGCTTCACAATTTCACTACCTAGGGCTTTCGACCTTCGACGGCAAGGAAGATCTGCAACCTTGGTTGAATCGCTTTGAGCAATTCTTCAAGAAGCAGCAAACGATTGAGGAAGAGGAGTGGTTGGCAACGCACCACCTGACGAGGAATGCTGCCCTGTGGTACTGGCAGCTGGAGTTTGTGCTCGGGTGCAGACATGGCTAAGTTTTGTTAAACATGTCAACCTCCGTTTTGCCACCACTATCGCGACATCTCCACCCACACGTCAAGTCTCCACCGAGCCAACTACGTGGCTTCTGATGCCGAGTTATCCTCCACTGAGATCTGCACCAACTTGATGGCCTGGATGAAAGAGTGCATGGCCAAAGATGGAGGAGAAGGCGCATCATGTTGCTGTGGTTTCTGAGTCGTCATCGCCGCAAGTTGTGACCATGTCCAAGGTAGAGGAGCAACAAGAGGCGACGCCGCCATTGCAATGGTGGCGCTGCCATCACCGTCCTCATCGCCGTCATCAACATTGGTTCTGCTATCGCCTTCACCAACAACGACTCCTCTTCAGGCTTTGCTATCCTTGGCTGCACCTCTGATGCCTTCACGAGGAGGAAGATCGTCGCTGTCCAGCGGCGATCCTCTCCTCGTGGCCAGCTGATGTCGTGCCTTCGTAGATATGGGGTGTGGTGGGTGTCAGGACCGCAACAGCGTCGCGTTCTTCCCCACACTAGCAGGAAGAGCATCATTGCTACCCCGAGCAACTTGTCCATACCGTCGATGCCTCCTGCAACGGCAAGTCACGCCAAGGGACCGCAATCCTCACTACTGTCCATCGAAGTGTTGCACTCTTTTTTCCACACGACTATCCATCGGCGCCATGGGCTCTCGTTGATATGGGGCTATGAAAGACTTCAACCATGGCCGTCACCTGACAGTTCAAGAACAAGTTGTCTCGCCGCGAGGGGTGTAATGTTATAGCCTAGGATCTGGCGAGGCATGCACTATAGCACATGAACAAGACCGCATATACTGTAGAACTGAACAATACAACGTGTACTGTAGCGGTTGTATTAAGAATAGTTAGATTCATATCTTCGTATTAGGAATAATTAGATACATATCTTCATACTAGGAATAGATAGAAGCATATCTTTATATTTAGATAGCATGGATATGGTACATATTTTCGTATTAGGAATAATTAGATACATATATTCATATTAGTAATAGATAGATACATATCTTTATATTTAGATAGTATGGATATGATATTATCTTTAGTTGATTGGTTGAATTAGATTGTTTTAGTTTCCACATTATTAGGGGCTAACCTCATCTATATAAAGAGATAAGCCGCATCATTCATAATCAAGCAATAAATAAACAAAGTTCCTAGTCTCCATCTTCTTCTAAAATCAAGCCTCAAAGCCTCTCTACCATGTCAGGGAAGAGCCCTACTGGTGGCTAGATAAGGACAAGTGCCCTATCCCCGGTCTTCGGACCCATACCCAACCACCGACCACAACAAAAAGAAAAGAGCGACACATTAATGCAAAAGGTCAGGTCAGATGTAAAAACATATTAAACAAGTCTTTATTAACCAGAGTAATGATGGGCACATGTAGAAGTTAAACTATCCTTGAAGATGGCAGGAATAATGATTTCACAATTTCCAGAGCCAAGTTGGAAACTTATTTTCCAAAATTGAGTGGGATACTGATACATAGAAGCCAGGAGAGCATAAAGTTGGAATAGCAAATTTCTCCTGAACGCTTAAGGGTGAACCCAAGGTCTGGAGAAACCAAGTATAGAGTATTGCAAGTACATGAGATAGCCAAATGAGACCTTCAACAAAAAACATGGATGCTGTCCAAAGTGAATTTGTGACTGCCAGCACTAATGGACTCACACAACTAAATCCTAGATCCCCCTCATCCAAACACCCCCTTAACATTTAATTTTAGTTCTTAATTCATCTAAGGCAGTCCTTTTCACTTGAAGAAAGCTGGAGAAAAATCCCCCACAGCACATAGAGTCATCAAATGAGCACAGAAATCATAATTTTCAACAGTGAACAAAGGACAATGCTACTTTGAGGCTGGGACAAGTATAAAGCATGACTCAACAAAGTATCGAACATTAGAGGCCAATAGTGACAGCCTGACAGGTTGCAGTTAGCCTTTTTGTGGACATCCCACATTCATGCTGAAGAGATTTCACAGTAACTAAGCTAAAGCTATCTTAACAAGATACCATGCATAAAAGACATGGAGAGGATTTTGTCTTGTCACTTCTCGAGAAAGCTAAAGGGAGCATATCATACCCTCTGAAATCTGAAGGGCCAAAAGTTTTGTCTATATTTCTCACAGATGTGCATACTATCCGCCTATCCGGATTAAGTTGGGGTTCTCATTTTCATCTCATGACTTTAAAAGCATGATAGTGGTTACTTGAGCGAAAAAGCCAATGCCTTAAACTCTGCAAAGTGCCCATTTGATTTATTTCTACGTCATATCTAGACAAGGATGGAAAATAGATTATCTGTATCAGGGTTGACCGGTTGTATGACTCCCTACATGTTCAAGTGTTTCTCAGTAGCACATTTATTTAATAAAGAGATGGAGATATGCAGATAAGAAACTAGCATGTGCAAAAGAAGTGGGATGCCTACATGATTAGAGATTCCATAAAGACAATCTACTATGTTCTTGGCTATCCTAAGTCCTAAGTAAGGATAGGGGTTACACTTCAACATCAAATGCTGCCCAGTGAGATTTCTCACAAGTTTGAAATCAGTTACCTATTTAAAAGTTAGAACAGTATCAATTCCAAAAGGCACAAAACAAGGTTTTGTCTGGGTCAGACAAATTACCGTTCTCAGTTAAATAATGGTAGCAACTGTAGATAGTAATGAAAATAACTGTAGCGACTATAAAAAAACAGCAATAATACACTATAAGAATGTTTTTATTATGCACTAAGGTACAAATACAACTGCATGAGATCCAGATGCTATAAAAGATTTATGGATTCAAATATTCAACTACAGAATAGTCCAATTAAGACAGTCACCAACTACATCATAGAAGTGTACAATCAAGTCACATATATGCAAAATAGTGAAACAACATAAGTGACCAAAGATTAGGCTGCATAGAATAGAAGATCTAGATATTAACTAGTACACTTGAAATGAATGGAAGTATTCACTAAAGAGAATCATAATGCATACAAATCAGCAATTTCGAAAATATATCACGACAAGGTGACAAGGGTAAATGAGACATTCAGCATATAGCTATGGCATGTTATTGCTCCTAAGCATCCCCAAAGAGTTCTGATAATTAAAATGGACAGAAATATAACAGAAAAATACTTAAGAGTTCTGATAATTAAAATGGACAGAAATATAACAGAAAAATACTTACAGGACTACAGGAACTACAGCGAGAAACTTCCTGTTACGAGTAAGCTGTTTGCCATTGTCCATTTGCTCCCACCAAGTTAATGTATTGTACATTCCCTGGTCATCGGCAAAAGGTGTTCCCTTCTTCCAATGGAAAAAGTGGTATGTGATCTGAAACAAAAGACTCAATGGGAAACCATTGGAGATGGTAAGTGTTATTTGGACGAATTTGGCATTGGCAGAAATGCTTAACAAAATGCTCACGGAAAAGTCAAGCAAGCAAACCACCGTATTCACTAACAACAAGTGCCAAATACATCCACATGGCTTTACTTACATTTACACAAGAGAAGAAATCAAACATTTAAAACATAAGCTAAAGGAGTATAGTTCCAATTAGATCAATTTGCAACAATGTTTGGATTAACTTCATACTAAAAAACAATCATGTAAGGCAGACACATATGTAAAGTCATATTTCAAAATATCATTATCATGTGTGTGTTCCTGAAGAAAGCAAAACTACATGTTAGAATAGCATAAACACTGACGAAAGAAGTGGCCCTGTGATTAATCTGAATATTTATGCTACTTGGGCTTCAGGGCTTCAGATAATATGAGTTACAGAGGTCCAGATAATATGAATTACAGAGGTCCTTTGCAAACTTAAAAGCCCAACTACTTTGGATGAGAGTGCAGGTTCGGGATGCCACCCATGTTGTTCAAACAAAGTGGTGGTCAAAATATCGAGTATAAGCATCGACATTCAGTCGGTGGAGATATCGAGGACAAAACAGAGGATTTGCTTCTGCTTTGGACTACAACCTCATCATTATAATGGAACTAAGTAAATTTCTATTAAACTGGGAAGAGGCGCCCTGAAACTGACATAAGCTACCAACCCAACCTACATTAGTGATTAGTGTGACCGCACAAGGGGTTCCAATGGTCACTTATACACACAACTGCCCGTCCAACGTTATTTGATCAGGTCGATGGACCTAACCTATACCGCATATTGATGTGTCTACCAGTCAATTACTCAATTTTGGGACCAAAGTACGGCGCCTAATCGAGCTTAGAGTGGCACACAACCCTACAAGCAGCACCTACACGGGACGGCCACATTAGTGCACCCCTCACAATCCACAGCTAGACCGAGGAGTCCGCCACAACCTCCTGTTCAGTTCATCAGATCCATGACCCATCACGATTCAGCGAGCGCAAATTGGCATGCAGAAAGCCGAAGACGGAGATGACGAGGAGGTCGTGGTTACCGCGAAGTGGAAGAGGTTGACGACGGTCCAAGCCATGCCGGGGGTGCAGCCGAAGACGGAGATGACGAGAAGCCAGGAGAAGAAGAGGATGAGGATGTAGGTCGTCCAGACGCCCGGGTACATGAACCACTCCGTGTTCTTGTTCAGATCCGCCGGCGGCAACGCCTGCACGTACAGCTTCGCCATCGGCCCTCCCTCTCTGTCTGCCCGCTACCTTCCTCGCCGGACGCTGGGGGGAACGCAGGAGCGACGAGCTGCGCGTGTGTGGCTGTGTGCTGTGGCCTGTGACTGCGCAGCGGGGAGGGATTTATAGCGGCGGCAGGATCGGTGGGAGGAGGAACCCGGGGTGGGGGGTGCGGTTCTGGCTGGTCGTTCAAAGATGGGGGCGCAAAAATAACGAGGCGGTGGGAGGGACGGACGGGGTGGATAGAAGCGAAGAGGCGGAGAGGTTGGGTCGGGGCGAGAGCGAGAGGGCTCATGGGAGAAGAGGGAGGGGATCGATCGGGTCAAAGATGGAAGGACAGGGGTTTTTGGGTTCTGATGGGCCGGCCTCGCTTCTGGGACTACTGCTATATTGGACCGTATTTCGTCGGGGGCTGACGAATGGGGTGTCTTTGCCAGTTTATTCCCCTAGGTAGACTTCATAAAAAATTGTTTAAGGGTATGCTTTTTAATCACGATTTATAGTTTTTGACTACTATTTATTAATTTAATAAATAGTGAGTACCGAGGAAAGCTAAAAATAATAGACTGCTGAAAAGCAAAAAATATAGATTGCTCACGCGCAGCGCGTGCTCCTATTTGCTTGTATGAAATGTGGAAACTACGAAAGGTAATAGGGTCAGCGAATTTGCACATGCTCCGCCTCCTTACGCCGGGGGTTCAGTGCAGGCGTGGCTCACGCCGTCGCCCAGACGTCCATGAGTCCGCCGCCGCGTGCCAATGAAATAATCGTGCGGTCGGGAGGCGGTTTCTGTGTTTCGAAATTGCGTCTGGTCCTTGGTTCTCACAAAAGGTCTCTAAAATTTTTTGCCCTCACTTTGCGGGATGGCCCCGCGTTTGAAGCGCACACGGGTCCGGTTTTTACATCTGAGTCCTCGGTTTTCAAAAACCCTTTGTTTTTTTGAAATTCGTTTTGCCCCGATTTTTAAACAGATCCTTGTTTTTTTGCGAATGACCCCTTTGCCTTTTCCGAAAATACGTTTTTATCTCCGGTTTTTTTAAAAACTCCTCACAAATTGTCGTCTCTTTTATTTTGGTACACCATCTTTTTTATTTTTTTACGTACGATAACTGACGCGGCGTGGCGCCGTGCCTATAATTCTAGTTTCTACTAAACCAGGTAAGAACAATAATGTAGCTACGCTGAGCCACGCGACGCGACTTGTCAGCCGTGGCGGCAGGTGGGCTACTGGTACCGTGGTACCTGCGTGGCTTGGTGCGGCCGGCGCAGGACGCGCGTGGCCTACCGGTTTGGCAGGTGGGATGTGCTTGGCCTACGAGTCAGTTGAGTTTGAGATTGATTTCCCTTCTAAATAGATGTCTTCCGGCTTTCAGACTTTCAAAAAGTAAAGGTTATTTAGAAGAATTGGTTTCTTAAAATGATTTTTTTTCTTATTCTTTGTATTATCTATAGAGATATAACGGTTTTTTTATTTTTTTTTCTTTTTTTCTTCAATTTTTTAATTAAATACCTTAAAAAAATCTAACAGTCACTGTAAAAGATCAAAGCCATGCCACTTTAGAATAGGGGTTTAGATTCCGCTTATTTTGGTTTAAGCTTCTGGCTTTTGACTTCTGGTTTATTTTTCACTATTCCTAAATTTTATCCTTTTCTTGCTTTTTAGCTTTTTTTAAGTTTTTTGTAGTTCTTTTTCCCCGTATTCGTTTGCGTTGTCCGTGATAAGCTAACATATTTTTTTCTATTTTTAAAATTTTAAATTTTAGTTACACCAAATAAGTCACCATTAGGTACAATATAATTTTAAAAGCTACAATACAATTTCAACCATAAATCAGTTTATTTTTATCCAACCGAGCGGCACAGTTTGAGCATATTATATGGTGATGGGCAGATCCTTTTTCTTCTTCGGTTCGAGTCAAGCAGGCAGTCCTCGTATCCAGACGCGATGCCCTTTTGTTTTGTTCTGGCAGCCAAAGTCGTCGACCACATATATTTGATAAGAGTCAACAAGGGCCAGCGAAAAGAGACTAATCCAAGTCAAATTCTGGACTGGTTCCTAGAATTTGACTACCATCAAGCAAATATGCACTGATTGACAGTGGTTGGACTGCCATGTTCGGGGACAATTTCAGAGATACGACTGTTCGCCGTTAGTGCTCTCGTCTGATTCTCTCTTTTTTCCTTACTTTTGGGTCACCTGAAGGAAATCTGAGGTCTGGAGTTGTTCGTGTTAAATCGTGCTTGAACGAGCAATACTGGAGTGCAACATAGAACACAGAGAAGCTGGTCAGCAGGCAAGTTTTCACCAGATAATGCATTGAACACTCGTAATTACCGTTCCTTTTTCCCCACCATAAGGATCGAGGACAAGCTTTACTGCTATGTAACGTAGATGAGATCAAAAATTGTAGACACTATTACAAAATAAGCTATACTAAACACTATCACAAACAGTTTATGGAGAGCCGTTTATCCTGTAATTATCACAGATGATTTTCCAAGCGTAACGGTGTACTAATAATGAAACGCAACTATTACAGACGGTTCTTGTTAATAACCGTCTGTGATAGTTCACAGACGGTTATTAATACAAACTGTATGTGATAATTACATATATTATAGACGGTTTTTAATTAGACCGTATGTGATAATTCACAGACAGTTATTAATACGAACCGTCTGTGATAGTTGCGTATCACAGACGGCTTGTGGATGGAACCATCTGTAATATGTATTTGTACGCATAAATGGCGCTTCGTCTCCCACTTTCGACGAGCTAACCTCGCCATCGATATGGTCCTCCACAACAATGTTACATACCTACAAGAGGCTGGTTGTCGCTTGGAATACTTAGCCGAGGCGACGAGCGATCGAGTCAACCTTGCCGAGACCTTTCAAAAAAGGGAAGAGAGCATATGGGCTCAATTCGATTTGATTGTTGAGTCGGAGGGTGTTTGGGAGACACTCGAATGAGCGCGTCAGTGGGTGGACGCATTTCGCGTTTCGTTCGCTGATGATCCTGAACCGTCCGATGCTGACCACGTCGCCTACGACGTTTTGAAGATGGAGATATCATGCTATCTTCGTCACTAGAAAAACTTTGAAACAATTGGATTTCTATTTTTTTATCTTTTGTAAGAAGCGACTGGCCACGCTTTTTGGCCATATGTAAATTGAAGCAGTTAAATTTGTATTTACTGTCTTCTATATATGTAAATGGTTTCGCTATAACGACATGATCGACGACATTACTGACTAGTAAAAACCAACAAAGTAATACATATTTACTCTTGAGGCATTACTAAATTTGCATTTATGTATATGAGAATGTATCATATATATGTGAAATTGTATTTATGTATATATGAGAATGCATTTAGAACATTTATCACAGATGGTTCTATTTTAGAACCGTCTGTGATGTATATTTATAGACGGTTATTAATATAAACTATCCGTGATAATTACTTATCACAGACGGTTGTATGATCGAGGAAGCCGACTAGAGGGGGTGAATAGGCGGTCTAAAAATTTTCTTCAAATTAATACTAACAATTCAAGACCTTTTCTATTTGCCTAAATCAAGTAAACAATGCGAAAGCTAAATTCAAGTTGGTTTAGCTCAAATAGCACCTACAACTAATAAATTCGCCTAAGTGCACTAACAATTTTAGCATAGGTCAAGGTTTGCAATCATAGATATACATGCAATCAATTTAATTCTATGAATGTAAATTACTTGAATATAAATTAAGTGTAAAGAACAAACCACGATTGAGCAGTCCCACGGTCGGCACGGAGGCTAGAAACGAAATTTTTTTGATCCAAATGCTAGAATTGAAATTTTCGGTGTCTACAGTGCTACATATGTCAAAATTTTCCCCTTTTACGTACGTTTGGCCCGCCGGTACGCGAGCCGGCATCATTGCGTTGTTCACCTATCGTCGCCTTTGGTTGGCCTCTGTTATGTCGGGATCGGCGATACTGTGTTTGGTTCAACATTTTAGAGGAATGAGTGTCTTTGTTAATTCGGTACCCACCTCCGTCTTTTTTGAGGTTCATGTCAGAGCAGAAACAGCCATTTTATATGGACCATGATGAATGTATTATGTATAGTAGCTACGTACGTACATCTGTAGTTTAGGATTTGGTGTGACGCGCGTTGTTTGGATCTCGGCTCATGTAATGTGCGATTCGGGGTTGATGGTCCGTGATCATCAAACGTACTCCTGCGAGCAGCTCGGCCTAGAGGTGTTCATTGTTCGGACGTCAGAAGTCTGGTTTTGCAGTAGAAACCTTTGCCATTTTGTTGGTCCCAGCTCTAACACAAGTTAACTAATCGCACTCTTAAGTTATAGCCCATTACCTCAGGAAAAAAAGGTTCTCATCCATTGCTAGAGGCCCACAGCAGTACTCATGCACACGTCTCAAAAATGAATAAAACGTATTCGTAAACACAACCGCGTAAGCATGCGGCCCAGACATAGCCCATTGCATTATGTACCCTGGTGACAACAGCTATAGGTCTAAATATGCAACTGAAAGCCCATTTGAATTTCTATCATGAAGGCCCAGCAGATGTAGTTCGCATAAGGTGTTATAGCCAATGGGAAATTGGGAATGCCTCTCAAAAAAAAAAAAGGAAATGGAAAGGTTTCCTCTCAAAAGAAATTATAGGAGTTGGGCCTCTTTCCGCTGGTACTGCCTGGAATTTTCCTTTTCTACATCATTCTAGCTCGCACCACTCACATCCCCCCTGTGCACGAAACACATGCACACATATGATACAAGAATATTAAAGGAGTTGAGAATGGAACTCTCGACCTCCTTCTGCATAGCCTTACACTTTCATTGTTTGGCAGCACATGTGAATGCTGGAAGCTTCCTTTTGAATTGGACTCTCACCAATTTTCGACGAATCTCATTTGGAGCACTGCTCTTGTCGTGTTCTCCTCGGGTTAGTGCTGTGCTTTATGATTTTTCAATTCTAGCCGTTCGTAAAAAAAAAATACGGAAAGATATAGTTGTATGCGATTTTGATCAATATAGGTTGTCGTGGGATCCATATAATCAAGACTTTAAAACTTTGACCGGTAATATATATTAAAGCATAAAACTAATACCATTAGATGTGTCCTACAAAATACTATTACAATATATTATTTTACTAATATATTATGATACAAAACTGTAGACGAAGTTTTGTATTGAAGATTGTAAAAAGTAATAACATCTATATTTGTGAACAGAGTGAGTAGCATCGGCCGCAACAACCATTTAAAAACGGTTAAAGTTGCCAAAGAAAAATACTTATACTTCAACATGGCATCTCATGCTAATCTAGGCTCAATTAATCCTGGTTAGAACTATACGTCCCTTAGCAGCGCACACCCGCACCTGCTGAAAAATGGTTCTTCAAGCTCTGCAAAACTTCGTCTGTAAAAGGGTTGTGTCCCTAAATGTCTCACTACGAAACGGTGACATAGTATCCAGGAAAATTCAATGGGACTTGCGTAACCGGAACGACGCTCTCTTTCGGCGAACGGGGGCGGCGGCGTGACCACTTTCGGCCGTGCGCCACCCACCGGAGGGGAAGGCCAGATTCGGTCGCCGTCAAGCTGACGCCTGCTGTTGGACTCCCGCCGCTCACAACAACGTACGTACGACATGTAGTATTTGGTCGTGCCACTTTCATGTGATAGGAGACTTGGCCTTTCAACCATCCTACCGATCGAGCCCTACCATGATAGCGACTTTACACGACGATAAGTGCTCTCTCCTACGCTCCCCAACCATCCGTCGAGGCTGCGGCCGCTTTAATCGAGTCATAAAAAAATTGCGGGACGTGGAAAGGCTCCGTAACCACATAATAATTAGGTTGGGTTGATGCCTTATGTCCTTTTTTTTCCTTTCTACGGAGAGAGGAGGCTGGGTGACGATGACCTAATTCTGCCATTTGTAATGAAGATTTTTCTTGAGAGCAATCTATAGCAAGACTGTAACCAAAATCTACGTTGCACGAATCTTAAAGAAGCACCATTAGTACTTGTAGAAAAAAAATAGAATTACCAGAATAATTGTCGGATGTATTGCTTGAGGCTCGAAGGGCGTATATATAGAGTATAATATGACTTGGAGATCAAGTCAATCTGTTACAGATATGAAAGCTTACTAGAGATATAGAAGGAACCATATTGGATACAAATCATCCTAATTGATTCTATTCTATCTCTTATAATGTTGCTAAATATGTACTCTAACATCCCCTCATTCGACGGCAACACCCATGGTGAAAATCCAGGACTGTTCATTACGAGTAAATTAACCATTGGTGATACCATGTTCATAAATCAACTTGCCCAACAGCTCGGTTTTTTCTTTAGACCTCCCAGCATCCTCACTTCCCCCTCCAAGGCAAAGCAATGGAAAACATCTGCGTTGATGCCCACAGCGCTCCAGGAAGACTTTCCAGACATCAAAGTTTACCATCGTCAAACAATCGCATATTAACATTTGGCCTCCGTGGTGTTCCAACATGCATGCTCGGCCAGTGGCTAAGCTGTGGTAGCTCAGCTCGTTAACCAAAATTGGAATTGGTGAAGACAAGCTGAAAAGGGCAAGACATGCACGAATTCCATGGGGCATTCGGTTCTTGTCACCCTGGACCGGTGGTCAGCCCGGTGTTTGACACGTCAAAAAAAAATGGTCCAAAATTGCAATGGTGGTGAGCGAGACCAACTTTGAGGTGACGCACTAAGGAATGCTGTAATGTAAGATGTAACGCCAGGCCTCTTCCTGCCTCCAATTTATTATCTTTTGATCTTTATGTAAAGTTTGAAGAAAACTAGCTTAACAGTGGTGGCCTCATAGTGGTATATACGTACAATCAAACTCCTCCTTTCAAACTATATTCCAATTTCTGTGTATGGGAGCAACATGTAAAGGTTGAAGGGTTTCAAATCACTCATGGTAAATGAAGCCAAAAGAAAAGAGAACAATGCTTCCTCGTAACATCCTGGCACCTTGGATTCTATAGGAAAAAGTGATGCGTTCATCGATCGTATGGATTACCTCGCCTTGTTTCACCTGACGATGTGGTATCTACATCCGCCGTCTTGTGTATTGTAATATCCTTCATCCGATCTTACTAAGTAACCCTGTAGAAGATCATGTCTCCTACTGCTGAACAACTGGTCTACTTTTCAATCTTGAACTTTGCTATCGGTTCGATTTTCAATCTTAAACTATGAAATTGTCCACTTTACAAACTCAAACTCTCAAAGCCATCTAAAACACAACCCTCGCCTTAAACCACAGTGATTTTCAATGACGTGGATGCCACCTCACCCAACATAACATCTAACAAATCAACAAACAAAAAAAAAGATGGAGAGGACCACACATGTCTTTCCCTCCCTATCTTCCTCTTCCTCGCTCCCTCCCCCATCTTCTTCTCTCCCCTCTCTCTCCTGCACCTGGTGGCACGCTGCCATCGAACTGTGGCATCCTTCTCCTCGCATCATGGAGCACAAGCCAACATGGTTGTGGGTCTTGGAGAGGGGGTTGGGGGTGTCACGGGTGATGGTTCACTAGGAGGGAGACAGAGGACACCGTCTGGGAGCCACTGTGTTGGGCGGAGGTGCATAGGTCACTAGCGATGTGCTGGCTGTAGCACCGAGCACCCAGGAACACGACGTCGGAGGTCTGTGCGGCCACGGTGAGACCAATTGTGTACCAGCGTCACACGCGATATGCGTAGTGGTGATGCTAGCAGCAAGGGGTAACGAATGGCCGATGCGGACACACCATTAGGAGAGTCGGTATGAGGCCAATGATGGTGGTCGTAGCCATCATCAGAAGAGTGTCAGCGCTCGACATCGACAACCGGCAAGGCAAGATGCTGCTATGTGTGGTAAGGTAAAGCCGATGTCAGATGTGTTGGTGGGAGACTAACAAAGATGCATGAGTCGCGTAAGAAGGATGCTGAGTGTGTCAAGATGCTGTTGAATGCGGCAAGAAGAGAGGACCACTGTGTGCGGTAAGACAGTGTGGTTGAACGCATCGAAGATTGACAACAAGATTAGGGGTTGATTGTTGGGACTAATCTTGTTGTTGTGTGTAGTCGGTATGTCCGAGTATTGTGTAGTCGGTGTGTTTGAGTATTGTGTAATCATGTGTCGACTACTCGTGTGTTCAAGTATTGTGTAGTAGGTGTGTCCAAGGACTGTGTAGTCAAAGCCATGGTTGTAGCATGGTCGAGCAACCGTGATCGAATAGCCGTGGTGGAAGGACTCGAAGATGTTCAGGTCTGTGTGCGGTCGTTGACACGGTCAGATAGTAGTATATTTGTATGTACCGATCGTGTCCACCAAACTATGAGCTGGTTAGTGGAACAAGTTGTACGCTGAGTGCGAGTTGTGCGGATCGTGGTCGGAAGACTCAGGCATTTTTGTTAGTCTGTTTTGTGTGTAAACTGAGACTATAAATACAACAGAAAAATAGAAAAGTTGTACAACATTACGCAGCAGAAAAACCCTTGTGTGTCTTGAGTTGATTTAGAGTGTTCGTGTGTATTATGAACACATTGTGTGTGCATTTTGATCCGTGTCTGGGACAACAAGGACGGCTTCGTCACGGAGGCACGGACAACAAATCTGGTGGCGTGTGGGTAGCAGGACGGCTTCATTGGCTAGCTGGTTCGGTCAGCTCCCATGTTTATTTTCTATCGTCGGTTCCTTAGCGTCATGCCCTCCATCGGGCTTCTTCATTAGCTCCGGCCGATGTGGGGAGAAGGCGCAACTGGATCTGGAGAAGGTGTATGAGCGGTGGTGCCGGCAAGGTCTGTCCTGGCTCATGTCGATGCTGGACTTGGAGAAGAGGGGGAGGAGACGGAGGGATGAGAGGGAGGAGGGAGAGATGAGTGAGAATGGGAGGAAGAAGAAAGGAGATGAGTGGATGACATGTGGGCCCTGTAAATATTTTTTTGGTTTTATTTGCTGAGTGGATGCCATGTCATCGGAAACGAGTTTACGTGTCAAAACTATTGACATGTAAGCACCACATCAGATGAAACCACTATGGTTTGGGTGGGGGTGGGGGTAAAATAGACGGTTTTGTTGGTTCAAGGTTTTGATTAAGATGGTTTCAGAGTTCAGTATTGAAATACGAACTGAGGCCAAAATTCAGGCTCTATTTCAAAGTATTGTAGCTATTGGCTAAAATTACACTGTAGCAGCTGTTAGTTTTTTCTGAGGTATTGAATTACAGAAAAATAGAAAAAAAATGAAAAACATCGTTCTATCTCCATAGATAATAATAAAATAAAATAAAATAAAAATTTATGTTAAAAAACCAACACGTTCTAAACTATCTTTGAATTATGAAAATCAGAAACCATCACTATTTGACGGAGCCATTGTTACACAGCAGAGAGTGCGGACTATGTGGAAGTGTCCCATGCCGCGGCCATTGCAATCCTCTTTACCACTAGCCCTCCACTCCATACATATCCATCCACATACATCGATCCATCACTAGAGATTTCAAGTACAAGAGGGTACGTTTCTTCTTGGCTTTCCAAGGCCTAATCAAACTTCTAATACGCCCCGCAGGATTCCGCACAGGAGAGGCCGGCCACGTCCGCTGCAGCTCGCCCGTCGCGTGGCCTCCGAAAAAATCGTACGGTCGGGGAGGTACTTTCCTGCGCTTTTCTGAAATTGCGTACAGGTCATTCGTTCTCGCGAAAAGGTGCCTGAATTTTTTTGGCCCTCCGTTTTGCAGGATGGCCCCTCGCGTTTTCGGAAATTGCACACGGGTCCTCGTTTATTTATGTACAGGTCCCCCCGCAGTTTTTTTATTTACGTACAGGTCCTCGCTTTTTTACAAAAAAAATCCTTTACCTTTTTCGAAAATACGCATATACCCTTAGATTTTTTTAAATAATTCCTCGCGATTACGGTTGGCGGCGTGCGCCACGCCCTCTGAGGCTAGTAGCTTATATCATGTCTGGCATCTGGATTTTCTAGTTATACCAAGGAGATACTCCGTTCCAGCCATTACATGTTGTCACAACTACTTTACCACGATTTCAACCTATTTTAGACTAAACCACGATTAAAACCCGAAAAATGGCAATGGGATCACAAAGAAGACGACCTAAAGATCGCGCAGTGAGTGAGTGCGCACGACAGCAACCGTCAATTAAACCCTTGTGCGCTTACCAAACTAGCTTTACATAATCCGCGGGACAAATGCTCTGATAAGAGATTAGAGGAGGATACATTAGCAACTTTTTTTGCGTCGTGATGGACTACGCGTACACACGTTCTGATAGTTTTGACACTACGGTGAGCGATGCGAAAACGCGGTGCAGCGCCGACGTGTCAATGCGTCGTCATTTCTGAAGCTCCACGTAGGAGGTATTGGCGTGACGAGGCTCGATCGCCAGGTTTGCGGGCGAGGGCTAGCCGTGATGTAGACTTAGATTTGTTGGGATTGACTACTTGAGGTAGAGATTAGTAAGTCTAAGCGATAAGTCTGACCTAACGAGTAGTGCATGTAGTGGGTCCCGCCTCTAGTTGCGTGCATGGAAATAGGGGTGGACAAAAAGCTCGAGGCTTAGCACGTTGTTGGCTCGGCTCAGTTCGTAGCATAAATTAGCCGAGCCGAGCTAGGATTTCAACTCGGCTGCATAATGAGCCGAGCTCGAGCTGGCTCGCAAGCCACTTGTCGACTCGGCAGGCTCGAGCGGCTCAGCGCTCCAGCCCAATTGCTCACCCCTAACCCCAGCCCAACTCCATATCCCCACGGATGACTGTGAAGACTCACGAAACATTGATCACCCTAGAGGTGGTAGTAGCTTGATCGTCGGAAGGCAAGCAACCAAGCACACCAGCAACACCGCGGATGGTGCCGCACCTCGTCGTCGCCGTCGCCTCCACCCTTTGCCATCCCTTCCCATCGGCTTCCCGTCCAACTAGGCCTCCCCATCACCATGCGCCTCCGCCTCCCTATCGTCGTCCGAGGAGGAGCAACGCCTTCACGAGCTCCTAGAGGCCAAGGCCGATGTGTCCGAGCGCGCACGAGAGACTTCGAGGCCACTAAGCGCCGATGGCTCAGGGCCACCACTGCGTGCGCAACAAAGAAGGCAACCACGGCTGCTGCTGCGAAAGAGGCGGCGACGGTTCATGAAGCTTCCTCACAATCCCTTCATGAAGCTTCCTCCCAATCCCGAGGAAGTACAAACCTAGAGCCACACACTCCACGGAATTTTCGTGATAGTTGTGAATCGATGGATGATTACTAACGAGCCTAACTAGCCGAGCTCGAGCTTCCTACGAGCCGAGTTGAGCTACCTTTTCAGCTCGTTAGCCTAACGAGCCATTTCCTAACGAGCTTTAGCGAGATGAGCCGAGCCACCGACATTCACCCCTAGATGGAAACATGCAACAATAGTCCGTGCTTTCTTGAACTTATCATTTCTACGTGATCCACAAGTCTAGAAGATGCAAGCTTTCGCCCTATTTTTGCTTTTCGATAGATTTTCATTTCTCTCGATAATCATTATTTATTAAACTAATTAGCATGGTGGCCCGCACATCTGCACGGGTATCATCCAAAAAAGAAACTACATCCAAAAAATAAAATGTTGAAAATCACATGGAGGAATTAAAATATTAGAATTTTAGAGCGTTATCAATTTGATTTAATTTTTATATTTACATAATTGGTTTTATTTATGATATTAATGTATAATAGTACATGTTGAAACAAAGGATATATATTATTTTTTGAAGGAAATACTTGTTCTTTATTATTTTTAATCGGCATCTCTAATAATAGAGATAATAGTTGTATCTATATTAATACAATTAAAAGAATACAAATTATAATGGATATTATAGGTAAGTTTGTTCCTGTGCGTGGATCGCTTGAGTTCAATTCTATCTTTAGCATCTCGCGTCTTAATTTCATACAAGAGTTCCCCAACTATACATACATGCATATCACGGTGTAAATCAATTTCATTTGCACTTTCATAAATTAGGAAAAAATATTAGTTATGATTTATTAATCATAAAAAGGGTCCACCTAATTAAGAGTTAGATACTTTTTTGTAGAATTTCTAGCAATTATTCTCATTTATCAGGTAACATCCATTGGTTATGGATTGCTACACATAATTAGGGTACACCAAATTAAAGGCAAGATGTTTCTTTTTATTTTTGGGAGAATTTCTACAATTTTTCTCTTTTCAGTCAGCTGATGTAATCAACCATCCTATGCTTTTATTGTATGATAGATAACACCCAACGATTGATATAGTTCAACTTGAATTAGAATCTACCACATCGATAGCGATTCTAAAAAAAATCAAAGTTATGAAACACACATTGTTGGTAAGTGTGCATATAGAATAGATCTACAATCACCATCGATGTTTACATGCGAAGATCAAACAGGATCGCCTTCTTCTTTTATTCAAGTAAATATGCATGCATGTAGATAGAAATCTCCACGTGCATGTGGCTTACCTAATTCATTGCTTGTTGATTTCCTCTTACATACGTATATATATTGGAGTTTTGATCATGCATGAATATGAAAATAGCACTTAGCTTCGATCCGCATTGCATCTATGCGTACATGAGTTGGATTCAATTGCATGCATGGCTCGACGGTAGGAAGCTTCGCACGGTCTTCATCTGCTTAGGTTATGGATCACGTCTCGCATATCGATATGGTTTCGACGTCGCCGTAGGGTGGGTCGTGGTCGCGTTGAGTTTGAATTGTATTTGATATGAACTTTTCTTTTAATTTAAGTCGTTATAATTTGGGTCCACCAAAGTAAAGGATGGATGTTTTTTTTTGTGAGAATTTCTAGTATATTTTTCTTTTTTCTCAGCAACTTTAAAAAACATGTTATCAACTTTTAATAATAAATAGATAAGTCATAATTAAAAGGCTATAAATCATAACCCAAAAAATATATCCTTTTTGACAATGAGATTACGGGCATGTTTAGTCGATATCCACCCTTTATCGTATTTTTCTAAGTATAATGATGTCCTCTATATGGATAGGATTTGTATTGAACTTTGCAAAAAGTCATAAAGGTATGCTTACGTGGTACATCCGCCCCTGTTTAACATTGCCAGTGGCATGACGGATGGAGAATTTTGGTTAGATTTAGCACAGTTTATCACACAAATATTCAATTTAGACCCCAAATCACCGTAATTCTATTTGTAGCACCCTCCATGAGCGTGGGACTACGGAGTGCGACACGTCCGTAGTGGTGCGGTCGAGGCGCATGACTCAAACCGTATATCCGGTCGGGGCGCATGACTCAAACCGTATCTTGGACACGGCGTGGTCGTCTAAGCTGTGATCGTGGTTGTAAGGCATGGTCGTATGGCGTGCTCGTAGTCATAAAGCGTGGTCGTGGTCGTAAGTTGTGGTCGTAAGCCATGTTCGCGGCGTGATCGAAGCCGTGGTCGTAAGCCATGGTTTACGACCATGCTAACGAGGACGGTTTGATTCATGCACTCCCGACCGCACGGTTTGAGTCATGCATTCCCCGACCGCACCATTGCACACGTGTCCAACTCGCGTAGTCCCGTGCTCGGGAGGGCTACAAATGGAATTATGGTGATTCGAGGCTAAATTTGGTATTCGTGTGACAAGCGATGATAAATCGACCGGCGCTCACGAATAGAAGGTTAATTGCACTTGCCAGAGACGGTCCGTCATCGGGGTCAAAGCGCACGGAGACGACTCATCTAGCGTAACCCCTCGTCTATACAAGGGATGGCAATTGAACGGGACTCGGGCGGTTCCACACCTCGTTATGATCCCATGAAGCTTCACCGTCCCACCAAAAAGCTTGGCGGGGCAATGCGCCCGTGCCTGTCTCCGTGGAGATCTCTACAGGATTAAAAAAGTATATATATATATATATATATATATATATATATTTAAATGTTAATGTAGCTTTATTAATTATGTTATATACTTTTATGAAAATATAGCTTCAAAACATAAACCATAATGTATAAATGCACATTTTGTCTAAATATATAAAAAGAAATACATATTCTATATTAAAATCTATATTATATAAATAAAATAATATATTTTTATTTTTTGACGGTCCCATGGGGTTCCTTGCCCCGCCTCGCCAACTAACAGGCCCGCACCGTGACCCTATGGGGAGTCCCCCCCCCCATGTGTAAAATTGCCATCCCTAGTCCATGACATCGCTCTTCTTCGGACCATCAATTCAAAGGGTCATAAACACCTCACAGCGACCTAGAGATCAGGTGTGGGCTTGTTCATATTGATTGTGGTTAATAACCGCTGGCTATGGTGGTGCTTTTGGTGAAACTAAATAGTAGTGGTGAAAAACTAACTTTTAGAATGAGTAGATGAGTGGTGGGGAAAGTGAGGGAGATACATGCGAGATGGAAGCGAGAAGAGTGAAGTGCGTGATGCGCCTGTAACCCCTACTTTATCCCGGGCGAGAGGAGTAGAGAAGTCGGTGTTCATACTAACTTTTAGCTTATCTAAACATGAAAGAAGAAGAAGTCAATATGAGCAGACACAAAGTCAACACGGGAACAAGAGAACTACGGTCTGTTTTTTTCTGTTTGCTTGTCTACACTACTACAAAATGGTCATCACGAAAGTTTTCTAAATCGTCGAATTTATGGACCGGTGATAATCGGAGGTTATCACAGATCGTTTGTGAGCCGTCTGTGATAAATACAACATGACGGTTTGTAACTAGAACCGCTCGTGATACTCTAACATCACAAACGCTCAAAGTAAAAAACCATCTGTGATGCTCTAGCATCACAGACTGCTCGAAGTAGAAATCATCTGTGATACTCTAACATCACAGATGGTTTTAACTACCAACCATCTTTGATGGGCGAGTATCACAGACAGTTGTAATATAGAACCATTTGTGATAGTTCTTCATAGACAGTTTATACCATAAAACCATTTGTGATAGTTCATACTATACCTAAATTTTTCTATTTTTGGTCTAGTCTCAAGAAATGTTAGCTATGCCCTTTGAAAACAAGCAAACACAAAGAACACATTCCATTAGAATCCACCATTACTGACATCACAAGATAATAAGCGGGTTACACATCGAACACAGCAAGAACATGGCAAGAACACATCATAAGCCTATGAACCCAACTCTTAAATATGGCAAGAATACATCTCCTAATCCTATGTACCCAACTCTTAAACATGGCAAGAACACATCTCCTAATCCTATGAACTCATGACAAAAACATAGAAGAATGAGAGATCCTAGCAGTAGGCTAGCTGGATGTCCTTGACTCGACTTGAGCACCATCTTGGTAGCTAGCGGCTTCCTCGGTGCCTTGCGGCAAGGAGAGGTGGTGGTGGCGTTGAGCACCATCTTGGTAGCTAGCGGCTTCCTCGGTGCCTTGCAGCGAAAGAGAGGTGGTGGTGGCGTCACCTTTGTGTCACGATGGTGAGACTGCGCAAGACACTCTTACGACACTTACGACAAGAGTGTGTTGTGCAGTCGATTGTGGTGTCACAACAGAGGTGCTAGCTCACGGTGGTAGTCGGCGTCGTCAAAGAACAAGCTAGAAGTGGATGAACTATCTAGGAGTAGTCGGTAGAACTCACGCATCTCGGAGTGAAAGGGAGAGGGGGAGTAATTAATAAAGAGCGAGAGATGGGAGGAATCGGTACCTACCATTCGATCTAGAGAGAATGGATGTGTGAGATCCGAATCCTAGAGGAGATGCCACGGATCGCGATCGATCTCCTTCCTCGCTTGGCCTAAGCAAGAACGGGTCCCTCTTCGCCAGCAGCAGGGGGACTTCAACGTAGGATGAGGTGCTGCTGGACAAGATGGAGGCACAAAGGAGCTGGCCAAAGGAGGAGAGGAGGTGGCGGCCACAAAAGAAGAAAATGGGAGGAAAATTGGGGGCGGTGGCTAGGGTTTGGGGGGAGGGGTGCCTTCCCCCTATGGCCGGCCACCACTTGGGCTAAAGCCCAAGCCCAGGTTGCTGGGGTTTTGCAGAAATCCCCCCTCTAAAATCCATGTTAAACTCTTTTCTATCTAGTCCTTCTTCCCAATTAATCTATTCTCTCTCGAATCACATTTGGGGTATTACATTCTAACCCCCTTAAATGGAATTCGACCATGCTTATGCCAAGGTATAATCACAGCTAATACATAATCATATTAACACGCACCTGTTGTGAATAATTCTGGATATTATTCACGCATGCGAGATTCCAATTCCCAAGTGGCTCTCTCTGCTCTGCTGCGACTAAAGCACCTTCTCCGCATTGACCCTCGAGAAGAAGCATTTGTCACCGGTGATGACGCAGGCGGCTCCCATTTGATAATACCGGTGGGATTCCGCCTACAAACCAATGTCTTGTGTCCTCCCGACCACGGTGGCGGCAAGCATCCCACCGGGTAAAATCAAGCACGATGTTCATTACCACACTTAAAACATTTCATACCTTCACCTGGGACCGGACGCATCATAGGAGCACTTGCTGACTATCGATAGCGAGAGGATGCCTATGGCTTGGTGAACCTAGACTTGAAGGAATTATGCGGACCCTTGAACTTCATAGAAACTGGCTTCAGTGATGGCCCACTTCCTCCCGAGACTCTTCTTGACGCCACCAAGACCCTCGAAAACCATGGTACCTCCTGTGCCCAACAACAAACCATGGTACCTCCTGACTCAAAGATCTCTTCCCTAAGATGCATCTCTAGCTACATGCCCTCGGCTTGCTCTACCAGGGAGCTAAAATCACGCAGCCCCAATGCCCCAACACTTGACGAAATTCCTGCCTGAGCCCTCTGCGAAACCTTTTAGCCTTCTCCACCTCATTGTTGGCCACAGCTGGAACGAAGCGAATTAAGTTATTGAAACCCACTTCATACTCTGACACCGACATCTTACCCTGCTTGAAACTGTTCAATGATACCTCCATCCTTTCCACATATGAGGCATGATAAAACCTCCTCCTGAATTGCTCTACAAACAGTTCCTAAGTTCTTGGTCCTCAGGCGTTAGTTCTAGTGACGATGATTCAAATAAATACTAAACGCAAAAAATTAGGCAGGTAACCCTCACCGGATGGCGGTGCCTCTCGCCGCCTCACCGGACGGCAGCCTACCGCCGCCCCCCATTGGGTGGCGGTGACCGCTGTCGCTAGCGGGCGGCGGCGCTGCCGCCGGTGGTCTCGCCCGGACGGTAGAAGTGCTATTTTACAAATATGATACGATATAGTTAGTTTTGTAAATATTATGCGCAACAGTACCAAAATCCGGTTTTATCTGGTGGGCACAATACATACAATACGGTGGTACACTACGGTGAAATACGTGTTTGTTTCCATCTCCAATGGTTGGATGGTACATTTCAGTGGTGAGGACAGTGATCATAGGTGCATGCATATGTGGTCAAACCACTTTCAGTACTTGGGAATGACTGACAAAGAACCAAACCACCAAAGTTTTTTTTCTTTGAAGGAAATGAATAAAAGTTTTGGATAGAGAGAAAGCAACGTTCGAGCCATACGCGTGTATGTGCGTGAGGTGCATGAGAGAAAGTGTGTGCGTGAGGTACATGCGATTCATGTCACGCGTTGAATATTATTGTTTTATCTTTAGGTGGTGCCATCTTCGGTTTCTTTCAACTTCTCCAAAAAGGAGACGTAGATGCAAATTAAAAGACTTTAGACTATAAATACAGAGAGAAGGCTATTTATTATATATCAAGGAATATACTAATAAAGAAGAGTTGCTCTCTACATATTATGTTTATTGTCCTATTTTTGTGTAGATTAATCTGAGATCACCGCCCTGGAAGTGAATCGATGGATGATTACTAACGAGCCTAACTAGCCGAGCTCGAGCTTCCTACGAGCCGAGTTGAGCTACCTTTTCAGCTCGTTAGCCTAACGAGCCATTTCCCTAACGAGCTTTAGCGAGCGGAGCTGAGCCAGCTCGACATTCACCCCTAGATGGAAACATGCAACAATAGCTGGTGCGCCTGCTGAACTTATCATTTCTACGTGATCCACAAGTCTAGAAGATGCAAGCTTTCGGCCCTATTTTTTGCTTTTCGATAGATTTTCATTTCTCTCGATAATCATTATTTATTAAACTAATTAGCATGGTGGCCGCACATCTGCACGGGTATCATCCAAAAAGAAACTACATCCAAAAAATAAAATGTTGAAAATCACATGGAGGAATTAAAATATTAGAATTTTAGAGCGTTATCAATTTGATTTAATTTCCATATTTATATAATTGGTTTCAATTATAATATTAATGTATAGCAGTATATGTTAAAACAAAGGATATATATTATATTTTTGGGAGGAAATACTTGTTCTTTACAATTTTTAATCAGCATCTCTAATAATAGAGATAATAGTTGTATCTATATTAACACAATTAAAAGAATACAAATTATAATGGATGTTATAGGTGAGTTTGTTCCTGTGCGTGGATCGCTTGAGTTCAATTCTATCTCTAGCATCTCGCGTCTTAATTTCATACAAGAGTTCCCCAACTATACATACATGCATATCACGTGTAAATCAATTTCATTTGCACTTTCATAAATTAGGAAAAATATTAGTTATGATTTATTAATCATAAAAAGGGTCCACCTAATTAAGAGTTAGATACTTTTTTGTAGAATTTCTATCAATTATTCTTATTTATTGGGTAACATCCATTGGTTATGGATTTCTACACATAATTAGAGTATACCAAATTAAAGGCAAGATGTTTCTTTTTTATTTTTGGGAGAATTTCTATAATTTTTCTCTTTTCAGTCAACTAATGTAATCAACCATCCTATGCTTTTAATGTACGATAGATAACATATAACGATTGATATAGTTCAACTTGAATTAGAATCTACCACATCGATAGCGATTATAAAAAAAATCAAAGTTATGAAACATACATTGTTGGTAAGTGTGCATATAGAATAGATCTACAATCACCATCGATGTTTACATGCAGAAGATCAAACAGGATCGCCTTCTTCTTTTTATTCAAGTAAATATGCATGCATGTAGATAGAAATCTCCACGTGCATGTGGCTTACCTAATTCATTGCTTGTTGATTTCCTCTTACATACGTATATATATTGGAGTTTTGATCATGCATGAATATGAAAATAGCACTTAGCTTCGATCCGCATTGCATCTATGCGTACATGAGTTGGATTCAATTGCATGCATGGCTCGACGGTAGGAAGCTTCGCACGGTCTTCATCTGCTTAGGTTATGGATCACGTCTCGCATATCGATATGGTTTCGACGTCAGCGAGGGTGGGTCTGTGGTCGCGGTTGAGTTTGAATTGTATTTGATATGAACTTTTTCTTTTAATTTAAGTCGTTATAATTTGGGTCCACCAAAGTAAAGGATGGATGTTTTTTTTTGTGAGAATTTCTAGTATATTTTCTTTTCTCAAGAACTTTAAAAACATGTTATCAACTTTTAATAATAAATAGATAAGTCATAATTAAAAGGCTATAAATCATAACCCAAAAAATATATCCTTTTTGACAATGAGATTACGGGCATGTTTAGTCGATATCCACCCTTTATCGTATTTTTCTAAGTATAATGATGTCCTCTATATGGATAGGATTTGTATTGAACTTTGCAAAAAGTCATAAAGGTATGCTTACGTGGTACATCCGCCCCTGTTTAACATTGCCAGTGGCATGACGGATGGAGAATTTTGGTTAGATTTAGCACAGTTTATCACACAAATATTCAATTTAGACCCCAAATCACCGTAATTCTATTTGTAGCACCCTCCATGAGCGTGGGACTACGGAGTGCGACACGTCCGTAGTGGTGCGGTCGAGGAGCGATGACTCAAACCGTATATCCAGTCGGGGAGCGCATGACTCAAACCGTATACTGGACCTGAGCGTGGTCGTCTAAGCTGTGATCGTGGTTGTAAGGCATGGTCGTATGGCGTGCTCGTAGTCATAAAGCGTGGTCGTGGTCGTAAGTTGTGGTCGTAAGCCATGTTCGCGAGCGTGATCGTAAGCCGTGGTCGTAAGCCATGGTTTACGACCATGCTAACGAGGACGGTTTGATTCATGCACTCCCCGACCGCACGGTTTGAGTCATGCATTCCCCGACCGCACCATTGCACACGTGTCCAACTCGCGTAGTCCCGTGCTCGGGAGGGGGGCTACAAATGGAATTATGGTGATTCGGAGGCTAAATTTGGTATTCGTGTGACAAACAGTGATAAATCTGACCAGCGCTCACGAATAGAAGGTTAATTGCACTGCCAGGAGACAGGTCCGTCATCGGGGGTCAAACGCACAGAGACGACTCATCTAGCGTAACCCCTCGTCTATACAAGGGATGGCAATTGAACGGGACTCGGGGCGGTTCCACACCCTCGTTATGATCCCCATGAAGCTTCACCCGTCCCACCGCAAAGCTTGACGGGCAATGCGCCCGTGCCCGCCTCCGTGGAGATCTCTCAGGATTAAAAGTATATATATATATATATATATATATATATATATATTAAAATGTTAATGTAGCTTTATTAATTATGTTATATACTTTTATGAAAATATAGCTTCAAAACATAAACCATAATGTATAAATGCACATTTTGTCTAAATATATAAAAAGAAATACATATTCTATATTAAAATCTATATTATATAAATAAAATAATATATTTTTATTTTTGACGGTCCCATGGGGTTCCTTGCCCCGCCTCGCTAACTAACAGGCCCCCGCCCGTGACCCTATGGGGAGTCCCCACCCCATGTGTAAAATTGCCATCCCTAGTCTGTACATCTGCTCTCTTCTTCAGACCATCAATTCAAAGGGTCATAAACACCTCACAGCGACCTAGAGATCAGCTGTGGGCTTGTTCATATTGATTGTGGTTAATAACCGTTGGCTATGGCTGGTGCTTTTGACTGAAACTAAATAGTAGTGGCTGAAAAAACTAACTTTTAGAATGAGTAGATGAGTGGTGGGGAAAGTGAGGGAGAGATACATGCGCGAGATGGAAGCGAGAAGAGTGAAGTGCGTGATGCGCCTGTAACCCCCTACTTTATCCCAGAGCGAGAGGAGTAGAGAAGTCGGGTGTTCATACTAACTTTTAGCTTATCTAAACATGAAACAGAAGAAGAAGTCAATATGAACAGACACAAAGTCAACACGGGAACAAGAGAACTACGGTCGGTGTTTTTCCTGTTTGCTTGTCTACACTACTACAAAAATGGTCATCACAGAAAGTTTTCTAAATCGTCTGAATTTATGGACCAGTGATAATCGGAGGTTATCACAGACTGTTTGTGAGCCGTCTGTGATAAATACAACACAGACGGTTTGTAACTAGAACCGTCGTGATACTCTAACATCACAAACGCTCAAAGTAAAAAACCATCTGTGATGCTCTAGCATCACGGGCGCTCAAGTAGAAATCATCGTGATACTCTAACATCACGGATGGTTTTAACTACCAACCATCTTTGATGGGCGAGTATCCTGAGCAGTTGTAATATAGAACCATTTGTGATAGTTCTTCATAGACAGTTTATACCATAAAACCATTTGTGATAGTTCATACTATACCTAAATTTTTCTATTTTTGGTCTAGTCTCAAGAAATGTTAGCTATGCCCTTTGAAAACAAGCAAACACAGCAACACATTCCATTAGAATCCACCATTACAGCATCACAAGATAATAAGCAGGTTACACATCGAACACAGCAAGAACATGGCAAGAACACATCATAAGCCTATGAACCCAACTCTTAAATATGGCAAGAATACATCTCCTAATCCTATGTACCCAACTCTTAAACATGGCAAGAACACATCTCCTAATCCTATGAACTCATGACAAAAACATAGAAGAATGAGAGATCCTAGCAGCGCGCTAGCTGGATGTCCTTGACTCTGACTTGAGCACCATCTTGGTAGCTAGCGGCTTCCTCGGTGCCTTGCAGCGAAGGAGAGGTGGTGGTGGCGTTGAGCACCATCTTGGTAGCTAGCGGCTTCCTCGGTGCCTTGCGGCGAAAGAGAGGTGGTGGTGGCGTCACCTTTGTGTCACGATGGTGAGCTGCAAGAAGACACTCTTACGACACTTACGACAAGAGTGTGTTGTGCGATCGATTGTGGTGTCAACAGAGGTGCTAGCTCACGGTGGTAGTCGGCGTCGTCAAAGAACAAGCTAGAAGTGGATGAACTATCTAGGAGTAGTCGGTAGAACTCACGATCTCGGAGTGAAAGGGAGAGGGGAGTAATTAATAAAGAGCGAGAGATGGGAGGAATCGGTACCTACCATTCGATACAGAGAGAATGGATGTGTGAGATCTGAATCCTAGAGGAGATGCCACAGATCGGCGATCGATCTCCTTCCTCCGCTTGGCGGCGAGAACGGGTCCCTCTTCGCCCGCAGGGGGACTTCAACGTAGGATGAGGTCTTCTTGGACAAGATGGAGGCACAAAGGAGGCGGCCAAAGGAGGAGAGGAGGTGGCGGCCACAAAGAAGAAAATGGGAGGAAAATTGGGGCGGTGGCTGGGGTTTGGGGAGGGTGCCTTCCCTATGGTCAAGCCACCACTTGGCTAAAGCCCAAGCCCGAGTTCTTGGGGTTTTGTAAATCCCCTCTAAAATCCATGTTAAACTCTTTTCTATCTAGTCCTTCTTCCCAATTAATCTATTCTCTCGAATCACATTTGGGGTATTACATTCTAACCCCCTTAAATGGAATTCGACCATGCTTATGCCAAGGTATAATCACAGCTAATACATAATCATATTAACACGCACCTGTTGTGAATAATTCTGGATATTATTCACGCATGCGAGATTCCAATTCCCAAGTGGCCTCTCTCTCTGTCTGCTGCGACTAAAGCACCTTCTGCATTGACCCTCGAGAAGAAGCAGCTGTCACTGGTGATGACGCTTGAACTGGCTCCCATTTGATAATACCGGTGGGATTCCGCCTACAAACCAATGTCTTGTGTCCCTCCTGACCACAGTGGCGGCAAGCATCCGACCAGGTAAAATCAAGCACGATGTTCATTACCACACTTAAAACATTTCATACCTTCACCTGGGACCGGACGCATCATAGGAGCACTTGCTGACTATCGATAAGCAGAGGATGCCTATGGCTTGGTGAACCTAGACTTGAAGGAATTATGCGGACCCTTGAACTTCATAGAAACTGGCTTCAGTGATGGCCCACTTCCTCCCCCGAGACTCTTCTTCTGACTGCCACCAGTACCCTCGAAAACCATGGTACCTCCTGTACCCAGCAACTCTTCCCTAAGATGCATCTCTAGCTACATGCCCCTGGCTTGCTCTACCAGGGAGCTAAAATCACGCAGCCCCAATGCCCCAACACTTGACGAAATTCTGCCGAGCCCTCTCGAAACCTTTAGCCTTCTCCACCTCATTGTTGGCCACAGTGGGCAAGCGAATTAAGTTATTGAAACCCACTTCATACTCTGACACCGACATCTTACCCTGCTTGAAACTGTTCAATGATACCTCCATCCTTTCCACATATGAGGCAGGATAAAACCTCCTCCTGAACTGCTCTACAAACAGTTCCTAAGTTGCTGGTCCCTGGGCAGCAGTTCTAGCTGACAGTATTCAAATAAATACTAAACGCAAAAAAAATTAGGGCAGGTAACCCTCACCGGATGGCAGGCCTACTGCCGCTCCTCACCGGACGGCAGGCCTACCTGTCGTCCCCCCATTGGGTGGCGGTGGCTGCCGCTGCTCGCTAGCGGGCGGCGGCGCCGCACGGTGGTCTCGCCTCCGGACGGTAGAAGTGCTATTTTTACAAATATGATACGTATATAGTTAGTTTTGTAAATACTGTGCGCAACAGTACCAAAATCCGGTTTTATCTGCGGGGCACAATACATACAATACGGTGGTACACTACGGTGAAATACGTGTTTGTTTCCATCTCCAATGGTTGGGTGGTACATTTCAGTGGTGAGGACAGTGATCATAGGTGCATGCATATGTGGTCAAACCACTTTCAGTACTTGGGAATGACTGACAAAGAACCAAACCACCAAAGTTTTTTTTCTTTGAAGGAAATGAATAAAAGTTTTGGATAGAGAGAAAGCAACGTTCGAGCCATACGCGTGTATGTGCGTGAGGTGCATGAGAGAAAGTGTGTGTGCGTGAGGTACATGCGATTCATGTCACGCGTTGAATATTATTGTTTTATCTTTAGGTGGTGCCATCTTCGGTTTCTTTCAACTTCTCCAAAAAGGAGACGTAGATGCAAATTAAAAGACTTTAGACTATAAATACAGAGAGAAGGCTATTTATTATATATCAAGGAATATACTAATAAAGAAGAGTTGCCTCTCTACATATTATGTTTATTGTCCTATTTTTGTGTAGATTAATCTGAGATCACCGCCCTGGAACGGTGTTGGGATGGGACGGTGGTGACGTATGTCGAGGACCTTGTCTGCACTGCATTGTAAACCGACCGGTATCAAGCATCTAATCTACTGCAAGCACTGTGAGTTTCTTCCATTATGCCTGTTCAATCTGTTGCACTACCGAATCATCTTCTTTGGTCTAGTAGATGGAAAGTTGAATCACTTTGAGCTAGTGCATGAAGATTGAATAATCAATCTGACATTGAAACTTAGATTTATTCCAATTGAATTAGGGCGTTGCTACCCTTCGATCAAGAAGGCCGGCGCCCTCATCACTGATGGCCAAGTAGAAGCCGCCAGGTTATCACACCATGTTGTGCGTGCCACCGACCAGCACACCGGCGAGCCACCCACGACATACGCCGAAGAAGCAGCATCCGCACGTGCGCTGCAATGACCCGCCGACACCGTGCACAAATGGTCGCAATGTTGGTTTTTTTATTTATGGTTTTTAAATTCTGACTGTTTATGAAAGATAGTATGTAAAAAAAATGGTCGTATGTGATTTTGACCGATTTATTTGAACTCGAATAGTGTCTAATACAATCTACCTATAGACTTCGCTTAAAAACACACCATTTAAAAGCTAATTACTATAATAGAAAGTAATAAAGCAAAAAAAACATACCCTTCAGTTTTGCATTTCTGATAATCACACCGAACACAATTGAACATCATAGAGAGCAACTACGGTGCTTATGCTTTTTGTTTTCTTCAAATAAACAAACGAAAGTGCGATTTCTTCATCATTTTAAAACGATTTATCACAACAGTTTTTTAAAAGGATTCATATAAATACTTATACTAAAACTATAAACCATCAGTTATAACCATAAACTATCAGCAGCAGCAAAAAAACCATCCAAGGGTGAAAAACGCGTGCAGCATGGTAGCTGGTAACGAGACATCGAAATGGCGAACAGCGTGCGCACAAAGCATGGCTGCGTAGTGTCAAGTGACTCGAAATCCGTTACTGATGTCTCGATCGAAAGTTTGATGCATGTATGATCTATCCGACTCTCTGTATGCACACAGGCAGCGTACATGGTGTCAAGTGACTCGACCGATCGATGTGGGTGACTGTACTTTCCTGTGGCCTGTGGGCACAGCCGCGTTATCCGTTCCGCTCTAAGAAAATAGCATAAAAACTAAGGACTGTATAAGCATGCCTTTAATACGTACGAGAATCGTCATATATAATTCAGGGAAAGAGAAATTAAGTGTGATTTGTGAACGGTACGGAATGAGATCACATACTACGGGAGGTATGCATGCCGCACGTCGTAGTTAAACAATGTTTGACCAAACTCTTGGCTGCCAAACCAAGTAGGTGATTCCCAATGCGGAATTTTGGCACATATAGCGTATTTTATATTCGTATTTACAAAAAATAGCTATATATGTGTGAGAATTTACACTTCTATCATCGATCACCGAACGGCAGTGCATGTACAGCTGACACGTGGACCTACCACCCCGGCCTACCGTCCGGTGGCTATGCACCAGCCGATTAGCCAGTTAATTAGTGTTTCTTAATTATAATTAGCTAATTTATTTAGGTGTATCATTTGTACAAATTTTTAGATATAGCAAATGAGCACAAAAAAATACAAAATTTTCTATAGATACTCCAGATACAACGTACTTAATTATGAATTGTACTATTTTTAAGACTTTTAATATCGAAAATTGGCTCCAAAAAATATGAAATATTTTTTTCAAGGATCCTCACATAGTAGACTTGATTTTATAATTTTTCATAATTTTATATGTTCTGAAATTATCTCAAAAATTAATGGCTTAGGTCTCAAAAAATAGTATTTTAGGTTTCGGAAATTAGGGTTCCATAATTTCATGTGACTTGGAATGTGGGAAGTATACTACGACATGACTATTCTAGATAAGAGATACCGATTAAGGCCCCCTAGAATGATTTTATGATTTCATGTAATATGATTGAGGTACCTCAGACCACAATAAGCGGGAATCCCGCTTCCCTGGTAATGTGCATGAAATGACCGCATTATTCTCTAGTTTTTTTAGCATCATTTATTCGTCAATAGTTTTGCCTATTGTTTAGCATTATATATGAATAAGGAACATTTGTGTCATAGTTACTCATTTGGTCGATGCCGGCTATGATAGTATTTTCCTTTTTTATTGAGAAGTAATCATGCAATGACTATAATGCATTGAAATGAAAAGCACATTATCTTTCTGGCGGTTTATTTGTGTTGAAGATGGTTTGTACAAGAGAATACCACTTCTGACAAATTTGCCAACAATATTCTTTGGAGCAGATGTTATCCATTCATCTCCAGAGAGGATGCATCTCCATCTATTGCAGTAGTCTGTCGTCTTACTCTCTCACTCTATTTCTTTCATCATGCCACAATTTGTCATTTTACTCAGTCCTTGTTTTCCTCATAGTCAGTCAAATACTTGCCGTTTTCTGAATATCTCCGCTCAAGGAGTAGTGGTTCAACTTTGAATACCCACCTCCTCTTCCTCCGCTTCCTTCCCTTGTACACCACTCCCAAATTTCTCCGACCCCTCCTCTCCCACCCACCACTGCCTCCCCCAGTGCTCCCATTCGCTTCGGTTCCCCGGTTCAAAACCCTAGGGCTCGAGAGAATAGAGCTTGGATCGAGATGGCAACGGCGGAGGAGGAGGGCCACAGGGAGAGTCGGCGACGCCGGCACCCACACTGGACGGGAGCCAGCCAGTGGAGGAGCGCGGATTCAGTATATTGTGTCAGAAGACTGTACATAAAATTTCACAAGTTTTTAAGCTCATTTGCTATATTTAAAAATTCTAACAAATAGTAAATATAAAATACTAATTCAGATGGGTAATTAAGTCGGATAATTAGATGGCCTAATTACCTGCCGTCCAGTGGTGGGCGGCAAGCCACCTGCTGTTTGGTGGTCGGGCGGTAGGCCCACGTGTCACACTGCAGTATTGCCGCCGGTGGCCAGCAGTGTAGAAATGCCATTTTTGTCAATATCATGTGCACACAGCTATTTTTATAAATACAGGTTCAAAATCTGCTATATGTGCCAAAAACTCCCATTGCGTGCTTGTCTTATCTTATACTACGAATCTGCCAAAATTCTGGACTCTGCCAGAATAGGCATTGCCATAGCTAAGCTAAGTTAGTGACCGACCAATTAAGCATTGTGAGGACGTTCGGTGTAATAGAAAAAAAATTGAAGCTCTACTCCCAGCTATCCCACACTTTCCACTGTATGCTTATCCTATCCATCACTCATTTTCTAGCTGCTCCTGCTTATCCTTTTGACCTATTCTATCTCTCTCTCTCTTCTCTTTCTCCTCCCATATAATGAAGCAGCTAGAGAATCTTTCATAGCTGGAACTACAAGAGCGAGCGGATGTTTTATCTTTCATGGTTGCTACCCTTCCCACTGAACATTCGCTGAATGGCGAGTAGAGGAGTGGTGCGGCGTAAAACGGACAACTCGGTCTTCTAATGACAAGGGTGGATAATGTTGACTGGCGAAGAGGCTAGTGTGCTCCCCCTCCAAACGTCGGTGAAGAAGCATCGCTTCATCCTCCACCTTAGTCGACAAGCTCTACTACTCCTTGTCGCCCATATGCTCCTCCTACAAGAACACTTTGTTGCGGGCATTTACTCGAACTGCTGCAGAAAGTGTTTTTTATTGTTCCAATATCTTTGTTGAATCTTCTAGCAAGATATATTTTTGTTGCAATAGGTTGTTGATTTGTTGCACGACAGCAACCTCTTGTTGTCTTCTTTTGTGAAATTTATTGCAATCGAAGTTCACGAAGAACAAGAGTGTTGTAGCCCTTTTTTGTTGCGCTAATTGATAAAATTTGATGCATGTTCTTTGTTTTTTTTTTGTTGCATTGGCTAATTGAATTGTTGCACTAACCAAACGATATTTGTTTGATCTTTGGTGCAAGAGCAGCGACACATCTGTGCGTGTGTGCACGGTATGGCGCCTTGCGTGGCGTTGCGCAGTCATCGATGGGCACAATTTTGTTATGGTGATTTCGAATTACTTGTTGTGTTTTTTGAATTTTTGTTACAATGGATGAAACGGCTGAGATCGATGTCTTTTAAATGAGATCCGATGAATAAAAATGGCGTACGATGGGAACTTTCATCATACTTCCGAGAATTAGTCGTTCCAGTTAAGCGATCACCAGCAAGTAACAGGTACGAATCCCCATCGATCACTCGCTCATTGACTTTGTGATGGAAAAAAAGTCCCTGATCGAAGCATCAACCCGGCCCTCAAGTTAACGGGCCTGTTCGGCTGCTGGCTTATGTGGTTTTTGACTTTTGACTTTTTATAGTAACTAGTTTTCAAATGAAGTATCTTTTTAAGATAGAGTTTAATAGTTTATTGTAATACACATTGTACTAACTTTATTTATATCGGCCAAAACCACACATGGTTGTCTCTCTCTCCGTATTCTCTCACGCGAATATACAAAATTCAAAAATTTCAGCTAGTTTCAATTATAAATCATAAGTTTTAGCCCAAAAGAACAGGCGCAACAATAGCTTAGTGAAGAACGATAAGTGCAGAGCAAAGCAAAGTTTCTGTCGATCACAATATGCGTTTGACATTTTCTTGTCTCATCCTGTGCCTGAGGAAATCACTGCTCGCCTATTGTCTGCCAAGAAAAAGTCGCCACGAGCGCTTGTTGGAACGACCAACAAGAGTTATATGGTGCCTTTTTTTAGCTATAGCTAATAGTTTACAGTTTTTAGTTTTAATATGAGTGTTTGTGTGAATGAATCGTATGCCAATAAATTATTTTAAAAATATTATTTTAATAAACTGTTTTGAAATGGTAATAAAAAATTATCCTATTTATTTACTCGAAAGTATAAACTGAAAAAACAGGTCATATACGATTGATCTCCACGGATTTCAGGTGACTGAATGACGACTCGGGGTCCTTATCATTCGGCGCTGCGGTGTTACGTCTCCTAGTGCTCGCACTACACCATCCACCACCAGTGACAGTGAGCACCCGAGCGAGGAAGGACGACGTACGCAAAAGTGCGGCAGGTGGTACGGTGTTGGTGATGAGGAAAGGATGAAAGGGAGAGAAGCTGGTTGCAGGTTGGCGCGTGATATTTCGGCCGCGCTCTGTTGGTTACAGCTGCTGCCACTAGACAGTAATGGACAACGAAATAACAATTTTTTACAAGTTACATATGTAGATGGCTTTGCATACGAATTTTTGCGAGTACACATAGTTTACTAGATCTATGTTTTTTTTTTTGAACAGTTCTAAGTGTGCAAGTTGTACATGTCCTCTGCTCAACTAAACATTTTTCAAACGAAAAATGGACCGTCTTTTCCAGCTAAATTTCTGCATTCCAAATATGCTTGACCCGGAAAACTATGTGAATGACAATTTCCCAGCCTCTGTTCGAGCCGCTGGGAGAGCGAACAACGGCTCCTTGTTTCCTAGTCGTTTCCATAAATAAAAATTGAAAAGGTTTGCCTTTCGATTTAGAAAAGCCAGATAGAAAAGGTTGAAACAAAAAATGTTTTTTTATTTCAAAGGAAAAGGAAATGGGACTAGGCAACAGCATGCGTCCACTAATGACTGACTAGTATAATTACAAGGTTCTACTTTAGCTAGTGCGTGTGGCAAAGTACAAATTGTACAACAAGATACACGCCAATCGATTTCTATGTTTTTTTCGCTTCACTTTGGGTTAAGGCTTACAAATATGCTCTTGAAATCCAATTTGGCTGTGATTGGAGCAAGATTGCCTGCATTTGTATTTTTTCATATAAAGTACATTTTGTTGAAACACAACCATTTGTTGGTGGCTAGAGTTTGCCTCACTCGTTTCATCTTCAACTTCTGCCTTCTGACTTTTAACTATTCTTTTGTTTCACCTTTTTCTCGTATTTTTTGAGCTTTTTTGCCTTTTCTTTTTTCTGTATTCATTCGTATTGTCCGCGATGGGCTAATTTGTTTTTTTTTCTATTTTTAAATTTTTTAAAAATTTAATTACATCAAATAAGTCATCATCAATACGAATTTTGTTGAAACACAACCATTTGTTGGTGGCTAGAGTTTGCTCCGCTCGTTTCATCTTCAACTTCTGCCTTCTGACTTTTAACTATTCTTTTATTTCACCTATTCTCGCATTTTTTGACTTTTTTTCCTTTTTTTTGTGTATTCCTTCGCATTGTCCGTAACGGGCTAACTTGTTTTTTTCTATTTTTAAATTTTTAAAAAATTAATTACGTCAAATAAGCTATCATCAGTTGCAGTGAAAAATAAGTCAGCTACAGTAAAAAAACCATAAGTCATCGCTAAACTGGGCACCACCAAATTTGCCGAACAATTTGGAACTACTATTCCGTAATTGTATACTTGTGTGTCTCAATTAATTGGTTCAGCTGACAATTACGTAGCAGCATTCTAGACGATTCACGTTTTTCTTACTAAATGTACAGCGTCTAAAGATGAATTTGCTTATGCAATGCTGTAGCAAGATGACGAACCGGCAGGCAAAAACAAGTACAGCACTACCGTTCTACGTCCTACATATACTGTACAATTCTCTCTCGTATTTGACTGTTTTTTAGATGCTTTGTTTGAGTACGTGGTATGTGGACGAAATCCCAAACGACAGTACGTACATGCATGCATGTGTAATGTTTCATCGCGTTAAGCATGTACTGTTCTTCCTAGGCCTTTCGTACATTTAAGCTAGGTTTGAGCATCCCATGCAACGGGCTCTCAAGTCCAAGAGCTCCAATTTGGCGACAGTGTCTCCCTTTACATATTTGTCTTATTTTGCGCTTGTACCTCTATGTACGTTCAGTAAGCATCGTATCTTTCTCAACATCACGTTGACCGAGAGAATCGGATGAGAAATTCAGAATCGCTCTCAGCCGTAAACCAGCAGAGGAGACACAACTGTGTGGCAAACATATTAGGATGAAAAGAAATCGCACTCGACCTGTACCACATTTCATCCTATTGGCGATCCACTCGCTTGCAATTTTCTGTCGCCGATCCCCTTTTTCCAAAATGCATGTATCGCTGTTGCACATAGTCGTAGCTTTCGTGCGCGATTGGTCTTCTCCAATGTCCACCCTGACACAAGCAAGCGTGCATGGCCCCACGTCGAAGTCCAATACCCCAGAATCTTCATCTCTATATATACAAGTCTCCGGGTGTCTTCCATGCATGCAACATCCCAAGACAGGTCCGCTTTCAAAAAAAAAAAAATCCTCTCAGCTCCTCTCAGCTCGTAGCATGTATCCACAGAACGCAGAAGCGAAGCAACGCACAAAGGTCAACCTAGCTAAGTAGTAGTACAGGGCTTCCAAGGCGCCAATTTTGGGTCACATTTTGCTACATTTATACACGCTTACAGTAGGGACCCATCTGACCTTGCTAGCTACCTTCGTCTACCGGTCAGCATGGACGCCGCCGCAAGGGACGCGCAGAGTTGTCTGGAATGGCGGGTGACGGTGCCAGAAGGCGCGTCGGTGACGGTGGAGTACGAGGCCGGCCCGGCAGAGAGGGCGTGGACGTGGCTGGCCTCCTGCCTGGTCATGCTCAGAACCACGGTCTCCGGATTTGCCAAGAAGGTCTGGAAGATCGGCGCTGACGATCCTCGGAAAGCGGTGCACGGCCTCAAAGTAGGCCTGGCTCTCACCCTGGTCTCCATCTTCTACTACACCAGACCTCTCTATGACGGTGTCGGTGGGGCTGCCATGTGGGCCATCATGACAGTCGTCGTGATCTTCGAGTACACCGTTGGTAAGTCGTGCGAAAGTCAGCCTCAAAGTAGCGCGTGCAGAGTTGCAATCACAGCTACAGCATGCATGTATTTTTACTTGGTTTGCTCACGGTCCTTGTGCATGCACGTGTAGGTGGCAGCGTGTACAAGGGGCTCAACAGGGCCGTCGCGACGGCCAGCGCAGGCGTGCTCGCGCTCGGCGTGAATTGGGTTGCGAGCAAATCCGGCGACAGGCTCGAGCCGGTCATCGTCAGTGGCTCCGTCTTTCTGCTGGGTACGTATCCAACTTTGTACGCGCGTAGTGCTAGTTCCTCTTGTCGGTCGTAAGTCGAAACCGACGGGTCACAGTACGTACGTGCAAGACTAACGTCCAAGTAAACATGCGCGCGCGTGCAGCGGCGGCAGCCACCTTTTCGCGGTTCATACCGACGGTGAAGGCGCGGTTCGACTACGGCGTGACCATCTTCATCCTGACGTACAGCCTCGTGGTCGTGTCGGGGTACCGCGTCGACGAGCTGGCGGCGTTGGCGCAGCAGCGGCTATCCACCATAGCCATCGGCGTCTTCATCTGCCTCGCCGTCTGCGTGCTCATCTGGCCCGTGTGGGCCGGCCAGGAGCTGCACCTCCTCACCGTGCGCAACATGGAGAAGCTCGCGGGCGCCGTGGAGGGCTGCGTCGAGGAGTACTTCGCCGGGTCTGCAAAGCGCGCGCAGCGGCCCAAGTCGGAGGGGTACAAGTGCGTTCTCAACTCCAAGGCGTCCGAGGACTCGCAGGCCAACCTGGCGCGGTGGGAGCCCCCGCACGGCCGGTTCGGCTTCCGCCACCCCTACGGCCAGTACAACAAGGTCGGCGCCGCCATGCGCCACTGCGCGTATTGCGTCGAGGCTCTCAACAGCTGCCTCGGCGCCGAGGTCCAGGCGCCGGAGCACGTCAAGGGGCTCCTCGGCGACGTGTGCACGAGGCTTGGCACGCAGTGCGCGCGGGTGCTCAAGGAGGCGTCGAGCTCCGTCGCCACGATGACGACCTCCCGGACGCTGGGCTTCGCCGTGGCGGACATGAACACGGCCGTGCACGAGCTGCAGGGCGACCTGCGGACGCTCCCGTCCAAGCTGGCCTTGGAACCGGCAGATATGTCGCTAAAGGATGCCATGACGCTCTTCACCGTGGCATCGCTGCTGATGGAGATATCCGCGAGGATCGAGAGCGTTCTCGACGCCGTCGACACGCTGGCGAGCCTCGCAAGCTTCAAGCAGGTGGATGATGATGACGACAAAAAGCGAGAAACCGAGATGAAAGTGCATCCATTGAACGAGCCGGATTCCGATGAGCCATCTGAAACCAAGGCCCCTGGACAGGCTTGAGCATCTATCAAAACCGCTCCAAACCAGGACGAGTCAGACCGGACGAGTACGTATGATCAGATTTAACCTGGTTGCACCACCGGATTAGTTATCATCTCGCAATTACAACCTTATTTAATTATGACTTTCATGATTATTTACCGCGGAGATCGAAGTTCACAACTTCGTACATCCGTGGCATTCAGGACGAATAAAACCGGCTTAAGATCATCAGTCTTCACAAAGTCGGTACCCTCGTCGCACTCACGCTGTACCTGTGTACATATGTTAAAATACTATTTGACACGATCATACAAGCTGACAAATTGAGAATTTTGGCATATTTAGTACTGTTTGCAACTGTAATTATAAAAATAATTGTATGCAAATGGCGTTTTTGCCGCCTGGACGGCAACGGTGGAGGGCGGACACATAGGACATGCCGTCCCGCCACTAGACAGCAGCTACGTGCCGTCCCATCGTCAGACGGCAGGTGATTAAGCCGACTGATTAGCCGACTTAATTATCTACCCTAATTTTTTTGCATACTATTTATTCGAATTTTTAAATATAGAAAATGAGCTCAAAAAATTATGAAATTTTATATGCAGCCTTCTAACACAACAAACATGATTGTGTAATTTGTTTTAATAATTTTATCCACTCTGAATGTTTCTCAAAAATGGCGTTTTTGCCGCCCGATGTGCACGGTGTGATCCGTCGAATGGCCTCAGCTCAAGTTGTGCACTATTTTTTGGCCTGCTTTGAGATATACTTCAAAGTATTCTGCACAGTCCGTGGTGTGTTCGGGCTGGTGAGGGCGGTCTCGGATGCGCTTGCGATGCGCTGCGCCCGCTCCAACTGAAGTGACATATGAAACAGGTTCAATACGACTAGTATGAATTTTATAAATGAAATGATCAGAAATTGCAATTGTCTTACATTTTCATGCCGTCGCGAAGCGCTGTGGTGATCGATCGAGCATTGTAGACTATCGTTGTGCGTGATCTGCTCGGGGGCGATCTGGTGGACGAACGGTGAGTCTGCTGTGTGACCGGGGTGCGTACCACTCAAGGTACTCATCGTATGTCCGGACGTCATAAGGACGCTGCTCCATCACGGCATCCAGGTGCACCCTTTCTATCCATTCCATCGTCCACTCATGCTGCATTGGCCGCCAGTCCGTAGCATGCCGATTCGCCCTTGATTGCCTGTATTTTTGGAATCATCGTTGTTACAGAGCAAGACATACAAAGTGTAAATATTACTCACATGGAGTTTGACTCACCAGTGTTCGACTTGCGGTAGGAACCTGTCATCCGGTGGGGGCACGATCTAGTGGAAAACTGAACTGTCGCATTACGCGCTGCGGAGCGTAAGTCTCCACCATGTACAAGAACACCAGATGGCGTATCGTCGCCCACAGCATCGCGTCCTGCAAGCATTGCAAGGATAGCTCGTATGGTGATACACGCTCCACGAAGTCTATATTCTATGGACCCAGATGATGTCACTGTCGTGCAACGACTCAAACTCGTTGTGCCACAGTAAGTAGCACCTCGATGGTCTGCCCTTGGCGCAGCACAGACAGGCACCAATTCACCGAAAGCCCATAGTGGGCCTGTCTGTCATGTCGGTGTATTCGCGCGAACGGATGCACTAGCGTCACGATGGCCAAGCGCCCGACAAGAAAGTGCTCCTAACTCCACAGCTACAGGAGCACATAGCAAACGCGCAGGATGGGGCTATCAGTAGTGCCGCGCTAGCAAGCGTCACGCAACCCCCGATATGTGGCGCATAGGTTGGCTGATCCCCAGCTATACTTAGGCATCGCCCCAAACTCCGCGTCAACCAAAGACTCGGTGAGGCGGATGAACTCGATGTTGCAAATTTCATCGTGTGTGGCTGGAAACATGCTCCAACCAAAGAGCTGAATAAAGATGTGTCCTGATGACCTCGAGCGGTGCATCCTATGGGTATACACTAAAATTCTTCAGCCAAGCATTGGGGACGCCATGAGCACCCCCCGGGATAGGCAGGTCGAACCAGTCTGCTAGCCTCTCCTTCCAATTTGCTGGTGCAGGGGCTGGAACAAGTGTGTCACCCTGGAGAGGGAGACCTGTCAAGAGCGAGACGTCCTGCAGAGTGACCGTCATCTCACCCCACCGAAAGAGGAATGTGTGCGTCTCGGGCGTCCATTTGTCCACTAGTGCCGCGAGCAGGCTGTCGTTGATGGTGAACTAGCGTTCGATGGAGACTAGCCTCGCAAAGGGCAATAAGCTAGTGGCCTGCAGGATTAGGATGTAGCGCTCATCCAGCTCCCAATGATCCCTCCCTCCCTGCAACTTCAATGGCGGAGGGCCAACCGCATCACCTGTCATCCATGAGTGGCACCGATGATTCTCATCATAGAACTGTTCAAGAAGCTCCGGTAAAACCATACCTTCCAACAAATGGGATAGACCAAATATTAGTGCGAAGATTGATAATGATAGTAAAACACTATAAGTTAGTGATTACATGCGTGTAGCTTCATACAAATAATTCATTAATTACCGACAATTTGATTACCCTCCAAAAAAATTACAAGTGATTCATTACTATCGTCCTTAGCACTAACTCATTAGTTAGCCCTGACTAACTGTCACTACTGTAATTACGACTGCTTAATTACATTCTATCATACAATAACAAATTATGGGTACCGTACGTACACAAAAATAGTAAAAACTATATCTAAATTACCATGACCTACTTACTTCGTAATACAAACTACATTAATTACAGCTAACTAAACAACACTAATTAACTAGGACTACGGAAATAACGTCAAAAGCATGCGATAAAAATTTACCTATATTTCAGGATAAGTAATCGGCACTGCCGCATCCTTAATGAGCTATGCACTAGCTTTTCAAAATAATTAGCTATGGACTCTTAATTTTGAGAGTACCTTGCAACAAATAGGATATATGAAATGTTAGTGCGAAGATTGATAATAACAGTAAAATACTACAAGTTAGTGATTACATGCGTATAATTGCATACGAATAATTCATTAATTACTGACAATTTGATTACCTATCCAAACAAAATTACGAGTGGTTCATTACCGTCGTCCTTAGCACTTAATTACTTAGCACTAACTTACTACTTAACCTTAACTAATTGCCACTACCGTAATTACGACTGCTTAATTACATACTACAATACAATAACAAATTATAGGTATCGTACATATACAAAAATAGTAAAAACTATGTTTAAATTACTACGACTTACTTACTTCATAATACAAACTACATTAATTACGATTAACTAAATAACACTAATTAACTAGACCTACGGGAATAACGTCGAAAGCATACGATAAAAAACTACCTGCCTTTCGGGAGAAGCAATCAGCACGGTCGCGTCCTCAATGAGCTATGCACTGCCTTCTCAAAATAATGAGCTACGCACTCTTAGTTTTGAGCGACAACCGTGAGAATGAGCTTCTGCGATGAGTGATTGAGATAAGTGATGACGAACTGCGAGAAGTTCGTATTTATAGCTGAGCGAAAAGTGAATCCGGTGTGCTCACCCCACAAATTAAGGACTCATTGTCGATGAACAGCACTTCGGACGAGGGAGGACAGCATGGTAACACTAATAAATGTGCAGACGAGGAAGCGAGCTAGAGGGGGACGATACGGACATAATGACATTAGTGCGGACGAGGGAGCGTGTGAGGGGGTGAAACGGATAGAGTGACAATTGTGCGAAAGACGTAGCGGAAAAGAAAAGATAGCAGTAACGTGCTGACATATGTGCGAAGGACACAGGTCAGGCACTGCAAAAGTTGCTTGAGCGTCGCTAATTTCATGATTAAATTAACATAAATTAACATGATAAATTCAGAGCACATAATTACTATGACTATGTCAGAAGGCTTCACACAAAAACCGTATGAATTTTTGAGCAACATTCACAGAGGATAAGATTACTAAAAAATTACACAGTCAAGTACATTGTGTCAAGAGGTTGCACATAAAATTTTGTAATTTTTTAAGCTCATTTGGTATATTTAAAAATTTAAATAAATAATATACAAAAAAATTAGAGCAGGTAATTGCCGTCTGACCATAGTGCGACAGGCAGCTGCCGTCTGGTAGTGGGACGACAGACTACCTGCAGTCCGGTGGCGGGACAGCAGGGTCTACGTGTCCGCCCTCCAGCGTTACCGCCTGACCACCAGGCAACAAAAATATTATTTTTATCAATACAGCAAGCATACTACTATTTTTATAAATATGGATCCAAACAGTGCAAAATATAAAAAAAAACTCACAAATTGACGGTAGTACTAAGTACTACGACGTACCACTTGTACTCCACGGAGAAGAAGCATACGCACAAAGTGACCAGGTCATGAACTTTACAGGGCAGGGCTATAAACATGTCATTCTCTTCCACTCTCTGCGCTTTTTTTTCTGGCCGCATGTTCTATTTCTGTTGCAGTTTGTTGCATTACAGCAGCGCCACGCACTAGAGGATTCGTGCGCATTGCCTCAAGCGGATTTTATAATTGGGCAAGGACAGAGAGCCCGTATGGAGCCGGAGAGGCGTCCCTGTCTTCCTCGTGGCGGCGTGCTGCAACCCATTAAGCCCTGAAGCGTAGAAAAGCAGCGTCTCGTACCTGACGAGATTCAGAGGAAACTGGGATAGGATGTGCATAACACGCAGTTTCCCAAACTCAGGCATGCTCGGTCCCCATGCCTTCCAACTATCTCTGCTGATCTTTTTAGTGGAGTACAAAAACTCCTGCACCGAGTTCGATGGATGGGGGGAATAGGTAGATGATAATTCATGCAGATCTGAAATTGCAGGATCTGGTAAAGTTGACGGGGCACTAGCTCGATCAGCTTAGTCTCCGGTCCGATTGATCACAACGGGATAATGTTTTGCGAAATACTTAATGGGTAATGCATCCGCAAAGGACTGGGCAATATATTTCAGGACACATCGCAGCCTTAAAATTTGAGAGTTTTTACGGTATATCATTCTGCTCAACTAAGTGGTAGTAGCTAAGAGGGTATCATGGACTTTTAGTGCACAAGCTAAATCTAATCTCTAATTCGTTCTTAGAAAAATATAATCCTCTTAAGCTATATAAGGTGAAAACTAATCTCACGCCCCCATATCAATCCCTTACCGCGTTCGATTATGATTCAGGAATCTTAATCGGTGGTTCGTAATTTTTAATATCCATACAATGAAATGTCTTCAGGCTGTGCAGGTGAAAAGAATGGATGGCTTTCTTAATCAAATCAAACAGACTATACGTTCGAATTAAGTTGGAACGTATAGTCTGTTTGGCTTTCTTAATCAAATCAAACACTTCGCTCATGGAGCCATTCGGGAATCCAGAGTCCAGACCGAGCCATGGGAGAAGATGATGAATCAAGGAGAGATTCTGGTAGTGATAATCACCGAATTATTTCTTTCGACATGACAGAAGCCCAATCAGTTTGTTGAATACATTGTAGAGCAACATGCTAAAGATCTGCAGTCACAAGTAACACTCAGCACTCTTTATACATCAAATTGGTCCGTCCTTTAAGCATTTGTCCTATGGAAAGTAATCATCGGTGCCTATGTTATTCCTAGGATATAAATGTCCCTTCATCCTCGTAGTGCTATCGCTCGGTGACAGCTTTCCAGAGTCCAGATCGAACTTCTCTTTGCATTGACTGCAAAATGCAAACGATTGATTTAGTCCTCGCAGAAATTAAACCTAGACTGAGCCTTCATATTTGATGAAGCTTTTCATCTCTGCTACGCACTCTTAAAGCATCTTTCTCAACTCAACTCGATACTCATTAGTCATTAGTTATTTTCAGAGGTAGCAGAAGCAAGAACTACTGCCACCTCAGACATATGCTAACACATCATATTCATATCCCACAGCTCCGGACTGAAAATGAACATCAAATTTTGAGAAAGCAAATTTACCAGTCGTGTTACTTGAGACGCGAACGATCGATATTTCCAGCTGCATAGTTTATTTCTCCTCATTGTCGAGGCATCCACAGCTACATAATGCAGTCACAGACTACCCTTCTGGGCCAACGATGTCACACCAAACTGGAGTCTGGACCTTGGTCGCAAAATAAGAACTTGTCCAATTAGGCCTATTGAAAGGCCAATTTTGCCTCGCGTGTCCAACTAGATTTCCACTCGTCTCCTGCTGGGCCGCTTGGGTCACGAAGGCAAGTAACAAATTGCCGTCCGCTAAGAAGAAAACCGCATGATCTTATGCTATAGGGGTTGCTAGCGCACGATAATACCGTTAGAAAGGATTCTAACGGTATAGACAAGTTTCACAGGATTTCGGAGAGTTTCAAATATGTTTCATAGAGTATAACGTAGCGCTTCAACAAGTTTTATATCGAAAACTAGAAGCTACAACAAGTTTCATAACTGAAACTTATTGGAAAAACAAAGTTTTACAAGAGTTTCAATTGAGTTTCAAAAGATAATTTTTTAAGTTTCAAATAGATTTAGCGAGTTTCATGCAAGTTTCATCCAAATTTCAAAAAACAAAATGAGTTCGACTTGTTTCACACAAGTTTCATTAGAGTTTCGAAATGCCGAAATAAGTTTCATGGGGTTTCAGCCAGTTTTTAGTTCCAATGAGTTTCATAACTGAAACTTGATTGGAAAAACAAGTTTTACAAAAGTTTCAACAGAGTTTCAAAAACAAACTTCAAAGATTCAGACAGTTTCAGCAAGTTTCATCCAAACTTCAACCAAGTTTAAAAAAATCAAAATGACATTGATGAGTTTCACATAAGTTTCATCCAAGTTTCAAAAATGCAAAACAAGTTTCACAGGGTTTTATGAAAACATTTGAAATTTTTTTATCATGCTCGCCATGGATTTCTTTTTAGTTGTAGTCTGGAAATCGTATAAAAACTAATTTCTATTTTGTTATAATTATTATTTTGAATTTAGTTTTAGGGTTTATTTTTAAATTTATATAGAAATCAAATGGCTAATTTTATTTTATTTTTATTTTGAATTTTAGTTAACTTAAATTGTACTTGATGTGAATTCTTTCTTTTAATTGCTATTTTTTGTTTAATTATTATTATGAATTTTATTTATTTATGGATGTTACTTTGGAAGTTGTATCAAAATTAAATTACTAATTTTATTTATTTTCAATTACGAATTTCTCTTAATTTGGATTGTACTTGGTATGGACTCTTTTTTTTAATATAATCCGTTAGAACTCGGGTCCGTCAGATTGATTGCTAGATCTTTCTCTGAATATATAATTAGGGCCTGTTTGGGACTGCTCTGCTCCAGCTTTTTCCGGCTCTGCTCCACCAACTCCACCATGGAGCAGCTCCCTTTGTGGAGTTCTGGGCGGTGGTCTGTTGGCACTGTGACTAGCTCCAGCTCCGAGAATGTGAGGTTTCACGAGAAAGGTCCAATATGCCCTTGAATGATGTTTGGTGTATGTTTTGATGTATGCGGAGCATATGTAACTGAATATTTTTTTTGCCAATTTAAATATGATGTAAAATATCATAATTGCATTTTATTTATTGGAGAAAACAAAAATACAAATATTTTGATCAAATAATTCCGTACTTTTGTCCCATAAATTACAACGTGCTTGATAGATAATTAACGAAGTCCATAATTCGAATACAAATAATGTCCATAGACTAATGATAGATAATTAACAAAGCCCATCATTCGAATACAAATAATTGTCCATAGATAACTAGAGTAGTGGCCAATACATAATTCTAGTTCCAAGCTAGAGAAAAGCGGTGGCCAACTCATCACGGAATACATCCATAGTAGGAGCATTCAATTCTGTAGTAGACCCATTTGATGTAGCTACATATTTGTGATACCTTTCAGGTATCGTTGGAACAAAATTTGGATCTCGATCGAACCGAGCGAAGTCCAAGTCTTCACCGCCATGCTCACGAATGAAGTTGTGAAGGACCATAGTAGCCACAACAATCATTTTTTGCTTGAACATCGGGAAGGCGGCATTTTGTAGAGAATTTGCCATTTCATTTTAGCACTCAAATGATCGCTCAATAACATTGCGGATGGATGAGTGAACACGATTGAACCTTTCTTTAGGAGTCTTTGGTTCCATTCCTCTATGCCACTCCGGCATATGATACCACTCACCTTTATAAGGACAAAGGTACCCTGGACGATTAGGATATCCCGCATCGACAACATAATATTTGCCTATAATTTTGGAGCAAAAAAATTATCAGGCCACATTTGTAAGCATTTGAACAAAAAATAAATTGCATGTTCATATTTGTAATACCTTTTGGAGGGTGTGGGAAAAAGCTTTCGTCCACTCTTATTGCCACACCCTGGAATATCCTGTAAAAATAAAAACACATACATCAGTACATATATCATTACATCAATTACATAATTATTGACAGTTTGACAACACTCACATTTCTTGCCTTCTTCCACCACTCATTCTCCATGTCAATTGTTTTTGTCGCATTGTTCCAACCAGTACCTGTTTGCCTCCTCTTCAACTTTAGCCAAATGGACCAATCGACCTTTAATTTATCCCACTTGTTCTTTATTTGAGTCTTTGATAATAAGATACCGGTCAGCTGTAAAAACCTATCTGACACCTCGGTGTAACCTACAGAGTTCAAATGAGTATTTGGGCGATTGCCTCTACTAACTTGTTCAGCCATCAACTCAGAAGCTATTGTGACATGTGCATCGGTCCATTCCATTTGATCACCCTGACCATGATATTGAAAAAGTACACAATGAGAAAGCAGTGTGACCGGCTGCACATGTCTATAATCAACCAACAAAGGTGCATCACATATGTACAGACAAAGACAACATTATCAACCAACTTTGTTGATCGTGAGATAACCACGTAACCACAGACAAAGACAACATTATCAATGCATATGTACGAGACAAAGACAACATTATCAACCAACTTTGTTGATTAGCAATTGTAGGATCATACGGGAAGATCATACGGAAGGAGCAATTGTAGGATCACGGCTTCATGAAGATCATACGAGGAAGGAGCAATACACTTCCTCTTTCGTCTTCGCGGGTGGTGCGCGTTTCTTCTTCGCTTAGGCGGCGAGGCACTGGCGCTGTTGGGTGGCCGTGGCTTGGGCGGCGGGAGCACAGGCGCTGTTGGGTGGCCACCATGGCCACCAGTGCGGGCGGCCGGCCTGGGCGGCCAGCGGTGGGCGCCGGTGGCCACCACGTGCGGGGCGGCCGGCCTGAGCGGCCAGCGGCGGGGCTGGCTGGAGAGCGGCGCGCACGGGCAGCCACGGTCTGGGCGGGCGGGGCGGTCGGCGCGCCGCTGAGGAGGCCGCGATAGCCCGACCCTCGGCCGGCGAGCTTCCTCGAGTCGCGGCGGTGGAGGAGATTTGGGGCGAAAAGAGGTCATCCGCTAGAGGATCATGGATCTATCACCTCCGTCCATCACCTCGTCGCGAGCTCACCGTCGGCGGAATCGATGGCGGCGCGAGCTAGGGTTGGGGAAGGGCGAACTCGCGGGAGCCGCTCGGTCGAGAAACGAAGGGTCGGACGAGAGGAGCGGCCTTGGCAAGCGTGAGGCGGAGGCGGAGGAGGCGGCGCGGGAGGCGGAGGAGAGGAGCGGCTTGGGCGGGTGGGGCGGAGGAGAGCGGCGGCGGGAGGCGGGAGAGGGAGGCACGGGTGGGGGGAGGAGGCGGCGGCTTGGGCGGCGGGCGGGCGGAGGAGGCGAGGCGGGCGGGGGCGGTGAAGGCGGTGCGGGCGGAGAAGAGGAGGCGCTGCAGGCGTGGGGAGGAGAGGAGGGTGGGTGGGGAGGAGAAAAATAATCGAATCGGTATGTTTGTGTAATGGCGGTGGTGGGTAGTACCTTCAACTCCACGAGAAGATACAAAGCGCTGGTTTCTGAGTACCCCGAGAAGCTCCGGAAAAGCGTGGAGTTGGCCTCAACTCCACCTTTTTGGAGCGGAGTTTGGGCTGAACTTTGTTTGTTGGGTAGTTTAGGAGCAGCTGTAAAAGTGGGAGCAGAGCAGTCCCAAACAGGCCCTTAGTATAGATATAGATAGATTCTTATATCTCTAAGTCAGCTATCAAATATAAGCCTTTAAAATTAGAACTCATCAAATTAAGAGTTAGATGTTTTGATTTTTGTGAGAATTTTTAGCATATTTATCTTTTTTTCTTAGCAATTCTAAAAGACTTATCATCCACTTTTAGTATATAAATAATAGCTAAAAAAAGAACATGGAAGCCACGGTTATGATTTATGAAGGCCTGAAAGCCATGTGAAGCTGCCCTGCCAACTCGTCCATGGCTCCGACCGCTGTAAACTATCAAAACCCCATCAAATTAAGCCTAACATAACTAATCCAACGGTGTAACCATGGTAAATCCGGTCCAACCCGTCTGGTTTGACTCATTGTAGTCTAGACTTGTTTGTCACCGGCAGGATTCCGAACTCTGTTTGAAGCCTGTTCAGGGGACGTGCTTGTCAGATTTTCCGGTGACGCATCAGAACAATTCAGATCGTTCAATGGGTGCACTTCCATCTCGGTTTCTGCCTTTTTGTCCTCGCCATCGTCGCCCGGTTTGAATCTCGCGAGAGTCGCCAGCGTGTGGACGGCGTCAACGACTCCCTTGACCCTCGTGGAGTTCTCTATGAGAAGCAAAGCGACGGTGAAGAGCGGCATGGCTTCTATCAACGATGTTTCTGTCGGTTCCTCGGCCAGCCTGGATGTGAGCGCCCTCAGGTCGCCCTGCAGCTCGTGCACGGCTTCGTTCATCTCCGCCACGGCGAAGCCCAGCGTCCGGTAGGTCGTCATCGCGGCGATGGAGCTCGACGCCTCCTTGAGCACCCGCGCGCACTGCGTGCCAAGCCTCGTGCACACTTCGCCGAGGAGACGCGGGGCGTGCTCAGGCCCCGCGCCGACGCAGCTGTTGAGTGCATCGACGCAGTACGCGCATTGGCGCATGGCGGCGCCAACCTTGGTGTACTGGTCGTAGGGGTGGCGGAAGCCGAACCGGCCGTGCGGGGGCTCCCACCACGCCAGGTTGGTCTGCGAGTCCTCGGACGCCGTGGAGTTGAGCACGCTCTTGTACCCCTCAGACTTGGCCGGCGCGCGCTTTTCGGGCTCGGCGAAGTAGTCCTCGACGCAGCCCTCCACGGCTCCCGCGAGCTTCTCCATGTTGCGCACGGTGAGGAGGTGCAGCTCCTGGCCGGCCCACACCGGGCAGATGAGCACGCAGACGGCGAGGCAGATGAAGAAGCCGATGGCGATGGTGGATATCCGCTGCAGCGCCAGTGCTGCCAGCTCCTCGACGCGGTACCCCGACACGGTGACGAAGCTATACGTCATGATAAAGACGGTCACGCCGTAGTCGAACCGCTCCTTCACTGTCGGTATGAACCGCGAGAACGCGGCCGCAGCAGCTGCACGCGTATTTACTTCGGTGTTGGTGTTTGTACATGCGGTTTTGCTATTTGCACAGGCAAATAAAATTTTTTATCTCAGTCATTTAAAATTACGCTATCAATTAATTAAAGTTATAGCCTCTCTCAAAAAAAAAATACATACAACTTCAAGTGATTGGAATCAATCAATTGAAGTTACAGCCCTTCAAAAAAAAATATCTATAATTTTAGGTGATTAAAAATATAATTTTAGATGACTGAGAGATATAAGACGACAGAGTGAGGTGCTAGTAAAAGTAGTAATACGAGGTTGGACACGTACCCAACAGAAAGACGGAGCTACTGGCGACGACCGGCTGGAACTTTTTGCCGGATTTGCTCGCCACCCAGTGCATGCCGAGCGCAAGCGCGGCCGCGCTCATCGTCCCGGCGGCTCGGTTGAGCCCCCTGTACATGCTACCACCTACGCGCGCATGCAGCGCACGAAAATTCGGTGAGCAAACCAAGTTCAAGAGGCGCGTGCCAGGCATAGTTGTGAATTGTACGGTTGCAGCTCTGCATTTGCAGATTTTGAGTTCCAACATTCGACTTACCAACGGTGTACTCGAAGACTAGCACGACTGTCATGATGGCCCACACGGCGTTCCCACCGACGCCGTCGTACAAGGGCCTGACGTAGTAGACGAGGGAGACCAGGGTGAGAGCGATGCCTACTTTGATGCCGTACACCGCCTTCCGAGGATCGTCTGCACCAATCTTCCAGACCTTCTTGGCGAGGCCAGACACCTTGGTTTTGAGCATGACCGCGCAAGAGACCGGTAGCCGCGCTCGTGCCCTCTCGGCCGGACCGGCCTCGTGCTCCACCGTCGCCGACGTGCCTTCTGGCATGGACACCTGCCATTCCGGACCATTGTGCGCCTCCTTGGCGCTGTCCATGGTGACCGATGGGTTGGACACTAGTGCAATACCTGACGAAACGTGACAAAATGCTGCGCCTGGTAGTACTACTAGGATAGCTACTGTAGCTAGGCTAAGAGGGAGAAGTGAGGAAAGCTTCCAAGAGATGGATGTGAGAATGGTTGCAGGGCAAAAGATGTTCTTGTGCTGAATGTTATAGTGGTAGGATGTTTGGAGGAGAACTTGTGTGCAACGGCCTTCCAAGCATTCTGGAAACGCGCCTGATGATAGAAAAATTGCTTGTGCCACCGGAGGTCGCACGCTCACGACATCACCGGACATGCGTTGCCGTGGCCCGAGCGCGCTTGTTGCCGTCGGACCCCGTCGCCCGCACGTTCGACTGCACGCGGCTCGAGTCGCAGTCGCACCCGCCGTCGCCAACACGCGTCGCAGGCAGGCTCGTGTCGTCGTTCGTACTTGGGCCGGTCCAATTCTAAGCCCAGCCTCGTCTTTTTTCCAGCATGATTCAAGGCCGTAAAATGGCTAGGGATGGCCTGTAGGTACTGGGCCGCGTCTGTCGTGGCAGCAAGCAACAAACCGTCATTTATCGACGAGAATATCGCGTCGTATCTATCGCCGTCATTCTTTTCTCGACGAGAAATGGGCTATCACTGCCATTTTCCGTCACCCATATGTTTCGAGAGCGGTAGATTGCGTTTCCAGATTTGGTAAGAGAGAATGAGAGGTTTAAAGTTTGACCTTCTCGGGATTGATTTCAAGATTTAGTCCAAGGTCTTAAAGCTCAATCTCTTAGGATTGTGCTTGGAGATTTGGCTTTTTGCTTTTGAAATGGTGAAAATAGAGCTACTTCAGAATTGTTTTCAAACATAGAGATCTAGATTTTCATCTAGATTCTAAGTAGCCGACCACTGAATCAAGAAAATGAACTAGTAGCCGGAAAGTTGGGTTATCCACTTCTCCAATTCACACTAAAGTTTGATACTCACCAACTATTTCAAATTTAGTCCAAGGTCTTAAAGCTCAAATAAATAGGCCCTAAAAAGGATGGGTCGTTTAGATCTAGCAAGTCGTTCATCTACGTGCAAACCTATATAACGTGTCGTGTGTATTACATTTCTATCTTGAAAAATTTGTACATTTTCACATCTGCTAGGCATTGAGATGGCTGACCTAGTAAGCTGATTGAGGAACCCGTACAACGTGTAAATTATCTGTCCAAAGTTTACTTGTTCGCGTAACGAAATACTTATTGGAGCCTCAATACGAACATAAAATAAATAGAGTGCTCCTGTTTTGCAAGTGAACAAACAAAATTCAGCAAATCTGTAGAGTTTGAACGAAACGAAGTACTACTACAAGCAAACAAATCGACATCTCTGTTTTGTTTTGTAGCAGCTGGAAAGCTGGCTTGTTCTTTTCGGCTGTAATTTATGATTTATGGTTTTTAAATTATGTTTGTTCATGAGAGAGAGTACGAAAAGAGACGGTCACGTGTGATTTTGGTCGGTATAGTTGAAATCGGTACAGTGTCTATTCACCCCTTTAGTCGGCCATTTCGATCTTACAGCAGGGAGTTTAGCAACAATACTCGCAGCCACAAACTTTGCAGGTAACACACAACCAGTGCGCAATCTCACCGACTAGTAGCTGGAGATCATGAGCTTGTCCAACTATGGACTTAGCCTCATCCATGCTAAAGTCGAAAAATTGCTCGCACATGTAGAGCCAGCGACCGCCTTTGCTTCTGCATATTTGTACTCTAGTGCATCCCACAACTCTGTGGCGGACTTGAAGTCCATATATACATCATAGAGCTGATCTGCTAGAACAGTCAGAATGCAGCCAAGAGCAGTGTTGTTCGTATTTTCAAACTACATGAACTGCTCAATCGTAAATGGATACTGCGGGTGGATAACCCACCACAGGCCCAAAGACATGAGCCAAAACTTGGCTCTAGTCTGCCATTTACGAAAGTTTTGACCAGAAAACCTCTTAGGTTTCATCGCATCAGAAGCACTAGCCATTTTTGTATTGCAACAAAATTCGCAATAAGGTTTCTAGAACTGTTAGAAATTTAGGCAATATTTTAATTCCAAATTTTACTAGAAGACAAATACAATAAACTAGTGATGCAATACTTACTACTAACAGCAGGCTACTCATCATACTTCAGAATATACTCAAAAAATATATATTAACAAAGTAAGTCGTGCGCGCGAACGACTTACTAGTTAGCCTGATGAAGAACAGGAAGCCGCGCAGGCTTGACGCAGTGCAGAACGTAGATGTCGCAATGCAGTGAGCGGTCGCGCAAAAGCGCTGCTCAGAAACCTTATTGCCGCCCCGTGCAGGTACTCTCTGCGGCAATGGTTCGGAGATAGCCGCTCTCCCTCCTTCCAGGTGCACACTGGGAAGAAAGGTCGACGAGGTTCAAACAGCACAGTACTCAAGCACAGAATCGTAGGGAAGAAGAAAATGGAGGTAGTGGGTTTTTCTCACATACTCTGGACGTCTCCAGGCATATAAATAAACAGACTGATAACTGACATGATTAAAACAGCCATTTACCTACTGATAACTGACATATTCAACCAGTCATTTATCCACTGGTAACTGCCTTTCATCAAAACCCCAATAAAATCTCAAATTCAAACGTTTGAATCCCATTCAAACACAGAGAAAGTGGTGCAGAGTTCAGCAAAAATAGAGATGGACTTGGTATGTCAAGTGGCGCATCACGTCACGGCACGATCGCGCGTTGCAAGTCACAAGTCATGTAATTTTCACGCTTTTAAAAGCTAAAAAAAGACCGTACAATGGACGAAATCTGAATCCACTTTGTTGTTCTTTCTTGTTCCCGATCTCACGTCCGGCTCTTGCTGTGGCCAAGGGATATCACACTGACGATACGATTCCAGATTGTCAATGTACAATTGAGGATGGCTTTGTGAGTAGACAATAGACATCGTAGCCTGCGCCGTCATACAACTTCTGAAAAGTGCAAAAAGAATCTGATGTATACCTCGAGTCGACTTTATCTCTTAGGTCGTTTATTTGCTTCCTGAAGATTACATCTTGATATGCCGAATTGCCGATTACAAAAGCCATCAGCATAGCTTACTAGTGCTTCACCAAAAAAAAAAAAACTGTACTCCGTAAAGCTGTTTGATCATTAGGAGCTGCCAAAGCGATGTCTAAACTCTAAACCGCTATCTTCGATAAGAGCCTAGCAAGTCAAGTCTCAAAAACGTTGCTCTTGCTGGTATTCGCAATACACATCTAGTGCATTCGGGAGTACCTTGTTCTATAGACGCATTGACTGATCATCCGAACTAATAAAACTCTTAACCGATATCATGTCTTAATTATAACATCAATCAAGGAAGAACAAGCGGTCTTCAAAAATAAAAGGAATAACAAGCAAAATCGATGCGTGCGTTGAAAAATTATCTTGAAACATCACTCTGAAAAGAACCAGTAACAACGCTAATGTAGAACACAAAATACGCCTCCTGAATCGGTATGCAGAAACGTTGGAAGTAGGAACTGGAAATCTTCAGGTAAAACTAACCAACTACATTTACTATTAGTTTACGGAAAACTAAATTACGCCTTTAAGTTCAGTTTACGTGCCTGTACAGTACGTCTCCAAGACACAACCCTCCTCCCAGAGTGTGCCCTAGCTTCGACGGTTCGACCCGATAGGGCGCTTCCGCATGGCGGCGCCGGAACCGGAGACCAAGCAAGAGACCGTGACCCCAGCAGTAGCACCGTCCCGAGAGCCGCCGCCGGAGCCGGAAGGCGATGCCGGAGGCAGCGGCGGCGTCCGGGCGCTGCGGCCGTGGGAGCAGCACGCGGCGGTGATCAACCTCCCGCGGTACGACTACCGCGCCTCGGGCTCCCTCCTCCTCCGCTCCCACTCCGGCTTCCTCATCACCTGCCCGATCAGTGCGTGCCCTCTTCCATGCTATAGTTTCTTGTTCTATTTTATCAAGTTTAGTTCTTTTGAAGGATGCCTAGGAAAAAAATTAGAATCTTTAGGTGGTGGATTTGTTCGTGGATTCATTCGAGTTCAATTCTTGTGACACAACAAGTACTAGAGTTTGGTTGTAGATATTGGAGGCTCAAAAGTAGCTTCCATTTCGTTAGATTTCGTGTATGAGCTGTAAACATCTAATGAGCAGTGTAATTCCTATGGGAAATCTGTGAGTATTGTTATAGCATTCCAAATTGTTGCATCATGAAATTGAACGAGATTTGACATATTTTGTATTAACATTTCCAGATTGCACTAGTATCACATCACCTAAACTGATGAGGCGTGAGATTATTGAACATACATCAGCAAATTAGTACTCTCATGATTTCATGAATGAGTATATATATTATTGCCTAGATTGCACAATGTAATGATCCACAGTTCCCTGTAGTTGAGGCCACTGCTAAGTAAATAAAAAACATCACTGTCGGCAAAGTAATTTTTAGTTGGTGGATGAGCTGCCGCTGTTACATGATGAACTCAGTTCTTTGCAGCTGGTTGCTGCAGTGTAATATGCAAGAAAAGAGCAACAAAGATAGATGAAATGGAAAATAATAATAAAAAATAAAATTGATGATGTATGATGCATGATCTGCTGTATGTGACTTGCAGTACCAACTAGGGAATTATAATTACCAAAAACATACTAAAATGCACCTTAATGGTAGGTACTTTTACTTACACACTTAATTGCTATCCACTATTGCAAAAACTTGATGTGATTGTCATCTTCTTACAGAACGTGAGAAAAGTGCAACCAAGGAAGCCATTTCCATTCTTGAAGAGGTCGTCAGTCATGCTCCGTAGTCCTTATTATTTCATTATTCTTCTGCAATGGATCATTCAATTTCAGCTATCTTCATGATGCTGCACTTGCATCCGTATGACATTTCATTCATCGTTTGGGGCATGCCTCTCATCCTTTGACCTCATATTTTCCCACCTGATATATAATTAATAGTTCAATCCTTCCTGTGCATACGTTTTTCTCCTTGTGAGTTCAAACCCTTTCCACAGGTTACTTTTGAGTTACGCCACTTAGCTTTTCATCCAGTTATTTTTGAGTTTTGACCAAGTCATAGATGTCATCAGACTAGCTTGCAAGCATTAGTGCAACTTTAAATTATATTCACTTTTTATTGTGGTGGATTATTTATAGTTTGTTTTGCAACGTCAGCTTCCTTGCACTCTATGTTAAAATATGCTTTCATGAAAGCTTTGTTATTGTTTTTTCTTCAGTACATTGGTCATGCAAATAGCCATAGTTCTGAAAAGTCGGAACCATGTGATATGAAAGTTGCAGCAAAGAAAAGAAAAGTATGTTCTGAGATATCAGAATTTGAAAATTCAGGAGATGCGGTAACAAGTGCGAAGGACAATGCTTCAGAATCAATTGGTTTGTATAAATTCTATTTTATAACTTTTTAGACATATTAGATCTAGAGGTGTCATTGTGAATGGTTCAATCACCTGTGTGTTTCTGATCTTGTGCATTTTGTGGCACCATAATAGGCAGCATTGGAGAAAATTTGAGTTCACATCACTCAAACACAAGTGAAAATGTTGACAGGACTTCAAATCTCTCACTGGTTAAGCTATCAAGAAGCGGCTTGCTTTTCTTTTCATTTGCTAGTGGAGGTCTTCATGTTGTTCCGATGCTTACCGAAATGTTTCATTCACTGCGATCTGGGAAGCTTAAATCTCCACAGTATGTTTTCAACTTCTGCTATTAGAAGTTGAGTTATCACTTATTAGCTTGGACGTAGGACTTTTGTACCGTATTCAAGTGTTGGGAATGAATCAATGTTCCCATATACTCAACATTTTCTAGACTGTCTGGAACTGATAATTTCTAGCTCATGACACTTCTACAGCATTTTCTTGACAGGACTGTCACCTTGATTCTGTTTTCAACCACAAACATTGTTGATTTAGATCCTATTTAGTGATTCTGTGCACCATGTTCTCGCTTGCTTGCTTCTTTCTGTTCATTCGTTGAATGATACATAGTGTAGACCAGAGCATTAGAAAAGCAGAAGCAGATGGTGATTTGGGGCTAAATCTACCACCTTTTCTATTGCTAGATTTGCATTGTGGCAATTTGATTTATGCAACTTGTGTCACCACTCTTTTATTCAAGAAGTGGGGGCAGAAGGACCGTGTCTTTCTTTCTTCCAACTAATCCATATGTCATACAGTGAAGCAGGTGGTCCTAGGCCAATTGATATAGTTAAGCTCTAGTGGCAATAGAGAAGTTCAGTGTCTGTTTCAGAATTGAGCTAATGTTCCCGAATAGTCTTGTCTTGAGAACTTAATTTTACATATTTTCTAAATTATTGAACTTTGAATGGACAGATGGTGTCACCGAATATTTCCTATTCAGGAAACTTGTGTTCTATCAGAAACAGAACTGCATGCCACTGTGTCAAAGTTATTCCTTGACTTCCTACGGAGTAAGAAAGACCAAGATGAACCGATCAAGGTAGATGTGATTGCACTACCTACATCATTTTACTGTTTAGATTAACTTGTGAATGAAGTTAAATTCATTCATTTTTTGTTACAATTTTCTTATCCAGCGTATCTTTACTATTGCAGATCTCATATACTGTTTGCATGTTCTGATTTAAAATTGCCTCCTGTATTGGTTATTTATCTTACATGATAATATTATGCACAAGCAACGATTGTTTTATTACCCATTTCCATCATCCTTCGTTATTACCATCAAAAGAACTGCATCCTTGAGACTGATTATAATTGCATTTATTTTGAAAAATGGCATTAGCATTACTATTGGCAACAGACAGTCTCATGGAAATATATTGATCACATTATACTATTCATATTTCATACTAAGTGGAGCACAAATTTTAACCTATGATAAAGTTCGCAGTTGGGTATAATAGAAGAGGCATTGATGAGACAGAGATGAAGGCGCAGAACAATGAAAATGAAGGCTCAAATCAACAAGCTTTGATGGACAGGGAACAGTGTTTCAAGGTCGTTGCCGCTGCTGTCAAATCAGTTGCTGAGAACTCAAATGTGGATCTCAGATCTCCTGAGGTAAACCTTGAACAAACCCGCAATAATTTGTTACAGTGTAGCAAAGTTACTGGTCTGCCAACTGTAGGATTCAAAGCACCATGATCTAAAGACCCCAAATTGGAAAAAAAAACAAAGTTTATAATGCTGACTAGTGGAACTAAGGTCTTATTTTCCATTCCATCGTGATGACAACTGAGATAAGTTTGGTCAGGTATTGACATCTGACATACTGCAATTTCAGCAAGATTGCTTTTGGATGCAGCATGTGTCAGGCGACCATTTCACTAGTAACATAATGTTGTTCATCAAGGTTGCCATCATGAAGAAATTTCACATAATGTTATGATCCACTGTAAAGTTTAAGCTTGTATACCTATATTTGGCACATTTTATTTTGCTCTGAAATGTGGAGGAAAACTAGACTTTCAAATAATTGACGCACTATGTCAAGTTGAATGTCCTATATTTCACTTTAAAATACAAAGAACTAGTCTTTCAGATAATTTACGCACTATGTCAAGTTGAATACTCAACTATATTTAAGATTTGTGCTCTTTTACTTTAAAATATAGACAAAAACTGGACTTCTAGATAATTCGCGGGCTATGCTAGGTTGGAAATTAGTTTGCGCTGTTGTTCATTAATCTTACGTGCTGTTTTGTACAGTAAACGATATGTTCCTAATGTCCAGGTGGCAGTACTAGTGGAGATGCTCCCCCTTTCTGGGGTACCCCCTGGATCTTCGGTGGCTGGGGTGTCTGTTCTCCCAGCTGAACTCATCTCGACTAAGCCCCGTCTTTGTGTCAAGACTTTGGTGTCTGATACAAAAGCAACAAAGAAGAAGTGAAACACCCCCTGTTGTTGCTATCAATCAGAGCCGCCAAATTGATCACTAAAAGTTCTTGCAACGAAAAAAATAAACATAAGAAGAACAAATGGCCCTCGTGGTATGCCATACACCCACGGGCAACCGACTAGGTTAACATCCTAGAATTTGGCGTCCTCGTCACTAAATCCAGCGGATAGAAGTAGCTGACCGAGGGACATTCCTCCTCTTGTTCTAATAGGTGTTCAAGAAGCAATGTCGAGTACAAAATGTACTCTGTAAGACTTTAAGCGAGGGTATTCATACATGCAAGCTTTGTCGAGGAATGCGTATCCTAACAGGTTTGTTTGCAATAGACATAAAGCGAGCTTTCATTGTAATAGACATATTAATTTGTAATGAGCAATTTTATAGAATAATGGCATTACTACAAAACAATATGCAATAGTAAATATAGAAGTATTTGTCAGCAAATAGAATCATTTGCCATAATATTAACATTTGACGGTTCTTTGATAAAATATTTCCAACATGGATTCCCACCATCTATACTTTTCCAAAAACCATTTTAAAACAAGAAAATCTAACCAAGTGTAAAATTACCAAGCAATGTACGTAACCAGGGACATGGCTATTTAAATAGATTTTACACTTTGTAGAGGTTGTACAACTTTACCCGCAAGATATAGTCAGCTCATCGCGGTCTCCCATGACTCGCCATACAATAGTATGTGATTGAGCGATTATAACGAGGCCTTTACACTACACCATCCTAACCTAATTCCGTCCACTAACGTTTCACTGCCGAAGAGCTAACCACCTAGTCGAAAGCCTCCTCTTGCACAATGTGGGACTATACTATCTCATCGACATCCACATTCAATCAAATGGTGAAACCAAAGTTGAGATGATACAAATTAATTGGCCAAGTCTATCACACACTAGACTTATGGTAGTACGATAAAAAATTGGATCAATGGAATCAAATTTTGGTCCTTAATGACCCAGGCGAAACTTCCACACTCATGCAAGTCTAAATCTATTTTATTTTTACATTTTTAACCAAAATATCATAGGAAACGCCTTTGTCCAAAATGATTCAAAACATTTTCCAAAGTGTCTAAAATTGGTTCCAACATTTATACTATTACTGATCAAAGCATGACTAAGCACATGGCTCATATACCGCTCTAAAATTCCACAAATATTTACTGCAACAGTGGATAATATTTCTAGAGTGGCAACAGTAAGGATATCAAGTTTTCAAGGAGGATCAATGCAATAATTGGTGATAACTAATTACTAAATATAAACATAGCCATTCAATCAAATTAAGCATGCATGATAGTTTGAGCAAACAAAGTACACAATATTTGAAATATGGGAACATAGTCAAAGGAGGATACTTACCTTGCTTGTTAAACTCTTGGTCTTGCTCGGGATCAAATTCGCACGTTTTGGTCACTTCGGTTTCTATACAGGAAAAACCAAGAAACACAAATAAATTCAAATAGACTCCAATATTCATGATTTTTCTAAAGAAAGAATTTCATGATTTTAGAATACAACTAAAGAAAGTACAACTGAATGAATTATTTGATTAAGCACAATTGAGTAATTACAATTGTATCAAATGTTTGAATATCTAATCATCATCGCCGGCGTGGTACTCTCCATTCTTGTATGACCTCTCCCATCAAGAATTCGGAGAGTTGTCCTCGAACTTCGACGAGTTTGTCAATATTGAATGTACTTTCGTCGAATTCTACACATTGTCGCTAGCAATGTTAAAGTCGTTAGCATATATATAATCACAAAATATTTATTGACAGGTTGACAAACCCCTGGATCATTCGTCTTACCATCCATGATTTCCTGCATATGGCGGCAAACGTAGAATCGACATACGTTGCCTTGTAACTGTTGGTGCAAAAATAGAATTGCATACATAGATATTGTCAATTCTAGAGGCATTATAACGAAATGTAATATAGCGGGATTGTTGTGTTATAGCGGGTACTAAAAATTATGTCCTGTGTCATGATCTGTTACCACCGTCTTGCCCAGCCTTGTCTCCATATCCACCTCTACCGCCTCGCATGCGTCCACGCCCACACACACGGCTACTTGATGAGCCACGACTGTCCTTCGTCGACGGTTCTTTGTGGTCTTGTTTGCCACCGCTTCTTGCATCTCCCTTTAATAGCAATGCATGTTCTTTGCGGGACTAAAACCCCTTCATTAGCTCCTCATGCACCTTAAGGGGGCCGGTGATCTCCTCGATCTTATTTTTCTCCGGATCGGAGAAGTACATGAGCATGATGATGATGGGTACATACTTTTCTGTGGCACGCACAGGTATTTCTTCACTGCCACTGATTTCTCCATCTTGTCTCCAAGAGAGGTAATCTGATTGTGCAATGAAGTCTGCTTGCCGACGACTTGTTCACCGACTGGGTTTCTCCCATCTGGAGATTCTCAAATTCGCTCCATAAATTTTGGAGCTGCACCTCCTTCATGCGATCAACTCCCTTGTGCATGTTCTAAAGCATCTCCCATACTTCACGTGTCATCTCTTTCCCGATGAGCTGATGCATCATCGAATATGATACCGCCTGTTAGATTGCAGCAAGCGCCATCTGATCTATCCTGTCATATTCCTTTGCCTTCCCCTTCTGATTGACTATGCCCCAAACACCCTGGGCGTGCATGTTCGTCTTCATCTTTATTGCCCACATCGTGTAATTATCGGTCATCAAGAGAGGGTATTGGAGGTATTGGAGGGAGATCGAGCTTAGGTCTTCGCCTTCTTACCTATGATCTTCAAGCACCACCAAGATCAACATGCTTTAATATCAGATGTTGGAATTTTTCCAAGTCCTTTACCCTGGCACCGCTTCTTGCAGGGATGTGCACTCCTTTCTCCATGGGACCCGCTGGTCCCTGTCCTCGACGTGACCCGCCTGGTATCGATGGAACAACACCTCGCCTGGTTCCTATACGTGATGGACAATATGAAGCAGCGCCTCTGTTCTCTATTGTCTCCATGTGATGCGCCCGCTTGATGCCTCCCTTCCTGCTGGAGAGAAACACCGAAACAAACCAAATCTCCGAGAGAGTAATAATTGAACACATTCCATGGAATTGGTTTTTCCAGGAGCACAAGTGTTGCTCCTCTTTTTGGTTTTTATGTATATTTATACTCAGAAGATTACAGAGTCGGAGTCAGAATAGGTATGCCAACTATACCTAAAATAGACTCCATCTCACACATGTCTTGTCTAACTCAGAGTCTTACCAAAACTACTTCAGTCACTTTTTATACTGCAACTTTAGGTGATTGAGAGTGCAACTTTAGGTGGGAATAATTTAGTATACTGCAACTTTAGGTGACTGAGAGTGCAACTTTAGGTGGGAATAATTTAGTATACTGCAACTTTATGTGACTGAGAGTGCAGCTTCAGATGACTAAGAGATAAAACAACCGCTCGGTTTGGCAAAAAGCTGTGGCTTATGGTGAAATTACACTGTAGCAGCTGAAATTTTACTATAGCTGAAGGTGGCTTATTTGACGTAATTAAATTTAAAAAAAATAAAAATAAAACAAATATGCTAGTTTATCACGGACAACGCAAATGAATACGGGAAAAAGGAACCGGCAAAAAAGCTCAAAAAAGCTAAAAGTTCATAAAAAAACGAAAATTATAAATAGTAAAAAATAAACCATACGTCAGAAGTTAAAACTGAAACGAGCGGATCCAAAATTCAATCAACTGTGCAGTAGCAAATTAAGTAACTCTCACCAAAACTAACAGCACCTACCAAAAGTAAGATGAATTCTTTCAGTGTTCATGTACAGTACTCTGGTGCCGTGTGGTGTGTTGCGCAATAGTTTGCGGTCGCCGTACTATTTTTTGCGCGCGGGCGAGGAGGGAGAGGGACGTACAAGAAGAGCCCACCCACCACCAAATCTTATCCAGAAGAACACACCTGGCTCTCCCCTCTCCCGTTTCCCCTCTTCCTTTTCCTTCTTAGCTGCAGGATCTGCCATTGGTGACGGCCGGCCGGCCGGGCTCTTTTGCGCCGCCGCTTTGACTGCATGTTCTGAGCTTTTTGTGGCCTTGGCATGGCCTTCCAGTTGGAGAACGGGTACTACTCCCATCAAGGTATGTATATATATACATGCCCATGTCCCCCTCTGCTCTTAGTTTTGCTTTGGCCACTTGCTTTACTGCTTGCTCTGTATCTAATTTTCTTTTACGTAACTTGTGCGTGTTGCTTTTGGCTTGTCGAAGTGTCAAGTCTCAAGAGATTGTTGAGCTCCTGTTGTTCTTGTTTCTTCTTCTGACGCGTAGTCAGAGTTGCAGCCATGTATGTTGTTGATTTCCTGTCTCTGCTAGCTGCTGGTGGCCGTGGATGATTGTCTTTTGTTTGATCTTGATCTTGATTTGACGCGCGAGATGTGGCCAAGATAGGCCAGAGAGATGGATCGCGTTAGGGATAGATAGCTAGGGTGGACTGGTGATTGCTGCCGTCGAATGTTGAACGGTGGGGCACTGGGGCTGGGGCTGGGCTAAAGGCGTAGCCGCGTAGGAGCGTTGATCTTGTCGTGCACTCGCCGGGGAAGGCAGCAAAGCTTAGCCGCCCCAACAGTCGGACGCTGAGGAACAGATTGGCCTGCTCGCTCGCTAGCTGTTGGCGTACAGTAAATCGGCAAATACTGAACAGAGTGACATGTTCGATAAAAATAGATTCTTGCGAGGGGAAAATGTAGGATGAGGGCAGTGAACAAGATTGTTAGTTAAGTGCAGGTGAACGCATTCGACTAATGAACGGTCCGAATCCGCCCTTACGGACTTGCCTTGGAAGATATCTGATGCACCAAATGCAAATGCGATAGATCGATGAAGCAACAACAGAATGATGTGATCCACATCAATAGGTGATGCGAATGCGGGAGAGTGAAAGCCGCAAACCGTTCGTTATTGGACTCAAAAGCTGTACCCTGGGCCTTGGCTCTTGCAGTGTAGTACACATATTAATACTATAAAATCCAAATGGGAAGCATGTGGATTTAGTGGATCACCCAAGTAAATAGGGTCTATTATTTTTTCTTATAGTTTTGGGCTTCTTTTGAATAAATAAACGGGGTGGTTTTGTCGTCATCATTTCGTCACTTGGATTGGATTCACTCTAAAACTAGTTCATGTTCGGTTTAACTCGGTGCGAGGTGGTTTGGCTCGACTATGTGCACACGGCTTGGTCAGAAGCATCCTGACGACTCGCACAACATGTTCTCAAGCATCATGAACACAGTTTGTGCAGTGTGGGACGATGGGAAGGACCATGGCGGTCGGAAAGAGTAAGGCAAGGGCGGCGGCTGTAAAAAGGGGAAACTCATCAGCGGTGAGCTCCGGTAGTCTTTAGTGTGAACGGTGGGCGTGTGAGCACGGGGTGGGCAATGGGAGTCTTTCGGTGAGGATGGCTCGGTCTGGGGTGCTACGGGGAAGGCTAGCGGCTATGGCGATGAGGTGAACGACGACACACGGCTTATGGAGGGGGCGACGACTGGAGAAGGAGGGGTTTGACGTTAGGGCAATGTGAACGACGAGGAAAGGAGACGACAGAGGCGATGGATCGGTGGTGGCGGTGATGTGGCCGACTGCGCGATGAGCTCTGATGATGTCTCTGGTGGTCTTCCGTCGAGGCGAGGGCACTACTATGATCGTAAGGAAGGGGGGAACATAACGTCTAGCTCAATTTTGACGAAGAGGCAAGGGAGAGTAGGAATTTTGTGGTTTTACCCGGCGATAGCAAAAAAGAGGACGGTTCCGCTAGATTTGGAGGCAATGACGGTTTTTGGCAACAGTGCGGTTAGCTTCTGGGAGTGAAGGGGAAGGAAGAGAGCTAGCTGCTACCACCGCTTTGGCTTTATAGATGTTCAAATGCGGTGGCGCAAAGGGTGCGACAAAGGGCAAAGGTGGCGTGTGGGACGTCGTCGTGGACGAGTGCACATCTCGCAGTGCGAGCTGGCATGTGGTGGTGCGGAAGTCTTTGTGCGGAGTTATGGTGGCACTAACATAGGGCGAGGGTGCGACGGTGGAAATGCATGACTGGCAAGGTGGTAGAGGCGGCGAAGCAACGGCTTCGGTGCTAACCAGGTGAGCAGGGTGATGTAGGAGCGGGTTGGGAGATGGGCTAGCCAAGGGAAAAAAGGAGAAAAGAAATTGGCTACGGCCAGAAAAGAAAAAAAAGGAAGAAGGAAAGAAGAGGAAAATGGCTGTGACCCAGGCTAGAAATGACCCAAGAGAGGAGAAAGAAATTGAGAAAATTAGATGATTTTTTAGGATTTGTATAGAAAGAAGTTAATATTTCTGGCGCATGAAAAATACAAGGAACTAAAAAAGCAAAAAACAATTCAAGAGATTTTATGAACAGTTTTATGTATTTTTGGAACTTTTTCGGGTTGTCACATCGTGGTTGTTTTAACGTTGTTATTTTTGTTCTTTTTACTAATTCACCTTCTTTGTTTTTGGTATCGGTCACGCTCGTGTCGTGTTAAACAAACTCTGATCGGGTCTAAGATCTACTGGTAAATTATATTTATATATAGAAAGAGATCTGCACTTTGATTCAAATCTAAGCATATATGCTAGAGCACATGTACTACAAAGCAAGGCGTCCAATAGAATGTACTATTAGTAGCAACTTAGCAAGTACAGAGCTACTTGAAGTACGTGCTAGTACTCCCATGTCTGCACTTTGTACTTTGTACTACTCCTATGTGGTTTGAGTCAACTCCGTATGTCGCATTCACGTTAGGAGTACCGAGCACGATACGCTGGTTTGGCTACGCATTTCTGCTCGAAGGAAAATGAAGGAGGAAGATTTGGGAGAATGCCCGAGACAGCCCACTGGTCGAAACTCGAAACTGCGATCAACTACCTGTGACTTTTAGTTATTCGTGGGTATTATGTACAGAGTAAGAAAAATTTACATATAGTTTTAATCGATATAAATAAAATTATTATAATATGTTCTCTAATAAATTTTTATATCTCATCTAAAAAATATTTATTTAAAAATTAGTTATTATATAAAATCTCTGGGTCGCTAGCGGTGCTGACTCCCTTCCTACTCACCCGTACGGCCCCTACTGGTGGACCTCCAAAGCCCACTCCCACCCAGAGGTGACCTACCCGGTGTCCTCTGGAAACTCCCACCACCCAGTCGCTTTACACTGCCGTGGCACAGCCCACTGCCACGTGGGGTCCCCCGTACCATGGTGGCATGGTGCGCTCTTCGTGGACGCCGACGTCGTCCGACCCGTCCGTGGCTTAGTGATCGTGGGACCAGGTGCCGAAAGCAACCTGCCGCTCTCACCGTACGGAAAAACCAACCTGAGCCGTCGATCACGAGGGCCCCGAATGAACCCCACGGCAGAGATGCTGCGCGAATTTTGGTAGCGTTGGGACGTGCCCTTTGACTGGAGTGCCCGCGCGCTTCTCACCAGAAGCGAAGTCCTCCTCGACCCCACGCTGTCATACAGACATACGTGGCGCTCCCCGCCGTCCCAAAACTGAATCGGTCCGTCGTGCGGTCAGCTGACTGTTTTACGTGCCCGCGACCCGACGCGGCCACGCCCCGGCCGTTTCCCCCGTGCTCTGCTCCGCCCTGGCTACTTATTTAACCGCACCACGCGCCGTCGCCTTCGTCTTGGTGGAGGCAAGCGAGAGTGGGGTGGCGCTTCCTACCGGTGGTAGTGGAGCAGGACACCTAGGGTTCGAGAGACCTCCACGCCTGTCGCCTCGCGCTGGCCGCCATTCGCCGCCGTGCTCTGGTATGACCGCTGAGCCTGCTTTTGGTCCGTCATTTCCCTACTGCTTTGCGCTGTACCGTGGCCCGTGTCGGCGGGAGGTTGGGGAATCGCGGCGATTCGGTGATCCTGTGGGTTTGAAGGGTTTTGGGTGGATCTTTTGGTGGAATTGGGTCGGTTTCGTCACGGATTTTCGCGGATTCGGCTCGGAGCGTGCTGTCTGTCACCTGGGGATTTTGGGGGCTCTGTCTGTCACTTTCACTTATCAGTAACCAGGGGGTGGATTTGCTCGAGTTCGTCTGATCGCCTTGGGGTTTTGATTACTCTGCTTGTGTGGGATGTAGGGTGTTAGTTTCTGTGTGCTTACGAGTGTTTTACAGTTCGGCGTTTTTGCGATTACAGCTTGTTCATGGGATGCACGTGTGTGTAAATATATGAACTTTTGTTTCGACATATGTGTATTTGCATAGCGAATAGGTCGGTGTCTTAGTTTCGTTGTGAGCTTGTGATAGAATCTAGTCACTGGGGCTTTAGGCCTGTTTGTTTGGCCTAAGGCTTTTTAGCTTATAGCTTAAAGCTAGCCTTTTGGGCTTAAGCAGCTTAAAAACAGTTAGCTTTTAAGCCAAAGCCAGGCTATTTGGTATCCTAGCTTTTTGATGGGTTGGATGATGTAGCTTATTATCAGAAAGTCTGAAATAACCCTGTTATGTGGTTTGCAATGTTGAAAAATTATCTTATCCTTGACGCCGCTCCTGCCTGCGTGGAACCAGCTGGGATGCCGCTGTCGTGATGAACCTGCTGGAGAGATGCGTAATCGCCGAGACAGCAAAGAAGAAACCAAACTAGAAAATACGAAGACTCTCAACACACGACTCTTTATTTCTTTTTCCTTCTCTAACCTCCTGCTTGCTTGCAGCTTCTTCTGACCTCTCCCGACTTGCTCTACTTTCTTTTGCTCCTACTGAGCACCTCGTCTCTACTTACATTGCTTCGTATAATGTCCATACATATATATGCCCACACCAGCAACTTAAGAAACAGACTAGAAACCTGAGCTCGCACGGACTCACTCGTATACGGATACAACGACCCATACGGCATACTCGGATACGGCAAACTAACTCGCAAACAGACTATACTTCTACGTATACGGCAAGCATGCGTACACGTGTACAACTCAAATACGTCTAAAAACAAGATTAAACTCTAACAATCACCTCCTTAATCTTGATTTTCCTTCTTGATCACGTTGACCTTCTCTCTTGCTTCCGCTTCTTTCTCGTATGCCTTCCTAGGCTGGAGCACCTACTCCTGCTTCCTCCACGAGTATCTCCTCTCACTGTCGTGTGCCATTGCTTTCGACCACTGTCCTCCATGTTGTGCTTCCTCTCGCCACCTTGGGACCCATCTCCGACTTCCTTCTGCTGACCGCGTGAGAGCTCCTCCTGAGCCTCTGTTCGCCACGACCATGCCTGCTGCATATGGTCGGTGCCGACCACCCGAACCGTCGATTCGCTCCTCTCTGCCTGCATGCGCTCGTTCGGAGTTGGCTGCATGCCTGTGCACACCTCCTGCACTGCTCGCTACGACCACTGCATGCTCGGTGCATGCTCCTCTGGGGTAGCTCTTCGTTACGACCATGCCTTCTGCCTCGTCTTGCTTTTTTGCCAACTTGGTCTCCTTCCTTGTTACGACTTCTTGTGTGCCAGGCTTGCCTCCTGCTGCTTTTGCACCTCGTCCATCTGTGCCTGTCTCCACCCAAACCTGTTTACAAGTGTTTAAAGGAATCTTGTACAACCGATTTGGAGATCTCTTCACCTTCATCAACAAATCTCTGTTCTTGTCATACACTCGCAAGAGCTCATCCTCCAGCACCACCTTGCACCCTCTCTCCGTCATCTGCCCGAGACTTAGTATGTTGTTGCATAGACTTGGTATATAATAGATTTCTGTCAACAACTTCTTATCCCCGTTCCTGCATTGCATCATCATCATCTCTTTACCCTTTATCTCCACCGTGGAGCCGTCGCCGAGCTTGACCTTGCCCCAAACCTTCTCATCGAGCTTGTGGAATATGGAGCGATCTCCCGTCATGTGGTTGCTTGCTCCATTATCCAAGTACCATTGATCTGTGTGATCATGGCTTCCTTCCTTCGTGTGTAGTTTCGGAATTACGTTCTCCTCATTCAGTTCCACCATGACCGACTCCTTTTCAACATATGAGGAGAGAAGTACTAGCTCACCGTCATCTTCTTTGTCGTCTTTGGCAAGGTTCACTTCCCCGTCCTTCTTCTTGATCTTGCGATCCAAAGCAAAGTGCCAAAACTCGTTACAGTTGAAGCACTTTTTATTGCTGCGGCATCTTATCGCGTAGTGCCCGTATTCACCACATTCAAAACACTTGACATGTGACAAATCATAGGATCTCTTACCATCGCCTTGCCTAGCCTTGTCTCCACGGCCACCCCTGCCGCCTCGACCACTCCGGCCACCTTGACTGCGCCACCTTCCACGGTTGTATGATGAGCCACGACGGTCTCTCGGATCTCCCCATACTAGTAACGCCTGCTCGTTGTGAGATCCCTGCTCCCTGCGCGACTGAAACTCCTTCAATAACTCCTCATGCGCCTTGAGAGATCAGGTGATCTCTATTTTCTTCTTGTCCAGATCGGGGGAGTACATAAGTGTTGTGACAACAGGTATGTACTTCTTCGGAAGCACGCACATGTACTTCTTCACCGCCACAGATTCCTCCATCTTGTCGCTAAGAGAGTTAATCTGATTGTACAACGAACTCAGCTTGCCGGCGAACTCGTCCACCGACTGGGTCTCTTCCATCTTCAGATTCTCGAACTCGCTTCACAAATTCTGGAGTCGCACCTCCTTGACACGATCAACTCCTTCGTGCATCGTTTGAAGCGCCTCCCACGCTTCCCATGCCGTCTCCTTGCTGATGAGCTGATGCATCATCGCGCCTGGCACCGCCTGGTAGATGAGGGCCAAAGCTGCTTGATCTACCTTGTCGTCCACCTCCTTGTCCTTCCCCTTCGGATCGACTGCGCCCCAGACTCCCTGGGCGCGCATGTTCGCCTTCATCTTCATTGCCCACACCGGATAGTTGTCGATCGTCAGGAGAGGGTACTGGAGGGAGATTAGCGCACTTCGAGCCTTCGCCTTGTCACCCATGCCCTGATACCACTTGTTGAAAAATTTTCTTATCCTTGACGCCGCTCCTGCCTACGTGGAACCAGCTGGGATGCCGCTGTCGTGGTGAACCTGCTAGAGAGGTGCGTAATCGCCGAGACAACAAAGAAGAAACCAAACTAGAAAATTCGAAGACTCAACACGACTCTTTATTTCTTTTTCCTTCTCTAACCTCCTGCTTGCTTGCAGCTTCTTCTTACCTCTCCTAACTTGCTCTACTTTCTATTGCTCCTACTGAGCACCTTGTCTTTACTTACATTGCTTCGTATAATGTCCATACATATATACGCCCACACCAACAACTTAAGAAACGGATGTTAAGGATAAGAAAAGGAAATAGATAAGGACTCTTATCTATTTCCTTATATGACTTATATTCCTTCCATATACTCCTTCTTGTACTCTCTATATATATTGCCCTTTGGGCCTCATATCAATACACACAATATTCATAACATGGTATCAGAGCCTAGGTTACATGCAACTCAATATGGTATCTATATCCTAATACAACTCTATCTCCTTAACAATGGAAGGCTTTTGGCTTTTCTATAAGTCCAGTTTAAAAGCTTCCCATTTGTTTAGGCTTTGGCCTTTTCACTTTTAAGCCAAAACAAAAGCCTAAACAAACAAGGCCTTAGTTTTTTTGTGTGATTTCTGCAACCGCTGTAGCTCCGTGTATAATACGAGTAGTAGCTTTTGCTAGTACTCATCCATTTATAATTAGATGTCACTGTGGTACGCGTATAGTTTACTTTCGCAACTTTGACCTCTAACAGTACATTTATCATCAAAGGTACTCTCATGATATTGTGATTTTTGTAATCTCTGGTGAACATATGGTCATAAAAAGGGATAAAGCTGTCAAAGTTAAATCTTCGATACCATGCAATGTCCAAAATGGCATGTTAAAGGGTGTAGCTGTATGGGTGCAGTACCTTCCAGTGTGCAATGAGAAATTGGGAGTAATTTTTCTGTCATGCTCATAAGCATTGATTTTTTAGACTACTGTTAGAGCCAAATGCTCTGTAAATTAAGGTGAGAAATTTGCTCCTTTTATGCAGCGACACTCGTGTGGAGAGTGTGTTCTTTAGATGAATCATGATGTCACCAGCAAATGAGGATACAACTTAGCTTAAAGTGTCTAAGCCAATCAGATTAAGTTGTCAGTATGCCATGCTCCTGTTATCATACAGGCAGACTGGCAGTTTTTTGACTGAATTGTTTTATGTGGTGAAGCACTCATAGCTACGTGACCAAACTGTGAACTGTGCTGTGATATTCTCTAGACTCTACCTGGAAATATTTGGATTTGGCTCGAATTTTCTCAGGGGTTAAATTTACTATTCAGTATGTACATTTCTATTATGATTACACTCATTGGGTTGTTCCTTTTTTATGCGAGATGGTTCTCTGTGATGACTTATGAGTTTCATTGCCTCCTGTGTGCAATGCATACATTATCTATTTCAACAGAAATGGATAAATTCACCTACACTACCTTTCCTTTTCTTTGCGTGATAGCTGATAAGAATAGCATATAAGTTAACATGATCTGACAAGCTTATCAGTTATCATTGCAATATAGATAAACAAAATTTTACTAGTTAGTGGAAACCTTATAGGGTGGTATGCTAAACTTTGAATGAGCACTCCCACTTATGTCTGGTAGCTTGCTCATTTGCTGTTCATTCCATTTCCAATGCCACCCATTCCATACAAATTGTAAGAGTGTAGGTACTGAATTCTATGTATTGATAATAGATGCAGCAGTACAAGGCAGGTATATATAGGCAAGGATGTCTAGGGTTAGGTTAATAGAATTATGGGCCAACCAGAGATCCTTGCCTATACTAAGTACACATGGGCCCAAGGCCACAAGCCCAAAGAGCCTGTCTAACACCCCCCCGCAGTCGAAGCATCCATAGCACGGACGTTTAGACTGGATCGAAATTCACTGAAGACCGAGGAAGGAAGACCCTTTGTGAAGATATCGGCATATTGAGAGGTGGTGGGAACATGCAGTACGCGAATATCTCCAAGAGCCACTTTCTCGCGAACAAAGTGAAGATCAATCTCAATGTGCTTGGTGCGTTGATGCTGAACTGGATTGGAGGACAAGTAGACTGAGCTGATGTTGTCGCAATACACCAAGGTGGCCTGCTGAAGGGGGGTATGTAGTTCCACAGAAGGTGGCGTAACCAGGAGGCCTCGGCAAGATTGGCCACACCACGATACTACCTGCTACTGGAGCGTGACACCGTGTTCGACGCTGAGGACCAGAAACAAGGTTGTTTCAGAAACACTAAGATAGCCGGAGGTGGACTTGCGCGTGTCAGGGCAACCGGCCCAGTCAGCATCAGAGTAAACCACGAGATCAGTCTGCGAGGAAGGCTGAATAAGGAGGCCCGGATGGAGAGTGCCACGAACATACCGAAGAATCCGTTTGAGAGCAGCAAGGTGGGGTTCGCGGGGGTCGTGCATATGAAGACACACCTGCTGAACGGCATATGAGATGTCCGGCCTGGTGAATGTGAGATACTGCAGGGCCCCAGCTAAGCTGCGGAAATCGCCGGGATCAGCGGGGTTGCATGAGGTCGACATCTTCGGATTGGTGTTAACAGGGGTGGCGCATGGCTTGCGGCCCGCCATGCTCGCACGCCCAAGATGTCCAAAGATATCTTGTCGTTGTGAGAGAAGAAGACCACCACGACACTTCTGCACATGCATTCCCAAAAAGTGATGAAGCTCACCCAGATCCTTCATAGAAAACCCCTGCTGTAATGCAGAGATGATGCGACGGAGGAGCTCAGTGGATGAGGCGGTGAAGACGATGTCATCAACATAAAGAAGCAAGTAGACCATCTCAGTGCCGCGGTGGTATACAAACAGGGAGGTGTCAGACTTGGCCTCAATAAATCCAAGAGATAGGAGATATGAAGCAAATCGGCTGTACCAAGCACGAGGAGCTTGCTTGAGACCATATAATGACTTGTTCAGGCGGCAGACAAACTCCGGATGAGTAGAATCTTCGAAGCCTGATGGTTGTGAACAATAGACTGTCTCAGACAGGGTCCCGTGAAGGAAGGCGTTCTTCACATCAAGTTGATGGATTGGCCACTTTCTGGAGAGGGCAAGAGCCGATCTTGTCGCGCGGTGGCGGTTTCTACAACAGACTAAAGGTCTCGGCGAAATCCACTCCCGGACGCTGAGTGAAGCCACGGAGCACCCAACGGGCTTTATAGCGCTCGAGAGAACCATCTGCCTTGAGCTTGTGCTTAAAGATCCATTTACCAGAAACGACATTGGTCTTGTTTGGTCGAGGAACCAAATCCCAGGTGCGATTTTGCAAGAGAGCCGCATACTCGTTTTGCATAGCAGTTCGCCAATTGGGATCGGCGAGGGCGGTGCGATATGTCCGAGGGACAGGTGACAATTGCGCGACGTGGTAGAGAGTAGGGAGCCGAAAACCAGATTTGCCGCGTGTCGTCATCGGGTGTTGATTGAGCACGGGAGACACCGACACAAAGACCGGAGGAAGGGCACCGTGGGGCGCCGCGATCCGGAAAGGTAGTGTCGGAATGTACCGGTGCGCAGGGTGGAAGGTCCAACCGCACGTCGTGTGTGACATGACGGATGGTGCGTCCGACGGGGGCCGCATGTGGCAGTGCCGAAGGGGGAGGTGCCCGGCACACCGCATCGACCGCCAGAGAGGTGTGCGGCGGTGGTGATGCAGTGTTGTCAATGGCCGCGCACGGCAAGGTGGCGGGCGGGGCATCGTCCGGGGCCGCGCGTGGCACGCGAGTGGAGACACCGAAGACGCGTCGCCGCCCGAGACGCGCATGAGGAGTTGCCGTGGGTGAACCTGCAGGCAAAGATGCACGACGGTCCAATGGGAGTCGGCACATGGTTAGTGTAATCATCAAGAAACTGAAGGTCTGCCGTGGAGGGGGTGGAAGGAAGATTGGCAAAAGGAAAGGAAGTTTCATCGAAGATGACATGACGGGAGAGGTAGACTCGATTGGAGGTCATGTCGAGACACCGGTATCCCTTGTGGTGGGCAGAGTATCCAAGGAAAGTGCATATGGCGAGCGAGGCGAGTTTGTGAGAGGCTGTGGAGGCAAGATTTGGGTAGCAAGTGCACCCAAAAACGTGAAGATGATCATATGAGGGTGAAGACTCAAGGAGTGTATAGTGAGGTGTTGAGAAATTCAGCGTCTTGGTGGGAAGGATGTTGAGGAGGTAGGTGGCAGTGGTCAGAGCCTCAACCCAGTAGGATGGTGGCATAGATGCATGAAAGAGAAGTGAGCGGATGACATTGTTAATGGAACGAATGACACGCTCAACTTTGCCATTCTGCTGGGAGGTGTAGGGGCAGGACATGCGGAGGTGGACACCGTGGGTGAGGAAGAACGTGCGGGCGCTGGAGTTGTCAAACTCGCGGCCGTTGTCGCACTGAACTGCCTTAATGGTGACACCGAACTGGGTGGAAACAAGAGAGAAGAAGTTAGCGAGTGTCGAAAAAGTGTCAGACTTGAGTCGTAGAGGAAAAGTCCACAGGTGATGTGAGTAGTCGTCGAGGATGACCAGATAATACTTGTAACCAGAAACACTATCAACAGGTGAGGTCCAAAGGTCACAATGTATAAGATCAAACTTTTTAGAAGCACGGGACGCGGACACATGGAAAGGTAGACGAACATGACGAGCCAGTTGACATGCATGACAGATTTGGGGAGTCGCGGTTTTATTACATGAGGGAATGACAGAAAACTCGCTAACTTAGACAAGACTTCATGACCGGGATGACCAAGACGACGATGCCAAAGCGGAGCGGAGGAGGCGGCGAGGAGAGACTCGGCTGCAGGAGGGATATGCAGGGGGTAGAGCGGGCCGGAGCTATTGGACCTGATGATCACGTTCCGAGACCGAAGATCCTTCACGAGCGACGGTGGATCAAATTCAATTGAACAGTTATTATCAGATGTAAACTGACGAACAGAAATGAGATTTTTAATGAGTGTGGGAGCAACAAGGACATTGTGAAGGCGAAGCGATCCGTGAAGATCGGCTGTGCCGGTGGAGGTAACGGGAAGTAAAGAGCCGTTACCGACAACAATGGAGGAGGGAGTGGAGGACCGCAGGGCTGAGGAGTGAGAGAGGATACCCGGATCAGAAGTCATGTGGGAGGTAGCGCCGGTGTCGAAGAACCACTCAGGTTGCTGCTGGGGGGTGTGAGCGTCATGGTGGAGAAGGCACCCGCAAGGTTGTGCTGGTCCCAAGGAGAGGCAGCGAAGGTCCCAGTCGCTGGTCCCGCGGGAGAACCTCCGTAGAGTCCAACAGGGGTGGCGGGAGTACCTCCGTAGAAGCCAGTGTGGCCGGCGGGAGGGCCTCCGTAGAGGTCAGGGGTCTGGCCGGGGAGGGTCCATTGGTGTTGGGTGGCCAACAGAGCATGGGGTTGTGGAGGCGACTGAGCCGGAGAAGGCAGGACCGGCCCGGAGGTACGGACCTGCGGGAGAGGAGAACGGAGGCCAGGCCACATCTGTATAGTACCTGTCCAAGGGTTGTAGAAGCTGGGCCAGCCACCGGGTTTGGACATGCCGTTAGATGCGGTTCCACCCTTGCAGCCGTCTTGACCGGCTCGGCCGGGCGCTTCTTGCTGCCGACCGCGGGAGTGGGAGGGACCCCGCCCGCTCCCGCCTCTGTTGCTTCCTCCGGAGCCGCTGGAAACAGAGGAGTGGTTGGGTGATGGCGGCGACGGACAGGGGAGGAGGAAGCGAGGCGGTGGCCGATGTCGATTTGCGGTTGGCGATGTGAAGTTCTTCGAAGGAGATCAAGACGAGCCTCAAGAAAGAGGAAGGGTGCGCTCCGTTGGAGGTGCAGCCGATGGCGACAAACTTCTCATCGAGGCCGCGAATCACGTGGAGGACAAGAGTCCGGTCGGCGACGAACTCCCCGAGGTCAGTGAGTGCATCGGCCATACTCTTGAATCAGCGGCAGTAGTCAGCAACAGAGAGATCTCCTTGGATGAAAGTGCGGAACTCGGCGTCGAGGTAGAGGACGCGCGACTCCCGGTTGCCGAGGAATTGAGTCTCAACGGCGAGCCAGGTGGCGCGTGCGGTGGCCCGGCGCTCCAGCACGGTCTCGACAAGTTCGGTGGAGAGGGTGCCGAGGATCCGAGATTTGACGACGCATCCATGCGGATCGAGCGAGGAGAGCGAGTTGGAAGCATCGGCGAGCACATGGTCCTCGAGGAGTATTTTCAAGAGCGAGGAGAAGAGCTCGCGCCACCGTGTGTAGTGGCCGGAGGTGAGGTCGAGGACGAGAGGAACAAGCGACCGGATGTTCTGGACGCCGACGGCTTGGGCGTGAAGATTGGCGATGGCGGCGGCCGTGAAGAAGAAGCGTCGTGAAGGGAGGAGCTTCGGACGGACTCGGCGTCGAGTCGTCGTCCCTAGTAGCAGCGGCAGCTCACGGTGCAGCGTGCGAGCGAGCAAAGACGCCCCGATCGGCGGCGGCCATGCGGTCTTGGCGGCGATGGCGGCCTCGCTCGGCGGCCCGACCTGGCGATGTCTTGATGAGTCGACGGATGAGCGTCGGTGGGAGCAAGGGGAGAAGAGGAAGGTGGCGGCGGATCGCCCGGCATGATGCCTGGGTCGGTCCGCGTGGGGAAAAGTAGGCGGCGGAGGCAAGAATCTAGGGTTGGGCGGAAGTGGACGGTCGAGATCGACCGGTCGGACGGATCAACCCTCTGATACCATGTAAGAGTGTAGGTACTGAATTCTATGTATTGATAATAGATGCAGCAGTACAAGGCAGGTATATATAGGCAAGGATGTCTAGGGTTAGGTTAATAGAATTATGGGCCAACCAGAGATCCTTGCCTATACTAAGTACACATGGGCCCAAGGCCACAAGCCCAAAGAACCTGTCTAACACAAATCTTGTTCCTCTTTACTATTCTATGGTAGTTTGGTATATTTTCTCTTGGGTTGGGGTGTCTAGCATGAATGTCTATCTCATGTTTGTGTGGCTAACATTATCAAGGTGTATTGGGAACGATATGCTGTGTTTAATTACCATGATTTATTTTGTTTAGAACAATGGATCTTTCACTCATTATCTGCGTATTGTTGCGTGCTGAGTGCTGGCTATCTTTGTACTTTCTTTAGAACGATGGATCTTTGTTTATTATTTGGTAAATAATAATGTGTAGATTGTGTATTGTGATATTGTTATGGTCTTTGCACATTTCTTTCATATTTTTAACTTTCCACAAAAGTTCTTTTTTGTTGTTTGTAACCTACTTTTTTATTGCATTTTCTTGTGAACAATCTTGTTGCTTTTTAATATGATTTGATTTAGTTTTGTTTTTGGAATTTAGGGACAAAACAAGAACTGTTTTATGCACACAGTGGCAAAGGCTATGTAATTATGTATGGCTGTCACCTGAAAAAATTGCAGATGCTGTGTTCCAATTTAGGCCATACAATTTGGCATATGCAGTAGTCTTCAGTTTTATATGGCAAAAGATGGTCATGTTGCCATTTTCTCTTTATTTTAGTTTGTGCTTGCCTGCTTGGCCATTCTATTATCTGTTTTTATTTGAAGTTTAACTTGATACTCGTCTTGATCGTTCTATCTATGCCTTGGAGCTTTGTGCTCGCTTTCGGTTTATGTTGTCTGACAGTAATAGTAAAATTATGTATGTGCTTGGCCTTGCAGTTTTAACCATGGTGAGAAAGAAAAGTACTGACCCCCCTAGCACTGGGGAAAGTTCTGGAGCTCAGGAAGCTACAGGAGCCCCTGGACAGGGTCCACCGCAGCAAGCTGAGAGAGCTCAACAGCATGGACGCGGTTGGGTACCTGCCAATCCCCAATATTCTCAACAAGGTGGTCATGGTGGTGGACAACACCAGGGACATGGTGGCGGACGACACCAGGGACGTGGTGGATGTTACCAGGGTCGTGGAGGGCCAACATCACATCAACCAGGTGGCAGTCCTGTTGAGTATCAAGCACATGAGTACTATGGTCGTGGTGGCCCACGCCAAATAGGAATGCCACAACCATACTATGGCGGGCATAGGAGTGGCAGTGGTGGACACAGAGTTCCTGCTAGTTCATCAAGAACAGTTCCCGAGCTGCACCAAGCCCCACAAGTCCAGTACCAAGCTCCGGTGGTCACACCGTCACCATTGGGAACTGGCTCATCCTCGCTGCCTGTTGAGGTGACCACGGGACAAGTCCAGCAACAATTTCAGCAACTTGCCATCCAGGGTCAAAGTTCCACTAGTCAGGCCATTCAACCGGCACCTCCGTCGAGCAAATCAGTAAGATTTCCAATGCGCCCTGGCAAGGGTACATTTGGTGATAGGTGTGTTGTGAAAGCAAACCATTTCTTTGCTGAACTACCTGATAAAGATCTTCACCAGTATGATGTAAGATCCTGTTCATGTGCAGCTTTATGCCTTTATTATACATATGAAGTCTGTTTCTTTCATGAGCTTTCATTTGATATGCTATCAGGTGTCTATAACACCCGAGGTTACTTCACGTGGTGTCAATCGTGCTGTCATGGGAGAACTTGTAACACTGTACAGGCAATCTCATTTGGGCGGTCGTCTCCCTGCCTATGATGGAAGGAAGAGCTTATACACTGCTGGGCCATTGCCGTTTACTTCTAGGACCTTTGAAATTATTCTTCGGGATGAGGAAGACAGCCTTGATGGTGGGCAAGGCACACAGAGGTTTGCTATTCTGGACATATCCATAACCTGATACAATTTATGTTCCTTACTGATATATCTGTTTGTCTTAGGCGTGAGAGACTATTTAAGGTTGTGATCAAATTCGCTGCACGTGCTGATCTCCACCATTTAGCCATGTTTTTAGCTGGGAGGCAAGCAGATGCTCCTCAGGAAGCTCTTCAAGTGCTGGACATTGTTCTACGTGAATTGCCCACAGCGAGGTAATTTTTTCCCCACCATTTGCTGCTGTATTGCTATCATTATTCTTTTAGCATGGCTGTTGAACATTTCTTCATTTTTCGTGTGTAGGTATTCCCCAGTTGCCAGGTCATTTTATTCACCTAACTTAGGGAGGCGCCATCAACTTGGTGAGGGCTTGGAAAGTTGGCGTGGTTTTTACCAGAGCATACGACCCACACAGATGGGACTTTCTCTGAATATTGGTTAGATCCCAAGACTTCATCATCACATTTCATATTCCTGCTCAAAGAAGAACGATCACCCCTTCTACTTTAGAATTGTTACCATTTTGAAACGTTTTCCCTGTTAGAATAACTTGTAGTAGATGCAGTGTTCAATGACATACATATCTTGCTTGGATTTGAGTGATCTATGTGGGTGACTATTGATAAATATCGCTTGCTTCTTGGAAATAATAAATTAAGGGGATGCCTATAAGTTTAATATCATCTTTGTTGTATATTGTTACAGATTAATGCAGTTGCAAAGCAAGCTATCCTAGTTCACTGTCATGGTGCATATCAGCCAATATTAGGAGCATTGCTATATTTGATATTTATTTGCCACTTGTTATACTTGATAATTGGCTAGAATGTGTGTTCAGTATCCACTCCTGTCCTAGTATATGATGCATATAGTAGTGGCAAACATCATTAAATTGCCTCTGGTCCTCTCTTGCATCTGAATGTAGCTTGACATTTCCTCTTGCAGATATGTCATCTACAGCATTCATCGAGCCTCTACCTGTGATTGATTTTGTTGCACAGCTTTTGAACAGAGACATCTCAGCTAGACCATTATCAGATGCTGATCGTGTGAAGGTTAGGTTATTCTATCAACTACCATCATGATTGTCATGGTTTATATTATGCTCTTATGCTGTTCTAGTACATAGTACTTTCTTTCAAGAAAGTGCAAAAGCTATGCGTGTCATTCAAGAAGGGAATAAGCACATAATACTTGATTTAAATTTTTGTGCTCGCTGTCTTAGCACAATCTTCCCTCCTTTCTTCCATTGGTCAGATCAAGAAGGCTCTACGAGGTGTAAAGGTTGAGGTCACACATAGAGGCAATATGCGCAGAAAGTATCGTATAGCTGGCCTTACCTCACAAGCAACAAGAGAGTTATCGTACGTAGTTCACTTACTTATATGTGAAGCCTCTCTTATGTCTATCATGCTGTTACAGATAGTGTATAGGAGGATAATTTGCTGATTGCTCTTGGTTGGTTTGCCCTATGACAGTTTCCCTATCGATGATTGTGGTACTGTGAAGACAGTAGTGCAATACTTCCAGGAGACGTATGGCTTTAACATTCAGCATACCACCTTACCTTGCTTGCAAGTGGGCAATCAACAGAGGCCAAATTATCTGCCAATGGAGGTTAGCACCCTAAATGGCCTCATCTATTATATGGATGTGCCATCCTTTTCTGACATATTCAACAGTCAACAACATTAGAAATGCTATATAGACAGTTACACCTTCATGTTATATCACTAGCTGCTTCCTATCACTTTGAAATATCAGGTCTGTAAGATTGTCGAGGGACAACGTTACTCGAAACGACTAAATGAGAAGCAGATAACTGCTCTTCTTAAAGTGACTTGTCAGCGCCCTCAAGAGCGTGAGCTGGACATTTCGCGGGTAATTAGGCTGCATTTTGTGGTGTGATTATTTTGAACTGATCTATCTTTGTTCTAATGTAAAATTGTGTGAATTTCTTTGTTTCTTCCATGAGAACATCTATTCCTCTGTTAAGTCAAACACATATTTTCAGCTATGTATATACATTCTTCCAATTTCCTGAATTTATTGATCTACTCTTTTTGGAGTTGGTACTTAATTTATGTACAAGCATTTTTTATTGCAACTTGGGTTTGTCTTCCCCTATATGTTGGCAATCAATGTTTTTTCCTTTTTGAAGTTTCTATGGGATCTTTGCCCATAGGCATTTCTTATGTGTTTGGAAATAAAGTTTGTTTAGCTGCTGCACAAAGATATATTGTCTTGTTATTTTGTTCAGGATTGAGTCTTATTTTTCTCTTAATTACAGGTGCAAAGTGTTTTTGACATATTTTACATATTAAGTTGGTTTGATGGACGTGTTATGCAAAAAACACATTTTTGGTATAGACGGCCATCTATTTGTTTTTTCTTGCATATATAATCACTGCTCAGTTTCCTTTCCTTTTTGATCAGCAAAATTGGCTTCTAGGTTTCATCCTTTTCATGTTTTGTCTTTGCTTACCAGATTGTGCATCACAACGCATACCATGAGGATCCATATGCACAGGAGTTTGGTATAAGGATTGATGAGCGACTTGCATCAGTTGAAGCTCGTGTCCTACCTCCCCCTTGGGTAAGTTCAATGTTTCAACACATGGTTGACATCTTTCAATTCCTAATATGTATTTTATATGTTATGCCTGGATGTTTGACTACTGCCCTTTACTATTAGCTTAAGTACCACGAAAGTGGCAGAGAGAAGGATGTCTTGCCAAGAATTGGCGAATGGAATATGATGAATAAGGTATGCTCTAAGAACTGAGTTCTTAATAAATCAACATAAAGTAGGTATTCCTGTGTATTTCTCATCCAATATTTGGTTTGCTTTTGTTCTTTAATAACTATTGCGATGATCATTGTATGGAAGATGCTGTCTTTGACAATACTGTGTACAACTGCAAATTAATTTTCTTGGTAATGCGCTTGTTGCAGAAAATGGTCAATGGTGGGAGAGTTAACAATTGGACATGCATAAACTTTTCTCGGGGTGTCCAAGATGGTGCTGCTAGGAGATTTTGTCATGAGCTGGCTGTGATGTGCCAAACATCTGGGATGGTAGGTTTCTCTGCCATATAAGTAGTGCCTCCAGACATCTTTTCAATATGGCTATTTGTGTTCTTGAATCTTCATATTCTCTCTCACATGCCTCATTTTCTCTCGCCGTAGGACTTTTCAACTGATCCTTTGCTTCCTCCTGTAACCACGAGACCTGAACATATAGAAAGAGCACTCAAGGCATGCTATCAAGATGCCATGAATATACTGAAACCACAGGGAAGGGAACTTGACCTGCTGATTGTCATATTGCCTGACAATAATGGTTCTCTTTATGGTATGCTTTTTTTTACTTCAAAAGAACACTTGAGTATTATCTGATTGAAATATTTATTAATATTCTTGTCATTCCTCAGGTAATCTCAAAAGAATATGTGAGACAGATCTTGGATTGGTCTCTCAATGCTGTCTTACGAAACATGTTTTTAAGACGAGCATGCAGTATCTTGCAAATGTCGCCCTTAAAATCAATGTTAAGGTTTGTTGTGTTCTGCCTGTTGTCTACCTGGTTTGTGTAGTTTTTTTTTAAATCTTTTTTTTGAAAAATAAATTCCTTTAATCTTGTAGGTGGGAGGAAGAAATACTGTACTTGTCGATGCTCTGACAAGGAGAATTCCCCTTGTTAGTGATAGACCAACCATTATATTTGGTGCTGATGTTACCCATCCTCCTCCTGGAGAAGAATCTAGCCCTTCCATTTCAGCTGTAAGTTCATAACTTGTCAATCTTATGTTATAATGCGTCTGTATTATCGTATAATAAAACCTTTCCACATAAGGCAGCCACATCTTAGTTTTACTGCTGCCCTGATCATGTCTCGCTGGGCTGTCCAATTGTTTGTAATGATATCATGCTTCGTGCAGGTTGTTGCCTCTCAAGACTGGCCTGAGGTCACCAAGTATGCTGGATTAGTGAGTGCACAAGCCCATCGTCAGGAGTTGATACAGGATCTTTTCAAAGTATGGCAAGATCCTCAGAGAGGGACTGTAACTGGTGGAATGATCAGGTAAGATCTTGGTTCACTTTTAACATCTGAATATTACTTGAAAGGAATATGTATATATAAATTCTGTTAAATATGCAGAGAGCTTCTCATTTCTTTCAAGCGGTCAACTGGACAGAAACCCCAGAGGATCATATTTTACAGGTACTGATCTTCATTTGAGCATATCCGATTGGCACTACCGTCCACAACTCCACATATTTAACATCTCTCTTTTTCAGGGATGGTGTTAGTGAAGGACAGTTCTATCAAGTTCTATTATATGAGCTTGATGCCATTAGAAAGGTTATTTTGTCTACATTTTTTCGCAATGAAGTTTTCATTCTGAATCTGAAGTGACATTTTGGTTTAATAAACCTAGGCCTGTGCATCTTTGGAGGCCAATTATCAACCACCTGTTACCTTTGTGGTGGTCCAGAAACGTCATCATACACGACTGTTTGCTAATAACCACAGGGATCAGCGCACTGTTGATAGAAAAAGCGGAAATATACTGCCTGGTAAGTTGTTGCCTTGTTGGTGAGTTTAGTTATTTTGTACTCTATAGCTTGTCAACCCTAGGCCTGAAACCTCAACCCTTAATTCGAAGTCAACTTCACAATGTCTCCTTATATCTGATGTCAGGCACTGTGGTTGATTCAAAGATATGCCATCCTACTGAGTTTGATTTCTACCTGTGTAGCCATGCTGGCATGAAGGTCAGTTTTTCTACACAGTTAGAAATAAACATTCTTCACTTGATGGAATGGACCTGGTTCAACTTCACGTTGCTTTTAGGGAACAAGCCGCCCCGCCCATTACCATGTTCTGTGGGATGAGAACAAATTCACTGCTGATGCTTTGCAAACTCTGACGAACAACTTGTGCTACACGTAATATACTGTCATGTCAATATGTTTTGATATTATATCCCCTGACTGATAAACTAACCGTCGTCCCTACTGTTGCAGCTATGCAAGGTGCACCCGTTCTGTATCAATTGGTAAGCGAATGCGTCATAGTTTCCACTCTGTTTTATCTAGTTGATGTGCGAAGAAATATTGATTCTCTGATATGACATATTCTTACAATGGGTTGGTTCTCTGCAGTGCCCCCTGCACACTATGCTCATCTTGCGGCTTTTCGAGCTCGGTTTTACATGGAACCAGATACTTCTGATAGTGGGTCGATGGCGAGTGGTGCCACGACAAGCCGTGGTCCTCCCCCTGGCGCACGCAGAACTAGAGTTGCTGGCAGTGTTGCTGTTAGGCCTCTGCCTGATCTGAAGGAAAATGTGAAACGTGTCATGTTTTACTGCTAAGTTCAGGAATACTGATGAGTATTTGTATGGGTTTACACCACCCGTGACACCAACTAAACGACTATTGACTTGTGTGTGCTTAGTAATCGGGGTCCCGTGAGCTATCGACTGTGATCGTTGTTGAACAGCGATAATGCAGACGTGAAGCTCTTCATTATCAATCCATTAGACTGGTATTGTTGAAAATCCTAACTTTATTTTAGTCCCTCGAAATCCTTCATGATAACTGTTGTACTGTGAGTCACTGAGCTTTTGTTGAGGCGTCCTGATCGGTGCCGAGGTGTCAGGTGGGCATTATCACCGAGTATGCGACAACGAAGCTGAGCAATTATCAATTTCTCTTTAGTGGTAACTATTGAGTTGCATGTACCAATCAGTTCATCCAAAAGCTTAAACTGATGAGAAAAGATAGACAATTCACTTATACTTCAACACTCCCCCTCACGTGTAGGCTCCCTTAGACCTAATACGTGGAATAGAAGTGGACTGCAATTATTTTTTTAATTGCGTCAGCCAGGTCTTGAACTCGGGACCTCTTGGCTCTGATATCATATTGAGTTGCATGTACCAACCAGTTCACTCAAAAACTTAAGCTGATGAGGAAAAATGGGCAATTCACTTATACTTCAACACTTCCCCTCACGTGTAGGCTCCCTTAGGCCTAATACGTGGAATAGAAGTGGACTGTAATTATTATTTTTAATTGCGTCAGCCAGGTCTTGAACTCGGGACCTCTTGGCTCTGATACCATATTGAGTTGCATGTACCAACCAGTTCACCCAGCTTAAACTGATGAGGAAAGATGAGCAATTCACTTATACTTCAACACTCCCCCTCACGTGTAGGCTCCCTTAGGCCTAATACGTGGAATAGAAGTGGACTGCAATTATTATTTTTAATTGCGTCAGCCAGGTCTTGAACTCGAGACCTCTTGGCTCTGATACCATATTGAGTTGCATGTACCAACCAGTTCACCCAGCTTAAGCTGATGAGGAAAGATGGGCAATTCACTTATACTTCAACACTCTCCCTCACGTGTAGGCTCCCTTAGGCCTAATACGTGGAATAGAAGTGGACTGCAATTATTTTTTTTAATTGCGTCAGCCAGGTCTTGAACTCGAGACCTCTTGGCTCTGATACCATATTGAGTTGCATGCACCAACCAGTTCACCCAAAAGCTTAAACTGATGAGGAAAGATAGGCAATTCACTTATACTTCAACAGTAACAGCTAGTTCTACGCTTGCATCATGCTGCCGCTATGGTAACTAAACCATATTTGCCCATCCTCTTTCCTCGTAGCGACTCAAAGCAATCATAGCAGAAATATTAAGTGGCAATTTGCATTGCTGTCATGTTTGCAGGACAAGCTGAGCACAGCCACTTAACTTTCCCATGTTGTATCTTATTGACGAGGATATAACGATCTCTAAATTATTTATCTAAAATGGTATTATCACGTTATTATACTTTTTAGGTATACCTCCTCACGACTAAGGGATCAACTTAGCCAGATAGTCGTAAGCCTCTTCTAAGACCATTCTTTAGTCTTAATCCTTTCCATGACCAATCTCTGGTCGTAAGTTATTCTACGAGTATGGTCTGATCGTAAGTTATTCTAAGAACATGGTATGGTCGTAAGTCATAACACGAGTATGACATGGTCGTCAATTCTTCTACGGCTATATTAACTTTGACTGGCTTGTCTACGACAACCGGCTATATTGCCGGTTTGTTTGACAAGGCAGTTAGCACATGCATTTATTCTTCGGAATAACTGTGCATAACTTCTCCTTGACAGTAACAGCCGCATGACGAGTGAACCACGTCTCTCTGATAATAACTCCCGTCGGACGGTTATCATCCGAAGCATTAAGATGCCTCTTGGCATGGAACGAACTGCCGCCGCTTCATAAGCTATATAAAGGTGGGTGTCAGGGAGGATCTGGGGAGGGAGAAGAGAAGTAGAGTAAGGCTTTTTCGCATTACTTTCTCTATTGCAATCAGTTTGTTGAGTAATATCCACATAGAAAGTATGGTTGTTATTCTCGCATCAGAAGGCCTGAACCTGTATAAAAATCGCTATGTCCTATCTCTGTGTGATCGTAGCCAGATTGTAGCCAGAGATCCGTAGTGAGAGATCCCTTGAACCCAAACAAATCATACGTAAGATCGATACTAAAACATCGATAGTTGGCGCCATCCGTGGGGATCTTTCTTCCAAAACTTTGGTAGTTCCTTGTCGACGTTATCTCTTCTTTCTGATGTCCTCATAGCAGGAGAGTGGAACGAGTAGAATTGGTTCGACATGGCCGACTACGCAAACCTTGACATGGATGACTGCTACGACTATGAGCAGACCATGATTTCATCTGATGGTGAGGCCGTCATTGGAGATCCCTCGCGTGATCCCGGAGACTGTGCCACGGATAGGGCTGAGGAGGGATACTTATCCCCTGCATCGTTACGCTCTATGGAGGAACACGTTTTTTCAAAGGGCAAGGTCAATCCGACTATGAGCATGACTAGCAACATGACAAGGGGTCTACCCCTAAGTGTTCGAGTCCCCTAGTGGCCGTTCGATCGGGCTCGGTGAGTCCTGAAATCCCGCATTCTGGGACTCCATCGGCATCTAGTGGCCGTAACTCTCCGGTTGTCCACACAGATAGCGTGGGTGGGCTCCCTACGAGTTCGCCCATACTTCTGTAGAGTTCAACTCCAACAGGAGACAGTTATAACCCAGAATTCCCCTTCTTGGCGGGGTTTACTCCAAGTCGCGATGCGCTCTCGTTGGATGACACATCAAGCAAGGGAGCCTCCGACGGAATTGGAGATTATAAGCAGGAGGTCTTTGCCCTCCCTACAGATTGTGATCGTTCTCCCAGAGGAAGGGCTGACAATGCTCTCCGTCGGTCACACATTGCAACCCCTCGTGGTGATGGCGAGGAGGCCTCCAGTGATGAGCCCGATGAGTACTCTAATGAGCGTGGGAGAAATCTTTGAAATAATTGCTCTCCTTTGAGGCTGCCTCAACCGACCTCAGATATTGAGGATCCTAAGATTGCTCGAAGGAGAAGGATGGCTGCCTAAAGGTCTCTACTTGGGCATGCCTAGTACCAAACTGAAGAGGCTCAAGAGCTCCAACACATAAATGATCTACTCCAGAATCCAACTCAAGAACTTGTTCGAGCACCGGGCCACGACCACTTTGTTGAAGGAATCGCGTGAAGACTCCGAAGCATGATGGCCAGACTCAAGCAACATCGTCGACATAACTCCGAGAGTTGCACAGGTACGACTGCATCTAGTCGTTCATAGAAGTCACCTTGAGGGAATTAACATCATGATAGGTCACGTCATTCTTCCAACAACGGCTCCAATGCACACAACGGTAGTTCTGATTTTCCTGAGAAGTACAGATATCTCAACAGATTTTATAAAATATATTTGCAAACTATGATATCATGCACACAAGGATCACAACATGATTTCCAACAAGTTGCAAAACACATTCGCACACATTTGAAATCATGACACAAATATTAGATACATGGACTTCTCACGTTTGCAAAACACATTCGCAAACTTAAGTCACATGCCACAAGGATTATATATGAGCTTCAACCATTTGCAAAATACATTTGTAAATATAAGCCTCATATTACAAAGAATGAAAACATGGACTTCAAGCACTTGCAAAACACATTTGCAATGCATAGTCACATGTTACAAAGATTCAACACATAAGCTTTAACCATTTGTAAAACACATTCGCAAATGCAAGCCTCATGCTAAGATGAGCTAGACGAGGTGAGGTTTAGCCATCAACACATGATGAGACTCAAACTACTAGACATGACCCATCTTAATAGTACGTCAACCTATACTAGCAATCTGGTCTTCCAACCGAACACCAAGATCGGTAAAAGACTAGGAACACATCTTTAGCCCTCGCTAGTTCATACATTTGTCTTGGGTCATCATCTTGATATGCATCAACTCATGATGTATTTTCTTTCAACAACTTCATCAACACATGATAGTCTTGAACATGATTTGATCAACACATGATCATCTTAGACCAGCATCAACTCATGATACATCTTCTTCTCGACGGCTTTCAACACATGAAGCCTTCTTCTTAATAGCCTTCAACACATGAAGCTATTTTCTTCTCGCTTCTTGACTTGATGATCTTCAACACATGATGTCATCCCAAGTCATTCTCATTTGCGGAACCTAACCTATTCATCCAACTCATGGAAAATGTTAGTTCACAAAATAATTGTCATCAATTACCAAACTTCATCATTAACACATAATGGTGTGACTAGATTCAACAATCTTCCATTTTTGGTAATGCATGACAATCTCAATAAATAATAAGATATAAAAATTGATTTACAAGTATACAACTTGTACACAACAATTTGTATACTCTAAGATAAGCTTTTAAACAAACCTTACTTATCCGGTTGTCATTAACCATTCAATCATTAACACATAATGGATAAGTTAGATGACAACCCGATTGCACATGAGTATATATGAATTGCACATATTTGGGATCTTTACTTTGAAACACATTCTTATATACTCATATGGCTCCGCTCATTTCGGCTTAAACTTCTGGCTTTTGACTTATTTTTCATTATTCATAAATTTCATCTTTTTTTGAACTTTTGGCTTTTTTGAGCTTTTTTGTCGGTTCTTTTTTCCCGTGTTCGTTTGCGTTGTCTGTGATGAGCTAACATATTTTTTTCTATTTTTAATTTTTTTAAATTTAATTACGTCAAATAAGCCACCTTCACTGATGTAATTTTAGCCCCTTCTGTGCAATTTCGGTCATAAGCCACTGACTTTTCATCCAACCAAAACACTGACCTAAGATTGGCAATACCCCATGGTGGTTTTATGGATAGCGGTGGGTGTTGGGTGATAGATATGCCTCCCTAGCACATGTCGAGTGATGGATACGCCTCCCGACACAGTGATTAGTATAGTGCTAAATGAGTGGAGTTATAATATACTAATGTAGAGAAAACATTCTAAACTCTGACTTGAGCATCGCACTAAGAAAATGCGAATAGACCTGTTATAGTCAAAGTCGGGGTTGCTATGGGTAAAGTGATACAAAACCTATGTAGTGCTAAATAAATAGTGAATTCACGCCTGTCTCCTGGACTAGAGGCTACAGAAGCTTACAGGTGGTCTTTTCTTTGAATATGAGTGACTAGTAAAATTGTAAAGAAGAACCTGACAATTTCGCATTTTAAAAACTTATTTTTAGAATGATGATGTGAGATGTGGTTTTTGATCTGATGATGTGGATAATGAGATTGCATGTTTTTGAATAATGCTTGCTAAGTACTTTCATACTCACCTTTGTTATTAACTCTCCTTGTTTAAAGGCAAATCATTCTGAGGATTTATTCGCTTCTAACGAAGCCTATGCGTACGACGACCACCATGCTGAATGAAGTGCAATGAACCCCATATATGATGTGTATGATGTGGATGTCCTATACAGATCGTGAGATGAGTAGTCGGTCATTAGTGCTCAGGCTACATGACAGATTACAGTAGCATATCGTTATCTATTAACCTTGGTTCTGGTATAATTACTAGATGGAGTTATGTCTGTTTTTAGACGTTGAAATATTCGGTAAGCCATATTAAAGACTCAAACCGTACGTGGCAATGATATTGTAATAATATTGTACCGACTCAAGCTATTGTTCTGCTACAACACTCTAATGTTACTTATTATTTGATAAAATAGAAACTTATTTTGTTTTATTAAGTAATAATCATATACTAGTGCTATTACTTAAGGTAGTGATGGCATAGCACTTCACAGAGTGCTCAAAGCCTTTGACCTACCCATAGTGACCATGTACTCCTGCTCCACGTCACGACACGGGAGAGGCTCAACAAAAGTCCAAAACTTCCCTACATCCATCTCATAGTTTGCCACACACGCACACTTGCCTATCTATAGAGACCAGCCATTGTTCTGACTGGAACGTGTTGTTTTCAGCCATCGCTCTCACCCTCCACCAACCCACAGGGGTCGTTAGTGGGCAGCCTTCACGCTCGACATCTTTCAAGTTGAGGGAGAGCTCTCTATTCTTATATTATTCTAGTGGTTGACACATTTCTCAGAGAGGGTCAACTTGGAGTATACAAAGGAGCTCGTTTATTTGCCTGTCATTAGGTTCACTGTACACACAGCCTCCTACTGATGTGGTTTTCCTCTTCTATTAGAATATATGTGCGCGTGCTTAATGCTGCCTATCCTTGTTTGTCTCTCTCCCTTTCCAAAAGGTGGAGGGTTCTCGTGTAGTCATTCACGTAGATATAATATACGGTCTGTTTGGTGTAGCTGCGACTTATGACTTTTGGTTGAAATTTTTGAATTTTAACTACTTACGGTACAGATTATGGAGAGACAGATACTCATTTACGATTTTGACTGATACAGATGTTGGGCTTTTAACGTGTAGATCGTTTAACTTGTAGACATCGTCTTGAGAAAATATTCCGTTTGAGAGTTAGGTACTATAGCAAAAGTCAAAAATCGCTAGCTTCGGACGAAAAGAACATGCCCATAACCACTTGAGGAGCTTTATTAGTAGGCGTGATGGCCCTGAATTACTTGCTTATGGACTTCTTAACCATGTTGTAAACGTCGATAGGATAGGCCGGGTGATTCTTCCTGTCTCTTGTGGAAGCTCGGGTTGAACACTTTGCCACCGCACTTAAGTTGACGTCTTACCCCAATCGCCATTTGACACTGCTAACTTTCAACCTGAGAAGGGAAATTTCTCCTGTTCATGCTTTCTCAGTTAACTATCCAGAGTGCAGTACGGGTGTCCTGCACCACGAATGGGGACGGGCTGGCGGCATTGGAAACCATTTTCTTTTCGCAATGCAATCCGAAATTGTTTATCCCTAGCTAAACAAGAACCTAATGAAAAGTGTCTGCTGTTTCTACTGTAGTAGTTTTTTTGCATTGTAGTTGCTAGTAGCTTTTTTAGCGTAATTAAGTTTAAAAAATTAAAAAAAATATGTTATATTATCGCAAATAATACAAAGAAATAAAGAAAAAAATAAAAAAAAGTCTGAAAATAAGCCAAAAGCTAAAAAAATATGAAATTAAAAGATTAAAAGTTAAAAGCTTGAAGGTTAAGCTGAAATGAGCATAGCCACGGTAGCTGACAATTATTTTACTGATAATTATTGGGGCACGTATCTCTTCCTCTAATTCGATTATTAAGAATCTCAATGTTTATGGGTCGGATCAGGATGGTGATCAGTGATGAGTTTTGTAAGGATTTTATAGTTGGAGTGGATGTAACAGTAATTTTCGGTGGGAAGCCACCACTCTTGCAAGTAGTCTAGTGCTCGAGAAACCAAAGTGTTGTATTACTTTTGCCTCTTGACAGATTAAAAGCCACTCATTTTGCGATTTGAGTGTGGACCAAATGTTCTCACACGGACAAGTGTCATGAGCAATTTCGGTTTTCCACTGAAGCTCTGTTATTAAATTCCAAACCTGTCTTTATTTTGTTCTAAAATCTGTGCGGGTCCCAGGATATTATTGATTTCAAGAAAGGCTATTTGAGGCATGCTGCTTGTGATGGGACACAAATTTAGCTTACTCCACTATCGTCCCTTTTACGTGTGGCCACGTGTCAGGCTGATTTCAGCTGTTGTAATGGCTAATTTGAGTTTTAATACGAGTGTCATGATTTCTTATATTATTATCTGATCAACGTTTGCACTACTCGAGTGTTCATCATCTCCTTAGCTTCATGACAAGGTATGAACAGTGCCAGTGTCTTGTAGCAATTTTCATTCTCAGGCGAGACTTTGGTTGAAACCTGAATGCGATATCGCTCGTCCAGTGGGGCACTCCCGTAGCTGTAGGTGCAAAAAAACTTCGAGGATGTACAGTTTTACTTTCTTCTCTTAATGGAAATACGCAGACTACTGTTTTTTTTTTTAAGAAAAATAAAATCGCTGGTCCCATATTGTATTCCATCTGTATGCTCTATATTTGCTCTTATGTTACTTCGTGATAGAAATATGCATTATCCATATGTTGTTCATTTTGGTACTCTGACCCATATGCCTACTTTAGTCACCGTAGTTTTCCGTCTAAATAAAAGGAAAATGGAGGATGTGCATAACTTGGTATCTGCAGTTCCGTCTTAAGGAAAGTTCTACTTCCTTGGTTTTCTACTTACTTATAGTGTATATACATACTATGACTAGTATTACAAATGGTGATAATACACAACTCAACCACACATATATGTAGTTGCAACTTCGAAGTAATGTCAAACTAAACTACCCCCCAGACAAGAGATGCCTTATCCTCAGTTGGAAAGCAAACGACATATTGTACTGTTTGTCTGTTCCTCTTTTTGCAGCTGACCTGCCGTTGATTTTGGGTGAGGTTCTTTTTGTTCTTTTGGTTTATTCGAAAGTCGAAATAAACTACATAGTTTTTTGAAATAGAATTTTTTTTTAAATTACTTTTTGAGCTTAAAATCGTCTGTGCCATCCACATCTCTGTCATCTTCTGTCATCTTAAAAAATATAGATAAAAACTATGGATCGTAACCAAAATATATCAACTACAATGTAAAAGAACAAGCCATAAACCTGTGTTCAGATTGCAGTCTGTCTTTCCTGGCATTCACACACCTCAAAGAGCCACGAAGCAATGGATTGCAGCCTTGAAACCTCGCCTCGCCCACTCACCAACGCCACCACCGTCACTCACCAACCCTACGGCGAGCTCTTTCCCAGGCACCGCACTTCCTGCTCCAATGTTCACCGAGCAAAAGAACAGGGAAAGAAACAAGACAAGGTGGTGCAGTTAGTAGGGTACTAATAAGAGATCTGTAAGCTGCATAGCCCTCCATGCTCATGGCACTAAGCTACTGACCCACTCAAGTGGAAGAAAGACCACGGAGCAAAAGTGAGTACTGCTTACTGTTGTCTGAGAATATTCCTCTTCAACCGGAGCTGTGATATCCCATGGCTTCATTTAGTAATGATAAATCACCTGACATGGTCACAGTAAAGTTGAGGAAAAAAGTCAGCAGATTAGGGCTCTGCTTATTTCGGCGTAGAGTTTCTGACTTCTGATTTATTTTTTACTATTTATAAATTTTATCTTTTTTTGACTTTTTTGTTGTTTCTTTTTTTCTTCACCTTTTGTATTGTCTGTAATGGACTAATATATTTTTATTTTATTTTTTTTAAAAAAATTAGTTACAACAAATAAGCCACTATCAACTATAATATAATTTTAACCGGCTACAGTACAATTTCAGCCATAATATAGCTTATTTCAGCCCAATCAAGTGGCACCTAGTATTGCTGAATTCCAATGTGACGTGATATGACGTCTCGAATTTGAGATTAGTATGCTTGACAAAGTTATTTTCAATTTATGGGTTATGGTTTTTTAAATAAATAAATAATATTATTTCTCTGTCACCATTTCGAAGCAGTTTATCAGAACAATTGTTTTGAAATTGTTTATCAGTATTCGTTTTATTCATACAAACATTCATATTAGAGCAAAAACTATAAGCCGAATCCCCGCACGTGTCAATCTTCCGCTCTGAAAGACATGTCCTACTCATGTACAAACAAACATATGTCTTCACAAAAATCATTCGGTGCAGATCGCATGCAACGGTTTTGGAGCGTATGCCCTATGGTTGGCATAGGTTGAAGGCGTCCCTTTGCATTATTGGTGCTACTTCTGACAATTGTGCGAGTATTCTGTGTTACTTTGATACCATGAATTTTCTTCACCATTACAAAAGATCGAAAAATCTGTCGACACGGAGTGATGCTCTTGTTGCAAGAAACCGCGCGTGCTTCAGAAGTTTGTGCACAATGGAGGGAAACCCGTATGTTGACTGCTCTAATGAGTTGTGAGAAGTACCTTTGATGGACCAATCGTCCATCATCTCACAATGTGGCAACTGTCGCAGTGAGAAGGCTGCCAGGCTATGACCGACCTCTCTCACTCTGAATTCAAATCGTACCTTTCGTTCCATTTCTGCAGCAAGCTGACCATTTACGCTTGTTGGAATCTTCATGAAGTTGATGTGTACCGCTAGAAAGTGCTTCTCTCCTGCATCATCTACAAGAGCCTTAGAAACCTCTATCTCTGCTTTCCTTTTTTCTTTTTCCAGTAAAACGGTATATACATCATGGAATATTACCCCTAGCTTCAGGCTTCAGCACCACTAACTGCATTACTTCAAGAATTGCATATATAAAGCAGTTCTTAGAAAGCACAGAGAATCACTAGTTCACTGCCCTAACAATCGCAGAGCTCCTGCTTTACTCCTCCAAAAAAAAAAAACTGCGCTAACAATCTTATTCTAAAACTTTTGAAACATGGCTACTCGATAGCATGCATATTATATTTCTTTGAAAAATAAAAGAAACACAAAATTCTCAATGATGTCTTCCCGCATGCTCGCATCATGCTGACGGGCGCATATCCTCCTCAAAAACCCCACCGAAAAATATTCCAAGCGCGCCTACAAATAGGCCCCCGCAACGACTTTGGTCCACTCCAGTGCACCTTCGATCCACACACATGCGATGCATCTGCACGCTGGCGCAGTGCACCTCCAGTATTTCATGCCTCAGCAGGAAGCAACGGCTGATCAGGACTCGGCTGTCTGCAGCTCCTCCGCTTCGCCGGCCGCCACCATGTGGGAGTATCACCAGGCGCATGCGGCCTTGCAGCCTTCCGCCTCCCCCTTCCCTTCCTGGAGCCCCTACGCCGGGACTACAGCGGCGCTCCTCGCCGGCTCGGCCTTCGCCGACAACTCGTCGTCGACGTCGGCTGACATGCGCCTGCCAGCCGGCGAGCACGTCCACGGCCATGTCTGGAGCCAAGGCGAACTGTGAGTACATGCATCCTAGTATATAACTCCTAACAACGCAAGCTATTGCATGCTTGCTGTGAATGAGCTCACAAGTAAACTAATGGTTTCGGTTTTCAGAAGCAACAGCACCGCCTATAGGGAGAACTTCCTTGATCTGCTCGCGTCGAAGAATGTGACGCCGGAGATGTTCGAGGACGTCCCAGCCGGCCACTACGCTGCACCAGCCCTGACGGCACTGTTCGAGGCAGGCTCCGATGCTTCCCCGATGAAGTACGATATCGCCGGGTCGCCGCTGTTCTTGGGGAGTACTAGTGGTGTGCTCCAGGTCCAGGGGATGAACATGATGAGTTGCATGCCATGCTACGTCGACCACCATCAGGTGAAGGAAGGCAGCGACCACCACCAGCAGCAAGAACTCGCAAGACCCATGGCCTCCTCTCTGCAGCAAATAAGTACCGCGGCCGGTACTAGTGTTGGCATGCACACTAGCCTGGATTATCCAGGCTTAGGAGGATTTGACAAGATTTGCCAGGAGGGTCGAGCAATGGAGTCTAGTCCTTTTAGCATGAGGAGTCTGCCGGGGTTTGGCTCTTTCGGTGGCTACAGATCAACCACAGAGCCGACGTCGGTGCAACCACACATGAGATGCGCCGATCTGTCTGACAGTAATAGACAAGAGCAGGAGATTGTGTCGGTAAGTTGCACATGCCATTTGATACAAATGGCCAATGAACTAATGAAGTACGAGTAGTACTAATTTATGGCAGCTGTTCATAAACCATGTGTAAATCTGTGTGGAGTATATGAACGTGAACTGTGCATTTGCTTCTTGCAGGCAAGGAGTAGCAGCGGCGGCAGTGGTGCGGCGAGTGATCGTAAGAAACGACCATCCGAGGAAAGGAAGGAGAGCACAGTCAAGAAGTCCAAGCAAGAGAACTCCACAGCATCACCTCCTAAGGTAACAACATAAAGAAGTTAAATATATTTGGTCTGCGAACTTGTTAAACCATTACCATTTAGAATCTTAACGAAGTGATCATTTGGGGCCAAATGCAGCAACAAGTGCCCAAAGTGAAGCTGGGGGAGAAGATCACAGCACTGCAGCAAATTGTTTCGCCGTTTGGGAAGGTACACACACACACACACGCATGGCTACGTATCAACAACATTTTTCCTTCTGCAAATAGTGCAACTGCAATCGTACTAATTAATCTAACTCCCCGTGTAATATTTTGTACCATATGATCAGACGGATACAGCATCGGTGCTGTTTGAAACTATCAAGTATATCAAGTTTCTGCACGAACAAGTACAGGTAAAACAATAGCGAAAAACCACTACTGCATCCTCTCTGTATTTTGACCTAGCAATATATAAAAAGCTTCTAGAAAGGTAAGATTCTTATGCCCACCCTGACATCGGTAGTAAAAAGGAAGTGTACCACAGATGATGAATGTATATACACGCACACACGATCCGTGTTATCTTCAAAGATACAATGGATCGTTGCAATGACTGTTTAGCTGGTTCCACATATGATATTGACTTAGTTGTACCCCTTTTATCAGTGGACTTCCTAGTCGCACCCAAGAACAACATAAAGAATGTTTCGACTTGTCCTGTCTCACGCACTCTACCAAAAACATGAGAAAAAGACAGTGCACACATAGTTGCATACAGCATGTCGCCATCACGAGATCCTTTTGAGTTCAGCCGTGCAGCTATGCTGATTAGCCTCTCCTACTTTCCAACTCTGTGCAGTTGCTCAGTGAGCCGTACACGAATGCGAGCAGGAACAAGGTACAGGCTAATGCTGCAAAATCCTTTCTTTTCCACAAGATAATCTGGATCAGTGCGATGCTAATTGGTAGTTGGCGTCGCTTGCTTCAGGCTAGCAACAACGTTCCATGGGGAGATCGTCGTGCGGAGGCAAGCAAGGGAGGAGTGGAGCATGACTTGAGGGACAGAGGGCTCTGCTTGGTCCCTGTCTCGTGGACCACCGGAGTGTACCGGGATGGCAACGCAATGGACTACTGGACGCCGGCGTACAGGGGATGCCTGTACCGATGATATATCTAACTGATAGTCGCGAGATTACCGGACGCCCGACAGCTCGTCCCAAGTTATGTAGGACGCAAACTGATGATCTGCTTATGGTGCTTGTGTTTCTTAGTTTGTGATTCGTTTGCTTTGCACTTTTTTAAGTTTGTTGATTTGTAGCGAGTGCTGCAGAAATAATCTGAGTCGACTTTAGTTGCTGACATTTGCACCAGTGATGCACCAGAGTTGGTACAAATTCCAAGTTCGTTCAGTGATGAATCAGTACTGATTACTAGAGAGTATATACACGTTGAGTTATGATTACTAGTATCTAGTCTTTTATAATTTAGAAAGATGTACTATAGAGAGTTCTGGATAAATCTTATTAGAGTTAGAACCCCTGCTTCCATTTGAATTAGGACTCCTACTCTAAATTAAAGAAGAGCTAGAAAAAATTATATAAACCATGGGATAACCGTAGAGAGGAACCAAATAATCAAACAATCAAACCAACCCATCTAAAACAGAGGGCTCATGAAAGGACTAGAGGTTAGGATATTCTTTAGCATCTAGATTATTGTACAGTGTAAGGATCCGAGGGTTCTAAAAAATTCGAGATAATTATGAGTGAGCGATAATCCCTTATACTGTTTTAAAATTGTGCTTAAAAAATTTAAGCTCGGTTTTACCAAATCTTTTCGCTCTCATCATGCTACTTCAATGTTGTTATTTTGATTCTCTCTATTATATTTATTTTCTTCATTTTTGATACATATAGAACATGCTTATGCTTGTGCCGTATATTCTCGTTCAAGTTTAAATTGCTGAAAGCAAGTTTATGGGATTGTTCCATCAGCCACTCGATTGAATGACAGTAAGGCCACGAATTGAAGTACGGGGCCGCCGGCCAGGAACGTACGCCTTGCTGCACACGAGCCCCAACTCAGCAAGCGACCGTGGAACTCGCCATCAACCCCACTTCCCACCTCGCGCGGTCGAGTGCGCAGACGTCCAGTGCAGAGGCCGACCACGCAGAACCGCCACAATGAGCGGGCCTGGCCCAACTGATGCCATGTGACCTCGGGTAAATTTTTTTAAAAAAAAATCCAGTCTGACATCTAGATGATTGGATCATGGTTTACTGGTTCTTGGGTGCCAACGGTGGACTCACTACCGCAAAAACGATGCGAACTGAACAATCAGAAGATTATGTAAATGTTTGGCACCGCATATGACTCACCGAATCCAAGATTGGTGTTTTGGAGTGCCCCGATGACTTCAGATTCGCTCTAAACGGCTTCACTTTCTTTTTTTATTTTTAACTTATTTAAATCAGAAGTCACTTAGAATCATTGGCTTTTAATTTTAGCTTATTTTAGTTTTTTCCCTCTTATTATTTTGCATTGTCCGTGATAATATAACGGTTTTCCCCTTTTTTTCACATACGATAAATACAATGTTGTTAGTTCGGTAATATAGGTATCTTGAAAAATACGATTAGATATTGGTAAATTCTAATTTATTTCGGTGTGGTATCGGTAAATATCATATTTATCAAAGTTAACATAAATTACGAACGATATAACGGCATATGCATAATGTTATGCTATGCTTCTCGCCTGTTGTTCTCAAGAGCCTGAGTGTTCATCAGTCATGCAATGCAATCCTAGGTTTCCTAGCAGATAAAGCTACAAAGAAACACTTAAGACTTATTAGTTATTACTCATTGCTGCTGCATGGGCACTGGCCATGCAGTGCTGCTGGACACACGCGCACCGGTGCACGCCTGCCCTAATGGCCTAATGAGTCATTGAGTCATCCGGTTGGGTCCACTCGCTCTCTATGGGGTATGCGATGACCCGATGGACTGCAAGTGCGCGCTACTACTACCGAGCTATATAGCCATCACATCCACAGATCACAGTGTAAACCGAACACAAAAAACCTATAATCTGTATATCGATCAAACCAAGTTGACCGTTCGATTTTTGTAGTACTTTTTTTTTCTGCGCAGAGCACAGCCCTAGCCACGAGCGGCCGGCGCGTTGGCCGCGGGCGCTGTACCTCTGGCCGGAGCTGGGCGAGTAAAAGCGGAACTTTTGCCTCGCCTGGAGCGCGGACCCGTGCCGCTCGAGGAGCCACGGGAGGTGCGGCGGCGGGTCGGACGTGGGCGCGGGCGCGCGCCACGCCCTGCAGATGGCTCGGAACCGTACGAAGTCGGCCGAGTCCGGCAGCCTCTTGTAGATGAGCGGGAGGAGCTCCGGCGGAAGCTGCGGCCAGCGGTCGGCCCCGCCCTGCATCCCGTCGCTCTGTCCCTGGCGCCTCTTCCACTGGGAGGTTTTAGCGAATGACGCGGGGATTAATAGGCAGTAGCACGGCAGCACGTGATAGGATAAGGATCAACGGACCCACTCGTCTCCCGGCCCGCAACTTGCGTTCGCGTTGAATGAACTCGTCGTGTCCGGGGTTCCATCTTTCTTGTGGATTTTGGGCACCCACGTTCGTCGTCTCCGTTTAACAATCCACTTCCACCACATCACTCCGGTCCGCGGAGCTATTCTCTTCCAATCCATCCCCGCCGCCGAAGCAAAACGGAATATCCTCGTGCTCCAGCCCGGCGTCACACCGGGTGTGCGCGCTAGCCTACTGTCGCCGCGTCTCAGGTCACGTTTTTGCACCACCCGGCTGTATCTTCGCCCAGAAATTTTGCCCTTGTCTGATCACTTTCTACACGCGGGATTTGTCTGCTACTTTGCTTTACTGGACTGAATACTAGAAAGCATACGGTTTTTCTTTCTTATTTTGAGAACAAGCAAATGACGCTGCTATAACACCTTACATACTAATATGAGATACTACTATAGAACATCACCGTCACATAGAAGAATAAATAAGAACAACAATAGAAATCACAATAAAATTAAAACTTCAATAGTACTCAGTAGAAAACTAGCAAAAGCTGAAATAAATGTTTGAAACATAGGACCGGCTCACTTCTAATCTAAGAAAGAGTAAATAAGAAAATATAAATAGTGGTAAGCCACGGTGCTGAAAACTCGAGTGCTCCTACCCATGCATGTTGCTATCAATCCACTAGCCTTTTACCTGAGGATGGAAAGAGAAAGCGTGAGATTGAAAATCTCAACAAGTACCCAACAACGGTCACAAGCAAGGTGTGTAAAGGACAAGCAATGCAAGCAAGTAATTGACACAGGTTAAGTGCAACGAAACTAGGTTATCGAAAACACTGATAAGGATCGAAAATAGGGGTAACATGAATAATGGAAATAAGGACATTTTTCATATAGTAAGTTATGGCAATGGCACCGACGGTTACTTCCCACATATCGATTATACGAAAGTAGTCAGGCACAACACTGTCCTCGACTATATAATCGCAGACGAGGTTTAATATCCTGAGTAACGAGACAACAAGAACAGTGGAATCAAAGATAATTGTTATTTAGCAAGTTATGGCAATGGTACTGACGATGACTTCCCACATACCCGATTATATGACAGTAGCTAGACACAACACTGTTCTCTACTGTATAACAACAGACAGGGTGTAATATCCTACGTAACGAAAGTGTACGGCCCCCGTACGTTACCAAGTGGATGAAAATCTCCCTATATGTGAGTAACCCTAGACCAGGTAATGGTTATATTATTAACAGGTTATATATTGTGAAATTAAGAAAACTAAGAGAAAACTAAGATAAGATTATGATAGGAAGAAGGATTTACTAAGGCTGGAAATGAAAAAATATATGATTTTCGATATGAGGGCAATGTGGAATAATATAATGATAGTAGTGATATAAGAATTATTCTACAAAGATATTATGGTAATAGTGATATAAGAAACATAAGAGAGGGATGATATATCATCGAACGGTCTAAGTATTTCTCTGGAGAAAAACGTTACCACTAATAAGTTCATGGAAGGGAAACCGGTCGATTGGCTGAACGTTTAGCCCGTATCCGATGACAGTAACAGTTTGGAACTTTGCATCGTGATACTGTATTGTTTGGAGAAAAGGGGGAGAAGAGACGAGAGAAAAGCGACGGGCAGCGCACGGGAAAAGATAAGAAGAGTTCATCTGGTAAGGGAGAAGGCCTGGTCGATCATGTAGATATTTTCTAAAAAAGAAAAGAAAGGAGTTTGGCTACGTTTTCCTTTTCTTGGGTTTTCCTTTTCTTGGGTTTCCCATTTCTTTATGCTCGATCGTCAGAAGGCGAAGGGCAGGCATCACCATCATGTAATAGCAATAGTACTAGACTACTAGTTAACTCTGAAATGTTCCATGTTATCAGACACTCCAGCAGGAGTTAATACGGTGTGCTCATATCTGAATCCAATTGACTGTCAGAATAGAATTTTCTCTGGAATGTACGTAATGAAATAGAACTGCAAACTGAAACAAAAGTGACTGGCATTTGGAATATTATTCCCACTGGGGCTCTCTTACATGTTTTCTTGTCTGGGGCAGACAACAGACTGAAGCGTATAGAATGTATACTTTGAGAAGCAATATAAGTCGCTCCAATTGCTTGCCCTGCCAAATTAACAAGACATCAGCACATAAGCTGCAACACTCAAATACAGATAACTAAATAAGCTCCCTTAATCTGAAAATTATGTCCTTTCATCGAATCCATCGTGCACTGCACTACTGCAGCTGGATCATCTAGGACATACACACAATACATATTGCTATGGACAGCCATGGGAACCTGTCGCTGCAAAACCGTACAGATTTCTCCATGACATCCAAGCTAGACCCATACAAACCACCTGAATTGTAATCTGCTTCGAAAGAATGCGACCAATGCACACGGTCCATGCCCAGATTAACAATAACTGAAATGGGCATTTCCCCTCTGATCGACTGATCCCCTTCCTTCTCTGTACACAATATAACATAACCAGCGTACCTGACGCTAATGCACCGAGCAAATTCACCCTCGGGGCGTACCGATCTGTGAAGACCGAGAGATTATGCGCTGGACGAGTGGAAGATTTGCAGCAGCGACGTGTACGTGCCGAAGACGGCGAGCGCGACGCCGAGCACGACAAGGAGGACATCGCCGAGCACCCCGGGCCAGCCCATCTCGCCGCCGAACACCTTGAGGTGGAACGAGGCCGGCAGCACGAACCCGAGCAGGACGCAGACGCTGCTCCCGACGAGCGCCAGGAAGTCAGTGAAGTTGGGCACGAGCATGGCTGCGAGGCCGACGCCCACGACGAGCACCCACCGCAGCCACCAGCAATAGCGCTTGCCGTGGAGCAGGCGCTCGGCGACCTCGTACACTGGGTTCATCATCACGGGCATGGTGAAGAACAGGTTGATGCACAGCCCCAGCTGCACAGCGGCTGACAGCCACCCGGTGCCGAGGTTGGTGGTGATGATGTCGCGCGTGGCCTCGCCGAACGCGAGGTACCCCATGACGCCGAACAGCCCGTACATGGCGGCGATGAACACCATGGACAGCCCGAGCGTGGCGCCGAACTTCTTTTTGTCCGCGGCCTCCGCCTCCAGAGGCAGGACCATGCCGACGCCCTCGAAGGCGTACACGGACACACCGAGGCCGTAGAGGAGCGCGGCCGGGCCGCCGAACGCGACCACGGGTGGTTGTTTGGCGAGCCAGGTGGACACGTCCTGGCCGAGAACAACCCCCATGGCGCCGAGGTCGACGACGTCGGCGAAGATGCTGAGAGGCGCTAGGAGCGTGAGCGTCTTGATGGAGTTGAGCCCGAGCTGGAACGGCATCATGGCCCAGATGAAGAGCGCCTTAGGGGAGAGGAGCACGTTGGAGGAGGGCGCGAAGATGGGATAGAGGTGCGCCATGGTGTTCGAGATGAAGATGAGGTATCCGACGCAGAAGCTAGCCTGGCTGAGCACCAGCATGGCGTCCACGGCGAAGCGGCCGGGCGCGCGGAAGACGGCGTACCCCAGGTCCCCAAACGAGGCGATCTTGGGGTGCTCGTCAGCGATGCAGCGGCGGCGGCAGGCGACCAGCAGCATCATACAGTAGAACGTCAGCGCAGCGACGGAGAGGAGCAGGATGGACCCCGCCGCCCACCCGGTGCGCGAGAACGCGTACGGCAGCCCAAGCACGCCGGCGCCGACCACCGCAATGAAGACGTTCGCGAAGGTCTTGGGCTGCGACGACAGGTGCACCTCTCCGCCGCCGTGGGGTGGTAGCAGCGGCGCCAGGTCCAGCCGCGACGACGACGAGCTTGCCTCGTTCCCAAATCCCATGGCGGCCGGACGCTGGACACCGAATAGAACAACCGATCGAGACCACCACACCCACAGGATGACACCACGAACCCGTCAATTCGATCGGATTTCTCCTCCTCACCTCCGGTCGCAAGTATCGAGAGAAATCCGGCGATCCCGCGGCGGAGGAAATCGAGGAGGAAGGAGTGGCTTCGGGCTCCCTCTGCGGAGAAATGGAGGCTTGTTGCTGCATTTGGGAGCGCACGTATCCTCTTTTTGTGGAGTGGGTGGCGTGCCATTCTGGGGAAAACATCATGGACCTGGTCCATTGGCACGTTGGACTTTCTGCGTCTCTCGGGCCCACCTGGATGTTTGTCTTGGTGTATGAGTTGTACCTAGAAGATTGTGCGGGAGTAGCTTTTCGCGGGTTTGATGCCACGTGTCCTCGTGTGAAAGGGTACAGGCTGCAGACGGCTGGCATTTTCTTTCATTTTTTTAACTCTAGTTTGTGTTTCCCCAATATTTTCGGAAATTTTGATGTCCTTTCCAAGCTGTGTTGTACTAACTTGCATTCTCGCTTAATCACATTGTGCTTGCGTTTTTCCCTCTTTTTTGTTTTTTTGCTATTTTCCTTTTTGAGATACACAGAGGTCTCACTAAAATTGAACGAGTATGTGTAACATGAGTAAGGTTTTGGTGCCACTCTAAACAACTTCAAAATTTGGCTTCTGACTTATATTTTTAGCTTTTAGGTACAGATATACTATAACGACTGTTATCCTTTTTAAAATAAAAAAATAAAAAAATATTACTATATCTTTTAGAAATAATACAATGAACAACGGACAGAAAGAAAAATAAAAAAAATTAAAATTAAGAAGCCGACAGTCCTACATAGTCTGCCGAAGTCTTAAATGCCGTTTGTAGCAAAATCGGCATTGTGGAATTTCAGTCCTACACTCGTGGGTAACTGGCCGAATAGAAGACGGTGGTGTGATTCCACTTTTCCTCCTCGTAAGGGCGTGAGATGTTTCTAAGCGAGCTAGAATTTTCAGAAGACAAATTAAAACCGCAAAGCTTCGAGGAGAACGAAAAACAAAAAAGGAACACCAGAAAATAAAATTAACTGGATATATATATATATATATATATATATATATATATATATATATATATATATATATATATATATATATATAGATTACGACGTGTCTGGTTATCTTTGTAAATCGCTTGATTTAGCTTGCTATCTGTAGATACTAATTTTGTACATCAACATTTCTTTATGAATTGCTTCATAAATCCTCAAGACGTTCTTGGTTTGGGTTGTGCTAGCGCTTCTTCTATTCTGATATTTCCGTCTAAGACTGGACTAGCTTCTTTTGAGACACCTTTTCTTGTACTAGTCATTTTAATATCTACTTTTGTTATACTCTTTTCTTCTGCATTGCCATTTAAAACTTCACTTTTGTCATACTCATTCTCCTCTTATAGTTTGAAGTTGAGAATCCAGTCCATTGCAATTGACTTTAATACAGCACAAACTTCTTTATTCCTGATATCTTTGTACAAACAGCTTACATATATCTCCGTAGTCTTACTGCATATCTTAGTTTTCAAGCACACTACTTGAAAACTTATTTATACAAAAGTAGTACAAGGTAGGTTTTGCTCCATTTCTTGTTCCTACCCAGTGATGCGCAATGACTTCATGTCATTCTTTAGAGTTTATCCATCCCTCTTTCTATTCGAGTTTTCTTAAGAGTGGTGTCCTTCTCCATCGGTGGTTGATGTGACGTTGATGCCAGTGCTTTTGCTTGTATCCTAGCCTCTTCCTTAGGTAAGGACCTCATTGGACATTCAAAACGATTATGTCCGTTCTGTTTGCAGTGAAAACAAATTGTGTCAGCTAGAATCAATGGTACGTGCCTTTTACGAATCCTCACGTATCCTGACATTTCTTCTTCCATCCAGAGGGCTCGATCGACTACAGTTTGTAAGTCCAAAAATTTAGCAGTCATAATATAATGCTTCATATTTGATCGTAGGCCTTTTATAAAGTATCCTATCCTTTTAGTTTCGGTATTAAGTTCTTCTTGCGCATACTGAGAGAGATGATGAAATTGTTGTAGATATTCCGTAATACATTTCTCTTCTTGTTGAAGGAGAAGAAAATCCTGATATTTTTTTGTAGTAACTTTAGAAGAAATGTGGGCCTTACAAAATCTCTTCACAAATTCTTCCCATGTAATATCATCCTTATTCGAATATATATCCACTGAATAGCATTCCACCAGTTAATGGCTGGTTCCGATAGTTAGTAGGTGGCGAAAAGAACTTTTTCTTATCCGTACATTGGATAGCATCCATCCTCTTCTCAATATTTTGTAACCAATCATCTGTGCTCAGTGGTTCCATTGCTGACGAGAATTCAAGCAGTTGAGTCTTCAGTAAGGTTGTAAATTTGAATGTAGTTGCACTTGACGCTGACATTGATTCTTCTGGTGACATCCTTGCCACGACAAATTGTTCCAATATCTTTGCTTGTTGTTCCAATATCTTGGTCTGCCCCAGGCTACATTCAGTCTGATTTTTCTCCATGGTCGCTAGGACATCCATCATACTAGGTTGCCTTTCCTTATTTTCTTTTTTTCATTTCTTGTGTTGCCAAATCTTTGGTTTGTCAATGATGTTTTATTTTATGGTAACTGAGACTTTAGAAATCAATTTTGTAATATTTTGGTCTTAGCAAGGGAAAGTGAGACTAAAATAGGAATGAGAGCTAGAAAGTAGGGAAGTTAGAAGTGAGATTAAATCATCTTTCTGATTGCTTTCCTAACATACATATCCATAATTTCCCGCATACTTGCAAGGATAATCTAACATCTTTCAATATCCAATATCTATCAATAGACTAATTTACTTCCATGCTACTTCTATATATAGGTTTAGAATCTAATGGCCGTATTAATTTAGCTTCTACTTCTTACTATCTATATCTATGCTATCTCCCTTAATTGCTTAATCATAGCGTCATTGCTGTCTAAAACTTCAAATAAATATTATCATTTATCCAATCCACCAAATATATAATTCCTATTGCATCATCCTTAATTCTATTTATCAAATTATGGCTATTCAAATTCTGCATAAATCTCGACTTCAACTATGACTATGTTCAAAATATTGCATTTGAAAACTATGTTCAACATGATCAATATAAGGACTTGCCATCTTTTCTGATATCTTTGATCTTTTCTCGTAGGCTTCACGTCTGCTTCAATTGCTCATGTAGTTCTTCTGTTGACAGCTCACTGGGTCGTATATTGGGGGTCTCCAGCGATGGTGGTGATGCAACGACCGACGAGGGGTGTGTGGGTGTCTGAGGCTCACCTGGGTGCGAAAGCTACTTATTGCAATGGCTCGATTCTTTTTATAGGCGGCTATGGCGGTTCGGCACAGGAGAGGACAACGTTCGGGTCTCAGCGCGTGTCCGAGGCAAGAGGGCTCGAGAGGCTTCGGTCAAGGTGGCGAGATAATTGGCAAGCGCCAGTGGTACTTAGGGTCATGCGCCTCCTCGACCAGAGAGATGCAGCAACTGAGGTGGCAAATCGGCCTGTCGGCCATGAGACGTTGGGGTGATGGCAGTGGCAGAGTTCGGCTTGGGGAGTTCCGACGCAAAGTCAAGAGAATTAAAGAAGGTTGTCAGAGACTCAGAAGTTGAGGGTACGATCGGCTAACCATAGATTGCAGCGACAATAGAAGGTTGCAGCTGCAATTTGCTTTCTATGGTTTTGTCGTTTCATGAATAGTAGTTATGACGGGAACAAAGTGGGCACCAATGGTGGCATGGACCAACAGAGAGGGCGTTAAGGGTTGAGAGGAGTGCTAATTTGGGTGAAGATTCAAACAAAATCAAAATTCAAGGCAATTCAAAACCATGTTGAAATTTGGGTTGTTTCAAGATCAGTTTACAAGGTTTCGTGGGCGGTACCATAAAACATCAGGCTATTCACAAAATGCAACCAAATGTAAGATGCAATTAACTGAATCCAAAAGCTGGGTAGTCATTACATTAGCGAAAGAAACAAGTTCTGACACAAGTGGTTAGCAAAAGAAAAGCGACAGAACAGCTAGCAGGATTCGGCTTTTTCTTTGCTAATACACTACTAAGACACCTTCTCGAACCATAGCTCCTAGCGGGTCCCCTTCACACACCACCCCTACTCCCAACATCTTAACATTGAAGATAGCAAACTAGTAAGCTAATCGGGGACCTAAAACACAATTTGCTACCTCATGCCGCTGGATACACTATTTACTCGTCATCTTCCTCATTTTCCTGCAAAGAGCAAATCAAATAATGACCATTAACAACACTAACAGGCAAATCTCATTGACATTCAAAATATACATCCCCAAAATCTTAAATCTTATACCTCGTCGCTGCCACCATCCTGGTCATCATCATCGACCTCAGACCTGGACTTGTCAGAGCCTTCCCCCTCGTCCTCCTCAGTCTTGGCCTTCTTTGAACCTGTGCTCTCCTGGAGGAATAGAGAAGTCAAATTAGCACATTAACACTTTGAGAGCTCTATAATTGAGCATGCACCATGATTCTAAGATTACCTTCTTGTTTACGGGGGCTTTGCTCTTCTCATAGTCCTGCTTCTTCTGCCCAGCCTGATCCACATAAGGTGCCTTCTCCTAACAAATTTAATTCGAGAAACAAAACATTGTGCACATCAATCACCATCCGTAATAGGTATATGTACGTGTGCTTCACAGGATACATCGTTACTAGTTGTAACAAAGAGATATGCAGCTTTCATTAAACTATTCGGGTGTAATTTAACCTCTTCAAGTAAATATACTTGGAAAAAACAACAACTCTATTTGCAATGGCGTACAAGTCTGGTATGCTAAAAGATTAGAACAGAACTGTATACTCAGGAGATCTAATCAGAGACTAATTTAAGCATTGGAAAGATGTACTCACTTCCTCAGACATAGATCGCCACTTCTCCCCTGCCGCCTTGCTCACCTAATCAACCAACATGGGAAAAAATAAGACATCTATGCAAGCGAGAGAAAAAAAAGAAAAGGAAGAAACAAAGGGTAAGGTGGCTCACGGCGGCGACACTCTTATTGTTAGGGTGCTGCGCCTGGTACTCCTGCCTGAATTCAGACCTGCAAAAAAAATTACAAGAAAACACGCTAAGAAACAGCAATAAAATCCACAACAAATCAAGGAAAAGAAAGAACAGATCTGGAGATCTGGGAGAGAAATGAGCAGGCGAGGGAGCTAGGGCTCACATGAAGACGAAGAAGGCGGAGGGCGGGCGCTTGGGCTTGCCGCTAGCGGCGGCCTTCTTCCGCTTGCCGCCGGCGGCGGCGGCCTTGAGCCTGCAAGAACAACAGCCACGCACAAACAGGCAGATGCGAACCATTCAGCCATCGCCAGAGATCTTTCCTCCCTCCCCACACGAGAGCGGAGATCTTACCTGCCCTCGCCCTTCTTGGAGGTGTCGGCCTTGCCCTTCATGGTGGAGACCGCGGCGGGTTGGTGCTAGGGTTTTGCGGGGGGACAGGGCAGCGACGGGGTTTGGTTGGCTTTTGGGGGAGCGTTATGCGGTGCGCGACCGCGTGGGCGCGCGTGAAGGGGGAAAATAATAAAGGGTAGGACAGCGACGGGGAGTGGGGCGGGCCAGAATATTGGCTCACTGTGCGTGGTTACTAGGCCCAAATGTTCGTCGCATTTCCATTGGGCCATCAAATTTCAGACTAGCCCCTCTACGAAGAAGCACGTCACAAGGCTACCCCCTGTCCGCAGGAAGGCCGAGACAAATAGCGACCACCCGAGCCCGTCTTCCCGACCCACCCCGCGCGAGAGGCAAACGATCGCCACTTCCCTCTCGCGCGATGGGCAGCAGAGCCAAGCCGCAGCTGACTTCAAGGAGGACGAAGAAGAAGAGAGGGCGCACCTCCCTCCTCGACATCCAGAAGCGCAGCCTCAGCCTCCAGGCTGCCACCTCCTCCGCATCCAGAAACCCTAGCGACAGCGGCGGCAGCAGCGCCAACCCCTACCTCCGATTCCCCAGCAACTCCAGCTCCTGCTCCTCGTCGCTGCACCGCTCTATCCGCCGCAGCCAGCTCCCGGCCTCGGCCTCCTCCTCCTCCGGCGGCGGCGACGAGGAGGAGGAGGGCCGCGGATCTGGACACCGCCGCCTCCGCGAGAAGGAGCTCAACCTCGTCCTCGAAGCGGACGAGGAGTATGACAGGAGTCGCCACAAGCGGAGAGCGGCTGCCGACGCCGATCGCGACAAGGTTGTGCTACCCCGAAAAATTCGAAAACTATGTTCAAAACTATGTTCTGGTATTTTATTTGTGTTGGATTGATCTCTAGGCTAACTGCCCCGAGATTTCAGGGAGACCCAGTCTCCACCCACGCACCTTGATCGGAGGTGGTTGCCAACCACTTTGGTTCACGGTCCCGGTCACCTAGCGCAATATAAATCAGGGGGGCTCGGCATCTGTGTGGTTGTTGTTGCTCTAAGCCACGAAGCCCCAAACAAGCCCGATCTCTTACGGTGCGCTCAGGTGAACGAAGACCGATAACCACAGCCGTCGGCCATCTCCACAGGCACCACTGGAGCGTCATCGCCGTCGCACGCCGTCGCCATCTTCTTCTCCTACCCCGACCGACTACCGCTTCACCGCAACCTCACAACCTCAAGATGAACTCCTCCGGTTCGGGTATGTCTTTTGATGCTTCCGCATTATGTCTTAATTAGGTGTTCATGATCTTGATTTAGGGATTAAGACTTATGATATTTTAGACTTAGAAAAATCTAACAATGGTATCAGAGCCAGGTTAGACTCAATCTTGAATCCTAAATACCCAAACTCGGTTTTGACTTTTCGGATCTAAAAGTTTTAGTGGTCGGATTAAGCAATTAGAAGGAGGGGAAAACTCTAGCAAAACCCTAATGGTAGATCCCCAAGAAAACCCTAAGAAAATCCCCAAAAGATCCCCAACCCGAAAGAAACCTTAGATCGGCGGCGGGACTTACTTTATTTTGGGCGCCATCGCTGTCGGTCGTGGCGCCGCCGCCTCATGCCGCCGCCGTTGCCGCTCCTCGGGGCCGCCGCCGTCGTCGCGCGCGCGCCGGTCTGTGACCTCGCCTCGCTCGGGGCCGAGCATTGCCGCCGCCGGGCGCCGCCTCTCGCGTGGCCGTCCGCCTTACTCATGGGGCTGCTGCTGCCGCCGCTTTTAGCCGCCGCTTCCGCCTTGGGGCCGCTACACGTGCGCCGCCCTCCTCCTCGCGAACGCGCCGCCTGCCTCCGATTTTTCCGGGCGCATAATGGGTTAGGGTTAGGGTTTTTGGGCACTTAATCCCGCCGCACATTTGTTTCGGCCGTCCGATTGGATCGGACGGCCATCCGTTTTTCGGGCCGAACTGCAATTAGGCCGGCGCGCGCGTGACCCGTCCGATCGCGATCTAACGGCACGAGACCGAGCGCGCGCGTGAGCCGTCCGATCAAAATCCAAGGATCGGCCGCCAGCGCTTTTGGGCCCGTGCTGGATTTTTGGCCCATGCGGGGGTTGCTGGTTTTTGGGCCGCGCGATTATTTTTTTTTTGGGCCGTGGCCGAATTTTTGAGCCCGAATATTGTTTTAAGGCCTGAATTTCTTTTTATGGCCGATTTTCAGCCTAAATTTACTTTTGGGTCCATTTTTTTCAGCAGATTATTATTATTATTTCAGTGCATTTTCTTTTGTTTCACATTTATTTTAATGCACTGTTATAATTTTGATTTTTAGTGCATTTAATTTTGTTTTAGTTTATTATTATGCACTGTTTTATGTAATTTTTTGGAGGCCCAAATTATGATGAATAATTATGTTATTGTTATGAATAATCTCAAATTCAAATTGAACCAACGAGATATTTAAATTTGAGAATTTATGCTTAGTTTTTGGCATTATGTATACATATGGTTATATTCTGACCAACGTCGTTTATAATCATATGTCGCCAATTAAATATTTTAATTTAAAGTTTTTATGATTAAATTTTGGCATTATGTATACATATGGTTATATTCTGACCAACGTCGTTTATAATCATATGTCGCCAATGAGATATTTTATTTCTGAAATTTTATGCTTAATTTTGGCATTATGTAAGCATATGGTTATATTCTGACCAACGTTGTTTATAATCATATGTCGCCAATTTAAATATTGTGATTTTATGTTCAAACTTTGGCATTATGTATGCATATGGTTATATTCTGACCAACGTTGTTTATAATCATATGTCGCCATCGAGATATTTAATTTCAAGATTTTACGCTTAAATTTGGCATTATGTATTCCTATGATTATATTCTGACCAAAGTTGTTTATAATCATATGTTGCCATAGTTATTCAGTTCTTTTTCATTTTCTGCCCAACGGTGATATGAATTAGAACTGTAATTTTAAAGCATGTTATTAATCAGACCAACGTAGGGTTAATTACATGCAATAAATATATATATTTATGATGATTCTATTTTTTTGCCCTGTATTTTTAATTTAGCACTTAATGCTTCGAACGTTGCCGCCACTATTGATAATATTGAGCAGCTCACGGGGAGTAATTTTTCCTCGTGAAAAGAACGAATTTATGTTGTCCTTGACGTTTTTGGACCTTGATTATGCCCTAAGAGTAGACGTTCCCGTTCCCCCCACCGAGGGTGAGGAGAACTTTGCTGAGAAGAAGAAGACTTATGATAAAAAAAAACTGAGAAATGGGAACGATCTAACCGCTTGTCACTTATGATTATGAAAACCTCAATTTCAGTCATGATTACGGGAACAATTCCCAATTCTGAAAAAGCTAAAGATTACATGGTTTCAATTGAGGAGAAATTCAAAGGTTCAACTAAAGTTTATGCCAGTACCTTAATTCAGAGGCTCTTAACCTGTAAATATGATGGGTCTGGCAGTATTAGAGAGCATATCATGATGATGACTGATATGGCAGAAAAACTCAAAGGCATATGGACATGGCAATTTCTGATAGTTTTCTAGTTCTTTTTATTATGACATCACTTCCTTCTGAGTTCACAACCTTTTTAAATTTAATTACGACACTCGAAGAGAAATGGAGCATGAGCGATTTGATCGCCATGTGTGTCCGAGGAGGAAGAAAGGATAAAACGAAAAGAAAGATTTTGCCTTTAATGTAGGTGGCTCTCATAAAAGGAAGTTGAAAGGGGACTTCAAATCTAAGAAGAAGCTGCATTTCTCCTCTAACTCAGATAAATCGGGGCCTAGAGTGCACAATGCATCAAAGCCTCATATTGCTTCCGCTGCAACATCTAAAGATAAGAGAATGCCACTTCTGCAAACAGCCAGTGCATTTTTAGAAAAAACTGTGTAAATTTTCTTAGTTTTAATGTATTTCTATAGATAATAAATGTATTAATTTTAATGGTGATGGTCTTGACAAGAAAAGCTATATATGTTTCCTCTTAATTACTTCCCTGTATCTTTAGACTAATGATGAGACTTCTTCGAAATTGTGGCACTGTCGTTTAGTCCACATTTCGAGGGGGAGAATGTAGCATCTCATTAAAGAATAAATTCTCCACCTTTTAGATTTCTTTGACTCAGACCACTGCACTGATTGCATTAAAGGAAAATAAAACAAATATAGAAGGGAACTACTCACAGTACAGGACTCTTAGAATTAATTCACAGTGGATGGTTTGATTCTTTCATCACATTCACTGATGATATTGATATTTGTGGTCCTTTTCCTGTGACATCAGTGGATATTTTTTTGATTCTTTCATCACATTCGCTAATGTTTTCTCCCGTTATGTTTTTATTTTTCCCCATTAAAGATCGCATTGGATCACTCGACAAATTCAAGATATTTAAGGCTGAAGTTGAAAATCAGCACAATTTAAGAATTCAAGATATTTAAGGATGAACTAAAGTCTATAAGCACTAATGATGTATGAGAATTAGTAGAAATTCTGACGAGTCAAAAGCGATGAGGTTGTAATGGGTCTATAAAATAAAACATGACTCTAAGGGAAATATCGAAAGATTCAAAGCAAGGCTTATAGGAAAAGGCTTCTCACAAAGAGAGGGAAGTACTATAGTGACGTCTTTTCTTCCGTCTTAACTAAAGATTCATTCAGAATTGTTATGGCACTTGTAGCTCATTATGATTTAGAGTCGCATCGGATGGATGTTAAAGCGACATTTCTTAATGGCGACTTGCAAGAAAATGTTTACATGGCTCAACCGGAAGGTTTTGTCGTGGAAGGCAAGGAGCATATGAGATGTCGACTTAAGAAATCCATTTATGGCTTAAAATAAGTGTCGGCGGTGGTATCTCAAATTTTGATAAAATCATAAGAAGTTTCGATTTTATGAAAAATAAAGTTGATAACTGCATGTATATTAAGTTCAAGGGAGTAAATTCACCATCTTAGTACTTTATGTGGATGATATCTTATTGGCTAGCGATAAGGATATCTTGTTTAAGACCAAGAGATTTCTTTCATCCAATTTTGATCTCGGTGATGCCTCTTATGTTCTTGGCATTGAAATTCACCAAGATAGGTCTAAAGGAATATTATGTTTATCTCGAATGCATATGTTGACAGTACTAAAGAAATACAATATGAATAAGTGCTCGGCTCGCTTTGCTCCTATTGTTAAGGGTGATAAGTGCGGGACATTTCAATGTCCATGGAACCAATTTGAAACCGATCGGATGAAGTCGGTTCCTTATGCTTCATTGTCGGAAGCATCATGTATGCTCAAGTTAGTACACGCCTACGATTTTGTTTTCGTGAAGGGATGCTTGTCGATATTAGTCAAATCCGAACTAGACCATTGAAAGCCGTTGAGAAAGCTTTGCTTTATATGCAAGCTACTAAGTATTTCATGCACACATATAAGTTTTCGATAGCCACGATGTTATTGGTTATTGATTCGACTTTGCGAGATGTGTTGATACTAAGAAATCCACGTCAGGTTACATCTTCACACTCGCTGGAGGAGCTTTTTTCGTGGAAAAGCTCCAAACAAACCCTTACGGCATCTTCAACGATGCAAGCTGAGTTTGTGGCATATTATGAGGCTACCGAAGCGGTGTATGGCTTAAGAATTTTATCCGGGACTTAGAGTGGTAGACGACATCTCTAAACCACTCACTTTATCTGCGATAATGAACCCGGTCTTTTATGCAAATAACAACAAGTCAAGTGGTGCTGTCAAACACATTGACATTAAGTATCATGTTGTGAAAGATAGAATCCAGGATCAAACCATAAGTATCAAGCATATTAGTACTAAGTTAATGCTTGCGGATCCGCTTACTAAAGGCTTACCACCCAGTATTTTTCGTGATTATGTTGCCGGCATGGGTTTACTGGAAAGCCTCTGATTCTGGATAAAAGGACCTAAAAATGAACCAACTCCCATTAAGAATAATGAATATCCATTCTAAGATAAAATTAGTATACTATAGGTACTGAGGTTGTATGGTACTTTATTGATCGTGCAACGCATTGCCTTGGTGTGCTGTTTTATCAAAGGATGGGCTTATGATGTTAGCCTTACGATCAAAGGGGAGAATGTTGGATTGATCTCTAGGCTAACTGCCCCGAGATTTCAGGGAGACCCAGTCTCCACCCACGCACCTTGATCGGAGGTGGTTGCCAACCACTTTGGTTCACGGTCCCGGTCACCTAGCGCAATATAAATCAGGGGGGCTCGGCATCTGTGTGGTTGTTGTTGCTCTAAGCCACGAAGCCCCAAACAAGCCCGATCTCTTACGGTGCGCTCAGGTGAACGAAGACCGATAACCACAGCCGTCGGCCATCTCCACAGGCACCACTGGAGCGTCATCGCCGTCGCACGCCGTCGCCATCTTCTTCTCCTACCCCGACCGACTACCGCTTCACCGCAACCTCACAACCTCAAGATGAACTCCTCCGGTTCGGGTATGTCTTTTGATGCTTCCGCATTATGTCTTAATTAGGTGTTCATGATCTTGATTTAGGGATTAAGACTTATGATATTTTAGACTTAGAAAAATCTAACAATTTGTACTTGTCCAGCGTTTTCCAGTTAGTTTAGTCCAACTACTTCTTGATATGAGTGCTTGTCAACTAGTCAAACTCTTTAACTATTTGATGCTTTCAGTGTAATTGTGGCCACTTCTGTACATTCCGTTCATATCTTGCCATCTGCTGGTGTATACCAGATCAACAATGTCAAATACTTGTTAGATTTTGAACACTTTTCATGACTGTGCAATATACAGTTTTGACAATTTAGAGTTTGTTAGTGGTGGCATGCTTATTCTAACTCTTAAGTTAGTCATGAGACTTAGTTTTAGTCTAATCGCACAAGCTTCATCTATGTTTCTTCCACTTGATGCAGCTCAGAAAAAAAAACAGTAGTTTTGTTAGTTGTTACTTGTTAGTAATGACTTTCTGTACATTTAAACTCACTCATTCCTGATTATGGGGAAAAACCTTGCATCCCATTCTGATTTTGTTTTTCAGATTATAGATGCTGTTATTGTAGCACGCATTCTGAAGGCAACTCTTGTAATCCCGAAGCTGGATCAGAACTCTTTCTGGGAAGATTCAAGGTTTCCATACTTAACCTCCACTATTAGATTATCAATTGTAGTGAAGCACATTTGCCTAACTTGTCATCCATTGTTGCAGTGATTTTGCTGAGATCCTTGATGTTGATTCGTTCATATCCTCACTCTCGAATGACATAAAAATCATACAGAAACTACCTGATCTGAATGGCACCACGCCATTGCCGTACAAGATGCGTGTTCCTAGGAAGTGCACTGCAAAATGCTACAAAAATCGGGTACTACCTGCTCTTTTAAAGAAGCATGTAAGCACTAAGCAGTAAGCACTATGATTTCTACAAATAATGTGATTTAGTTTCACAATTGCTTCTGTAATAACCTTTTTTTGCATTCATTTATGTTTCTCCCCATCTGCAGGTGGTTCAGTTAACCAAATTCGACTACCGGGTTTCCAATAGGCTAGGAACTGACCTTCAGAAGCTGAGATGTAGAGTCAATTATCATGCACTGCAATTCACTGATTCAATATTTAAAATGGGCAAAATGATTGTCCAAAGAATGAGAGAAAAGTGGTGGCCGCTTCATCGCTCTTCACTTAAGGTGATGTTTTGAGTCATTTTCATCCCTACCGTGCTGTAACTAGCTCTGACCTACTTCCCTACTGTGCTGTAACTTGCTCTGACCTACTTCCCTACTGTGCAGATTTGAGGCCGACATGCTTGCCTTCTCTGGATGCTATTTTGGAGGTGGGGAAATGGAGCGAAGAGAGTTAGGTGCAATACGTAAGAGGTGGAAGACTTTGCATGTAAGAAACAGCACTTCCAAGTAATGTTTCTGTCTACTTTGAAGTGCAATATTGTATTGTTGTCATACTTCACAACTGTGTGCAGGAAGCCAACTCTGACAGAGAACGGCGCCATGGCAAGTGCCCCCTTACTCCGGAGGAGATCGGACTCATGCTGAGAGCTTTGGGATTTGGAATAGATGTGCACATCTATGTTGCATCAGGAGATGTGTGCGGTGGAAAAAAGGACTTCGGCACCACTGAAAGCGCTTTTCCCATACTTCCACTCAAAGGAGACACTGGCAAGTATGGAGGAGTTGGCACCGTTCTTGCCATGCTCTTCTCGCATGGCTGGCTGCCCTGGATTTGGCACGTGTTCGGAATGAAGCCCGTACTGGAACAGTCACGGGGCAGTCCGCTGTCTGATTTGGACCTGGGCTACAGAATAGAAAGGCCCAACATGCAGCGATCAACCGAGCACAGCAGAAATGGCGCTTCCCGTTACGCCTCCCACGTGTAACCAATCCAAACGTCGCCAGAAGCCACCCGCTGCGGCCGCGCGCACCGTGATGGGGTGCGGCCGTTCCTCGGCACCGCACGGCGCATCACGGTCACGGCCCCGCTCCAAAGCATGGGCGTTTCCGCCTCGCGCTGCCGTGCCGTCTGGGCCAGCGGCCACCTACGCGGTGCAGCAGCCTGCCGCTTAAAACACGACGTGCCGACCTCACGCCGCACCTCCGAAGGCGCTCGACGCCGTGCAAAACCTGCCATTGCACGGTGCTGCAGGCCGCGCCGCCGCGACCTGGCCTACGCCTACGCCCATTCTTTACCCCTTCTGCATTTGCTAGGTGGGATGTTGGGACTTGGGAAGAGATCGTATGAGAGATGGTCCGCATGTTTCGATAGCGAACGCGTTTCCGTCCGCTTTGAGGAGGCTAGTCTGTAGAATGGAATCGAATCCACTTCCAGGTAGGCTAATTCGCACTCTGATGCAGTAGTATTGCTCCATAATAAGAACCATTAACAGGTATTTCCACTACTGCACATTCAAGCATTCGGCTATATGGAAGCAGGAGAGAGAGAAATCGAAATTCAGTGCACTGCATGGTGCATACCCATACCACCAAAACGAGCACTTTACCTATGTGTACCTGCTACTTCAACAACCGTATCTACTGCGATGGACCAAGACGAGACATTCGCCTGAACTACATCGACAAACCTCGGTCAGTTAGCAAAACTCAGAAGTCAGAATTTCTCCACCAAAATTTGATCCGCATTCCACATCGATGCCACCGGTGAGGAGATCCTTGTATTTTACAACGCTGGCTGTAGTATCAGATGCAACATCAGGCTACGAAACTTTGGCATTCTCTCTGGATAACCTTTCCTCTTCAGCATGTCTCGTGGTGTCCTCGAAAGCTTGCAGGGAACTGGCAGCGAAGTTCTCCAGGGCTTGAAGAACACGCCTCAAACTTAGCTGCAAACTGTTTACTTCAAGAAAATGGACCTGGTATGTTTGTGCCGTTGGAAGCAGGCTTTGCCGGCCTGGTACTAGGGCTAGCTTCCTGTTTAGTGTATCTGCCTCCTTGTTAATCTCTAGGGTTTTCCTTTCCAATATCTTGTTCCATTTCTCTCTCTCCCGGATTGCAATAATTTGTTCGCTTTGCTCAACATTCTGCTGCTGCCACAGGTTCCGTACACAGGACACAAGAGCTTGCATAGTGGTAACCACTTCCTTCTCAGAAATCCTATCCATAGTTTGAGACCAGCTGTTGCAGATGACAGACACAAGGGGAGCACCCACTCTTCCAGGAGAACAAGAAGGAACTCCATCAGCTGTCTCCTCCTGCTGATAGTTAAGACAAAGTGCTAGCCATCCATTCAGTGCCTTAACGAAGCTCCTCTGTGCATTCACCCAAGAGGAAAAATTGACAATCCATTTAATCAACTCTAGTTCAAGCTCCATTGCCAAATCTCGATTGCTTCCACCAGAAACAATTGAATCGAAGTTTTTTGCCTCTGATATCGCTTGACACTGTATCCGGTAGCAGTCCAGCTTATCTTGCCACATTTTCACAAACCTACAAAGAGGGCTATCAGTCTTTTGATGCAAGCTGGCTTTCATGGGAATAGGAAATGCAGGATTATGTAGAAAAGAAATTGAGTATTCAGGAAGTTCTACTTATGATAAAAGCGTATAGGGATCTTGATTATTCCAGAACATACGGACGATACGGTATTGTCAAATATATCTGCGGGTGTAGTAGAACAAAATCATTGAACAATCCTAGACGTAAATGCAGGACTGTTGGGGTTGCTTCTGCGTATCTGACATGTGCCAATTTCCACACAATTCAGTTTCAGTGAAGTACACTGAAACTTAATTACCTACAGAACTAAGGCTGCAACTTTCTGATAGAACATCACTGTGATTGTACATACTAGACACGCAGACGACCAAATGTGATAGAAGCTTCTGACTTTTAGCGACGTTTAGTTTTTTTCTAAAAAAAATAAAAAATGATTTTTAAAAAAAAACCGATAATGTCACGATTACAAAGGAAAAGAGTAAAAAGGGCAAAAAGCCAGAAAAAACCTAAAAAGCTAAAATAAACCAAAATTAAAAGCTGCGTGTTTCAAGTGACTTTTGGTTTAAATAAGTCGAAAGCTAACATAAGTAGCTTCTAGCTTAAATAAGTCGAAAGCTAACATAAGGTAGAAGCTGAAGCCTTTTAGAGCAGAAGGTAGAAGCTGAAGCCTTTTAGAGCAGAATATCTGCTTAAATATGTCAGGGTGAAAGAACAGAACGTACCCTTGGATTAAGGCACTAATTTGTGGCCATAACTCCTCGTCCCTTACTCTGTTTATCTTTTTGGAGACCTTAGCAATAACTCGCACAGCTATTCTTATTTTTGTCGACAACTTCCTGATCAAATTTCGGGTCGCATCGATCTTGTGAGCTTCAGCACCCTTTTGATCCAAGAACTTCAGCCGCTTGGAGTTCTTGGCAAGCAGCAGACGCATTTTCTCTTCAGCCTGTAAGAGGAAAACAGCATCAAAATAATCAAATATGGCATGGACTACCAAGGGTGAGCACATCCAAGGAACATAATCTACTCGATGCAAAAAAAAAAAGCACATCCTGCATTATTGAAACTAGTGATAAAGTGTTTCACCCTCAAAATATATTCATTTACTAAATAGCTAACAATATGGACAAACTGAAATATAATCCTGTTATGCATCAAGGGAACCTAATAAAATGGCACTGTAGGAGCCACTAAATAAAATCACCAACAGAAGACAGATCCACCAACTCAAAAATGTTCTTACCAAATACATCCAATACCATTATACAACAAATGCGATTACTTAAAAGACAGGCTAGTAAAAAGAACTCTTCTAATCTGGCTGTTAGGTCCCCAGAAAGGCACTTTCTAAGGTGCTATATAAATGAACCATTTTCTTAATCAAGCAGCACACCTGGTACAAGGTGTGTGTGTGTGTGTGTTTGGGAGTGGGTCAGTGGGTGGGTTGGGAGGAGGCGGGCATGCATGAACACTGCATTGCGATCTCAGCCTTTCATCTTTGTGCATAGGCGCTTATTGGTGCCAGCTTAAGGATGTTGTCATAGAGCGATTGTCATAATGAAATGAATGACATTGCTCTCTCGGCTAAGACCTGTACTCGGTGGTGTCAAAATGGGACCACTCGTGAGCAACAAATTTGCATCCTGACCTACATCGCTTTGAATAACAATTTCATGGATCATCTCATTAAAATTGACAGCGTATTACAACATCTCACTACATCATAGACTAAAATCAGGTATTTCTTCAATGATAACAAGGCGAATACTTCAAAAACACATACCTTGACCTCGTCATGCAACTTCTTCTCCCAGACATAGAGCTTCTGCAGGGTCAAAGACAAGCTCCTCGCTCCCACCACCTTCTCCCCTCCAGCATCCAAGAACTCTTCGCCTCCATACCCCGAATACGGCAAGGCAATCGCTGACACCATCCGAGACGAAACTATTTCAAAAAAATAAATCAATCATGGCACCAAGAATTAGTCAAAAGCTAATCGGAAGATGTGCATGTTCTTGAAAGAACAAATAGCTCACCATGGTACACCGAGCTCCGGGGATGGTACCTCCGCCTCCCGACCTCAAGAATCGGCGCGAGCGCCCTGACCGCGTCTGCCGCTCGAACAAACTGCGCCTTGATTTCTCCGGTAACGTCTCCACTCTGAGCGGCCCCCCGGGAAGTCGCCACGGACGCAGCGACATTACGCTGCGCTGGCGGCTGTTGGCGCGCCATGCTGCCCCCGCCGACCACTCCCTTATCGACAATAGAATTCTCCTCTTCATAGACTTCGGCAATGCTACTGCTCACGCCGCCAACCGAGCTGCGTCGGCTGCGAGCGCCGCCACTCCCAGGTGTGGAGTATTCGCTGGACACCTCCTTGACGACGACGTCGTCCTCCTCAAGCTCCGGGATGCCCTCCTCCTCCCGCACCTCCCGCGAGCTTCGGCTCGGCGTGTAAGCGGCCGCCGCCGTGGCCCCAGCGCCGCCAGCATCGTAACAGTAGTTGTCGTACACCTCATAGTTATCGAACACATTGAAGAAGTCCCACGAGCTCGCTCTCGGCGGCGAGGGCGGCGGAGCAGCCGCCCTACCTGCCGCCGCAGGCTCGGCGCCGTACGAGAAGTACTGCGGGTACCCCCGCCGGTTCGAAGGAGCCGAAGTATACGGGCTCCGGCGCGGCCGCGCGCTGCTCGACGGCGACCGAGGCCGGGGGCGGGCGGCTCCGCGCGTAGTAGAGCTGAAGCGACCCCGGCGGGTATCCGAACGGCGGCTCGGGTGCGTACCCGTACCCATAATGTGGGAACGGGAGCGCGTGCGGGTGCGGCTGGTGGAACTGCTCGTGGTGGCCTACGACGCGGTGTGGAGACGAGGAGGAGACGGAGCCGGACTCGGAGCCGGACGACGGCGCGAAGTTGATGTGTGACGAGGAGTGCGGGGCGAGGAGGCGTGCGGCAGCGGAGGGTTCACGTCCTTGCCCGCGGAGGGGAGCTCGAGCCGCGGCGGCGCGGAGGCGGGCACGAGGAGGAGGTGGAGCGACGAGGAGATGGACGAGAGGGAGTCGGCCAGCGCGGCGTGCGCGTCCGCGAGCGCGTAGCGGTGCCGCACGGCGGCCGCTAGCAGGTCGGCTCGCCCGCGGCACAGCGCCACGGCCTCCTGCTCCTCCAGCTTCGACCCCTTGCAACCCATCTCAATTAATTTCTCCGAAAATGATCGGCTCGGTTTTATAACTCGAACTCCCCGCGCCGCTTCGCCATGATGATATCGACGCGGACTTTGGAGTGATATGCGTGAGTTTTCGGGGGGGTTTGATGGGGAGGAGTGGGAGAGGACAGCGGAAGCAGGGGCGGAGCGTGAGAATCTTCTGTGTTATTTGTTTGCACTCGCTCGATCGACTTCCTTTTCGGGCTTGATGTGGCAGGCTGCTTGTTTTCTTGTGGGGGAAAAGAAAGGGAGAACATATAGTGGTGGCCAATGGGCCGGCACGAATCCGACGATGGCACGATTCATTTAGGCTCATCAAATAAATGGGTTATGTCGTGTCGACCCACGGACCGTAGTCTAAGTCTAGGCACAGCTCACGACCGTACCGTACTGGCATGGGCACGGTTACGGCTTAACGGGCCGTGCAAGCTAGATCGGCCAGTTAATTTGAGAAAAAGAGAAAAATTCAGAAAATTATAGAAAATTAAGGAATAATTGTAGAAAATTAAGAAAAATTATAGATATTGTTAATCATCAAGATAATTATTTTCAATGACATAATGAACTTTATTAACTTGTTAAATTACATGGGATGACTGGCTCGTTAAAAATTTTACCAAGTAAAAACTCAACCTGAGAAAACCTTATAAAGAAAAAAGAGTACAACCTATAAAGCTCATTAGTGACTACATGTGAAGAAAAATATTGAAAATCCTATTCATTGCTATTTAGATATAAATTCTCAAAAGATTCTTCTAAATCTCTATTCTCCGCAGTATGTTGGAGTCTTGATTTAGCTTGTTCCTAGTCTTTGACGGTCAGAATGATTTCGACCATCTTGTTCAAGAGACTTGTTCGTCGATCCCCGATTATTCTTCCAGATAGACTGAAGGCTGACTCCGAGGAGACTGTAGAGACAGGAACAGTCAACACATCCCGCGCTAATATGGATAGCATTGAATATATTACTTTTGGGTTTGACACCGTGAGATGATGTTCAACTCTTGCTCGAAGCTAACGTTATCACTGTTGAGATAGTTTGATAGGTCTCTAGTGCTTTGTGGCCTTCCTCCTCCTGACTGATGTGTACCTGCACCTGCACGAGAATCTTTAGAGGAAGAACCAAAAATTTTGCCCCATTGCATAGTCCCCCTAGAGGTGCTATGGGCTACCGAGGGTCTTTCCAAACGCACGGACTTTCATATTTCTCATATATCTCATATAATTTATCCTTAACTACTCTATAGTATGTACAACAGTCTAAATCGGTAGCATCACTTAAAACTTACAATACATTTATAAATTCTTGGAGTTTGACCCTAGGATCCAAAATAAAGGCGAATGCATATAAAATAGGAATTTCCTCCAATATAAAACTATTGAATCAACAAATAATAGCAAAAAAATAAAATAAGATAGCACTATTACCTCTTTTGCAGCCCTCAGAAAATTCTTTGAAGATTTTTTAATTTTCTAAATTTCACACGAATTCTCACTAATTTTGCCAAATTTGCGCAAACACTACCGGATTTTTCACAACTAAACAGAGAGATGAGAGTGGGGTTTGAGGTATGAAAAATAGAGACCGGATGCCCCCTATTTATAGAATTTTTTCATTTTTTTTAAATATTTTGCTATTTTTCTGAATTTTTTACACCCCAACGGTAAAAAACGGCTATATTAGCTAGGCTAGGTCGTGCCGGCAGGCCCGTTTACGACCGTTGGCAACAGGCCGTGCCGTGCCGCGCTCTTGGCCTAGGCACGGTCTAGTCATGGTCGGGTCGATGTGGCCCATTAGCAAAATAGGTTATATCGTGCTCAGATCGGACCAACAGTACCAGACCGCGGGCCGGCATGGTTAAGCCCAGCCCAGTGCACACGTCTAAAAAACATACAAGGATGATCTCTCTATCTGTACCTCAGTGTGGGGAATGTGAATATGTGATGAAGGCAGCCGAGGAGAGAGGCAGGGCAGGTAGCACGAGGCCTCGTTGGACGATGGAGAGGGGAGAGCACAGCAGGAGTGGTACGGACGAAGTTGCCACAACGCATGCTTGGTTGGGTGGCACACTGGCATGCATTCATGCACCGCTGGTCTTACCACGTACGGGATTGACTGGTCTCCATCAGCTGATCAAAGTGCGACGCGCGATGGCGTCTCCCTGCCCCTGGAGTAGTGCAATCCGATCGAATTCAAACGGATATTATTTAAATTATATTTTAATTTATATATTTTTCTCTAGATTTGAGGTCGGATATGAATATGAATTTAGAGTATCAGAGTTTTGGATACGGTATCGTCGGGACAGAATATAACGGCTTCGGATCGAAAACGGATAATATAGACGGATAACATAGATATACAAACAAGAATATTTTGTGATAAACTGAGAATACATGGCAGCGGCAATGCGGCACTACCAGGCTTTTCCTCGAAATTATGGTTCTAGACTAGTGAGCGGTTATTGTTAATAAAATGTGAAACTGTAATAACTGATACATCATCAATTCATCATGTATCAAAGACAAGATTTGATGATTCAAGTATCACATATTCACAGACAAGATTTGATGAAAAATCAATACTGCGAGGCTGCGACTTGTCAGTATAATTCAATAGCTGACCATACTTAAATATATATGGTTGAATGGTTCAAACGTTTGGTGTGTCCAAAAAATACATATAGTTCAGCAGGATCAGGATTCAGGATGCCTAAAGTTCTTAGCCTCCTTGCTCCTCCATTAGTTACTCTGTACTTCTGCAAAAGAGTAAATGTTTCAATTAATTTCCTCGCAATTGAACACATATAGGCAATAACAATCATTAACAGATGCATCATACGAGTAACTATGACAAAATTGCAAAGAATAACATGGCTTATATGGCTAAATATGGTTGTCGTCGTGCAAAACATAAAAAAATACATTCCATCAAGCAATCGCTACTGTAAGAGCACAACTTATGCAGCTAGAGAAATAACAAGGAAACAATGGCAAATTTATCAAAGCCCTCTTCATTCTTAGAAATTGGAGATTTTAACTATTTCAACCTTTGGACAACTGCATCTCATCACTCTGTGTGGTAAAACATGGAACATTTGGCATGCAGTGCCATTGCCACTACATATGCACTTCATCTGCTAGAAAAAAATGAATAAAAAATTCTTCCTGGCAAAGCAAGAAGAAAGATAAAATTCTTTCTTCCGGCGACTTCGAGCTTTCGACGAAATGAATCCTTCGCACGAACAACAACAAAAAAAGAAGGAAGCAACGAGCTGTGCTTACTTAGTTACTAACAATGGAGTTGAAGAGGTTGGTCTCGCCGATGTTGGGCGGGCCAACGATGCCAGTTCGGAGGCTCATGCTAATCAGTGTGCTACGGCCGGACGAGAACCGTCGTGCGGCGCCACCGCATCGGCTCTGTCGCCAGTGCAGGAGGAGGGCCGAGGAAGCGCACGGGGAGAGCAAGGTCGTGGTCGGAGCCACATTGGGGTCCAAGTGAAGCCCATGAACACCGAGCCAAGGGCGTATGGCAGAGTGGGTGGCACAGAAACCTAAGGACTCGATCGTATGGATATGGAAAATACAGGATTTCCGATCCTAGCGGGAAAAGGAGGGAAACGGATACTCAATTTAAAGTGAGTAAACAGAATTCCATACTCGATCTCAGGGGGCATACGGTGGTCAGAGACAAGGCGGAGTTGCAAACTTAGGTCATACCGTGGAGGCGTGGACTCCGTTTAGACGCTTGGTGGGCTGGTGGCATCGCTAGCGGGCGATCAGACATGCAGTACTCAAGTCACTACTGTGCTTCTTCTGGATGTCTGTCCGAATAATACCGAATTTACCAAATACTAAAGCAATTCGGTCGAGTATCATCCATCTCGAATTTGCTACCGAATCCGTCTCCAAATATCCGGATACCATACAGAATCTGGCCAGATACCAAATTGGCTTACCGAATCTGGTACCGACCGGATTCGGTACCAGGTTGGTTGGGAAAAATCCAACCCGTTTGTACCCCTAGCCAGGAGGATTTGCTGCACTGAGGTGGCCTGCAACTTTTCTTACTCGGTGCTACCGTTCTAGTTTGTGACTTGAGAGCATTAATGTCACGTGAAATTTTTACAACATATTCTACTAATAGTAAGAGAGTGCTAGTATAAATTAAATATGATCATTGATTTATGAGGATAAAATAGACTCTTTTGTAAATTTATTTTTTGTGAGGGTATTGTAGACCTTTTCTCTGAACCTATTATTAATCCTTTTGACGAGGATATAATAATCCTCGCTTATTATGTCATTATATTCTCCGAATATACCTCATATTGATAAGGAAGAGATTTTATAGGGTAGTTGTAAGTCTTTCTACGATCACTCTTTAGTCGTAAGTCTTTCTACAACTACGTAGTCGTAAGTCGTTCTATGACCACCTTGTGATCATAGACCTTTCTCGACTAGTCTATCTCTCGACTGGCTTGTCTATGATAACCTATTGCGTAATAGATCTACCTGACAAGGCGGTTAGAACGTGCGCCTACTCCTAATATCCATGAAATGAATATCATACTGGTTTTATTATGTTATGTAGGATTATTATTCTCCAAGGAAAAGATCCAAACCTATATAAAAATCCATGTGTCTTCTCTCTGGATGATCATAGTCTAGTCTTCTAAGAATTTCTCCGAATCGAAACAAACCATATGTAAGATCGGTATCAAAACACCGACACCTTTCCATCACCATCACCGCCGATCTCATGTGTTCCCTGCGCCGCCGCCGCCGTCTCTCATACACGTGTTGACGTGGTGCTTACGGAAATTACTCTTATACCATATGTTGTCTTTATAATTTTACCTCTCTCAGAATTCTACTACTAGTATTACCGATAGTAGTATAATTAAATCCTAATTAATCTAATCTATTAAATTAAAAGAAATAAATAGTAAACAGCTCACGTTTATTTTAAGGTACTGTCACCATTTTCAACATCGGTTTGTACGTTCGTAAAGTACGGTGCTGAAATGCCCTTCAACTCGTGAGGGGAAGGAGTCTGCAAAAACGGAATCAGATCGTAGGGGGGAAAGCAATAAGAAAAAGTTACCACCATGATGCCCACATGAAATGATCATACACCAATGACGACCCTCTACCCCTTCTATTTTTCTGCCCTCTTTCCATCCTATCTTCTTTAATCCTTTTTTACTTTTTATTGTTCCATTTCGACATTCAGGTTTTACTAGTTAGAGTGGACCATGGGCCACTCCAACGATCAATCTCTTTGGGAATAGCAAAATCTGAAGGAGACGGGTAGATGATTATAACAAAAGATCTCAATGCAAATCTGTGGGAGATCGCAATGCATAGAGAATTTACTTGGATGGCATCCCTATCATTTCTGGCACTTGCTTCGACCTCCTTTTCCTCTGCACCCTGGAGCATGTTTCAAATTTCAATACGTGGGAGAAAAGGCGGATTTGCAAACTTAGGTCATACCGTGGAGGCGTGGACTCCGTTTAGACGCTTGGTGGGCTGGTGGCATCGCTGGCGGGCGATCAGACATGCAGTACTCAAGTCACTACTGTGCTTCTTCTGGATGTCTGTCCGAATAATACCGAATTTACCAAATACTAAAGCAATTCGGTCGAGTATCATCCATCTCGAATTTGCTACCGAATCCGTCTCCAAATATCCGGATACCATACAGAATCTGGCCAGATACCAAATTGGCTTACCGAATCTGGTACCGACCGGATTCGGTACCAGGTTGGTTGGGAAAAATCCAACCCGTTTGTACCCCTAGCCGGAGGATTTGCTGCACTGAGGTGGCCTGCAACTTTTCTTACTCGGTGCTACCGTTCTAGTTTGTGACTTGAGAGCATTAATGTCACGTGAAATTTTACAACATATTCTACTAATAGTAAGAGAGTGCTAGTATAAATTAAATATGATCATTGATTTATGAGGATAAAATAGACTCTTTTGTAAATTTATTTTTTGTGAGGGTATTGTAGACCTTTTCTCTGAACCTATTATTAATCCTTTTGACGAGGATATAATAATCCTCTGCTTATTATGTCATTATATTCTCCGAATATACCTCATATTGATAAGGAAGAGATTTTATAGGGTAGTTGTAAGTCTTTCTACGATCACTCTTTAGTCGTAAGTCTTTCTACAACTACGTAGTCGTAAGTCGTTCTATGACCACCTTGTGATCATAGACCTTTCTACGACTAGTCTATCTCTGACTGGCTTGTCTATGATAACCTATTGCGTAATAGATCTACCTGACAAGGCGGTTAGAACGTGCGCCTACTCCTAATATCCATGAAATGAATATCATACTGGTTTTATTATGTTATGTAGGATTATTATTCTCCAAGGAAAAGATCCAAACCTATATAAAAATCCATGTGTCTTCTCTCTGGATGATCATAGTCTAGTCTTCTAAGAATTTCTCCGAATCGAAACAAACCATATGTAAGATCGGTATCAAAACACCGACACCTTTCCATCACCATCACCGCCGATCTCATGTGTTCCCTGCGCCGCCGCCGCCGTCTCTCATACACGTGTTGACGTGGTGCTTACGGAAATTACTCTTATACCATATGTTGTCTTTATAATTTTACCTCTCTCAGAATTCTACTACTAGTATTACCGATAGTAGTATAATTAAATCCTAATTAATCTAATCTATTAAATTAAAAGAAATAAATAGTAAACAGCTCACGTTTATTTTAAGGTACTGTCACCATTTTCAACATCGGTTTGTACGTTCGTAAAGTACGGTGCTGAAATGCCCTTCAACTCGTGAGGGGAAGGAGTCTGCAAAAACGGAATCAGATCGTAGGGGGGAAAGCAATAAGAAAAAGTTACCACCATGATGCCCACATGAAATGATCATACACCAATGACGACCCCTCTACCCCTTCTATTTTTCTGCCCTCTTTCCATCCTATCTTCTTTAATCCTTTTTTTTACTTTTTATTGTTCCATTTCGACATTCAGGTTTTACTAGTTAGGAGTGGACCATGGGCCACTCCAACGATCCAATCTCTTTGGGAATAGCAAAATCTGAAGGAGACGGGTAGATGATTATAACAAAAAGATCTCAATGCAAATCTGTGGGGAGATCGCAATGCATAGAGAATTTACTTGGATGGCATCCCTATCATTTCTGGCACTTGCTTCGACCTCCTTTTCCTCTGCACCCTGGAGCATGTTTCAAATTTCAATACGTGGGAGAAAAGGCCGGATTTGGTACTATTACGTACCATATTTACAAAACTAGTCGTACGCAGACTGTATTTGTAGAAATAGCACTTTTGCCGTCCGATAGGCAACGGCAGCGTCGGCGAGGCGACGCGTGGCGGGGCCGGCGGCAGGCGCCTGCCGTCTTGCCAGCAGACGGTAGGTAGGCTGCCGTCGCCCGGTGGGGGACGACAGGTGATTAGCCGGCTTAATTATCTGCCCTATTTTTCCTATTTAGTATTTGTTTAAATTTTTAAATATAACAAATGAGTTCCAAAAATTACGAAAATTTATGTACGGCCTCCAAGCACAACATACTTCACAGTGTAATTTTGAGTAATTTTAGCTATTTGTGAATGTTGCTAAAAAATTCTTACCATTTTGATATTTATACAAGTTTTTACATATAGCAAACGAGCTGTAAAAATTACAAATTTTATGTGAAGTCTTCCGGCATAGTCATAGTTATTATGTAATTTTTAGGAATTTTATGTAGTCCGAATTTACTACGTTTTTTCGGGTTAATTTAATCATGAATTTATGAATATTTCATGATTTTTTATAATTTTATACATTAGAAATACTTGTACAAGTAAAAGTAGTTATAGTAGTAAAAAATACATCACACTGAATACAATATGGCTCACCCATCTGAGCCACTGCTACCTCCTCGTCGCGTCTGCCTCCCGTACGTGGCCTTGTCTTCCGTTGAGCACGAGCATGTCCCGTGGAGTACGTCAGTCGGTCCGAAGGTTGCGTATCGGGTCGAAGGAGGTATGGAGACCGTTCTGTTTGCTCAGTGGCCGACGGTGGTTCAGTAGGCTCAGGTATAGTAGGGTAGGTCCGGTAAGGGTCGAAATTCTCCAGTTGAGACATGCCGAACTGCGAGTCGCCCGCAATAATGTCGTGAACGAAGGACTCTAGAAATCCCCCTCGTGATGCGAAGGAGCTCTCGCCTTGACCATACGACGTGGCACTCGTCCAGCGCCCATAGATCCCGCCCCCCGCGCGCTTGAAGGGCGAAGGGACAGTCACGTCACCCGTCATCCATGAGTAGCAACAGTGTTTCTCATTGTATAAATGTTCAAGAAGCTCCGGCAAAGTCATACCTTTCAAAACATAGGATAGATCAAGACCAAATATTAGCGCGAATATTAATAATGGCAGTAAAACTTACTTCATAATACAAATTACATTAATTATGACTAACTAAATAACAGTAATTATGACTAGAACTATGGAAATAACGTCGAAAATATGCTATAAAAAATTACCTATCTTTTGGGAGAAGCAATCAGCACTGCCGCGTTCTTAATGAGTTATGCACTGCCTTCTCAAAATAATTAGCTTCGCACTCTTAATTTTGAAAGTGCCTTGCAATAAATGGGACAGACGAAATATTAGTGCGAAGATTAATGCTGACAGCAACATACTACAAGTCAGTGATTACATGCATGTAACTACATACAAATACCTCATTAATTACCGATAATTTGATTACTCATCCGAAAAAATGATGAGCCATTCATTACCGTCGTTACTTACCTGTACCTAATTGTCACTACAGTAATTATGACTACTTAATTACATATTTCCAATCAATAACAAATTATGAGTACGTACGTACACAAAAAATAGTAAAAACTATGTCTAAATTACTACAATCTACTTACTTCATAATACAAACTACATTAATTATGACTAACTAAATAACACTAATTGACTAGGGTTACGGAAATAACGTCGAAAGCATACAATAAAAAATTAACTGTGTTTCGGGAGAAGCAATCAGCACTGCCAATTTTGAGCTATGCATTGGCTTCTCAAAGTAATGAGCTACGCACTCCCAATTTTGAGCGACGACTGCGACAATGAGCATCTGCGATGAACGACTGAAATGAGCAATCACGAACTACGAGAGGTTCGTATTTATGGCCAAGCGAAAAGTAAATCGGTGCGCTCACCCTGTACATTGAGGACCCGTTGTCAGCACTTGGTATGGTAACACTGATAAATGTGCAAATGAGGGAGCGGACGAGAGGGAACGACACGGACATAATGACATTAGTGCGAACGAGAGAGCCCGCGAGGGGCACGACACACATAGAGTGACAATTGTGCGAACCATATAGTAGACAAGAAAATATAGCACGATTGGTCGATACATGCGCGAAGCACAGAGGTTAGACACTTGAAAAGATGCCTAAACATCGTTAAATTCATGATTAAATTAACCCAAATAAACGTGGTAAATTCGAATTACATAAAATTCGTAAAAAATTATAAAATAACTATGACTATGTCGGAAGGCTTCACATAAAATTTCGTAATTTTTGGAGCTCGTTTACTATATGTAAAAACTCGTGCAAATATCAAAATTGTATCATTTTTTAGCAACATTCGCAATGGATAAAATTACCCAAAAATTACGCTATGAAGTATGTTGTGTCGGAAGGTTGTACATAAATTTCGTAATGTTTTAGCTTATTTGATATATTTAAAATTTCAAACAATCACTAAATGAAAAAAATGGGTAGGTAATTAAGCCGGTTTAATCACCTGTCGTTTTCTTACTGGGCGGCAGGCGCCTGCTGCTGGCGGCCTCATCACGTGTCGTCTTCCCCGCGCTGCCGCCCGTCCACCAGATGGCAGAAGTGCTATTTCTCTAAATACATCTTACATACGGCTAGTTTTGTAAATATCGTCTCAAACAATGTGAAATCCGCTAAAAACTGTGTGACGTTTGCCTTGTCCTCAATTCCATCAACCACTGTCGATTGGGGCTAGAGATCGGTATCACTGCAATACAATCCCTTGGTTTTTGTTGTTTCCTTGGTTCAATCATTTATTCTCCTGTTTCTATGAGGCTGGTTGCCTTTTTTGCACTGTTGAGCTTAACCGTGCGTGTGCGGTGTGCTACTTTCTGAGGTTCAATCACACATCAATGTACAATCTACACTGGCTCACTCCGATGGATTTGTTCCCCAAATGTGATAATATGTGAATGTCCATCGCTTATAAACTGGTGGACCATATATACACACCAACCACAAAGAAAGGGTAGCACTGGCCATGAGCAAATGGCAGCGGTGACCCTCGATTCATTGAACTTCGGCTTAGCTTATTTTGGCTTGAGATTTTGGTTCTGGTTTATGTTTCATTATCCATAGATTTCATCTTTTTATGATTTTTTGGTTTTTGAGATTTTTTTATCTGTTCTTTTTTTTCATGTATTCGTTTGCATTGTCCGTAGGGGTGCAAACGAAACGGATAATTTCTGTCTGTCCGACCGACCGAAGGTTTGCGGAACGAATACGGAATGGGTAGATGGATATCTGGCACTATCTGTATCCAACTCCGACTCCGAGAAAAAATATGAAATAGGATACGGGATAAGTGATATCCGTCCGTGTATATCCGTGTGTCAAATATATGAGGAAATCTGTTGTAACTTCACCTAGGAACAAGATAATATATAGATAAATTGTTACATCTAAACATGTTCTTCTTTCAACATCTTAGTAATTAGTCTCTTCATGTTCGCTCTGATTGTATTATATTGTCCAATATTCTGTGCAAAGAAGCGGATAATTTTCTTTCGTCCGACCGTCCGAAAGATTATGGAACAGATGGAGAAATGGATATCCGGCATTATCCGTATCCTACTTCGACTCCAAGTTAAAAAAATATGGAATATGATACAAGATAAGTGATATATGTCCATATCCGCTCCGATTGCACCCTTAATTATCCAGGATGGACTAACCTATTTTTTTATATTTTTTTAAATTTAGTTACGCCAAATAAGCCACTATTAACTACAGTATAATTTTAGTCAGCTATAATATAAATTCAGCTATAATTTAGTTTATTTTAGTCCAATCGAGCAGCCTCTTATCCTTAGGGTGATAAATTAATAAGTGAGGTCTACGGTCATATGTTATTTTCGAACCCGTGTTATGTTTGTAGTATTTTCGAGCAAACTGCATTATTTTATTGACAAGTCTATATTCCCCGATAGCATTTGTGATATTTACCCTAGGAACACATTTATGGTATTAGTTTCTCTGGGCATAATTTTCTCAACATTACAAGCTGTCAGACACTCCATTGGCACTGGATCTTCTGCACTAAAGCTTTCTAAAAGCCATCCGGATCACCAACCCTACTGTTCCCTTCCTTATATATCTCGTCAACTTTATTTGCCAACCATCTAAAGATGCAGAGTGACCACATAGTTAACCACTAGTTACAAAGTTGACTGTATATTCTCCTTTGGGAGTAGGGGCCAACACAACCAAGAAACCATGACAAGGCTGGGTTCGTTTGTGATTTGGCTTACGACTTATATACGGATGAACAGTAACAACTGTTAAATGATATATTTTTTAAGATGAGATCTATAGGTAAATTATAGTATAAATTATACTGAATTTAGCTGTACTGATCAAAACCACATGCTACTATTTCTCTTTACATACTACCTCTTACAAACAGACTAGAATTCAAAATTCACAGCTATAAAGCATAACTTTCAGTCTAAAAGAATTCACGTTTAGTAGTAGATAGATTAACCGGCATGGTTAGGAGAAAGCAGCCCAGCTCAGCATGGCTCCCACTGGTCTCACAAGAGGTAGGACCGTAGGTCACTCATCCAAGATTCACTGTACTGTACACTCATGGAACAAAGCGACACCCCTCCTCTCATGCACTCAAAGCAAGCTACGAAAAAGGGTGTGGTGCACGTATAAGGTAGATAAGTCGCTTGCATCCGTCGGGACCATCGCTAGCTCTACTACCACTACATGCTCTGGTCGTTGCTTTTTTCACACTGCGCATTCCTTTGTCACGCATTCCGAAGCAAAAGAAATCGAAACTACTACTAAAAAAGACACTCACCTAACAATAGTGTCGTCACAAACCGGTCGACTTTTGATTTTTATTATAGTATCTAACTTTTAAACGAAGTATTTTCTCAATACGAGGTCTATAAGTTAAACGTAGTACACGTTAAAAACCCAATATCTATACTAACCAAAATCGTAAGTGAGTATCGGTTTCTCTGTAATCTGTACCGTAAACAACCAAAATTCAAAAATTTCAGCCAAAAACCATAAGCCGCAGTCAAAAAGAACAGGCCTATGTTGTGTGTGACATTTGACAATGTAGCACGGGTGAACATGCACATACGAGAGATTACAGCTTATAAGTGCCTTTTGTTCTTCTGAAAATTTTAATGTAAGGTAAGGTAAGGTGAGTTTAGAAAGAAAAAGGTAAGATAAGGTGCGAGTTGGGAAATATTCTCCTTTCATGCTCCCATTATGCACACTGGCACAGTTTCACGTGGTGGCTGGAGGATATAAGTGACAACATTATTATAGTGGGGGAGGACCTCAGGATCAATTAAAAAAAATTTAGTCCTGATTTGATTATGTGTATACTCATGTGGCAAATTACATATTTTGGGAAAACAACTGCTACATGTAGTAGTAGTAAATTGAACAACTAGCGATCTTATGGGCGAGGTGCTAACAACAAGCCCGATCTAAATCTCAAATGGACAGTGGCGATGAATTCGTGCATCAGTGTATGATTGCTGCCCTTTATGGGACAGGAGGCCGTACCACAGTTTAGGCATCACTCTAAACGGTTTTTAACTTCTGGTTTTTGACTTTCGACTTATTTAAATCAGAAGCCATTTAAAATACGTCAACTTTTAATTTTAATTTATTTTAGCTTTTTGGGTTTTGGTCTTTTTTCTCTTATTCCTTTGCATTGTTCATGACGATATAACAATTTTTTTCACTTTTTTCATATTTTTTCAATTTCTTTTTAATTGAATGACTTAGAAAAATCTAACAGACACTATAGTATAATTTTAAACAAATGCTAATAACTAAAGCCAGAAGTCAGAGACTTAAGCTTTTTAGAACGGATCCTTAGTGTATGATTGGATCAGCAATCTTTCTTATTTTTTTGCTGAAGTAGATCAGTGATTTGAGTTAAAGCACGTGGGGTCTATGCAAACGAAAGAGATCTTCTTAGCTTAAAATATGGGTTTACTAGCAATGCCAATTCAAATAGATAATCTTCTAAAAATATTCAAGTAGCTAATTAATTGGAACTGCGAGGTAAATTAATTAAAACTCAAATGGTATCCCTGGCAAAAAAAATTCAAATGGTATGGATGCTTTGAGACAACTAATTTCACCGACACTGGAAGAGAAGTAAGATCACATCATGCACATTCTGGTTTGTGGTACTACTATTTGAAACAAGAGGCAGGTTAACAAAACAAAAACAAAACATAATCTTACAAGATTTTGAAGCGTAATGATGAGCTAGACGGAAGCTTGCAATAATACGAGGATGAAAGAACGAGGCAAGTAACTCTGCCAAGGACAGAATAGTGTACGTGTTTTCCTTACAAAGCATGATCCTTTTTTTTTTGTCGCCCAGAAAATGGCCAATCCTAATCGAAACGATTTGTTCTTAGCACAAGACAAATGGATCAGAATATGTAAATTTAATTCCAGGACGTAGAAAGAATTATCATGTGCCATGCTAACGACTACGCATTACTAAAATCTACAAAATAAAATAAGTTTGGGGTATTCTTTTCTTCTCCTGTATAAAATGTCAATCCTTGTAAAATTATCTCTGCATGGTGCAAAAAAAATGAAGAGCACCGGCTGCTCACTTACTCCTATGATGGTACTAGCGATCGGTAAAGAGCGTGGAAGAAGACACTGGGCAAGTACAACAGGAAAGGACAAAGGTAGTTGATTACTTTTTAAGTAGTTGTTTATTTGGGCTTTTAATTTCGAGCTTCTGAGTTATTTTATATCATAGTAGTTTTTTATTGTAATTGCTAGTAACTTTTTAGCATAGTTAAATTTTAAAATAAAAAGTTATATCATTACAGACAATACAAAGGAATAAAAAATACAAAAAAGCAAATTAAAAAATTAGAAGAAAAAAACAGAAACTCTAATAAACAGTACCTAATTCAGTCCAGTGAACGAGGCGGGCGAAATGCTCTATGCATTAGTACTTAATTTGCTGTGCGAAATGCATGTTCAATGGGATCTGCACAGCTTATTTGGACTTAAAAGAGTCAGTTTTGGTTTATTTTGTAATATAGCTACTGATAGTTTTTAGTATAATTAAATTCTAAAAATAAAAAATTATATCATCATGGATAATAAAAAGAAATGGGGGGAATCCAAAAAAATATCAAAAAAATCAAAAAGTCATAAAAAGATAAAGTTAAAAAGTTAAAAGCTAAAAAACAGAAACTAAAAGCCGAAGTTCTAATAAACGCGAGCAGTTACGCTCTGTAAATAAGAAGATTGCATGCAAAAGATTATCACTCATCACTGATGAATTCTTTTACTTTTCCTATCGCACATCAACCAGCTGGATGATTAGCCTAGCTAGTCCTAGAAAGACGAGCGTTGAGGCGTAGGTAGGAAGAGGTAGACGAAGGCCTCTTTTGTTTTTCAGCAAAAGGAAAAGAAGAGAGAACGTAGATCGATAGCTCAGAGCAGCCTAAGGAATGATATGGTGAATGAATACATAGGTCATATATGATTGTGAAAGAGACATGGAATGCTCAATGCAGAAAGTGCATCGATCAAATGATACAAGGCACTAGTGTTACCCCGCTTATTTAGCATTTTTTTTGCTGGAGTTTATGACTTTTGATTGCGGCCTGTGGTTTTTGGGCTGTTTGTGCGAGATTACAGCGTAATTGAAATTTACGTGCGGTTTTTGCCGATATAAATGAAGTTGGTACAATATGTTCTACAATTAACTAGTAGACTCTATCTTAAAAAATACTCTATTTAAAAGCTAGTTACTGTAGAAAAGCCGAAAAGCAGTTTTTAGCCTTCAGCTTTTAACTTCTGACTTCTAGTTTTTTATTTTTATCTTTTTCTGACTCTTTTTTGGGTTTTCTTTTTTCCTGTATTCCTTTGTATTGTCTGTGACCGGCTAACATATTTTTCTATTTTATTTTTTAAAATTTAATGACGCCAAAAAATCACCAGCAGTTATAGTGCAAAATAAGCCAGCTACAATACCAAATAGTAAAAAATAAACCATAAATCACAAAATAAACCCAAATGAGCAGTTCCTCCCTTTTCTATGTACACACTAAATTAAAAAAAAATGTGTCGACCATATAGACGACGACTTTACAAAATAGTGAGGAGAACGCTAGAACTCGTGGATAAGTAATGAAATAGAATGTCTTTATTACTAAGAATGTATTACAGATGTGCCCACTGATCGTGGATCACGGTGGGCATGAATGTCTTATAATGTCGTGCACCCTGTCCTAATATCGAACCGGTTCTCATATTTTGCCAAAAATGTGACAGGTGCTGCTGTCAGAGGAGGCGTCTTTTTGGCCAGCTCAATTTAGTTTGACGTTTTGACTTATTTTTTACTATTTCTAAATTTCGTTTTTTCTAACTTTTTGGCTTTTTAGCTTTTTTTACCAATTTTTCCCGTATTAGTTTGCATTATTTATGATTGGCTAACATATTTTTCTATTTTTAAATTTTTTAAATTTAATTACGCCAAATAAGTCACCATCAGCTATAGTATAATTTCAACTAGCTACAGTGCAATTTCAGCCAAAATGAGCGGGTTACCCCTACAGGTGGTGCACGTGGTTGCAGTTAATGTCAGCGACTCATCTTTTGGGCGTAGTCGGAGGAACAGGTTTCAGAGACGAGAGAATGTCTGACGGTTGTTTGTCGGTGAGATATGAGAGGTGGTTATGCACGTGTGGGTCTACAGTAGACCCCCTAACCGGTTGGTAACTGAGTCTATAGTAGTCTTGTAGACTTACCAACTGGTATGATTCATTTATCACGTTTTAATATATTCATAAAAAGTATATATTAAAGTAACAAGTCTACATTACAACATTGAGCTATTGGGTTAGTCTGGAAAATAACATTGAACTCCAAAACCGTTTGAATATTGACCCTCAAGTATTAAAATCAGTTCACTTGACCCCCTCAACCCATTCCAACATGGTTTTGCCCTGAGTGGCGCCTACGTGTGAATGGTTCTTGTGACATGGCGACAAGTAGGATCTTTGCGGTGTGACTTCTTCCAGTGGTTCTTGTGACATAGTGATAAGTAGGATCCTTGCTGGAGTGACTTCTACCACTAGGTAGCAGGCCCCACACATCATAGCACCTGGAGATCATGTTCCTATGCCGCATCGTATCCGGCCCTCCACTGTTGCGCGCGTTGCTATCATCTCGCTGCCGAGTTCATCAGTTTCTCGCGCGCCTGCCTTGCCTACTTAAACCCCAATAATATGAGCATCGCCCTCGCCATGTCCTCCTCTCCACCTTCCCCATTTCTTCTTCCTCTCCTTGGCAATGAAGGGAGAAGAAGAGCTCAGGGAACTCAAGCTCCTCTGTTCTTGACTGTGGTCTTCGCCGAACTGCGCAAGCCACATGAATGAGCCTCATCTACCGCCGCCATGTCCTTCGGCATCGCCTCGGTGCCCTCTTCCCCACGCTCACCTCTCTTTCGTCCCTTGGAAGCCAGAGCGTTAGGAGCACCCTCATCTTCCTCCTCTCTTGCCACGCCTCCACTCATGGCCGTCACATCAACCTCGCTGTTCTGTTCAAATCCGGTTAGCTCTCTCCAAATTGCTCACTTCACATCATGTTTACGAGCATTCTCTTCAATTACCCTTACCCCAATTTTTGGTTTCATGCACTACAGCATGCCGCCATCGTCGTCTCCCCCAAAACGGGCGAAACCCACCGCTGACACCGCCATTCCTTATACGGTGAGTCTTAGGCAAATTCCTCTTTACTGAAACATAACACCACCTCCCTCTTCCTCCCCCTAACTTCTTCTTTGAGGCATGTATCTCCAGGTCACCGACGCACCATGGAGCTCGCCTCGTCGCCCTTGGCTCTCGTCGCCAGCTTGCCTTGGTCTTTCTCCGCGGTGACCATCTACTCTGGTGCATTTCCCTCACTCCCTGCATGCTTGTTCTCACCTCCTTTTTGTCCCTCTTCCTCTCCAGCGCCGCAACCCCTTCTTCCCTGCCTCTGGCCGCTGTACGCACACCGTGCCTCACACCAAACCACCACCACCATAAGGCTCCTCACGTCTCGAGAATTTTGTTTTACCCCTCACCTGTGCCTCACCACCACCCCGTCTCTGGCGTCGTGCCCATCCTGCCTCCTTCTATAGCTTTCCCTCCCTCCATGCCTCTCTGCTTAACAAAGGACGAAGGCGATGTTGCTGACATGTAGGCCTTCTCTCTCTATTGCAATGAAGGAAGAAGGAAATATGGCTTACATATAGGCCCTATGTATTGCTTTTCATTTCCTCCGACTAATTAGAATGCCACTGGACATCATGTAAGCCAAAACCAGTAACTTGGCTAACAACTTAGCAAAATCCACTTATCAAACCAACCAAACAGTAAAAAGTGAACGGATTTGATAGTTCAAAGGTAAAAAACAAACGGTTTTGAAGATGGGATTGAAATTCGGACTTAGGGCATAGTTTAGATTGAAAAATAGACTTATTTCTACATTAAAAGATATATAATATTTGGCCGCGGTATTAAATAAAACAGTTGGTACATATTAATATACTATAGTATCCTCGTCAAGATGAGAAATCCAACTCCTGATGCTTTAGAGGTTAGAGCACTGTACACTTGTCAGAACAAATTATAAGATCTACTAAATGTTCAGAACAAAACCTAGTACTCTCCAATGCACGTACTGTACACCAAATAACCAATTAGGGCCGAATGCAGGATTAGTTGTGGAATTGTATACGCTGTCAGATGATGTCTCACTGAGTAACTGCCAACTGTAGTCAAATTTACTAGTACTAGTTGTACTCGCTCTCCAAGAGTGTAAGTTTAACGCCACTAAGCAAGATGCTTACAGCGACACCTTGAAATTCGACGCAAATTCTTTATTCAACATCTCGACTTCTTTCTCCCAAAAATAAACATCTCTCGTTTTTAATTGCTAGCTGAACAGAGGCTCTTACAAATACGTTAACTCTTGTTCTACTTCTTGGAGTTCTTGTCATATGTTACTCGTACTCCAGTGTACATTCTGTGGCACTGTGCTAAAAGGCTAATAGCATGGGGAATGCGATAATTTAAGCACTGGTCAGTTCAGTGTTCGAAGCTTCTAAATATACTCTACTCCCACGCTAAATTTAACTTAAATATTCACAAAAGGTGAGTAATTCATATTAGACTTTGTCAGATATGAATACAAGTATAGCAAAAGAAAGGACATAATCATCCCAAATTTGAAGTCTTTCTTTCTTAGGGGCTTTGTATAACTAACGCCCCGCTCGTTTCGGCTTAAACTTCTAGCTTCTGGCTTATTTTTCACTATTCATAATTTCGTCTTTTTCTGAACTTTTGGCTTTTTTGAGCTTTTTTGCCGGTTCTTTTTTTTGCCGTATTCGTTTGCGTTGTTTGTGATGGGCTAACATATTTTTTATATTTTTTATTTTTAAATTTAATTATGTTAAATAAGTCTCTGTCATTCTGATGTTTTTCACCACTACTGTGTTTTTCAGCCATAAGTCACCAAAAATAAGCCAAAATGATCACCACCTAAGTTGAAAACTGCTTTGCGTAAAGGCCGTGTTTAGTTCTGCTGCAATGTTGCATCTCGCATATTCTTTCATCTAGCAACTCCATTGGGTCATTTTTAATTTCATAAGACAAATCAAAACAGCATCATATATATGCTGCAGAATTACCACTGTAATATCAGACGCATGTGAGGTCACCGATCACCTCTAACCCAACTTCAAATCGTACATCGACCTATACTATCCCTCTAGTAGCAATCGCAAAGTATTGACTCTCATCTTGTTATATAGGGAATGGTGTATTATTATATTTCTATGAATCATCTAGCACACGTACGTATGGAAATCGTTAGTTAATTGAGACACAAACCTCCAAGCAAGGACAGCTAATTGTTTGACCACTCTATGCTCGGTGCAATTTGGACATGGGCTAATACTAAACACTAGTACAGTCTACAGTAGTAACACTTTGCAATTTTACCACCTCGTAATTAAGATGTTGTTAACCAAGGGCTTATCCTTCGATTCGCCCAGGCAGTCAAACTTCAACACAGAATGGCAACACTTCCATCCGATGATCATCATCTGATCTTTTTTCATCCGAATGACATCTTCAGTTCTCTACGGTTTCTCAGTAAAGATGCGCACCATCTTTTTTTCACGTACTCTTAACTCGCAGCGAAGTGCAGCTGCAGTTGGTCAAGTCTCTACCTCGTGCAGGCCATGTACTTTTTCACTCTCTTTGCCCTTGAATCTTATGCCCAGCTTTCACCACGGATTACACCTCGCTCTGCTGCTTTTTCGCCTCGGTGATCTTGTTTTTACGAGCTTCTTTATCTTTTTCTCGGCGTTTTTATCTTTTCGGACTGTAAAGTTGTGGCAAAAGTTGCCACGTGCAGGTGGCCGGCGTGGCAGCTAGCTCAGCTCTGAACCGTCGTACTACCTGGTTATATTCCAGCAGCTTGGGTGGCATGATTCAGTTAGGATACCAAAAGAAAAGGCTACTCCCATGCCTTGCTACAATGACCACACTAAACAAGCACGCATTCATGCACGCACGCACGCACACACTCGCACGTTGCACTCGGCAACAACTTGTAAAGGGAGTAGCTACTACACTAGTGCTACTGCGGTAGGAACGCTGGAAACCATTAAAAACTAGAGCCTATTAATTGGATCTCGCACAACCTTTGTGGAAGCGGTCAAGATTTGCACACCAGCCAATGCACAGGAACACAACCAGATTTATCACCCCCCTCCAATTCCCCCAACACCAACTGTTACTGAAACAAACATGAAGTCATGGCCTGGTAAAAGAAAGGTAACGTTGTGAAGGAGAAAGAAGTGCTATGTCCCATACAAGTAGTACTTCAGGGTGTTCCATACCAACAGTTACATCAGGCTTTTTTACAGTTTCTTTCGTGCGGCATTTTCTGAGATGCCATGCATGTGTGGCCAGCTCAAGGCATTTTACTATGCATGCAAGCGGCTCTGCGCCATATCCAGAAGCCAATATTAGCACATGAAACTCCTTAAAAAAATTGAACGCAGCCGTGCCGCTTCATCTCGTCTGATCTGCAGATCATGATGGAGGAGCGGTTGGTGGCTGACCAGCGTTCCAGAGATTCTATTCTTTCAAACCAAAAGCATGCGGCATGCGGCTGCCAAGAGAACATCTGGTCCGGTAGAAATGATATAAACTAATGGCTTTTCCGATCACCAGATGGTGGATAGAACTGTAGACGCATGAGAGCGTGCATGCACACAAGACTTCAGGCCTCAGGCTGCGACAGTGTGGCTGTTCAACAACAGTGGCAAAAGAATCGCGCCGGTTTACGCTAGATGGATCGCAACAAAGCCAACAACAGCTCTATTCCGTTAGGTTCAAATCATAGAGGCATGGAATGGTGCATCTTGTTAAAGAATATCCAACGACTCCTCCGTCTCGCTATGGAACACGTCGCCTGGAGGGTATTGGAACTTAGATACCTGCAGGAATGGCTCGAGAAATAACCAAGCCAGTTTCTTCAAACGCAACCAGACAGAGAAGAAGTCTGAACTTGGGAGAAGAGTGCTTGCGGTGGGTTTCTACAGTTGGCAACTGTCACTGGGCACAACCCCCGCCTTTGTAAGGCCTTAAGTTGGGCCCAACTGATAAAGCCCAAGAGGTTTTCATACGACATCCCATGGCCCAAGATAGAAAGGTCATCAGATATACGTTCCTAACAAACGAGGCCAGCCCAGTAGAAACGTTGGGCAAACAGTGTTAACATGTGGTTGTGTGCTGCTGTGGGCTCCTTTCAGCCGGCGATGTGTTCGGCATGAAGAATCACTGACACGGTAAGAGCGAGCGAGAGAGAGAGAGAGAGAGAGCGCACTTCTGCGTCGAAGTTAGTGCAGACGCCATTTCTCCAAACTGGATCCGGGCGCCGGAATAACCTGTGGTCCACCGCTCCATGCCTGCATCAGAGGGAGTACAAAGCTAAACAAACGTCGAAACAAGCAAGCGGACAGTGAAGGCACTGCCCCGGTAGCCCGGACAACGCTACTGCACTGACCGGACGAGTCCACGGCCAGGGGGAACTCGGGGGCATCCTGTCGAGCGCCCACCCTACACGCTCGCAGTTTCATATTCCAGCGCCACCACGACACCGTCCGCCTGGTAGCTTCCACCCGCCCAAAAAACGGTGACTTGATTCCCCCGGCATAACGGTGACTTGATTCCCGCGGCGTCGCGAGATCATACCGTTCTCATTTGAGCTTAAAACTTAAGTTTTTAGCTTATTTAGTATTATTTAAAGGTTTTTTATTATAGTTGTTGTTAACTTTTTCATCATAATTAAATTAAAAAAGATAGATCATCGGGTGCTCATTTGAGCTTAAAGCTTAAGTTTTTACCTTATTCGATATTATTTGAAGGTTTTTTACTATAGTTATTGTTAACTTTTTTTATCGTAATGTAATTAAAAATGAAAAAAATTAGATCGTCTATTACAGATAATACAAAGGAATAAGATAAAAAAATCTAAAAAATAGAAAGTCGGAAAAGAAAGCTGAAGGCACAGCCAGAATCCGCGCGGAGGAAGCGTCGTGGCGGCCGCGCCTGCCACCGACGATGCTTTGTGCGAAAGCGCACCGAAGCAGCCCGCGAGCGCAAAGTGATGTTGGGATTTTTTATGTAGCTTTCAATATTTACTGTGGCTATTATCAATTTAACTCAATGTGAAAATATTTATATTATTGATTCAAGTGATAGGGAATGTTTTGATGTGGAATTAACTCGAGGAATTAATACTTGATGTGCCGAAGACGGCTGTGCTGGAATATGGTAGACATATATTGAGATCAAGTCTACCGAAATTCAATATGCATGCATTTGTTAACCAGGTATAGCACAGGGCGGAATAGCTGGGTTTGTTTTGCAGGATCGGCTCTGCAGACTGTTGACCCACATGATTACATTGGAATTGATCTCTAAACAATCTAATCATATCGCATGACTCACACATGTGTGTTTGGGACTAATATATTTTAGACTTATAAAACTGATACGTCTGATCGTGGTTGGTGACATGGTTCAGAAATCTCACGGGATACCGAAAACAAACGGATCACTTTGTAACATCTGAAAGTGGAGTCTATAAATAGGTCCGTACCCTCTAATCTCATAATACATTATGAGTGGTACTAGATAGAGGAATAGAAGGTACACAAAAAAAAACCTCTACAAAATTAATTTAAGATTTTTTAAAAAATCCAATATTGATATCAGTGCAAGGTTCGAAGTCCTCTCGCCCCGGTGTCTGCTTCAATCTCCACGCTGAGTTCTCCTCGGCTGGCATGCGTCGTTCTCGTGGTCCTTCACGGCGAGCGTCGATGGAGGAAACAAGTCGCCCCTGCTTCTCGCGCGGAAAGAAAAGTAAGCACGCATGGCGTACCTATGGCGTCTCGGTCGGCGTGCCTTCTAACGCAGCTTGTCCGGGGCGGGCGAGGCGCACCCTCGTCGGGCGCTAGACGGCGTGCCATGCTAGGGGTGACCCCGCACCAAAAGTCAACGCACGGCGATCGAGGAAGGGACACGTACGCGCGCGCGGAAAGAAATCAAAGTCTTCGGTGCTTTATCAATTACTCCATGTCTCATCACCGCATGTCACATCAGTTCAAGGGAAGCGAGATCAATTCAATTGAAGTCCAGCAGATTGAGACATCACTAGCATTAATTAATTAATTGTTGCATGCATTGCCGCATGATGATGATTCCATCGGTTCTGATTTCTTGGCACTAATCAGGCCGCGCTCAGTCCGGCTGCGGGTGCGACTTCGGCTGAAAGCTTCTGCGGAGTTGCTACAGTACGTAGAGTCGAAGCTGTGTGCTGGAGTCGAAGCAGCAATAAAGCAGTCGACCGAACCGTGCAGCCTTCCATTGGATCCCCTTTGTGGAATGCTCGCCCCCACTCGCCAGCTCTCGCGATTGCCGGCAGTCCGCCCCCCGCCGCCGGCCGTGGCGTCCGGATCTGCGCCGGCCAGTTCGGCCATCCGCCGGTGTCGCCGTAGGTGCCTCCCCGTGCCCATCCGCGGCGGCCTCGCCTCCCGTGAAGCGCAGATATGGGGTAGGGGACTCCTCGCGCGGATCCGCTTTCGCCGGCTCCTCCGATGAGGGGAGGTACCAAGGTCGCAGCCCGGCGTGTGTACTGTCGCGTACAAGCGGCCCCGCCATCCGTCGGCAGTTGGGCATCGTTTGTCTGCGAATTATGTACCGTGTATATGCCATGCAGTTGGGCATCGTTTGTCTGCGAACATCATTAATATGTGCAATATTCTATCCTCGAGTCTCTCAGCTTATTGCATCATTACGTTCAGCATTTCAGTTGCTACAGTACTACATTCACCGCCACAAGATCTTCTTCACCGCTACAAGACATTTTTCACCCATTCTGTGATTTTCACCATAAGCTTTCAGCTTTCAGCCGAACCGATCACCCCCTCAATCAAGGAAGAACTGATTAAGTGAGAAGTTAATCTACGTCAGATTGATTCACGGCGAACCGTGGAGGTATCCTGTAGATTCTGTTATGGGTTAATCTCTGTCTAGCAGGCAACGAGAAGCATGAAGATGCTGCAGAACTGGTAGCTGGTTATTGTTCTGTCCATGCCAAGCCGTCGCCGTCGAGCGCACACCACAAGAATCTCCGACGATTTGGTACCACTTATTATTTCAATGGCGACTAACAATTTTTCTAAACTGCTTAGATCTTGATTAATCTTATATTAAGGGTGAATAGAATGTGCGAAAAATAATACGTAGTCTGAAACAAGATTTTTTGTGAAGTATTTCTTATTAAAATGCTTAATCTTGATAGTCGCTTTCCTCTATTAAGATGTATGACAATACTTCAATTAATGAGCATCGCAGTAAACTCTGTGTTTTAGCGGGGGAATTAAAACAATGCTGGCTATCTTTTTATGAAGAAGTGCAGATCATGATTATTTTAAACTCTTTGCCAAATTCATGGAAATAATTTAAGGTATCTTTCTGTTATTCTGGAAGGATACTCAATATGTGCACTCTGATATATTATTTGCTCATGGAAGAAGATAGAGAACACTCTCAGGGAAAGAAAATAAATACTCACAATTTGAGTTACATCTTAGAGAGGAAAAATGTAATAATAAAAAGAATTGGCAAAAAAAGGAAGTCGGTATTTCGAGAGAAAAGCTTAACAAGAAACGTGATTGGAATGATCGTGAAAATTATAACTCAGTTCAAAGGGATGATAAGTACAAGATTTTCAAATGTCACAAGTGTGATCAGTATGGGCATTTCAAAGTTGACTACATGAAAGGAATCAAAACAATCACCCAATTGAGCGTAAAAGCAATTATTCGTTTGACGGTATGTCTGTTATTTTTTATGTGCACTGATTCTTTACTTACTACTACTTTTTCAAATAGTTGGGTTATCGATTCTGGTGCTACATATCATATTACTAGAGATAATAGAGATTTCACTGAGAATTAAGGAGCTTATTAATTCTAGAATTCTGCACTTTAAGTAAGAGGTTTTTGGTATTTGTGAGGCATATATAATGGGTAAAATGACTCGTGCGCCTTTTTCCAAAGGCGAAAAGAACTAATAAGCCTCTTGCCATTATTCATTCCGATATTTGTGGTTAAATATCTACTCCCACTAGAGGTCAAAAGATTTATTTTATCATATTCATTGATAATTATTCTAGATTTAGATATGTGTATCTTGTTAAACACACGTCAAAATGATTTGATACGTTCAAGACATTTAAAACTGAAGTGAAAAATCAATTAAATAGAAAGATCAAATTTTGAGAACTAGTCGTAGAGGAGAATACACTTCAGGAATATTAAATGATTTTTTAAAGAGCATACAATCATTCATCATTATACTTACCTTACACTCCGCAACTAAGTATTATTGCTGAACGAAGGAATATAACACTTATAGATATGGTTAGGTCTATGATGACTTATTAAGATCTTCCTTGGTCTTTTGGAGGAAGATTTACATATTGTTGTTTATTTATTAAATCATTTATCATCTAAGACTGTAACAGTCACACCTAATGAGTTGTGAACTAGAAGAAAAATTACAGTCTAAAAGCACGTCAGCAATTTGTTATTAGTTATTCTTAGGAATTTAAAGACTACAAGTTTTATTATACAGAAAAAGGACAAACTGATGGAAAGCAGGAATGATATTCTTGTATATCTAAACACATCTCGCCGTGCAAAGCGGACAAGGGTGGAATTATTGGCAACTCCACGAAAACACAGATGGATATATCTGGCATTAATTCTCACACTGAAGGAGATTCTGCTCCTAAAGAAAATACAAATCAAACTTCCAACACTAACATACTTAGGAAAAGTAGGAGGAAATTAAGTACACCATAATATCTAGATGACTATTATTTGTTCTTGGGGAAATTTACTCTAAAATTTCAGATTTGGAGGAAGAACCAAAACTATGGGTGGAAGCAGTGCGGGAAGAATTAACTTGATGAAGAAGAATAAAGTTTAGAAACTTGTTGATCTATCAAACAACCGCAAGCCCACAGGTTGTAAATATTTTTTTAAGAAAATTAAATACATCGGGTTTAGTAAAAAATTATAAGACTAGACTTGTTGTTAAAGGCTTTACACAAAGAAAATGTATTGACTTTGTGGAAACTTTACACAAAGGGAAGATATTGACTTTGTGGAAAAAAATTTCTCCTGTTGCTAAATTTACTGTAATTTATATTATTAGTGATTTGACGGCTTATTGGGATCTTAAACTCCACTAAATGGATGTTGAAAATTGTTTTCCTAATGGTCTTTTAGAGGAGAAAATATATATGAAACAGCCAGAAGGTTTTGGAGAAAAAGGGAATGAAAATCAGATTTGCAAATTGAATAGATCAATTTATGGTCTTAAACGAGCTTCACGTAAATGGTATATTCTATTTGATAATGTTATCACGTCATATGGTTTTTTCAATGATGGAAGATGATCATTGCATATATACAGAAGTTATAGGTAAGTGTTTTGTCTTACTATTTTTATATGTTGATATTCTCATTGCTTATAATGATATAAAATATATTGATGGAAGTGAAAACTTGGTTATCTTCTAAATTTGATATGAAAGATATAGAAGAGGATTCCTATGTTTTATAAGTGGAAATATATAAAGATCGGAATGAAAGGTTTTTTGGGTTGTCCCAAAAAGTATACCTTGGAAGTATTTTAAAACGATTTTTTAGAAAACAGCAAACCTGTTAATGCACCTATTGTGAAGGGAACTATATCCAGTGAGAAATTATGTCAAAATACTCATGAAGAAAAAGGGAATTATACTCAGTGAGGAATTATGTCAAAATACTCATGAGGAAAAAAAGAACTATACTCAGTGGGGAATTACGTCTAAATACTCCTAAGGAAAAAGCTAGAATGAATGGAATTTCTTATTCTTCAGCTTTAGAATGTCTTATATATGCTATATTATTCACATGATTTGACTTTAGCCACGCCGATGGAATTCTTAGTGGATATCAAAAGAAACCTGGGAAAGAGCACTGGAAACAAATCAAATATATACTGCGTTATGTCAAAGGAATATATTGATTATTCATTATATTTTAATGGTCATATTCTTCAACTGTAAGGTTATTTTGATGCTGATTGGCAAATGACTTCTGATTATCTATTTACTTTAGTAGGAGGTGCAATTTCTTTGTGCAGTAGGAAATATGATATAGTTACTCATTCCTTCATGGAAACTAAATATATTGTTGCATCTGAAACAGCAAAGGAAGATATATGGCTAAGGGAATTTATTGCATCATTTAAAGTCGTGGAAAGTGTATCACAATCTATCACTTATTTTAAAGTAAAAAACACATTGAAAGAAGATGCACTGACTAAGCCAGTTAGTAAGGAATTATTTTCTAAGCATGATTAAAACATGGAACTTCAGTTTATTGATTGAAATGTTTCAGCCAAGTGGGAGAAGTTAGGATTTTTATGTGGCTTTGAATATTTATTGTGGTTATTATCAGTTTAACTCAGCGTGGAATTATTTATATTATTGATGCAAATGACAACCAATATTTTGATGTGGAATTAACTCGAGGAATTATTACTCGAGGTGCCGAGGATGGCTGTGCTGGAATATGGAAGACATATATTGAGATCGAGTCTACTGGAATTTAATATGCATGCATTTGTTAACCTAGATACAGCACAGGGTGGAATACCTGGGTTTGTTTTGCAGGATCGGCTCTGCAGGTTGTTGAAAAATCTAGACCCGTCATTATGAGTTAATGACATGTTTTGATAATTAATGACAATCGAGTTGGAGACTAATAGTTTCATTGAGATGAATGAACATGATATGTCTCACGGTGATGGATGACAAAATGAGTTCATACGGTTGATTATTCTCAAGCAATGTAAAGACTTCACGTGTGTTGAAAAGTCATAACCCAAATTTGGAGTTGAAATATACGTTGTCAAGCTTCAAGTGGACGCGTAAGACAAATGTATGACTAGCTAGAGCTAAGAATGTGTTCCCAGTCTTTTACCGATCTTGGTGTTTGGTTGAAAGTTGGATTTCTAGTATAGTATGTTGTACTATTAAGAGGGTCGCGATTAGTAGCTTGAACGAAACAGGTGTTGATAGCTCGCTTTATTGCTCTAGCTCTCTCTCTCTCTCCGTTACGTGATACTAATATTTTTTAATGTAATTTGAAAATGTTGTAGCTCATGCATAAGTCCTTTGTGACATGTGACTTAATGTTTGCGAATATGTTTTGCAACATGTCGAAGTCTGTGTTATTTCCTCTTCTTGAGGCATGATGCTAATATTTGAGATGTGTCTCTCAAATGATTGTAGCTCATGCAAATGTTTGTTGCTACATCTGAATTAAGTTTGAAAAGGCAAATTTGAATTTGGTTAAATCCATGTCGTCTTCCGGTGATGTGATTCCAAAAGATATTTGTGGATATGTTTTATGATTTATTGGAAGTCACTTGTTAAACTTAAGTGTGTATTTCTATAATTTGCAAAGCTTTTGTGCAAAATGGCTGAGAAATATGCATTTATTCTAATCTTCAAAAATTGTCTTCAAGGTGGCGGTCTGGCCGGCTTTGTACATGCGGTCAGACCGGCCACATTAGTTTAGCCCGGGACGAAAAGGCAGTGTGACCGTGGAGCGGTCAGACTGGTATATACTCGATGGCCTGACCAGTGTGTACACGGCGGTCAAACCGGCATGCTACCGGCGGTCAGACCGGCATCGCCCAACGGTTAGACCAACATGCTGGTAGCGGTCTGACCGGTCTGCGGAACTATCGTTCCTCTCGCGGTACATTTTTTCCAGAGAGCGACTATGCTGTTTTTTCTGAGAGCGGTCTGATTGGTGCATTTGCAGTCTGACCGGACCTGGCGGTCAGACCGGTCCCTGTGTGGGCGGTCTTACCGATTTTTCAGTCCAACAGCTAGTTTTTGTATCCGTTGGGAGGGCGGAAGTACCTGCCATATGTTGGCGGTAGTTTCGGCCCTCGGGTTGATTCCTGTCTTTTCTTCTCTCCAACGGCTAGTTTTTAAGGAAAGTATATAAATACCTCCTCAAGGACTGTTGAGAAAAGGTTGCTAGTGTTATTCTTCCATTTCTTGAGTTAAGAGCAAGTCTTCTCAATCTAGTGCATGTGTTGCACTTAGAGAGTGAGGAGAGCATAACCTAGTGCATGTGTTGCACTTGGTGGTGGACTTTGTATTCTTTGAGCTGCGATTCTTGATTCGTTCAAACGAGGGTTTCCGTCTTGTCACTCTTGGAGTTTGCTTGGGACTAATATATTTTAGACTCATAAAACCGGCATGTCTGATCGTGGTTGGTGACATAGTTCAGAAGTCTCGCGGATGCCTGAAACAGGTGGATCACTTTGTAATACCTAGAAGTGGAGTCTATAATACGTCCCTACCCTCTAGCCTCATAGGGCTGTTCGGTGATTGCATAAAGTAAGTCGGCTTTTCGCAGCAGCTTACAAGATTCTAACTTTAAACGGAGTATTTTCTCAAGACGGGACCTACAAGTTAAACTTAGTACATGTTAAAAGCTTAATATTTGTACCAGCCAAAATTACAAATGAGTATCTATTTTTTCGTAATCTGTACCGTAAACAGCCAAAATTTAAAAATTTCAACCAAAAGCCATAAGTCGCAGCCAAAAAGAACAGGCCCATAATATGTTGTGAGTGACATCACGGATAAGACAAAAAATAGAGGATAGACAAAAAATCTCTACAGAATTAATTTAAGGTTTTTAGAAAACCCATCAATTCGATGGCCACGTCCGGAGATCCGGGGACTTTAAGGTCCCGCTCGGTTGGGCTGAAAAGCTGTAGCTTATGGCTGAAATTACACTGTAGCAACTGAAATTTCACTGTAGCTGAAGATGACTTAGCGTAATTAAATTTAAAAAATTTAAAAATAGAAAAAAAAATCTGCTAGCTCATCTCGGACAACGCAAACGAATACGGAAAAAACCTTCAAAAAAATTAAAAAAACTAAAATTTTAGAAAAAGACGAAATTTATAAATAGTAAAAAATAAGTCAGAATTCAGAAGCTGAAAACGCTTTCTTACAAATTGCCAACCCGAGACTTTCTTCGTACGGCCCATCGGTTTGCAGATAAAGAATCTGATCCAACCGCCCGCGCTCGTTCGTCGTGCACGCCCTAGCGGCCGCAGTTTTCTCCGCGCGCGCGCGTTCCAGCCTTTTGCTCGCCGTGGAGTTCCACTCGTCACCAGTTAGGCACGCACGACCCAGGCAATGAAAGAATCGAGTAGAAATGGCACGAGCTGGACCCGACCGCATGCATGTGACATGCCTGATAGTTGACACCTACTAAACTCGAAGGCAAATCCTTACCTTAATTGGGTCCTGTCGTCCCCAATCAAACAATAGCAAGGCCAAGCACGGGCCCTCGTGCTATACGACATCGGGCTCTTTTAGGCTGAGCTTAGGCTTTTAAGCTTATGATTTATGATTATTTACGAGAGAGGTACAGAGAGATAGATATTCGTATGTAATGTTAGACAGTATAAATGAAATCAATATAATATATACTACAATTGACCTTTAGAACCGTCTTAAAAAAATATATTGTTTTTAAAAAATCTACTCCAACTACAGTAAATAAGCCATGAGCAATAAGCGGTTTCGACGGTTTCGAACCCGCACCATCGTTTCGCATGCATCCGTTCTTCGGCGAGGTCACAGGTTCGTGGCTTTGTGCAAAATCAATCTTTAACGTAGCAAACGTCGAGGTTCTACGGCTTTCGGCACAGAGATAGATAGAACCTGCACCGCCCATGTAGACCAGAATTGACACCACTTTAAGCTGAAGCCAGAATTTAGTACTTTGCTTCAAGGAATGGACAAATTATCTCAAGGTACCATCTGACGAAGGGATGGCGGATACATACGCATGTACTAATATAGATCTCGCTTTTGGCAAGAATTTACTTCGTACTATACGTGATCTCCAATCGTCGCACGCCGATTAGAATAATGATCTGGGTTTTTGCGGTCCTCGAGACTAAAAAGAGCCTCGGAAGCCGGAGCATGTAATAGAACAGGTGCCGCTCGGTTGAAATAATTTATAATTTAAATTATATTATAATTGATTGAAATTATATTATAACTGATGGTGACTTATTTGACGTGGCTAAATTTAAAAAAAATTAAAAATAGAAAAACAGGTTAGCCCATCACAGACAATGTAAACGAATACGGGAAAAAGAACCAGCAAAAAAGCTAAAAAAAACCAAAAAGCCAGAAAATGACGAAATTTAGGAGTAGTGAAAAATAAGCTAGAAGCCAGAAGCTCAAGTCGAAATGAGCAAAGCCATACTTAATTAGGGTGATTTTTTTGCTGTGATGTATAGTTTTTATTTAAAATTTTGAATTTTGGTTGTTTGTGAGAGGGATACTCGTACGCGATTTTAGTCGATATAGATGAAGTCAGAACAATATCTACTATAATCTCGTCTTGAAAACATTTTGTTTGAAAACTAATCTTTACTATTATAAAAGTGTGAGTTGGTGGTTAGTTCATTCTCACTCCTCTCTTCTCAGCCGTCTTATTTGATCTAGACCATTCGTCTCTCTCCTCCTCTCTCTCTCAGGATACAACCGCCCACCCCCTCCACTTTTCCCATCTCCTCGCGTAATCTGGCCACCTTCTCTATCTGTCGTTTGCTCTCTAATGTTTGATGTGTGAAGTTGGCCAGGCAATAAGTTTCGTCTCATTATTTTTATGACTTCGTTGAAACGCACGAGTCTCTAACTAGTTATTTTAAAAAATCACATCATAAGTCGAAAAAAACCCACCATATTATCACCATACTGCTATTTTGGTAAATACGTTGCGAAACAGTGCTAAAAGTGGCTTTGGTTCTAGATCTCGCTTTTGGCTAGAATTTACTTTCGTACTATAAGTGATCTCCAATCGTCACACGCCGATTAGAATAACGATCTGGGTTTTTGCAGTCCTCGAGACTAAAAAGAGCCGTGGAAGTCGGAGCATGTAATAGACTAGGTGCCGTTCGGTTGGAGCTAAGGTGAGCTAGCTTATGGTTTAAATTGTATTGTAACTGGCTGAAATTATACTGTAGCTGATGGTGACTTATTTGGTGTAACTAAATTTTAAAAAATAAAAATAGAAAAAATAAGTTAGCCCATCACGGACAATGCAAACGAATACGAGAAAAAAGAACTAGCAAAAAAGTTCAAAAAAAGCCAAAAAGTTAGAAAAGACGAAATTTAGGAATATTAAAAAATAAGCCGGAAGCTCAAACCGAAATGAGCAGGATTAGGATGTTTTTTTTTGCTGTGATTTATAGTTTTTATTTAAAATTTTGAATTTTGGTTGTTTGTGAGAGAGATACTCATATACGATTTTGGTCGATATAGATAAAGTCAAAACAGTATCTACTACAATCTCGTCTTAAAAAAACACTCTTTTCTAAAACTAATTATTATAAAAAGTCAAATCATAAGTCCAAAAAAACCCACAACAGTTGGTGGCGGAGCTAAACCTCCGGGCAAGTTGGGCAATAAGTGGCGGAGCTAAACCTCCGGACAGGTTGGGCTCTTGACTGGGCTCTGCAACAACTTTATGCCGGCCACCGCCACCGGAGCTCAAGAACAAAGCATTTACAGGCCACAGCGAATTCTAGTTCATGGCCATGTTAAACCTGTCCAGGCTAGATTTTTATTGCTGGCTCCGCTACGTAGTCTAGTAGCAGTAGGTGGAGACACGACATTAGCAGTAGCCTCAGGGGAATGAACTTTGAAGCGAGCACCATTGCGAACGAATGACATTTGGCAGCGATTCTATTGGGTGATCGATTATAGAGAAGGCGCCTTCCTTTGCAAACGAGGTTATGCTGATTCTGAGTAAATTGATTCCTACAAACAAATTACCCTTGATCGATTATAATCGTTCTTCTCCGTCCCATCCCCGGTCACCGCCTTCAGAGCGACATTATAGAAGGCACAAAGTTCACCCACGGAGATGCTACAAAGGTCATTGCCAATTCTCAACTCTCAAGGTCCCTTCTGCACGTGATCTTATTTTAGCCATCCTGGCTCCTCTTGAGTCAAAAAGCGATGATGAATCTGCATCGCTCGCAAGGGGCATTGGACTCGAAAGCTGAAACCTCGCAGGAACGAGACATTCCTTCAGAGCTAACACGCAAACAGAAGGGGAGAAAAAGGGTCAGAACCCAAAGAAACCCACTGCCACGGCCACGACGGCGCCATGGCCCGTCAGACCATCCGATCGGCGTGATTGGCGCCGGCATCGAGCGCCCCCCCACTTCCCTACTGCCAATCGTGCCGGAAAAGCCTGCAGATCGCCATCCCTCCACGTGAGCTCACCGAACCCAACCAACGATCGGCAAGGAACCGATCGCCTCAACCACACAACGAACTCGAGCCCGCGAACCCATGAACTCCGTTGGTTGGTAAATTCGGAGTTCGGGCTTCAACTCGCGGCTCAGGCATGAAGCTGCGCAGAGTGTCTCGCCATTCGTTGCATAAAAAATACCAACCGCCGTTTCTGATGAGGTTCTTGCAGGATAGTCTTCCCTTTTTTTTTTTTGCTGCGACTATTGTTTTACTAGTAGCTCCGCTCTGAATAGTGCGGTACAAACAAAACGCAGCTCCCTAAACATGGTGGCGCTACGTCGTCTCAAAAGCGCCCCATTTCTATATACAAAATTTCATGCAAAGTAGAAAAATTTAATAATGATTCTAGCGGTTGGGGATTCTTCAGAAGCTTGGGCTAAGAATGTTCAGCAGCGAGACTCTGGTGTTGACCAGAGCCCGGAACACCTTCTCGCCGCTGCTCTCCACGTCCGCGATGCAACGTCCCAGGTTGTCCAGGCGTTCGAATGCCGCCTTCCGTTCTTCCTCCTCCGGGTCCACCGTGGCGTCGGGCTGGGGCTGCGCGGCGGAAGCGGCGCCGTCGCCGTCGGCGTGTTGCTTCTTTGCTGACCGGCGCTTCGCGCGCGACATCCAGCGCATCAGGTCGGCCACCCACCATATGCGCAGGGGCGAGGGCTTGGTGGAGGTGACGTGGTGGCTGGTTCTTGGCGTGGCCGATTGGGTGGCGAATCTTGCGGGGGAGGGCATCCAGCAAGGCGTGGTGGCGACGTCGACACGGGCCGTGGCGGCGGCGATGGAGAGGGAGGACAGGCCGGAGAAGACGGCGGCTGAGGCAGATGCGACGGCGGCGGCCGCGTCGGCGATGGCGGCGGCAAGGGCGGTCGCGTCTGCAGGGATGCCCGCGGGAGGGGGAGGCGGCGCCTTGCTGGCCACGGCGCGCGCGGAGGAGGCGATCCGCGGGAGGTCGCGCCCGGAGCGGCGCAGCGCGCGCGGCGGACGCCAGCCGGGCCGGGTCCTCCCGCCGCAGCGCGGCGCGCGCCTCGGCCTGGAGCGCGGCGAGCGCGACCAGCACCGCCCGGAAGCTGCCGTGCGCGTCGGCGAGGCGGAGGAAGTCGTCGAGCAGCCGCTCCGCGAACGGGGACCGCCCGAGCCGCCGCAGCGGCTCCTGCGCCTGCGGGTGGTGAAGCAGCTCGGACAGCGACACCAGCACTCGCCCCAGCTGCTCCGCGCCCTCCGCCATCGAGCCCGCCGACGCGCCCGACGCCAATCCCCCCACCAGCCCTCTCAGTGACGCGACGTCGTCGTCGAGCTGGAGCACTAGAGGGTGGAACCGGCAGGGCAAGCTCGCCGAGCGGACGCGGTAGGCCGCGGACTTGCCGTTCGACCCCGCCGCCGCCGAGGCGGACTTGGGCGCGGGGAACGAGATGGTGCGGCGGAACCCGACCACCATCCTAGTACTACTACCTTACAGAGCAGCGCCGTTACTGGAACCGTATCGATCAAGCGATGTTTAGCCTACGCGCGGACGGCGAAGGAGAAGGGGAGCGGGATTTGGGATGGAATGGAATGGAACGCTCGAGGAAGCCGTGAAGAGGGGTCAATCGCACGGCCGCGCGTATATAAAAGCCGGGGGAGTAGGAAGGAACGGTGGGGCTGGACCGGTTCTATTCTACTGTGGCGCTGAAACCTTCAACTTTTGAAGTCTTTTTGGGTCCCGCATGCCAGTCGGGGAAGGGCTCGGTGGGTCGGTTCCTTGGTTGGGTTTGGTGGCTCGTTGCGGCGAACTTTTCGTGCTTCGTGAGGGGGTCGATGGGCCAGGAGACTTGGTGGGGCCATGTGGACTGGTTCGTGGGCCTCCTCCACTTGTTTGTTCCAGAACTTTGGGGCAGCGTACTGTTCCGACGCTGTATGCTTTTTTCTTTTCAAAATTGGCTTTTAAACATTCCATTTTACAAATTTAGTCTCTTTTGTAGATCTACCGAGCACGATAAACAGATACTTGCCAAATTACGGTAGCTCAGCAGCACCTATCAAACTCCCTAGCTCAACATCAAGGATTGCTGAGCACCCCCTCTACGGCAGCACATGATTAGTGCTAATTAAAGCTTACGATTAGTACTAATAAAAGTATGTACATGTGTTCGGCCGCTCGATAACCTGCCAAGCTCTTCTAGTTCGATAGGTACCTGATGATTTTGATAGATCCAAGAATAAAACTCAATTTGTACAAACAAATACCTAAAGTTAAATTTAAAAAATAGCTAAAGTACTATTTATATAATCAGTTGTCGTGGTAGCCCCTGGGCCCAGATGGCCAAACCAGCGCATCTTCCTAGTAGTTGCATGCTGCATGCCTTGTCACCTGATCAGAGGCTGAGGCTGAGTTGTAAGCCAAATCGATTAGTGTGATCGAGAGAAAGAAATAAAGAAGAAAGAGCGGTTTGGCTCTGAAAAATCTATTAAGTTCATTGTGTTCGCAGACGTGGTCGTAAACAGAATTACCCGCAGGTGCTGAAGACGTGGTCGTAAAGAAGTTACGACCACAGTCACAGAGTGGAAAACATGGTCGTAAAGGAGTTACAACTACGGTCGTGAAGTAGCTAACGTGATCGTAAAAGTTACGACAACAACAGTCGATAGAGTCTTCGACGTGATCGATAGTATCACATCGTGATCGTAATCGGGTTACGACTACAGTGATCGACTGTGGTCGAAGGAAGTGCACCGCAGCGACGGTGAACATGGTCGTAACTTCTGCTACGTGGTCGGAGCAGCGGGACATGATTGGAGACGTCACAACGTGGTCGTAACGACTGTTAGCGTGGTCGGAGAACCAACAGATTGATCATAACAACTTAGTAGGTGGTCGTAAGCTCTTCAACATGGCCGTACGCCTGCAGGAGGTGGTCATAGCAGCTACAAGGTGATCGTACAGATACTGGAAGTAGTCGTAAGAATGCAACAGATAGAAACACTTGTAAATCTAGAAAGGGGGCCTTGACCCTAAGGCTCTACCCCGGAGAATTTTCTTCCCTATCGCACCCGCGTCTTCCTGTCTCCTGTCCAAGATCTAGCTAACCTTTCGCAGGTAGCCATCAAAGCCTAACTCGCGGCTGTTGTCAGTCGTCTTATCGTTCACCGTTGGGCCGTCGGTCGCTCGGGTTTTAATTCTGGGTGGAGAAGGACCAACGGACAAGTTGAGAAAACAAAAAAAATCGACTCAATGGGTTACGGTGCTCATGGGATCGAACGGCACGCTCCCGCGTCCGCAGGATTTCTTTTTCCCTTTTCATTTGTTGTGCCTTTCTATTAGGACTATAAGAACACGACAATGATCAAATTGCATAGTGCAGTGTATTTGGTCCGTATATCACACGTCAGAGACTGTAACTCACGTGGTTAGAACCTGCAACCACTAATGCAACTTGTACATATGCCCCAGAGGTATATGGATATGTTCTTTTTAGCTGTGGTTTTTGGCTATAGCTTATGTCATTTAGGCTGTTTGTATGAAAGATTATAGAATAACAGAAACTCACGTGCGATTTTTGCCAATATAAATAAAGTCAGTAAAGTATGTACTACAATTAACTAGTAGACTCTATTTTAAAAAAAAATAATTCGTTTAAAAGCTAGTCACTGTAGAAAAGCCGAAAAGCAGCTTTTAGAAACTGAAAAGAACATGGCCTATACCTCGGAGCCGTATGGACAGCGCCATGGCGCTTCTGCGACTAAGGGTCTATTCTTTAGGGTTTTTAAAAGTGGTTTTTGGTTTTTATTATAGTGTCTAACTTTTAAATTGAGTATTTTTTTGACGGAATCTACAAATTAATTATAGTACACGTTAAAAACTTAACATCTGTATCAACCAAAATCATAAACGAGTATCTCTCTCTTCGTAATCTCTGTCGTAAACAGTTAAAATTCAAAAATTTGAACAAAAAATTATAAGTTATAGTTAAAAAGAACAGACCTAAGTGGTTAATTGTCTGTTTCACATGATAATCAACTGGCCACCGGCTAGAAGAGGATCTTTCTCAGCGTCTCTTAGCCGACACTTACTTTGTGAACTGAATTGATCGTTCGGAAGATTCGGACCGAAACCCTATCAAGGCCTCAGGAAAGTCCAGATCAACCTCGCGGCCACCTGGCTGCGTTCATTGTATCTTGCTTCGCGTGTCATACCGGAATGATGGGAAGCTTCCCACGGATCGATACTTCGAACGAGAGAGATCGCCATGCGTCACTCATGCCGCATTGTTTAAGGTAGTGATCATTTAGGCTTATTTTTAGTGGTTTATGGCTGAAAAATACTATAGCTGGTTGAAAAAATACTGTAGCTGATAGAAGCTTATTTAACATAATTAAATTTAAAAAAATTAAAAAATATGCTAGCCCATCACAGACAACGCAAACAAATACGGAAAAAAAAAGAACGGATAAAAAGCTCAAAAAAAAGGTCAAAAGTTCAGAAAAAGATGAATTTATAAATAGTAAAAAATAAGCCAGAAGCTGAAGCCGAAACGATCACAGCCTAACACGCATGTCAGTTCATCACCTGTAAGGCACCTTGTTACGTCTCTTTAGTACGGTATGGGACATACGCTAGAAGTTGGCACCAGGTTCATTTTCACACTGATGTAATATCCAGATCGAGATTACTAGTGATAAAGCTGCAGTCGAAAACATATCGAAAAAAGAAAACGTGAGAAGAATTTAATTGGCATGAGCAATTAATGCCTAAAAAAAGAACATGTGACGCAATTAGTCGCTCGCTGCCGCTGCACTACCAACTTTCTTGTCACACTAGCTACAATTTAATTAGTGATCGAGCCCACAATTTGCACGAGCTGAGCTGCAAATTATCCTATGGTTACCAACCGCAACTAACATTCTAGGACATTCTCAATACAAGATATTGCTTTGTTATGTCTATACTTTTCATACCACTTAGAAATAACGATACATATAACTCCTCCAGTAGATTTAATCAATAAATTTATACATTCTTCTACTTTTCTCTCTCTTTCCTCTCATTCCTTACCTATGACGCAGATTTAATGGGTAGACATAGCCTTCCTCCTCAATGCATATTTTAGCTGTCTTACTTATTAGTTTATATGCTTAAACAATGTCTCATGCAAGATATTATTTTCCCCTCTCTCTTATTTTGGGTCTGTTCTTTTTAGCTGCGGCTTGTGGCTTTTAGCTGCGGTTTGTGACTTTTGAGCTGTTTGTACGAGAGATTACAGAGTACCAGAAACTCACATGCGGTTTTTGCCGATATAAATAAAGTCAGTAAAGTATGTACTACAATTAACTAGTAGACTCTATCTTGAAAAAAATACTCCGTTTAAAAGTTAGTTACTGTAGAAAAGCCGAAAAGCAGCTTTTAGAAGTTGAAAAGAACATGGTCTTTAACTCTTTACCATAATATCTCTCATCCTACGTGGATTGATAATTAATAGCTATAAATATTATATAACATGTAGCATTAGGAGTGCCTAGCGTCATCTTCGAAGCTGGAATGGCTCAACCAGACAAGCAATCCAAGGTCTCGAAATATTCCACGGATTTTAGTACAAAAACAGACAAACGCTCGTGCAAATTGTGGAAGGTCCCAAAATACTGTGTGGATATTAGGTGGAGGACAATACCCTGAGGCGAACTGCCACTTGAAAAGGAACGGTGGTAATTACTCGTGATTTATATATAGTCTACGTACAAATTTGCCCGATAGAAAAGGTAAGCTGATTTGGTCAGTTGCAGTCTGTGTCTGCAATTAGCTCAAAACGTGGCGCATTAAGCAGTTGAGTTGGATTTTAGTCAAGATCGAGGTGGTGCTCAGTTGGGCTGAATTTTGATTATAACCGGATGAAATTACATTGTAGCTGATGGTAGCTTATTTGGCATAATTAAATTTAAAAAAATAAAAATAGAAAAAAACGGATTAGCCCAGCACGTATAATACAAACGAATACGAGAAAAAAGAACCAGCAAAAAAACTCAAAAAATCTAAAAAGTTAGAAAACAACTAAATTTAGAAATAGTGAAAAATAAACCGGAACCAGAAACCCAAACCCAAACGAGCGGGATCTAAGTCAATTCGGACGGGGGAGTTTGTTGTGACCATGACTTTTTGGCAAGCTAGCCTGCCTCTCGACCTCACAAAGCATGCTTCCACTAGTGGACTTGTCTAATTGGAAGTCGTGGATTTGATCAGGACCAGTGAGCAGAAGCACGAGTATTAGACAAATCTGCTGTTTATCTGCGTGACATGAATGTGTCGTCTAGTGTTAAAAAAATCAGAGATGTTCGGTTACGTTGCTTTGTTTGACATGAATACTGAATTAAAGATTGTTGAAGAGGTTCTGAGGTGCAAGTTGGCTACTATGTTCGGGTGTCATCTCTTAGCTATCTTACTATAAAAATTAGTTGAATGGAAGCGATCGAAAGTAAACTAAGGAATAGTTCTGTGGTAGGTCAGGATTATTCTTCTAATATTCCAGTAAAAGGTTGAATGGATGAGGCCAGCGTTACTGCTGACTATGTACATTGCAATGTTTACTGAAGAAAGCAGCACCACGCTGTTTCGCCAGTTAGGTGTAGCCTGATCGTGACAAAGTGCAAATGCAAAGAACTGAGCCACAAAAAAGAGGAAAGAGAAGCTGTTGAGCAACGACTGTTCTGATTTCTGAACTTGCAACAGCAAGAAAAGAAAAGACTCCCCACCCCCCGGAGCTTTCAGCATAGAACCGCAAAAAAAGATAAAACTGGTGTGTCCTTTGATTGAAGCTTCACATGTTTCAATCTGAAAAGAAAACAACTGAAACCCTACAAGGCTGCTCCATGTTAGTTGACCCCACATGATCTTTTGATCGATTCTAGAAGCACGCCACTCCACTCCTGCCGTGCTGGCAAAGTTTTGGAACAGAGGAAATATGCCACATTTCAATATTTTCTTGGATAGTTTAATCTCTTTGGTACAGTTCTTAATGTAAGATGATGGCGTAATAGATCAAACCTCAGGGGTTGTGTATTGATCTGTTAAGCATATCACTTGTCACTAGGTAACAGAGAATGATACATCGTGGTACTGCTATATTCTGTTACAGCAACTAGCCAACTAGCACATAATCCTCTCTCCTTTTATCAGAAGGGACAGACAGAAAATGGAATCGACGGAGAAATGACCAAATAAATGACCTTATGTCCAATTGGCCTTGGCCACTGCCGTAACTTTTGCTGGGTCTCGAAATCGAATTGCAACCGACTCCACTTTGAGCCAGCGTCCTGTACTAGTGTAGGTTCAACCTGCTAGTATTTTCTGTCACTACGAAGTGACAGCCAGTTAGTTATGAGGAATATACATCCCACAAAATATTCAATCGACATAAGATTGACCACAAATCGTCGACAGCTAGCCACTGTTAACATCACACTAATTAACATGGGGCACACGGTGATATAGCTCAACAGGAAAAACAAATCCTGTATTGAGATTGGTTTGTTGCATCCTTGGACACATCAGATATCAGCAAAAAGAACAATGAAAACAGGGAACACAATGCGCATACCATCTCCAGCAGTACGGCAGAGGAAATTCAGTGGCACACGAGGCCTTGTCATAGGACCATAGCAAATTAGGTTACAAGACGACTGATTTGCAAGCATATGTGCATGGGTCCAGCAATTATGCAGGTTAAGGCTTGACACTGTCAGTACTGTAAAAGCCAGCAGCAGCTACCTGCAAAGATAGCTTGATCAGAGTAGCCATGACACTGGCCGATATACTCTGTAACTCTGAGCAGCAAATATGTATTGACTCTGAAAATACTAGACGTTAAAAACCTCGTATAAGAATTGCTCGAAGACAGTATATTGAACACTGAAATTAACGAGCACGCGTCACACCTCGAATGTACATTCCGACACAAGCACAAACAAATTGCCCCTATAGTTTCTGTCCTCAAGCCTACTTATTAGGTAACAACAGGTATGAGGGAAGCATCCCCCTGGTTTGAAAACAAATACAAGAGACCCACACTCGGGGCATTCTCACATCATATCAACAAACTAACGGCACAAGGATCTGCTGGATCTCAGGCCACACATTTTTTCTGCGTGAAAATGCACATGTACTTTACATGAATAATGAACTCAAGATGACATCTATTGCTGCAGCTCATGAAAGACATGCTTCCACAGGCGAAAAAGGCTGAACAAAGAATCAGTACAGGCTAGGGGGTGACGAACGCTACAGTACAACATATATATCAACAGCACCGGCAGCAAATTATATCTCGGCATGTGTAAGGAGCAGCTCTGGCTTCCAGCTCCTCAAGTGGGGGCACAGCTTCCAGAACAACTCCCTTCTCTCTAGAGAAGCAGAACTTGAAGATGTTTCTACAGATGCCTTTACTGAATGGATGAACTTTGTCAGGAACTCCCCTGCAAGTCGTACAGCTCCAATGTTTCACTACCGGTATCCCAATAATAAGCAGTATCACAAACTGGAAGCCGAGAGTCAGAATATTCCATACCTTAAGTAGAATATCCGCTTCCTTCTGGCAACTTCGTAGGTTGTTTGATTTGTAAGAGCAATGTAACTGCAAAAAAAGATCAGACGAACATGCATTATACACAAAAGTGTTGTTGATTTGGTGTATACAGAAGCTACAAACCAGGTCATCGGAAAGTAAATTAAGTACATAATCCTCTGAGCTCTAACTTTCAAGATGTGCAATCTACTTCTGATTCTATGAAGGAAGATTAATCGAAATGATTTAGCCTATTTATGAACATTAAAATTGATATTTATTTCAAAAGTTGAAAATTGAGACGTATCATCCAGTGGCATGTACAAAATTTCGTCTTTCAGATATGGCCATTGACATCATCAATATGTCTTTCGATATTTAGTGTTATGGTAATGGCAAAATGATTGGCCTTCAAATTTGTAAGAATAGTACGTGAAACTTCAAATACAGTGAAATATTTAAGTAAGATATTCAATATTAGAATTTTTTTTTCAGTGACGTGGATTCCACATACACGCTGATTAGTTTAAGTAAACAGGACTGTTTTGTCAAAGCTCAAATTCAAAACTCTCTTTTATTTTCTGAAGGAAATGATAGGCAGCTGTTCTCAACATACCAATTCAAGGAAAAACTAGATGCTGTGATAAATATCAGTACTGCCAACAAGATTACACCAATAGGCAGCTACATTTCTTTTCAATAATTAAAAGTCCATATACTGCCAGACACATCACATAAGGAGAAAACTTACGTGTGAAACATCAACAGCAGCAGCAGGAATATGAGGATAAATATCAATACTGCCAACAGGATTACACCAATAAAATCCTTCCACCTGCCATGGTGATAAAAAAGCTGCTCAGATGAGATAACATGAAAATTAAGGTTCAAATTGAAAGGATTAAAGCCGCATCATATGCGCTTATGAGTTTTAAAAGAGAATAACATCTCATACCAGGCCTTGTGAATATCTAGATGCAATGACTCAATGTACAGAGCAACAGTCCAGATACACAAGATTGTTTCTTCAAATATGTACCACCTAGGAAAGATTTGTTATACAACCATAAGAACTGAGTCTCAATAATAGAATCTTAACACAGCACAAAGTACTACTATGCATGTTCCAATGTATAATGGCAACAAAGTAGTTACATTGCATAGATGACCATTTACAGCAGCAAGTTGCAAAGTTTTCCAGGAAAAAAGGTTCATTCACTACATAGTTGACCTTTTTAAGCAGCCACAGAAATTTGAACTTTAAACATATCATGAGAAAGGGGTGCATGCATCCTCTAAACATCAGTTTGAAAACTTTGGATTTATACTCCCTAGGATTAACAGTTTTAATGAAATTGACTTTGCAACTTAACATCAAATTTGACTCATACAACTAAACTGTATAATCCATTCGGTAAGTCTAAGGCTATATCCTATTCCAGTTTACTTTCAGTCACAAATTCCTGTCACTGTGCAAAGTATGCGGTCAAACTTATATATTTTCAAGCATTTAGAATGGTCACGTGAAAATAATAGAAGTAGATTCTTCAAAATATACTTTCATAATGTTATACTTTTATATCTTTTACAATATACTGTGCAATCATAATGTTATACGTTTATATCTTTTACAATATACTGTGCAATAAAAAAATAGATGTCAAAGTTGCATCTTGGAGACCGTGAAAAGTAAAAAAAAGAAATGAATTTGTAACCGGATAGAGCGTTATCTGTTGGTTGGTATAAATACTCTGAAGCATTGTTAATATGTGTTTCCAGTCACAACAATGGAGTTTTATGCAATACAAGTGGATACAGTAGGCTCCTCAGATGTTTATGCAGTACCTGAAGCAAACCTAAGCACACATGCAGAGTTTCTACAGAATGTACAGCAGAACATAGAACATGTGCAACAGAAAAACACAGAGCATGCACACCGGACACGATATGTAAGTACACAAAATATACTGCAAAGATACACATGCCAAAACTCACCAAAAAGGGCAATGGTTCTTTTTGCCAATGCACGTTCCAAGCCAAACACAGTGATGATCAAACTGAAGGACACACTTATCACAATCATCGCAGTGCCTGGTACGAGGTGGCTGCAAAAGCATGTTGTAGCAAAAATTGAAATTAGACAATTAGTTGCAGCTTTACATGGAAAATTTTGATGGTAGGACAGTTAAAATCAGTATGACATAATGAACAATTCCAAACTAATAACGCAGTAGTAGTTCACTTTGTAAAATTCAAAGCAGTGTGCCCGCCACTTCACAAATTAATAGTCAGGAATTGGCAACCCTAACAAAGCATCAAGTTTTAGAAGACCCTCAGAATGATCTTGGGGAACCTTAATGGCTCTTTGAATGGCAACAAAATCAAACAACTGCAAGGAAGGATGTGAAGGGAAAGGCTGCCAATAGACTACTTCAACTGCATCACCAAATATAACCAACTCTCATTCCTTTTTCTGATATCTTACGGATCGGTTTTGCTATTCTTCAATAAGGTCGCAAGGAGTTTTGTTAAATTTACTCAAAACTTATTCAGGGATAAACTCAATACTCACAAAAATGCTCTGTTTGACCAGCTCACACTTGATGTGTAATTCAATTACACTTCTTTTAAGTAACGACCATGGTAATCAATTGCATATCATAACTACGGAAGCTTTAGCACCATAAATTTAGAGGATAAAGCAATACCTGAATGACTTTGCAGTAAGCGCAAGTCCAATCCCTAAATCACAATAGAAGTATGTTAACCATATAACAATGAGCAAACACAAGAAAGCTATAATTGGAAATACCAAAGAAAATGACTTTCTCCAAGGCTTGGAAATTTACCTGCTGTTTGACCCAGGAGGATAAAGATCCATAACTTGCTGCAACCATGATGACGTAGAAGTCACTGGGTTAAGTTTCTCTAGTTGAGGTCGGCTTATGGGGGAATCTAAGCTTCCATTTTTTGAACTGGATTGTCTTTTCTTAATAATCAAAAACAGAAACACAAGAAAGTATACATATCATTGTATACCTCTCACAAATTTTCAACACTTTTGTGCTAGGGAGATTAAGACATTACTTTGAAAGAGTGGCAGTATTGATGAAGGTTGCATGCATGGTGGAGCCAGCTTTCATCACATCAACAACATACCTGTCAGCACATGAGGCCAAAAAAACACACACAATCAAACGCTTTCCAGATTGAACAGATGATGTCATCCCTCGAGGATTAGAACAAATCTAATAAGGCAATTCCCTACCCTGGAGATGAACCAGCAGTGTAGAAGTACTGCACTAAGGTGATCAGAACAAACACTCCATACACACCTATATACCTGCAATCAAATGACACCACACAGAGATCCTCGCTCTTAAAAAAGAATACAGAACTTCACACTTTATCAGAAATCAAAACATAGCTAGCAGGTATGCAAGAATACACAGTGTAACGTCCAGCAGAAATGGCACTACTATTACTAGTGATCAGTAGTCCAATTGAGATCGAGAACTAGGATTCCTACGCACACCGGGTGGAATGTCTAGCAGAAATGGCACTACCATAAACTACCGAGTACCAAGCAGATATAGACAACTGGAATGCTTCTCAGAAGGGCATCGTTGTCTCCGCTGTGCAGAGTTACGTGGTTTTTGCTGTATCACTGGTCACACGCAGAAGCACTCGCGCGCGCCGGCACACCAAAAGCTAACTTTTTCCTAGAATCAGATCAGAAGCTACTTTTTCCTAGAATCAGATCAGATTACAAGCTACTACAAAGCAATTAGACAGGAGAAAATTAACTTCACTGCCACCTAGAACTAGAACAAGCTTCAAGTATCAGATAAATCCACAGGGCATCCTAAATTTGGACTTGACCCAAGCAAAAATAGAATTTTCTCGGCAAAAACAGGTGGGAATTGTACCACGGCTCCTCGTGGATTCGCCTATCGAGGGTCGAATCGAGCAGGAAGACGGCGCCAACGAACACCACGTGCATCATAAGCACCATAGCCCTCAAGCCCAAGGACGACCTCCTCGCTGCGCAAGAGAACCCCAAACACCAGATCAAAAACCCCCCCACGGAACCCAGCACCAAATCGAGCTGGAGCGAATCGAATAGAGAGCGTACTTCGATCGGCGAGGCGGACGCCAGGCTCGGCGGCGGAGGAGGACGCCATTGTCGCCGTCGCCGTAGTCGCATCCGACGGCGAGGAGGTGGCGGGGATGGCTAACCGGTAGTGAGGAAGGCCACCAGCGGTGCGACTTGGGTGGACCGGTAGGAGGAGCAATGGTCCGTTTCGGTGGGGACGAGATGAGGCCCACCTGGCAGCCAGAACATAATTGTCTTAATGTCTTATTGAAGCGGATGCGCTTTTCTACGTTAAATAATTTTTTTTACGTTACTTAGATTTTAAACAAAATAATTATTAAAAAATAGATCTACTAGTTAATTGAAGTATATATTATATTAACTTTATTTATATCGATTAAAATTATGTACGAGTATCTCTCTATAAATTTTTCTATAAATTATTGCTATTTATAAATCAAAACCAAAAAACACTGGTAAAATCAATAAAAACGCCTCCTTATTTATCCCTGCGTCCACCTGTGTCTCCGGAGGCAGGACAATACAGATCAGACCAGGACACGCACGGTGTTTGCAATTTGCATTGGTACGACCCGTTGAGTACAAGCACTGGCTAGAACGCTAGACATTCGGTTACACACCCTAGACCATGTGTTGTGTGTTGCAGGGCCGAGGCAGGAATGAGATACGAAGAGAGCTGAACAAGCTATACAGTAAATTGTATTCTATAAAGAGGATTAAACAGTAAAAATATACATAGAATTTCATACATCGCAGAGGATATAGCGGAAAATTTTGGATCATAGGGAGAGCCCTGCCAGTCCCCTCCTTCGTCCTTCCACCTCTGGTGTGTTGCAGCTAAGCAACCTAAGTTGTAGATGATACGCTTTAGTCAAGGAGGCACACATATTTACATGTTAGTACGTATGGGCTAAGCACGGATACGGATCTAGACAGAAATGGGTTAGATACATTCAGAATTGGATCCTAAACAAAACCATATTACGGGTATATTCTTTTTCTCTGAAGCTGATGGTTTTTAGCTTTTGTTACAGTACCTAACTTTCAAACGGAGTATTTTTTCAAGACGAGGTCCACAAGTTAAACGATGTACACGTTAAAAACCTAACATCTGTACCATCCAAAATCGCAAGTGAGTATCTCTCTCCGTAATATGTATCGTAAACAGCTAAAATTCAAATATTTCAGCCAAAAGTCATAAGCCGCAGCCGTTGCCAAACAGTCCCTATAACTCCCACTGCAGCTTACCATGTCCCTTTTTTCAATTTTTTAAAAACTGTTTTTTAGTTTTTTTATAGTAATTAATTTTCGAACTAAGTGTCTTTTCAAATAGATATCTGTAAGTTAATTGTAGTATGTACTGTAGCGACTTCATTTATATCGGTCAAAATCGTATGTGAGTTTCTCTTATTTTATATTCACTCTTACAAACAGCACAAAACTCATAAAGTACAATCATAAATTATAAATCAAAGAAAAAAAACAGAACCATCACCAAACTTCCGCGGTTGTCGCCGTCCACTACTGCCATTATGATCTTTGAATCTTCTTCCTCGCTGTCACCGGCCAGCGTCTCTGTCGGTTCCTCGCCGTCCCATTAAGGTGGTGATCGGTTCGGCTGAAAGCTTATGGCTGAAAACACTTGAATGATCGAAAAAACATCATGGTGACGGAGGCTTATTTAACATAATTAAATTTAAAAAAATTGAAAAATATAAAAATATGTTAGCCCATCACAGACAACGCAAACGAATACGAGAAAAAAAAGAACCGACAAAAAGCTCAAAAAAGTCAAAAATTCAGAAAAAGACGAAATTATGAATATTGCAAAAATAAGCTTAAGCCATAAGCTTAAGCTATATTGAACACAACCTAAGTGACCGATGGAGCAAGAGGTAACACCACAGTGGCTAAACGCTCCCATATGCTCAAAAACCGTCGCTTCGCATGGCGAGCAACATCTTGGAACAGAGCTCGCCGGAATCAAGTTGAAGATGAACACATGTGCTAGGCGTGTGGTGACCAGCAGGAGCACCGGTCTTCCTCTTCCTGTGCTATCTTCAATGGAGTATTTGGAATTCGTGGCAATAGCGAAGGAAATACAAGTACATGAGCTCTCTCCCATCGCACGGTGAACGACGCAGCGAATCGGGGACCCGCGAGGTCGGCAAAACGTACGTGTACGTGCACCGGGGAGCGAGCCCGAGTGCTGGAGCTAGGAACAGATTTGCGCTGTGCGGGCACGTGGCGGGGGGAACCGAGGGAGCGCCTCGCGTGCCGCGGAACTGAGCCGATTCCTGGTGCTCGTGTCTGCTTCGCGGTACGACCCGGGTGCAAAGGCCTTGCCGTGCAGGTGCTCCTCGCATGCGGAACGCTTTCCAGGCAGGATCCGGTGTCTTGATCAACGTGCAGTGCAGATTCATTCGAGTCCCGCAGATTCATTCGAGTCCCGATGACGAGGCTCGTACGCCCTGCAAGAGAGCGCTCTTGATCCGATATTTGTTGGGGGTATGTTGGTAATTTCCTTCCATTCCCAGTTAAAGAAAAATATGACAAGGAAAGGAAAAAGAATGAGCCCACATGGAACCGGTTGGAGGCGGCGTAGCATGGATAAATGTGGTCGAAAGTCCCTTCGATCACGTCGAAACATCTGACCGTGGTCGTAGCTCCAGTCTAACCGGTTGTATGGGCTCTTGAAGCGGTTGTAACTTCTGGGAATCGGTCGTATGGACTTCTGGGTGATCGTATCGTCTTGTAGAGCGGTCGTAGGTCTTGTGCATGTCTTATTCTGCTATTTCTATCGGTCGTAGGGTGTTTACGACTTCTAGGGATTGTGTTTCTGGTACACTCTTCTGATGTAAATTGATGTTATCTCTGTTTCAAGCGGTGCAATGTGATGGTTTCTTGTCTGTGATTGTTGAAAGACTTTGAGGCTAAGTCGTGGCGAGGCATGTGATGGCCGAACTAGGCACAGGTGGTGCTGAGGTCGAGATCGGTCGGAAGATGCCGAAAACGATGAGGCTTGCAAGGTGGTTGCAGGACTTTGACGGTAAGACAGAGGAAGTCTGCAAAAAGGAAAACGGGTATCTGTTAAAGCACTAGAGTTGTTGGAGATAACGGGTAAAGCGCGGAGTTTGTTGGTGCAAACAGGGAAAGCGCGGAGTCTTTTTGGATAATACCCGGTGTTAGTTGGGGGTTTAACGGTTCCCCCCGGTAGCATGAGGCTATAAATAGGGATGTAGAGCTCAGGTGTTCGGTGAGATTGTTCTCGAGTCGCTCTGGGTTTTTCGTTTCTATTTTGCGTGAGTTGTCTCTGGGTAGAGCATGGTGCTCATGTATCTCGGAATGGAGTGGCTGTAGAAACATCTATGACCAATCATTCATCTCTCTGCATCTTATTCCTTGTTTTGACTATGTGATGTTTTGAATGATATGATTGCATTATTTTCGATCTATCTTATTCTCTCCTCTATTCTATTAAAGATCACCTTGCTTCTGGTTGTTTCAGTTTCGACTTGCTCTGAACTGGGAATCGTCCCCAAAGCCATTTGGTTAGTCTATTCCCGAGAGCAAAAGGTGGTCGGAGAGTTTCTTGTTTTTGCGGTCGTGCGCCTCGAAGTGCTCCGCTGTTTCATCTTCGACCGTGTCCTTCTTTGCGACCATAGCAACGAGTTTGTGTTTTCTTGATATTTTCTCAAGCAGAGGATGTGATCTATCTATGGTTAAAAATCTCATGACCAACCAATCCAAGAATCACAAGTTATTCGGAAATTGGATTTGGCGGTCGTGCGCCGATTGGTCTCCTCTGTTTTAGATTCGACTTTGCTGTTCTTTTCATTCGCAGCGTTAAGACTTCGACCTCTCCGAGATTTCTAGTCTTAAGGTCGTTCCGCGGCTGTGGTAGAAGTCACCAGGTCGATTGACCCGAGAATCTCAAGATATTCGAGTTTTGGTCTCAGCGGTCGTACGCATCTTTCTCTGTTTTCGGTTGTTACTGTCTTCTGTTTTTTGTCGGTCGGATTTTCAGGCTTCCAGTAAACCACTTGTCTTCGACCGAGTGATCTGATTGACCACGAGTTGGCTTTCGAGCACTCGGTACACAGGCAGACCCCATTCGGTCGGTTCGACCACGGCTGAAAGGATTTCGACAACACGGTAGAAACGACCACTCGATAGAACGATTCGACTGCTCTGAAACTATCTCGGTCGCTTCAACCACAGCAGAGAGTCGATCAACTACACAGTGACGTTCCGATCGCTCAGTTTTTAGTTCTGGTTTTTCTGTCCTCGGACAGCAACAGTTCTTCTCTGATTTCTCTCGATCTCCAGTGAGCAATCGATCTCCTTCTTCCTAGCTCTCTAGCTATCGGAGAAAAGATCTGTGTGAATACTTGGGGAGATTTGAAGGCACCATTCACCCCCTCTTTTGCCATTTCGGTCCTACAATTGGTATCAGAGCCGGTTAGCTCTTCTCTGTAGATCTTAACCGGTCTATTGAGCCATGGCAATATCCAACTATTCCACCAAGCCCCATATCTTCGATATGATCGACTATTCCTTTTGGAAGAGTAGGATTGAGTCGTATATACAGGCTCAGGGCTATGCCATTTGGAGGAAGGTCAAAACTCGTTATCTTGCTCCCGCCGATGAGAACATCACAGTGGCAAATATGCCAGATGTTGAGGCGAATGCTAAGGCAAGGAACATCATAATTCAAAGTCTTAGCAGAAGCGAATTCGATCGCATTTCTTATCTTTAGTCGGCCTACGACATTTGGGTGACGCTCGATGCATACCATGAGGGCACTACCTAAATCAAGACCGTACAACAGGACCAATACAAGCGAGATTACAACAAGTTTGAAATGCTCGCTGGTGAGTCATTAGATGAGTGTTTTACGAGGTTTCACAAAATCATGAGCAACCTCTGAGCAGTCGGTCTCACATACCCTGACTCGGACAACGCTCGTCAGATTTTATCTGCTTCAGACCTACGAGTTTGGGAGATGAAGGTAACCACCATCAAGGACATGACCGATCTTTCGACATTGACTCTTGATGTGTTGTATTCACGCCTTAAGACTCACGAGATTGACATTGTCTCTCGTAAGTCGAAGTTGCAGTCGATGGCATTGGTCACTAATCCCAGTCCTGCTTCTGGAGCTTTCTCTGATGATGCCACTGGTTTTTCCCTAGCTGCTCATTGTGAAATAAGCGATGATCAAATAGAGCAGCTTCCAGAAAACCAACTAGCCCTCTTAGATCCTGTAAATACTTGTAGAGCTTAAAGCCTCACTTATCTCTTGAGAATTGTCGCATAAGCACTGATTGAAAGCTTGACCTTTAGTAGTGAGGAGGCCGTGCTCATTGCACGTGCAGCCCGACATCTGAGAACAAATACATTGACAAATTTGTGTATTATACAAGATATTAAGGCTCACATGTTCATTATGTTCAGTATTTTCCAGTGCACATATGACTGGAGTAGTTCTGTAATGTGTATATGCGGTTATTTGTCTCTTCTGGCATATAAAGAGGTGCTGGAAAGTTATATTTTATGCTCATGCTTGAATTTGGAATTATAACCAAGCTCTTGCTGAAATTGCTTAAATTCTAACAATATGCTCGGTGATTTACCCAGCGTAAAATCTGTTCAGGATAATAAACATACCGTTTGAGGATCTTTGATCCATCAAAATTGCATCACAATCTCGCGGCGCCAAACTTTTCCGCACCGGTAGGCACGGCATCTTGTGTACCGAAAGTCAATAATGGCTTGAGTTATGCACGATAGGACGGGGAAAAGAAATCAAAAGGCAGACATGCCACCGACATTTCCCCACGGAAGCTATCATCAAAGCGAAAAAAAAAAGGAAAATAGGAAGAAAAAAAGGGCTGGAAATTATAGGCCTGGACTTTTGTTTGGTGTTGGCAATTTAGGCGGTGCTCATTAGGGGCTATGAAGCTAGCTTATAGCTTTTTTAATTACTGTAGCAGTTTATTTTTTACTTTAACTAATAGTAGTTTTGTCAGCGTAATTAAATTTAAAAAAGACAAAATATTATATCATCACGGATAATACAAAAGAATAAGAAAAAAAGAAAGCCAATAAAGCCCAAAAATAAGTAAAAAAAGATGAAATTAAGAAGTTAGAAGCTTAAGCTCAAATGAGTACAACCTTAATCAGTCTGTTTGGATAACTTATTACTTATCCTGTCGGACCAAATCCACCCAAGGAAACCTCATCGGTTTTGTTAGGTTTTGCTTGACGGATAGGTAGGCCCCATCCTAGTGGTGGCCAAATGAGCGGCCTGACATGGACGACCTAAGCTCGACATGGCACGGCTTGGGCCCGTTTGGCCCGTCAGCTAGAACATGTCGTGTCGTGTCGGCCCGTGGGCCGAGCCTCTGGCCCAGACATGACCCAGAAGGGTGTTGTGCTATGCCGGGCTGGCTCGAGACACAATTAGCCTGTCGGGCTATGCCGGCATGGCACGCCCGTTTAGTCCAAAAAAGAAAAAACTGATTTGTTATAAAAATATATAGAATTCAAAAAAGACACAATAAATTATAAAAAATATAAAAATATACATTAAATTGTGGGATACACAGAATAAACCGTAGAAAATGTTTAAAAGACATATTAAATTGTAAAAAAAATGCACAGTAAACTGTAGAAAAAGACACATAAAATTATAGACATACCTAAAAGGCTATGCTGTGCTATGCTGGACCGGACTCGATCCGATACTACTCGTGCCGTGCTGGCACGTGGATCAAGGCACCGGCCCAAGCACGGCCCTTGGCCTCGTGCTGTGTCGGCTCAACTCACTGACCGTATCTTAGGCCAACCCATTTGTTACGTCTATTCGGCCATCTCTGTCTGTCCTTTGGGCTCCACATGTCAAACGTCGAAGTTTCTAGGTCTCTCCCGTCGTCCTAGTCATACGCTCCAGTGTTCAATCACTCTAGTGCCGTGCCCCACTCCCAGCTTGCAAACCTTCACTTCGTAACGAAAGGTATCACGGACTCTTCTGCTGCATCTTCTGCTGCTGCTGGAAGAGGGAGAGAGAACAGTAGAGATGCTGATAAAAGAGAGAGATGAGCATCCGCTGGAAATCAATGTTAATGCTATCGGCCCACTGGATACCGACGACTCCGATTTGAACAAAATCACTGTTCCTAAATTGACTGATCACTTAATCATATCGATTAATTTTCCCCTAAAGAATTATTGGAGAGTGACAGCCGAAGACAGGCGTCGTGTAGGCAGCGGAGCCGGAGAAAACGCCAGGAAGAGGGGGAGGGGTCGGAGGCGGACCCACCGCAGCCGCCCACGCATCGATGAGCGCTAGTGCTCCACATGGCACCGACCACTTCCGATGCGTCGCCACGTCGGACGGGCCGCCCCACGCACGGAACGACACGCGTCGCGCGGACACTGGCTCCCGCTCCGCCCACACACTGTTTATTTCCTTCTTCGCGTCCCCTACGCGTTCGTTACGTTACGGACACCTTTGGGCTGCGTAGCTCTCGATCGGTCACCGACTCACCGTTGCGACGTCTATATAAGGACGCCTCCGGCCCAAGCCACCATCTCCATTCCGAAAGCTAAAGCGAAAAATAGTAGCCAGGAGCGAATATTTGTTGATCTGTTGCTGTTTTTTTTAGTTCTCCGAAGTCTTTAGCTGCACCGATCGATCATGGAGGATGAGAGGAACACCCAGACCCAGTCCCACCAGGGTGGTGAGGCTGCCGATCAGGTGGAGGTGAAGGACAGGGGCCTCTTCGACAGCCTCCTCGGCAAGAAGAAGGAAGAGGAGGAGAAGCGGCAGGAGGAGGCGCTGGCCACCGGCATGGAGAAGGTCTCCGTGGCAGAGCCCGAGGTGAAGAAGGAGAAGCACGAGGCCGGCGAGAAGAAGGAGAGCCTCCTCTCCAAGCTGCACCGATCCAGCTCCAGCTCCAGCTCGGTGAGTGTAAACATGATCTACCTCAGTATATACATGGCAACGACGTTTTTAGAATGGGAAACTTGATCATATACCCTCCCTTTAGTTGGGAAATTGAGGATTTACCCTCCGCATCTCAATGACACGTGGGGTCATCATAAGTCACTGACACGTGGGCCAGGAGGGTAAATCCTCAATTTCCATCTAAAGGGAGGGTATATGATCAATTTTTTCTTTTAGAGAATATGGCATGATTAATCGTTGTGAATCTTGGCTCTGATCGTGATCGCGCATACAGTCGAGTGACGAGGAGGAGGAGGTGATCGATGAGAACGGCGAGGTGGTCAAGAGGAGGAGGAAGAAGGGGCTCAAGGAGAAGATCAAGGAGAAGCTGCCCCGCCACAAGGACCAAGAGGGCGAGCACAAGACGGCCGCACCCGCACCGGCCCCCGCGCCTGTGGTGACTCATGACGGCCACCATGACACCTCAGTCGCCGTCGAGAAGATCGACGGTGACATGACAGAGGCGCCACCGGCACCAGAGGAGCAGAAAGGTCTCTTGGACAAGATCAAGGAGAAGCTGCCCGGCGGCCACAAGAAGCCGGAAGATACTGCTGCACCGCTGGCCGCACCGGCTGCTCCTACTCCAGCGCCAGCGCCGGCGCCGGCCACCGAGGAGGTGAGCAGCCCGGATGGGAAGGAGAAGAAGAGCATCCTGGGCAAGATCATGGAGAAGCTGCCTGGCTACCACAAGGGCTCCGGGGTGGAAGACAAGGCGGCCGCCGCCGCTGCCGGCGAGCACAAGACCAGCTCTTAATTGCAGCGTGTCGAGACCAGGCCTTGATTAGATGCGTTTGGTTCTATTTTGCGTTGAAGTTTGTGTAAAGATGGATGGATTGTTCGGTTTAAGGTCTGGTCTGTGAAGCCCGTTTAGTGATGGCAATTGGTGTTTAGTTTTGGATACGGGCTCAAGTTTGCTTCCGAGTCAGGTTCTGGATGCTGGGTTTGTTTAATCATGAGTACTTGTGTATTAGTTTTTATCTGGGCATTACGCCTTAATATTAATGAATTCTGCCCAGAATATATTGTTTCATTGTACTACTAGTCAAATATTGTTTTGAGGAGCAGCATTGTAGAACACATGTTGTCTACAGTGTACTGCATTATCTTATTTTCGTTGCTGATGAATTGATGGTTATTGGCAATATAATGGGTTTTAGAACTGGATATCTTGTCCCCTGTTCTCATGGGCTTTTCGATCAATGTACGTTTGAGAAAAGAGAACGGGGAGGAGGGAAATTATTTACGCGCGGACTGGGCTGATTAGAAAGGTGATTAGTTTTGAGATGGCCGAACTGTGTTGGACGGGTGTTCCAAAACTTAGGTGAGGCCTCAGACCGAAATTGTACTTGGGGCCCAACTCGTTCTGACGACACCAATAAACCAAACTAAAGGGGGAGCTCAGAATTTTTGGTATATTTGACATCATTTACATCTGTATTTATATGAGAAGAGAAAGAATAAGCCTGCCTATCCACTAGCCTTTTATAATAGAAGAGAAAGAGTAAGCGTGAGATTTAGAAATCTCAGCAAGTACCTAACAACGATCGCAACGCAAAAAGTAAAGACACGTAATACAACCAAATGAAATAAGAGACAAGCATCATAAGCAAGCAACAGATACAGGATAAAGGCAACGAACATATGATACCAACAATACTGACATAGCTGAAAGACAGATATCATAGAGATAATGTAATTTAAGGTAATAGCTATGTGACAAGTTATATCAAGTTATAGTAAAGGCACCGGCGGCCTCATCCCACATACCTGGTTATACGAGAATAGCCAAGCACATCCTTATCCTCGACTGTATAACCATCGATGGAGTGTAATATCCTATGTAACGAGAATGTACAGCCTTCGTACGTTACCATGTTGGGTGAAAATCTCCCTTATATGTGGATAGTCCCGGCCTGATAGTCTTTAGTTCTTTATTTAGCGAATTATCCATGATGTAATTAGAAAGTCGTGAATAGATTGAGGTAAAGTTATGAGAGTAAAGGTTTAGTACAATGAGACTGGAAAGACAGGATTGGTGATACAAAGTGATGGGGAACGAGATCCGTCGATAGAGAGGATACTAACCGGAATCATACAAGAGTTATCAATCATAAAATTTTTATTAGGTGATAAGTGATTATTAGTTAGGTTAAAGTACGACAACTAAATCAGCTAAAGCTCACAATTAATAATCAATAGTTAAGGTTCACAGAAGCAAGACATATCAATGACCGCCCAGTGTTAAAGATTACTAGTGGTTAATCTTAAATTTGAGCATGCTTATTCGCAACCCTATTTACAATTTATATGTTTATGTAAATCCCTAACCACGCATGAATTCTATGGTTAACATTATACTGATTACAAGCATTTAATACTGACTAACTCATCATATTAAAAATCTACTAAGGCTACAACCACATACGACAGGCAATCAATGTAGTGCCATGATCGGAAACCACGCTAAAGGCAGCAGGTAATCATGAAACATAAATGTGTGAAAGGAACAGGTTACAGCCGCGAGGTACTTACCTTGAGCACGCTTGATGGACACACTGCACAATGGATTTGATATGCGCAATTACCCAGCTGCTCCCTCAACAGCTGCGTGAGGACCTATAGGGTGATAAGGAAGACAACCGATCAAATAAGATGAATTGATAAAGGAAAGACATGCGATAAATTTGACTGGAAAGGAAATAGCCATTCGGTCGCGTGAACGGCCATTCGACAGAGCGAAACGCCATTCGGCTGCGTGAACGCGCGTTCGGGCATGCCTCTGCACCGACCACCGGCCGCCGCCGCCGGCCGACATCAGCAAGGCCTTGGCACAAGACACGCGTGCCGCCACGCCCTTGCGCCGCCGCCGCCTGCGCCGCAGCCGTCACCATGGCGGTCATGTGCGTGCGGGCCACCGCTCATCGGCCGGCGCGGCCTGCCACCGTGGCGGCGCGTGCGTGCAGGCGCATCCTCGTGCGTGCAGCTTCGCGCCGCCGAGCCGGGCACCACCGTCGGTAGGCGTGCAAGGGGCACGGGTGAGGGGGGAGAGAGAGATGTAGATTAAAACCTAGGGAAGAAAACACCACACACGGGAAAATAGAGAGGTCCCCTTTTAAAGCCATGTTGAGATTAGGGTTTTATTTATTTATTTATTAAAATTATTTTCTTTCCCCTTTTTCTTGAGTGCTACAATGATGTCCTCGAGGGCCCGACATGCTTAAACACCATTTGACTTAACCAATTAAACCATGTAACCTTGTTGTTCCATGGAAGAGACTTAGCCAATTAAACCATGTAACCTTGTTGTTCCATGGAAGACTGACGGCGAGCTTCTCTCGCCGCCGGCCAACTCCGGCCAACCTTGGACCCTGCCGACCTTAAAAACAGAACCCCGTTGTGTCACTGAACACAGTGGTGCGCTCAGTTGCCGTCGGGAACCATCGCCGGAGCAATGAATGGAGTGCTTCGTGCTGCACGTATTGAAAAGAGACGGCTCGTAAGTTGGTGGATACGATTATGTGCCTTTGTGAAGTGGAGAAAAAAGCTGTAATAAACTAGAGTTGTGCAAAAAAGGTCTTGCAAAGTTTTCTGAACACTCGTGGTGCCAACTCAACTTCAGGCTTAGACAACCATCACACATTCGATTACTCGATCGCTATAGGCTCTGTTTAAGAGCGCTATAGCGTGTAGTTTCTAGGCATAGCTTTGACTTTTAGCTAAAATAGTAAGTTTTTTTAGAATATTTAATTAAATAAAATAAATTAAAAAATTATTATATATCTATAAATAATAGAAAAAAGAGGAAGGAAAGAAAAAGATCATAATAAAAAACTTACGCGTTCTAAACGGAGTTTATGGAACTTTTCTACGCCAACCAATAAGCACTGTACTCCTGTACAGCTGTAACTACGTGCTTGTCAAACGGCAGCGTGTTGGAGAAGGCCAGGTAATACTGTAAAAAAAAGGTGATGCAACCTCAACAGCGACACACGGTAAACGGGTAAACGGTGTTCCTGCAGATATCACAGGTACAGCATCTGAAAGTGAAACAGAGATCACCTCACGGCCTCAAATCTCACAAAGGGAAAGGTTGCCCTGTCCGCTGTTGTCGTTTTATTTTTGTTGCTTTCAAAAGGGGAAAAAAAAACCATGCAAGTATATGTGCAGGGGATCTTCTTTCCTGTCCGCCAAGCAAAAAGCTGCATCTGACATTGCTAGCTTCAGTTGTAAGTAATGGTAAGAACAATATGAAAAGAACTAAACGTAAAGATAGAATTATTGGGTGCTTTAAACGTAGAAGAGTAGGCTAGCGCAATCTTGGGTGTCCAGTCCAGCTGTAGAAGAGTAGGGTTGCTGGTTCATCCCACTAGAGCATTATCAAATGCACGCATCAAAAGCAATTAACCGCTGTACCATTGGATTCCCGCTGCCTTTTTCTATCCTTCAAGGCTTGTAAACGTGTTGGTGTTAATGCCTGTACAAATGTATCGATGGTAGTAGAATATATATTCCTATTGGCACCGGGGCTGATCCAATTAAGCCAAGTTGCCTCCGCTTAGGTTTGGGGACTTTTCTGACAAAAGTAGCTTCGTTATTTTCTTTTGGAACATCACGCTGGTATTGGACCACCACAGCATTTGATAGAGAGTGAAAGATCATGGCATAAAATTGATGAAGTTAGCTGGAGAGAAGTACATTGAGAGATCTGCCTTTCCACGTACAAGATCCAGATACAAGACAACCTATCTTCTTTCTTCCTCACATCTGTAACATCATAGGGTCCAAACCAGCTTAGATCTAACCCTATTCTAGATAGATCACACACACGTAGCAACCCGTTTGCACTTTTGTCCCCGCTTCGCATAAAACGGTTAACCAGGGTTACTACTATTAAAAATTATAGACTTATATGTTAGTAATTCTCAAGTTTTATATATATATATATATATATATATATATATATATATATATATATATATATATATATTATGAACCTAATTTGATATGGCCAAGGTGTTGCAACTTCTATCTTTACGAAACAATAAAGATTCGCAAGTACATGTAGAAGATCCTCGACTCCTCCCGTCCCCGGTTACTCTTCCCGTCTACGTACGAGACTGCGTCCAAGATTGGGACCCGGGAGGCACTCGCGCAAGGCCAGGCCACGTTTCTCTTTACCAAAGCCAACTTTGCTGTACTACTGGTAGTGCCGTCATGGCACGCCCTACCGGTCTCAAAGCGAGGCACTATACCTTGCCATCTCTACTGTAAAGTGCCGTGCCAATGCCATTACCATGCCGCCCTCGGCCCTTTCCCAAAGCCAGAGAAGGATAGCCAGCCCCAAGCTAGTCCCCACCAACCCAATTTGCTGCACCACAGCGAGCAGCTAGCAGCCGTCGCCATGGCCATGCCAGTGCACATGCTACCCGTGCTGCTTGTTCTCGTGGCCACTTTCGCCGCGGCGGAGGCGGCAGCGGCAGCGAAGGTGCCGGCGATGTACGTGTTTGGCGACTCCACGGCCGACGTGGGCAACAACAACTACCTCCCGGGCGGCGCCGTGCCGCGGGCCAACTTCCCGCACAACGGCGTTGACTTCCCCACGTCGCGGGCCACCGGCCGGTTCAGCAATGGCTACAACGGCATCGACTTCTTGGGTACGTATACGTGCTCCTTTCCTGCGCGTTCTACAGCTTCTTGGGTGAGAACTTGCAGGCTCTCGGAGTAGTTTGCGACGGCAGCACCTTTGCGTCTCTGGCTCTTTGCCAACTGCCAAGCTCCTTTTCTGCATGTTTTTTATCAACTTTGGCTCTGAAGTTTTGTAACGGTGCTAGTGAACACTTACAACGTATTAACTGCTTTGCTGCTTTGTCATCGAGAGTTTCCGCCTTCCGAATTTCCGGGCTAGCGGTCGAGGAAAACACGCACGATGGACTAGTAGGATTTTTGCTGTACCTGCACGAGCCCCATCGATAGGAGGGATTTTTCGTACACTCCGTGGTCACGAAATCGCCCCCCCACATTCTCCCCACTTTTCAGGCTTCTTGTGCAACTTTGAACGAAAGACTGCAAAAAATCAGGCGTGGCAAAATATGGCATGGTCCGTTCATTTCGGTTTCAGTTTCTGTTTATGTTTCTTGTCTTATTTTTTACTATTTATAAATTTTATTTTTTCTGAACTTTTGGTTTTTTTTGAGCTTTTTTGCCGTTTCTTTTTTCCCGTATTCGTTTGTGTTGTTCGTGATGAGCTAGCATATTTTTTCTATTTTTAATTTTTTAAAAAAATTTAATTACGCCAAATAAGTCATATTCAACTACAGTAAGATTTCAGCCGCTACAGTGCAATTTCAGCCATAAGCCACAGCTTTTCAGTCCAACCGAGCAGAGCAGTCACCGTGTTGGCGCACAATTTTTCGGTTTTAGAACTGAGTTGTTCTTAAGAATCTTGCGATAATAGTGCTGCAAGTGTTTTTATCTTGCTTCAAAAGATATGTAGATAAAAATAATTCAAGTACACGAAGGAATGAATCAAAAAAAAATGCAGACATAACTTTCAGCAGTTCTGAACACACAGTACTGTGGTTGTTTGCATTAGTAGTTGCATTTTGTTGTACGCCTCGTGACCACAATGTTCTTTCGTCTCTGTCAGCTCTTAGCATGGGATTCAGGCGCAGCCCCCCGCCGTTCCTCTCCGTGGCTAACAAAACTAGCAGGCAAATCTTCAGAGGGCTCCAGGGAGTGAACTTTGCCTCTGCAGGATCAGGCATTCTTGGCACGACGGTAAGCCAGCAACCAAAGTTATTTCGCAGCGTTCACTCCCTGTGCGAGCACCGATTCAACAAGCACACGCATGTCAACCACGCCACGATTCTTGCAGGGGAGCTCCATCATCCCAACGAGCAAGCAGGTCGAGCAATTCGCCACTGTGCAATGCAACATTTCTGCACACGCGAGCAAAGAAGCAGCCGACAACGTGCTGTCAAGATCCTTATTCCTCATCAGCACCGGTGGCAATGACATCTTCGCCTTCTTCTCGCGGAACAGCACGCCGACGGATGCGCAGAGGCAGCTGTTCATCGCCAATCTTGTTTCACTGTACAAGGACCATTTGAAGGTAGCCGTCTATCTAGCCTGCCTCCTGTTGCTGCTTTGTGCAGCGGTGGAACCCAAGATTAATCGCACTGAAACGTACGTACGTTATATGGCAGGCTCTTTACGTTCTCGGGGCGAGGAAATTCGCCGTGATCGACGTCCCGCCGATCGGGTGCTGCCCCTACCCGAGAAGCCTGCACCCTCTGGGCGCTTGTATCGACGTCCTGAATGAGCTGGCTCGTGGGCTCAACGAGGGCGTCAAGGCTGCCATGCACAGCCTCAGCGTGAGCTTGACTGGCTTCAGGTACTCGATCGGGAGCTCCCATGCCGTCGTGCAAAGCATCATGAAACACCCGCAAAGACTTGGTACGTGAATCCGTATTTGGTCTCCATGATCTTGCTAGTTCATCCGGTTCACCCGCAAAGACTCGGAAAACGGGTCTTAGCTATGACATATCGCTCTGCAGGATTCAAGGAGGTCACTACAGCGTGCTGCGGCTCCGGCAGGTTCAACGGGAAGACGGGGTGCACGCCGAACGCCACGCTGTGCGACAACCGGCACGAGTACCTGTTCTGGGACCTGCTGCATCCGACCCACGCGACATCCAAGCTCGCTGCCGTGGCCATCTACAACGGTTCGCTGCGCTTCGCCACGCCGATAAATTTCAGGCAGCTAGCGGAGGACCGGTACTAGCGTATGCCGTGTGACCGTGCCATGTTATAGATTTGTTTTGTCTGTGTTGGTGATATTGGTGTGTAGGATATGCATGGGTGTGTTCATCTGTGACTTGCGCTTTAGGCCATGTTTTTTTCAGCTTCTAATAGCTACTTTTCGATTTTTCTATAGTGACTAGCTTTTAAACGGAATATCTTTTTAACATAGAATCTACTAGTTAATTGTATTAAATACTTTACCGACTTCATTTATATCAGCAAAAATCGTACATGAGTTTCTGTTACTCTGTAGTTTCTCGCACAAACAGCCTAAAAACCATAAGTTGTAACTAAAAATCATAAGCTGTAACAAAAAAGAACAGACCCAGGCGGAGGTGTGGTGGTGTACTTTGTATTCCGAGATCAAAATGTCATCTCTGTTGTGTTGGTGATTTCTCGCTCTGTGTGTTCGTATGCCCGAATGAATTGAACTGAATTGAGTTGCAGGACGTCTGTAGTAAAATTCAGGGACCTAAATAGCATACCCATAAAAGTTTCAGGACCTAACTGAACTAAGTTGGACTGCTATAGTAAAATTAACGTACCTAAATAACATATTCATGAAAGTTTGAGGACCTATAATGGAATGTACTTGTAGATACAAGTCATTTACGGTATCCTAGATTTACACGTGTATCCTCTAAAAAAAGGACTCGCTCTTGTACTGTAAGATTTCGGAGAATTCAGAGACGAGAGGATGAGCCAAGGGACGTCGCGTCCTTACCTGGTGCTAAATCCGAACGCAAGCTCTAAACATGTAGCTACACTACGGGCCATGCCGTTCTTGGTCCCAGCTGATATGTCCTAAGACGCACCGCTTGTGTACCTGTCGTGACGTTGCCGTCGCGGTTCGTCACAGCTCGCTCCAGGCTCCGGCCAGACTACCAGTCTGCAGGCCAAGCAGACCATTTCAAAGACAAACTAAACCTTAATTTGTTTGATTTCATCGTATTATTCTTTGGAAATTATTACGATATATTCTACTGGTAGTAAAAGAGTGCTAATAGAAATTAAATCTGATCATTAATTTATGATGGCATAATAGACTTTTCTTTGTAAATCTAATTTTTATGAGGGTATTATTGACTTTTTCTTTAAACTTATTATCAATCCTTTCCATCGCCGCTGCCTCTGCTTCTCACCCATTCCCTGCGCCACCGTTGCTATCTCTCATACCCGTGCTGCTGCAGCGCTTACGAAAATTACCTTTACGCCATGTGTTTCCTTTACAATTTTACCTTTTTTAAGATTCTACTGCTAGTACTGTCAGTGGTAGTATAACTACATCCTAACCAATCTATTCATTAAATAAAAAAGAATGAACAACCCATATTCATTTTTGTGTACCGTAAAAGAGCCATGTTCTTTTAGTACGTTTGCTTGCATTAGGTTATTTGGCCGTATGTTCTTCGCCTCTAATAGAAGTAACAAATACTATTGCAAATAATGTACAGAAAAAATAGAGACAAGATACGCGGATTTTTACGTGAAAAACCCTTAAGGGAAAAAAATCATGGACGCTCGAAGACAAATCACTATAATGAGGAAAGTTTACAATTGAGCTCTTGCTCTTCTTATGGGCTACTGGGGTACATATATATAGCGTGAGGGAAAAGAGTCACACACGGAGACAAAACCGAATCAGAGTTAGTTGCTACAGATTGACACCACGTCTGATATAACATGTGCATGCACCTGCCATACCACGTCTAACATGAGGCGATGAAGTGTCCTACACGGACACGGTACGAATTCGGATCAACTTTAACATTCTCCACCTTGAACCGAATTCCCTCCATTAGTCGAAGAATATGATAGATTCATGCAGTAAAATTATCATGTATACCTTGAGCGCCACTAGTGAGTAATACCAACTAAGTTTGAGCATAACTCATACTTAGATGCAGGAACTGGCGTCAACATATCAGCAGGATTATCATGAGTACTTATTATGCATACTTTAATATCACCTTGAGTAATGACACCTCAAATGTAGTGATACATGATATCAATGTGATTTGTTCTCTCATGGAACATTTGATCTTTTGTATGGCAAATAGCACTCTAACTATCACAAACTATTGTAGTGTAAGATGTATTTCTACAAAGCTTAGTAAATAAACCTCTTAGCCAAATGGCTTCTTTGCAAACTTCAGAAATAGTTATATACTCACCTTCTGTTGTAGACAAAGCAACGATAGCTTGTAAACATTCTTTCCAACTAATGGCACACTCTCCAATAGTGAACACATAATCAGTGAGAGATCTTCTTTTATCCAAATCTTCAGCAAAATCAGAATTCACATAACCAATGAGTCCATCTCTAGTCTTTCCAAATTGTAAATAATCATTAGATGTACCCCGCAAATATCTGAAAATTCATTGAACAACTTTCTAATGCTCTTTTTCAGGATTAGCAATGTATCTACTAACCACACTTAATGATTAAGATAAATCGGGGTGAGAACATACCATAGCATACATAAACGAACCAACTGCACTTGCATATGGAACCTTGGACATGTACTCAAATTCATCATTTGATTATGGACATGGCACTGAAGAAAGTCTGAAATATGTAGCTAAGGGAGTACTCACATGTTTGGCCTTATGCATGTTGAAACGACAAAGAACTTTATCAACATATCCTTTTTGATTTAGATATAATTTGTCAAACAGTCTATCTCTAATGATTTCCATACTAAGAATCTTCTTTGCTGCACCGAGATTTTTCATCTCAAATTCACTATTTAATTGTGCCTTCAACTTTGAAATTTTAGCCTTGTCTTTTACAACAATCAACATATCATCAACATATAGGAGCAAGTAAATAACTGAACTATTAACAGTCTTCAAGTACATACAGCTATCATAATTAGATCTTTTATAATTTTAAGATATTATAAAGAAGACAAATCTCTTATACCATTGTCTAGGTGATTGATTCAAACTATAAAGAGATTTCTTCAATTTGCAAACAAAATTCTCCTTTCCCGGACTGACGAAACCTTCCGGTTGCTCCATATAAATGTCTTCTTCTAATTCCCCATGTAAGAATGCAGTTTTCACATCCAATTGTTCAAGCTCATAATCATGCGTAGCCACAATGCTGAGTAAAGTGTGAATAGAACTATGCTTCACAACAAGGGAAAAGACATTTGTGAAATCAATACCTGGAATTTGGTTGTATTCTTTTGCAACTAGCTTTACTTTGTACCTAACCTCTTCGGTTGGTGAAACCCATTCTTTCTTCTTAAAGATCCATTTGCAGTGAATAGATTTCTTCTCAATTGGCAACTTGATCAGCCCCCAAGTGCCATTCTTGTCAAGAGATTTCATCTCATCATACAAGTCAGTCATCCATCTTTCTGAATCACTAAAGAGATAGCCTCTAAATAAGATGAAGGTTCAGCAGTACCTTCAATTTCTTCTACCATATTTAAACAATAAACCACAACATTAGTTTTTTCAATCAATCTCTTAGGAGGCTGAATGTTCCTTCTCTGTCTATCAACTGCAATGGAATGATGTGTGTGGCGGCTCAACAATAGCTGCTTCTGGAATATTTTCCTTATCGACTTCTAGTGGTAGATATTGAATCAATAACATGCTTCACCTGCACGCTTGATTGCTTCTAAACGGACGTTGTTTCTTCGCTTATGCTGTCGGTACATATATATAGCATGAGGGAAAAGAGTCTCACACAGAGAGGAAACTGAATCAGAGTCAGTTGCTACAGATTGACACCACGTCTGATACAACCTGTGTATGCACCTGCCATGCCATGTCTGACACGAGGCGATGAAGTATCATACACGGACACAGTACGAATTCGGATCAACTTTAACCGATACATTATTATACAGCTATATATAACCACTTTTAAAAATGGGCAACAAGGACATAGAGGATGTTGAAATTACCGGCTGGCAATATTCCGGAACAGCCAGCATATTGGCCCGGCGATCTACTCGATGAGAATTCTACCGTTCTATGTTTTTCTTGGTTAATTTCTGTCGCCACCTTGTCCTTCCTGGTACATATATATACTCGACCATCTATCCTGAAGCATCCATCACCTGACACAGAGACCAAGTACAGCAAGCAACAAACAAACAGAGCCCTAATGGCCAACCAAACCGCCTCATACGTGCTCGTGGCTCTGTGCCTGCTTGGGCTCGCGGCGGAGCACGCCGAGGCGAGGCAGCCGCGGCTTGTCCCCGCGATCTTCGTCTTCGGTGACTCGACGGTCGACGTTGGGAACAACAACCACCTGAGCAGCAACAAGGAGGCCAAAGCCAACTATCCGCAATACGGCGTGGACTTCCCGTACTCGACGCCGACCGGCCGGTTCAGCAATGGCTACAACATTGCAGACCAGCTAGGTACGAACGTACACATCAGTATGTAGAAGGGTTAATGCGGCAATGCTTTACATGGTGCCTGACTAGTACATACGTTTGGTACGCTTCGATGAACAGCTCAGTTACTTGGCTTCCGAATGAGCCCACCGGCCTACCTCTCTCTGACGGGGCGTACCATCAGATCGCAGATGTACAAGGGCATCAACTTTGCGTCAGGAGGGTCAGGACTAGCGGATAACACCGGCCGTTTACCGGTATGTTTTAACCGAAACAGACATACATTGATTCTTCTCAACCATGCATATTCAGCAGACGACACGTAGGAGTAAGAGCGTAGGACTGATCTGAACTTGTTTGTGCAGGCTGGTGAGGTGATCCCGATGAGCCTGCAGCTAGAGTACTTCTCGTCGGTGGTTCAGCACATGTACAAGCTGTCAGGTTCGAGGAAAACGGCCAGTTTCCTCTCCAGGTCAATCTTTTTCGTCAGTACCGGCAGCAACGACCTGTTCGAGTACTCGTTTTCCCGTGGCAACGACGACGAGTTTTTGCTTGGTCTCGTCGCTTCCTACAAGCGTCATCTGAAGGTACCGCTATTGAACTAACCTTCAGTTCTGCTCGTCTGCACGGCTTCAGATAAGCCATAAGATCGAGCTGCATAACTATTTGTAGAATTCTGCGTAATAAGCTGCTCTGTGACGCGTACACTGTGATGCTCCGCAGGTCTTGTACCGGCAGGGGGCTAGGAAGTTCAGCATCGTCAGCATCCCGCCGCTGGGTTGCACCCCGTCGCAGAGGGCTCGCCGGCTGTCGGAGACGGCCACCCAGGGCTGCTACGACTCTCTCAACTATCTCTCGCTGAGGGCCTACCCGATGCTAGCGGCGATGCTGCAGGAGCTGGCCTACGAGCTGCCCGGCATGACCTACTCCCTGGGAGACGCCTTCACCATGGTCTCCTTCGTCCTGGCCAACCCACGGACAGACGCCTGGAGTAAGCAAAGCATTTGACGCATTTGCCTTGTCTTGCCCGTGGATTTCATGTGCCGGTTGAGTAATATATTTTTCTGACTGTGATATGATCATGATGTTGTCCGTTTGTTGCAGGCTTCACGGAGCTGCAGGCGGCGTGCTGCGGCACGGGGCCGTTCGGGGCGTCCGGGTGCAACCAGACGGCCCCGCTGTGCGCCAACCGCGACGACCACCTGTTCTGGGACGCCAACCATCCGACGCAGGCCGTGTCGGCCATAGCCGCGCAGACGCTCTTCGTCGGCAACCGGACGTTCGTCAACCCTATCAACGTCCGGGAGCTGGCGCTGCTGTGATCGTGCGCAGATTTCTAGCGATTCGTGAAGGCATGCATCCTCACATTTTTTTAAAAAAAATCTTCCTTTACCTAATAAATAAGCAGTAGTCAGATACACAGGACTACCGGCCGGGCCAGCAGCTAGCTGGTTTCGGACAGTCTTAGAGATGTGCACGGTGAGGAATCTCTCTTATCCCGTGAGTACTTGTATCAGAAATCTCTTTGTATGCGGATTCCAAATTTATTTAGCTAGTTGTCAAGGTGTTTGATTGGATTTGGCAGAATCTGTACGTGTCATCTCGCTCGTTAACGAGCAGCTCGACTGCTTCGAACCTCTAGTTTCCATCTCCACGGCGTCACATCGCGTGGCGTTTCGTAGCGTTTGGGCCTTTGGGGCCTGCATAGGAGGCATGGGCTACGGTTTTAAAACGGAACACTGCAATTGCTCTTGGCCCGTCTAAGCTCGCAAGGAGGGCGGGCCTCCTTCCCGACCCAAGAAAGACGTCGAGAGGACTGCGGCTTCCGTAACAATTTGGTCACGATTTGATCTCATTAGCTTCCCTCTATGGCTGTGACGACCTGGGCTCTGTGAGGGATTTTCTTGCTCGAGTTCAAATAAAATTCAGATGCTCTTCCTGCTGCAAATTGATGATGCTCCCAGTTTTGAGAGGGTTACTGGTAGGGGTGCAATTGGAGCGGATATCGCTTATCATATATCTTATTCCATATTTTTTCTTTGGAGTCGGAGTCGGACACGGATAATATCGGATATCTATTTCTTCATTCCGTATCCGTTCCATAATCTTTCGGACGGTCGGTCGGACGAAAATTATCCACTTCTTTGAACAGAATATTACATAATATAGTACAATCAGAGTGAACATGGAGAGACTAATTACTAAGATGTTGAAGAAAGAACACTCAGTACTCTCGCTTATTTAGATGTGACAATCTGCCTATATTCTATTTTGTTTCTAGGTAAAGTCACAATAGACATCGTCATATTATTTGACATACGGATATATACGAACGGATATCACTTATCCCGTATCCTATTTCTAATATCCTCCATTACACCCGGGTGTAAAGGTATTTTCCTATATATATATATATATATATATATATATATATATATATATATATATATATATATATATATATATATAAATAATAGGAGCACCATAGTATCAGGCGTTATAATTGAGACTTTTCATCCATGATTGATTCAGCATGCTAAAGCAATGACTTTCTTTCCAAATCGATACTTTTTCGAATTAATGAATGTTAACGGGTTTATATAATTTTTGAGAGCTAGTCTGCCATGTTGTGATTTGCGTGATAATTTGTTGCTCCACTGAACAATTACTGCTTAGTTCTTTTTAGCTTATAGATTGTGGTTTTTGTAGACAAACAAACAGAACGATTTATTCGTCATTTTTTAAAAGTGGCTTATCAAGACAACATTTTTAAAATAGCTTATTATCATTCAATTCCTGGTAATGGTGTGCGGTGACGAGAAGCGGTGAGCTTGGCTGGCGTGTTGCTCCGGCGAACAGTGGCCGACGAGGAGAGGAAATGGGAAGGAAGGGTGCCACGATACAGTTGTGAGGCAGATGTGTTTGAGAGTTTGTGAGATTAGAGAAGTAGATAGATAAGGCTATGACCGTGTGGGTGTAGTGCTCCTGTGATGGAATCCCATGGGGCGAGGAGTGGGCTGGCGTTCGATATGTTCAAACATCTGAGCCGTATCAATTCCCTATTTAAATTCTTAGTCACCTGCATCGTGTTGCAGCTAGTGTTATCCTAGGCGGTCGCCTAGGTGCTGAGCGCAGGCTGGCTGCTGCGACTCGGGCAAAGTCAACGCCCTAGGAACTCGGTCTACCTGGGCAGTCAACGCCTGTCCCAGGCGGAACTCACCTCCTTGCCTAGGCTTGCCTCGAGTCGTAGTCGGCATCGCCTTCCGCCTCCACGAGAAGGGATAGGACAGGGGGCCAAAGCACCGCCGTCGTCCATGTGCCTCCACGCCATGGGACGGGCTGGATTACCGCTGCCTTGCGCCTTCGCGGGAAGGGGTGGAGCCGGTGCCCCACCGCCGCTGTTACCTTATGCCTCCATGCGAAGGAACGAGTCGGGGCACCTCGGGCTACCACCGTCGCCTCATTATGATGTTGTTGCGAGGGGAGGGGATTGGGGGCACCGTTGTCATTGTCACATTTGTGCCGTCGCTACCACCATGAACTACATCGTCGAATCAACCACCTCTACGACCGCCATCACACCCGTGTCGAGAGGGCATGGGGCTTGCCGCCGTCTGGGGTGGGCTAGGGTTAACCCTAGTGCCACCGTCCGATGGGCCTGCGTGGGACTGGCACCCCACGCGGGCCAAGTGAAACTGGCCTAGGAAGGTTTGCAGTGGCAATTGTGCAGAAAGGTTCTCGGAGTTTATAAAAATTTCATAAAAGTATTTAATTTAACTCATGAATTATGATAATTCTATTTAGCTGCATAGTCAACCACCCACCGACCACCTAGCGCCTAAGTGAATATTGATTGTGGTCGTGTATATTAATTACAACCGCGGGAAAGAACGCAGGTCCCGAATCCATGGAAATGTGAGTCGAACGCACATAAAATGAATAGTCTAGCCGTTAGCACCTGTTCGGAACGCAGAAATATCGGAGAACACAACATAATTCGCCTAGAAATCCTACGAGATGCGACGATCCGAGCTTACGAACTCATTTGCTCTTCGAGATCTCAATCTGCTTGCGTCTAAATCCAGTCACGGTTTCTCTTTCCGGGTCTCGTTCGGTTTCGCGGTCAGAAAAAAGTGAGGCACGAATCCACTGCGACATCAGAAAAGTTGCACCCAGGCCCAGACAAACCCATACGGCCGCTGCAGCATGCTATTCGCCATCGCTATTGCCAATTGCCACACTGCATGTCAACACTAGCAAAACCTGCCAAGAACATCCCAAAAGTCCGCAAGCTAGTAGGGCCTCTTCGCTTTATCGGCGAGAAAAAGTTCCAACCATGTAGCTCTGCATGCACAGCAAACATCCCCATCCAGAATCTCTTCTCGGCCTCGCTACCCATGTAGTGCAGCTGCGATGCGACCGCAGCTGGGGACGATGAGATCAAAAGAAGCGGCAGCGTAGACGTCATAATGGCGCATGCAGAGCTGTGGGGCTCAAGATCTACGGGGCGGCATCGATCGCTACCACTCCATGCCGGCCGCCACAGTGCGCTCCACCCTCTCATGCTCGGCCCGGTTGCCTCGTTTGGGCATAAAATCTCCCGGCCATCATCAAAGGGATCTCTTGGCATGATACGAGTTGACCCTTGCGCTGTTGTGCAGGCGTTTCCGCAGGGAGCTAGCTACGGGCGCTCGCTCGTTGGAGCTTGCTATTTTTTTGCCAAGGGATGAAGGGTACGGTTGCTTTCTTTTTATGATAGCTTGCATCAATTGATAGACCGAAATGTTATGTTGTTCATTGCTGCGTGTACACATTTCCTTGGGTATTAGATTTGATCGCAGGCAATGCAATGCAGCGCTCCTTGAAGTATAATTATATAATCAGTTTTACTATTACAAAGACGACTGAAATTTTTTTATCTCTCAGTCACTTGAAGCTACACTCTTAATCAATTAAAATTGTAGCTCTCCTTAAAAAAACAACTGCAACTTCAGATGATTCAGAGTCAATCAACTAAAGTTGCAGCCCCTATAAAAAACTCAACTGCAATTTTAATTAATTAAAAATATAACTTCAAGTGACTATGAGATAAAAAAATTTCAGTCCCCGTTGCAATAGCCACTCCCTTTATAGTAATGGCTCCTTGAGTTCCTACATGTCATAAATTGGGGAGTGAGAGATGAGCTGCAGGGTGAGCGGCAGCACAAGCTCTCCCTCATTGACTCTACGCACCAGCCACCAGAGGACCAAAAGGTGTCAGTCTTTCATTTTTAGTAGTGCAGCTGTTCAATCTTGGCCGTGTCCACAATGATTTGATTCCCATGGTGCCCTCATCACTTTCATCAGTCACCAGCCTAGCCTACCCTCTGCATGCTTGACATGAAAGAACATTGGATAGATAGCCGCACATCTCCGAGTTGTTCAGGTATATTTGGCACCACGTTTTTTTTCAGTTTTAGGCCTGTAACACTCATTTTTATAAAAATAGTCTTGTCCTCAAGTTCAGAAGATGTACCATAAAATAGGCTCCTCCTTAAGTTCAAAAGACGTACCAGATGACACATCTGGAGAGCTCGACAGGAGCGAACGGTCATGACAGGCAGGGCGCTGCTGAGCTACCGGTGCTTGGCAGCAGCATGAGTGGCTCGACAGGCTGCTACCGAGCATCGGCAGCATCATGGCCTACCACGCCATATAAGCTCAGGGAGAGGGCTATTTTTGCAAAAAAAAAAACAGATATTACGGAGCCAAAATTGAAAAAAATTGAAAAAAAAACTACGGTGCTAAATACATAAACAATTCCACATCTCCATGCATCGCTTTATACTGGGGTATTAAAAAACCATCTACTGCGTAAGCATGGGTAGGAGTTGTTGGCAAAATACACAGGGTAGCTCCTAAACTTTCACAGGATTGTTTTCATCATTGCACTCTTATAATGAGCATGTTCAATTGAACTCTTAGCTTCGCATGATTTTAGCCCTCCACTTGCGGAACATTAGTAGTACCAGTATCTCACGAATCTTGAGCAGTAAACAGATGTAGTTCGGTGGGGAAAATGGTCATTATATAGACATGGGTTAATACTATGACATCCACTCCAATAACCTTAACGTGCAAACCCTAACAAACAGCAATTGAGACATCACTCATATGGCCAAATACAGTACTTCCAGGTATCAAGAATCTATTAGGGGAACTGACAGCATGACATGTGTCGATATCAAGAATATATTAGAGAAACTGGTAGCATGAAAGAAACTGAAAGATAAAATCTGATAAAAATCTTCTCAGTTCACAAGCTGCATCATCACAAGAAATGTATAGATTAGCTTCAGAAACAAATTGAGCTGTTGACGCAATAAAAAAGGAAACAAATTGAGCTGACTATGAATTAAGCTCATCAAACATTGAAAGGATATACTATATAGCACATTAACAGACACAAAATATGAAGAAAAAAACAAGATCAGGATTTAGGAGTGCTAATTTAGTTTAAGATCACAGGGAAAAAACTAAAGCAGAATACAAACTAAAATTCTTTCGTTGATTGATCTCTAGGAGCAAAATGCAACCAACACAGGAGGGCGAGAACTCCTAACCCACTTATTCATTTCTTCCATATTATGAACCATACATTATTAACTAACACAGACGAAAGCAAACATATAGCATTTAAGTTGCTTCTTCCTTGTTTGTTAAGCATCAATGAAAATTAACATAGAATGCCAGCATCACTTTGTAAACACGTTAAGCCCCAAATAAAAATCACTAATGAACTGTTAACATACACACATAGCAGAAAAAAAACAATATAGAACAAATTGTTATTAGTAATCACTTCTGAAAATTGAACTCCATGTGGACGGACATGGTGAAAAAAAGACTATGCAATCTAGCATACCCAACTTGTTTGAGATAAAAGACTTTGTTGTTGTGATCTAGCTCCTCCAAATATATGCCATTTAAAAAAAAAACTATCAATTCAATCACAGCAACCGAGCATCCAATGGTGACGATCAGATCTGTTTTCCCAGCTAACTTTTCGTGCTCTTCAAATGAAAATGAGAGTATAATTTGGCAGACATGTGACAACTCAAATAGTCATCACCATTCAAACAACAAATACTCCATGCAAACACATATCCAAAGAAGCTAAGTTCCATTATATTTTCAAAGCTGGTAATGATTAATCTGTATTGGGTAAATCTACGCAAAGAAATGAAAGAAGGTTCAGGCTACGGACTACCATACTAGTAGTACATACATTTGACCTATCAGAACAAACAAAATTTCACGCACAGACAGCTGTACTGGACACAGGAAGGTCTTCGACTGAAATCATGAAGCGCATGAAAGCTCTATCTGCAACTTTGGTTTATGCATTTACAGCAAAATTTATTGGAACAAGAAAAAAATGGCAAAGGAGCAGATGCACAGAGGGGGGAATCATAAGGCAAAGAAAAGAAAGCCACATCTCATCATTACCATCACCAGTCACAGGCACAAAACCCTAACCAAGAAAGGTCACATAAGAGAACTGAAGTGAATCATAATACTACACGCAAGGTCACAGCGTATATATTCTCGTGCTTTGTAAGGGGATTGAGATTTCAACCAATACATCAAATCGGGAACAACCGTAGCAAAGTTTTGTGACTTACAGAGCTTCTCATTTTTCTCATGCTGAGATGTTGGGGATGACTGCTACTAAAGCTCCAAGAAGAGGCCTGCATGGGGAAACAACAAGAAAGCAAGAACTAGAGGTTAGTCTTTTGAAGAACTTCCCACTAGGTGATCAGCGAGAAAAGACGGATCGAAAAGAAGGGCATGCTGAAAATAATCATCTATCCCTCCCCAACACTCAAGGAAGAAGACATAGGTAAAGATGGTGAAAGAACAGATCAAGAACTACGATTTGTAGATAACTTGCCCTAATCTTTCCCCCAAAAGCACATCATGATCATGAACCATAACAAGCAAAGAAAACAAGAGCCAGCCTCCACCTTCCAAAGCCCAACAAGAGATCCCACAACAAAAGGCAACAACCCAGCCTAGGGTTTCACAAAGGTGATCATCAAATCTAACAAGACGCTGCTTTGATTTGTGTCATATGGGATTTACAAAGGGAGGCCTACACAGCTCCATTGGCAGTATGCCCACCTCCATGGCATCCTCAAGATCAAAAAGATTTGAGGTTTTCCACGAGATTTTACAAGGAGGTGGACAGAATGCCAAAGAACTCGCAGTAAGCGCCCCTTTGATAAGCCCACATGACTACTAGACTTGTTCCGAGCTGTGCATCCACAGCCACCACAGCTCTCACTGTAATAAGGCTGTGCCCCTTTACAGGGTGTGCTATTTATAGAGCCTAAAGAGGGCTAGGATTGTGGCTTGTGAGGTGGGATTCTGGGGGTTGGGTTGGGTTGGGTGATGGGCAGATCAGATGGATGGGATTGTGCTTCTTGGTGGCCTGTGGGAGATCCGAGGGACTAAAAAATATGAGATGAGAGCTCCAGGCATGGCTAGACTGATAGGGCAGTTCATTTTGATTTTCTAAGGTTTTTAGCTTTTACATGTTGATTTTTAGTTGAGATTATAATATAACACCGTTAATTTTTGCTGAATTATTGAAGTAAAAAATAATAAAAACACATCTACTGATAATATAAAAGAAAAAGTGAGAAAAAACCCAAAAATAAAAAACCAATAAAAAGATATAATTAAAAAGTTAATATATTTATTAATTTTTCAGAAGCCAAAACCAAAATAAGCGGCCTGATCTGATCTTCCTCTCCACACCTACAAGATTAAACTACAACATAGCTACAGATGTTGGGGCGATGCTGTGCTGCGCTCCTTTCTTCACCTTGATTCTACAGCCAAAAAGGAGGTAAAAATCATGTATCTTTTGGGAGCAAGAATTCAGTAGTAAACTATTAAAAATACTAGTAGTATTATATTGGGCTGTGTTGTGTCAGTGTGCGAGTTGGGGCACCGTGGGGCAGCCACGGTCAGAAAGTTGCATTGGTGGCCGTAGACTTTGGCAGGATCCAGATTGAGATGAGTGATTAAGGGCATCCACAGTGTGCAAAAATAGGGGGTCTTAAGCCACCTTAAGGTCGACCTTATACATTACAGGGGTGACCTTAAGCAAAGCCATAACAAAAACCTTAAGATCAGGCCTCAAGCTAAAGACCTGGCCATAAGCATTAAAATACATTTTTTCTTTATCTGACAAGTGGGACCATCTTAAGGCCTAGTGGGTTATATACATTACAGCATTGGCCTTAAGGTTTAGATGGGACCCACCTTAAGACCTCTTGGGTTATATACACTATGGATGCCCTAAGGAGGTGGATGCAGGAGTGCTCTTTTTAGGGTTACAGGGAGTTTCGACGTGCCCAAAGTGATCTCTGTAGACTAAGGGGATTCTTTTTAGCTGTGATAGATAATTTTCAGTTTTAGAGTATATATGTGTGAATAAATCATATATTAATAAGTTGATAGATCGTTTTAAAAAGACACGGAGAAGCCGTCCTAATGATTTATGTTGAAAAAAAAAATCATAAATCATAAGTTAAAAAGAAAATGATCTAAAATAGATCGGTGCTGTTGCGACTACCACGTGTAATTGCTTCCTTTTTCAGCTTTTGCAAATATTCAGGAAAAAGAAAGGGACATAGAAATAAGAGTTTGTTTGGTGAAATCATTCTTTTTAAGATACTTATTTTTCCCAGAATTCCTACAAATAAAATTCGTACAGCGATCGCAGTAAACCAATCCCTGTGCAAATTACCAAGTCCAAGTCTCCTTGGTCGATGGCACAGAATTGGCGAAAGAGCGACAGCAGATAGAGGAACATTATTGCACATGCCGTCCAGTGCTGCCTAGGCTGTTACGCACCCAATAGGCCAGAAGTTGGTCGTTCGTTGACCCAGCCGTATGTCTTGACCAGACCCATTAAACGTTTGGCTGCACATGTCCGGCTTTCTACCAATTGACATGTTCTCTCCTCAGTGAATAGCCTTCTCTGCGTGCATGCATGCAGTCTGGTCGAGCTCCAGCGATCCACTAGCTAACAGATTTCAAATATGCAGGAAATAAAACTGTATCTGTCCCTACTATGTTCTTGATGCATGCGGTTCTTCTTGCATCTGAACTTCTAAACTGATACAAGTCGGACCACTACAAAAAAAAAAAAAACCAAGCTCGAATCTGTAGCTCATGGAACAGATATTTCTCAAACACGTGTGACATACCAAACGGGCCTTAAATTCTTAATGTCGAACGAACTGTTCTAGACATACTCTCTCCTGTTGGGCTCCATTGACTATGGTACTCTCTCCTGTTAGGTTCCATTGACCATGGATGAATTCATTTTAGATTATAAGTTACTTTTTATAGTAACTAGTTTTTAAATAGGATATCCTTTTAAGATGGGATCGACAAGTCGATTATAGTAGACACTGTTTTAACTTCATCTATATCAACTAAAATTATATATGAGTATATCTCCGTATTCTCTCCTACAAACAATTAAATTTCAAAATTTCAAATTAAAAGTTACAGATCATAATATAAAAAGAACCGACCGCCGGTAGCATTGCAGTACAAGAAAATGAATGCCCCGCCACACTAGAACCGCATCATGGCCGCGTCTTAGGATACCGATACAACAGTGGATGCACTACTCACAGCCTTGATGATGAGCGAGAGAAGGGGTAGGGCAACTTAGCGATCATGGAGTAGCAGCAGTAGCAGCAGTAGGAGAGAGAGAGAATTAAGCACCAAAGAGATGGGGTAGCTAGCTGTGGGCAGTGGGCACAGTAGCAGCAGTAAGAGAGAGAGAGAGAGAGATGGGGTAGCTAGCTGTGGGCAGTGGGCACGGCAGCAGGCTGAGGCTGCTCCAAATCCTACCCTTTTGTCCCCCGATGCATGATGATGCCCCACCCCCAAATGGCTCGTAAATTCCCTCTCAAGTAGAGATGGCAACGGAGGTACTCTTGTGGGAATACCTTTCCATGCATACTCCCTACTTAGCTATCGAGAGCAATTTTTCTTTCGTTTTCTATCTTTACTGAGATTTTGGTGGAGAACGAGGCTATCAAGAACCTAAATTTTAATTATATTAAGGGTAATTTTATATATTTATTATATGACTGTGTAAAAATAAATAAATTTGTTAATATATGAGACAGTAGAATAATACTATATGAGTTGTATAGTTATAGGATCGTATGACATAATCAGAGATGAGTGAATGATTGTCTCCGCTTTTTGGAACCTAAAACCAAAAAAAGCAGAAGAAAAACAATCTAAATTACCAGATATAGATTACGACCGCAAGACACTAGTTCGCTCGCCCGTGCTCGATGAACGCTACGATTGTTCGACCGTTCCCTTCAATCGCGCGCTACGACCTCCAACGCTTCAGTCGCTCAAACGAGTACACGACGAAGACAAAAGAAAAATGATGCTCAAAAAACACGTCGCCGATGCCAGCAAACTTTTCTTGAAACAGATCTGATCTATTATTTCTGTATCATGGATATGGTTACAAAGTGCCCTCACGGCACCCCTAAAAGCTCTCGATGAAAGACCTCTAAAAGCCCACACAAACTTTCTTCCTGAAAGCCCTACCAAAAACCACACAACATTTCTCCCCGAAAGCCCCGCCAATAACAACACATTAGCCCTTAGCTTCTCTCTACTTTTATAGGCTAACGTCCAAGTCATGTCTGTCTAAAACATGAACACACAACTCCATCTGTTTCTCAAATCAAGGGGCCAGACACCCTTCATAATACAGGAACAAAACCATCCACGAATACCAACCAGGTTATCCATGGCCATAAATACCATCGCTCAGAACACTCGGGGATACCATAGCTACTGACAAGAGTCATCGAGTACCGACTACCGAGTACCGATCACATACCACAAGTCTCCGACAACCGATCGCAACACATACGACAAGCGATCACCAACCATTGAGTACCGAGACCTTCTGACTACCGAGTACCATGACCACCTGACCACCATGCACCAGCCAGTCATCCCGCTGGAAAAACACGAGTACTCGAAGATCACAAGAAGTGAAGCACTCAAACCGACAATGAAGTCTATAAGTACCGACCGCGAAGCCTATGGCAACCGATCACAAAACTTCTACTATCGAAGACAACGACAGTAGACTTCAAGTCTACAACTATGAAAACAAGACCGCGAAGTCTACGGCTATAACAACAATCCGCAAAGTCTACGACCATCGATTGCACAGCCTTCGACTATCGACTAGTAAAATCTACGACTAAAAAAATCATTGTAGCTACGACCATGAAAAAGTACTATAGCTACGATTACCTTCAATGGTCATTTTGTCGTGGTTGAAGTTTAACGTGGTCGAAGCCAGTCGTGGTCGAAACGTCATAGTCAAATTGTCGTGGTCAAAGCCCAGCGTGGTTGAAAACAGACATGGTCGTTCTTCCGTAGTCGTGCTGCGGTGCTCGTACTGCCGTGGTCGAAAGCCATAGTGGTCGAAGTCCATCGTCATCGAAGTTGGACGTGGTCGTAAACATCAGTTGGGCCATCACTCTTCGAGGTCAAAGCCAACCGTGCGATCCGTCGATGCCAATCGAATGCTGTCTGATGTTACGATGGCACTCGAAAGCCGTCTGTTGCGCTAATGGTAGTCTGACACCGTCTGATACTTCGTTGCAGATGAAAACCACTCGTATATGATCAAAACCACTTGGAACAGACCAAAATCACTCGAAACAAAAAGCAAAACCACTCGGGACGACCAAAACCACTCGGAATCGACTAAAACCACTCGGAGCCGAGCAAAACCACTTGAAGCAGGTCAAAACTACTCGGAGCAGCCACAACCACTAGGAGACAACGAAAATCACTCGAAAGCACTCGGAGCAACTCACGACTGAACAAGATCACCGGGATGCAAGACCTTTGACTGCGATCGATCGAAATTTTCACAAACGTAAATTCCAAAACAGACCGAATGGCAATTATTCATTATCACTTTTAATCACGACAACCACATGGTCTAACAATAATATATATATTATACCAAAATATATTAGGCTCAAGGCTAAATGCCTATATTTTAAATATGTAGAAGCATCAATCCTTTTATATATATATATATATATATATATATATATATATATATATATATATATATATATATATATATCGGGCAAAAGCGAGGATCAGGAAAGGGGGTATTCCTGTCTCCATTTCTACATAACCTAGCGGGGATAAATTCTCCCCAATACACATCCCTTGATAGAAGAATTTATCAGCAGTCTAGCTACCGTCGCATCCTGCAGAAGTCAGAATAGTACTAGTAAATCTGAATCTATTCCAGCCACCCGGTTCAAGCGAGGTGCATCGTGCATGCCAATTGAAAAATCTGCATTGAATTGCTGCAGATCTCTCTCACCAACCTATCATCAACTCCATCCACCCCCAGATAACGAGCACGGGATCAGAGTTAACGTCTCGCGTGCTGTAGATTTATGTCTCTATCCACCGACACATTACGCCGAGTTAATTCCTACCGGCCTTCAAGTACAGGCTAAACCAAACGGCACCAGAATTTTGAGCTCCAAGTACGTAACGTGGCAGCATGCATATGTCGGTTTTGTTTCGTGTCGTCGACTTCCACTAGCTCAATCCAATTGCGGCCAAACTTCCGGTTGTTTCAGTAAATTATAAACGCATTACTCACGCTTGTGGTACGTGCTTCGCTGCTTGCACGCTATTTCAAACCGGACGAGTTCTTTGACAACAAAATGCATGCACAAACGTTGGAAAGTTGGAAATCCCTCTCAGAAAAAGCCAAAAAAGGTCATCATCTCCTGGCTATTAGGCTATTAGCAGTGGGAGATTCAATTTTTTGCCACTCTTAACATTAGACAATTATCGCTGTCACTTATATGTGGGGCCACCTGAGTCACTGACAATGAGCCAGGATGGAAAATCCTTTGCCACTCTACTCAAAAGAGTGACAAATTATTAAATTTTCCATTAGCAGTAGGCCGCTTACCTTGTGGTTATACACCCGCAAACCCAATCATACACGCATGCTCCTACACATTGCGCTCGACCGATCGCTTTTACACACACGAAGTACAGCACGTAGAAGAGAAGTTTAACAATCAGCGAAAAAGGAGCACGTGAGGCAGTGGGAGTAGTTCTCAGTTCCAAAATGCCGCCAGCTAAGCCACTTTTGGTATTATTTCGTACCGTATTTATAAAATAATAGTATATCGAGTGTATCGATAAAAATGATGTTTCTGCTGTCCGGTGGGTGGGTGACAGCGCCTGCGAGGTGACACACGGCGCTACCGGCTTAATTATCTGTCCTTATTTTTTTAGTATTTATTTGAATTTTTAAATATATTAAATGAGCTCAAAAAATTGTGAAAATTTATGTACAACCTTCTGACATAACGTACCTAGCAGTTTAATTTTTGGGTAATTTTATCTATTAGGAATGTTGCTCAAAAATTCATAAAATTTTGATATTTTTACGAGTTTTTACATATAGCAAATGAGCTCAAAAAATTACTAAATTTTATGTGAAGCCTTCCGATATAGTAATAGTTATTGTGTAATTTTTTGTGAATTTTATGTGGTCTGAATTTACCACGTTTATTCGGGTTAACTTAATCATGAATTTACGAATATTTTACGTTTTTTATAACTTTATACATTACGAATTTGTACAATTAAAAGTAATTACAGTAGTACAAAAAATGCATCACACTTGATGCGATATAGCTCACTCATCTGAGCCATTGCTATCTTCTCGCCGCGCTTGCTTGCCCGTATGTGGTCTTGTCTTCCGTCGCGCACGAACATATCCCGTTGGGTACGTCAGTAGGTCTAGAGGTTGCATATCGGGTCGGAGGAGGTGTGGAGACCGTTTTGTCTGCTCAGTGGCCAGCGGTAGTCCAGTAGGCTGAGGTACAGTAGGCTAAGTCCGGTAAGGGTATAAGTTGTCCAACTGAGACATGCCAAACTGCGAGCCGCCCGCAATATTATCGTGTACGAAGGACTTTAGAAATTCCGCTTGTGGTGCGAAGGAGCTCTCGCCCTGACCGTATGATGTGGCAGCGAAGCCGTAGGATCTCTGCCCACCGAAGTGTCCAAACTCTGGGTATGTCGAGAACGCTGAGCTTTGTCCTACGTACGCTGCAAACCCTAACGCTGTGTACTGATCTCTAGAAGCATCTGGGAGGCTCATATCGTCATCAGTGGACTCGTCGTCACCCCCATATTGAATTGGAGGCTGCAAGATGAAACGATATTAATCACAAGAAATATTTCGGATGTACAATGCGAATCTCATACCTCCCTAATGTGCAGCGAAAATGAACGACAGGGAGCGATAGTTTGTGCAGGTGGTGCGGACGGTAAAAGAGATGCATCTCGACGATGGATCTGCAGCGGAAGAACCCGTGATGTTAGTGGAACACAAGGCATAGTAGGAAAAAAATATAGGTTTGTACGTAAGTTACCTCCTCGTCGGGTACGACAAACGGATGATCGATGCCTAGTACTACGACGCCATGCAGACTCAGTAAATTGTAATGGCCTGCCGGACTCGCTAGGTCGCGATGACCTAGCGGGTGAGCATGGTGCCCCCACTGGGTGGCTCATGTGCGTACTGTGATCCATGGAACGACCACAGTTTAGGTTATGCACTATTTTTTGACCTGCTTTAAGATGAACTTCATAGTCTTCTGCTGGGCCGGTGGTGTCTTCGGACTACTGATGGCGGCCTCCGAGGCGCTTGCGATGCGTTGCGCCCGCTCCAACTGAAGTGACATATGAAACATGTTCAGTAACGAGCAATATGAATTTATTGAATGGAACGAAAAGATATTTGATCTGTCTTACGTTGTCATGCCGCCACGAAACGTTGTGGGGATCGATGGAGCGTTCCAGACATTCCTCGTGCGTGAGGTGCTTGGAGCGATCTGGTGGAGGAATGGTCAGTCTGCTGCGTGACCGGGGTACGTACCACTCTAGGTACTCGTCGTACGGACGCTGCTCCACGATGATATTGATGTGTGCCCTTTTTGTCCATGATGATATTTAGATCACATAAAATTTTCAAAAAATTACATAATAACTATTACTATATCGGGAGGTTTCACATAAAATTTTGTAATTTTCGGAGCTCGTTTGCTATATGTAAAAACTCATAAATATATCAAAATTGTAAGAATTTTTTAGCAACATTCACAATAGATAAAATTACCCAAAAATTGCATTACGAGGTATGTTGTGTCGGAAGGCTACACATAAATTTTTGTAAATTTTGGAGCTTATTTGATATATTTAAAATTTCACTGCTGCTCCCTCACTGGATGGCAAGCAAGCCTGCCGCCCCTCACCGGGCGGCAGACTGCCTGTCGTCGACGATGGCGCCGCGTGTCACTCAGAAGGCACTGCTGCCTGTTCATCGGACGGCAGAAACGTAATTTTTATCAATACACTCGATATAATATTATTTTTGTAAATACGGTGTGAAACAATATTAAAAGTGGTTTTGGCTCCTGAAATGACTGGCAATGTATAGACAACCGTCGCTCCTAGGGAGAATCAGGGGCGACCCAAGCCACCCTCTAGTCCCAACGTCGCGTTCCTCCCACGTTGCTGCTGTCATCGGCGCGGTGGCAGCGGCAGGGTCTCCCTCTCACACCACCAACACCCACCATGACGTGTAACATTGGTGGGTGGCGAATGTTGGGCGGCCGTCTTGGTGCTTTGAGGTGGCACACTGTGGGTGTTGGTCTTGGGCTTTGTTGAGAGGTGGACTGTCCTTGCTCTGTATCTTGGGTAGTTATTGGTGGTGTCTTGTGTCGCGTTTCGAGCGGAGGAGTTGCCCTCTCTCTCTCTCTCTCTTATAGTTGCGTAGGTGTTTGATACGAATTCTAGTTGGGGACTCTTCTTTGATGTTAGTGTCACTCAGTTGCAGCCGTCGGCGTTGGTACGTCGATAACTTCTCTTCGAGAGCGAGTCAAAGTATGAATGGCGGAGCTCTTGCGTTTGGTTCAAAAAGCGGTTTCCGTGATGGAACCACGAAAGGAAAGTGGTTTTCACCCCCACCCGGCCTGCTGAAAAGATTTCCCAAGCCTTCGTGGCGGCATGTGTATCCATCATTTCCGAGACAGGGGAAGCCCGTCACGTCGCATTGATCCCCGCGGCCGCCCCTATCGCTGGCGAGATGCGCGCGCGCGAGAGCCGATGCCGTTCATCAGTAGTGCGTTGCGCCCGTTTAATCATGCGAGTGTGCCAGGCCATTGCCGCTGCCGCGAGCGCTGCCCAGTACGCCGACGCGTGTTCCAACCAGCGGCCACTGCCCGCTGCCGCGGCGCCAGGGCCGACGCGCCGATCGAGCGTATCCTGCGATCATTGCGGCGCGGCTCTCCGCCTGCGGTGGAAATCCATCACCGCCCCACCGGTTGCGTGGACGCATTCATTCCGGCCTGCTGCTTTGACCGTAGGGTACCTTTCAATGGAGCAACGCGCAGTTCGTGATGGCCCGATGGGTAGAGCTGCGAGACAAAACAAGGGGTAATCGATCGTATTGGAATAGGGCTCATGCTCCAAACTTCAGACGCCTTTTTCAATTTTACTCTTTTTTTTAAAAAAATAAGCGTATTTAAAGAGGAAATGATCGGATTGTCCTTTACCGTGTCCTCGTGACCGGATCGGGCCTGACGGCGAAGCTAACCACGCTAGTCTTCTTCTCACTCCTCCTGCTGTCCCCTCCCAACCTCAACGATATTGAAGGTGATATTACAGGCGACACGGCGGCTCATCGTCATCAGCGTCCAAGGTAACATGCTCTTTCCCAACCTGTTTCTCTTCTTTGTAGCTTCGCCCTATAGTTTGCCTCAGAAATTTTGGTTGATTGAGTAGCAGGTTTTTTCTGTAGATCTGAATTGCGTTTGAGGGATTCAAAGCCGCACGCGATGGACCCCGAGGGGCACGTGAAACCCCTTCTCTTATGTGTTGTATTGCTTGGTTTTGTGTTCAATGCGTGTAAAAACGAACGGAGTAGTACACCTCTAACTCATTTTTTTTGCATTCTCAAATAGAGTTGATCCAGAGAAGGCGTTTATAGTAGCTGTTAGAGTTTCGTCATGCATTGCCCGGTGTGATAATGGAAGCTAGTGTGTAGTTGATTGTCAAGATCTGAAATGGGTCGTCAATGGTAGTTGCACATTGGATATGCTACAGACATAGTTGCGATAGATGACAACTTGGGGGCCATGCCAAAAAGCCCATTTCTTCTGCAATGATAGGAGCACTGGTTCGGTAGACAAGATCCAGTATTCCTTTGAGCTGATGCAGGCATTCAATACCTGATGGCAGGTCAAATGGATTTATTTTTTGGTTGTAATTATGGATACTCGTGGTCATTAATCGAGCCAATGCAGTATTACCAATGTAGATAGTCCATTGCCAACAATTGCAGTAGTTGGACCCTCTATTTCACCTGCAACACTAGCAGTCCAAAAAGCACAGGGTAGAGACAGAACGTGGTGCTCAGAAAATTTGACAGATTGGTTAACCCTTCATATTGCTCAAGCCTATGAGCAGGTGGAGATGGATGTTCCTATGAGCGAGGAGGACATGTATGTTCTTCTAGGGCTGAGGGATGAGGATGTAACAATTGCTGATGATGGTTTTCATGATTATGCTAGTGCTGCTGTAGGTGATGATGCTGCTGCTCCCAATGATGGCATTGATGGTGCAGCTATCCCAGTGAATGATGACATACCTGAGGAGCAGCGCATTATAAATGACAAGGGTAATCCTAGGATTGAGCTTGGTGACACTTGTTCATCAATGGATGTCTTCAGAATGGCCATCATGCAGTATGTCATAAATGAAGAAATCTAACCCTACCATGTTTGTGGGCTTCTGTAGATATAAAAGGATGCACTTGAAAGATCGTAGCTCACAGGTTACCAGATAATACAACTATCAGGGTACTAGTACTTCTGCATGTAATAATTTTAGCAGTACCAATCCTTGCTATTGTACTTAACTCTTTATTTACTTTTTGCAGGTAAACAAGCTAGTTGGTTCTCACACATGTGTGTCTAGCAGTAGGATCAAAACTTATATGGCATCTCAGGCTTGTGTGGCACATCCAGAACTGTAGGTGTATCCACATGTACACCACCTAGAGTTGCAACCAGCATACCTACCCAACTTGATGGCAGTCCTGGACTCTTGGTCCTATCACAAGAAGGTTAGAAAAACTAAAAGTCCTTTCTTTACTACCTGATATGTATATTGTAACTGAATGAGTTTGTTTCCTCAGACAATTGGCAAGGGCAAATGCTAATAGAGCAACTCATACTACTGATGGAGGAATTTATATTCCACTCAAGTCAAGGCCTGCTAAGAAGATATCTCCCAGGAGGAAGAAGAAGAAGGCCTAATTGTTGGGACAATTGGCAAGGGCAAGTGCATCTGCTGTGCTTTCTGCGAAGACAGTTCTCAAAACTATGTTACTTTGTAATGGGTTTGTGTTGGTTGCTTTCTTTACTACCTATCTGTAAAAACCTATTTGCAACCCTGCAATTTGGGAGGTGAACATGATGTTATATCCGTGCAAATATTACATTGTTATATTCACATCATATCTCATGTTAGCTTATGTTCGGTGCAACACTCATATTGTTCTGAAAATACAGTACAAAGAACAATATCAGTTTGCTCAACACCAACTTAGCATTGCCCATTTAGAGTTCTGAATATAGAGTACAAAACCTGTCATGATTCAAAACACTGCATTCACTAAATCAACATCGATTACATGTTATTTTGGCACATAGGCTACTACTTAACTAACATCACCATCACAACTCACAAGTAGGCCAATAAGAACAACCACTGCATGGCCAACCATCTGAAGCTCTCCTAATCTAACGAGCCAGTTCAGCTTGCCGAGCAACTCTAGCACTTTAGCTTGAACCTTGCTCATCTTCAAATCCATCTCACAACAGAATGACTTCAACACAGCCATTCCAATTTTCAGCCCCATCCAACTCATCTTTCATTGTCCAAAATTCTTCCTTTAGCTCCAATGTCTCTTCGATGAGGTCAGGAATAACATATTTAGGGCAAGTGTTGTCGACATGAAGAATCCCAATGTCCATGAAGTAATCTTGATACTTATCCAACCATATTAAAAAAACTGCATCTATTCAACCCCTGCACAACCCAAAAAAAGTTCCAAATTAAAGAGAACCACACCAAAATCGCGCAAATTTATCTACATGTGCAAAACACACTAAAACTACTCAAACCTTAATGCACATGATATCAAGCGGCAATAACATAGATCTAATTGTGCGGAGCACACAAAGTAATACAAGACTTGCATTCACCTGATTCCTAAGGCACTTCACAAAGATCTCGCCTGGGTTGTTCTTCGTCTACAAGGTAAGATCCACCAGCTTCTCCACACGGCATCGCAGGCACACCAACAGGGAAACCCGCTCTTGCCATGGTCTGGCAAGGCAACCGCAACGCCATTACCCCGTGCGAAAGAGCTGCGTTGGGTATGGTTGCCACGTCACCTGCTTGGTCGCTAGAAAGGACAGATGAAAGAGGAGGGGGCAGCGAGAAGGAGAGTGGCTCAGTTGGGTTCAGCGTTAGGGCCGAACACACCCACATAGTGGTGCCTAGAGATGGCAACGGGTACATACCCGACGGGTATAGCCATTCCATACCCGTACCCGATAGATATAACTCTACCCGCTACGATACCTGTACCTGCACACGGGTATAGAAACTTACCCGTACCCGCACCCGCGCGGGTATTTATACCCGACGGGTAACCCATACCCGATAGACTAAATAAAATATGACATAAGTTTTTGACTAAATCAAAAGCACAGACATATTACCAAGTCTACACCATCAGTCAGCACCAAAATTAAATGTGGATGATGCATTATCTGTATTGTTGCATGCTATATATTTGTATACATCATGCATGTATGCTTCATTGATATGGTATGATGGTATATTTTACCTACGGGTATGCGGGTACGGGTAATATACAGCTGTACCCGTACCCGCTCTACCCGATAGGTAGAGATTTTTTGCCCATCAGTATACCCGCGGGTGAAGATATCTTTCCATACCCACATCCTTATCAGATAAAACCCATGGGTACTTAGGTTTTGGGTACCCATTGCCACCTCTAGTGTTGCCTGTTGCAAATTTAAATCAATATGCTTAAAAAAAAAGAGAGGCAAAGTTGCAAAAGAGGCCTGAAGTTTGGACCATAAGTTCCGTTACAATGTATTGGGACACATTTCTTCAAAGGCGCTTTAACTTTGGTGCATATGAACGGTCATCCCGCAAAACAATGGCCGGAGAAGTCCGAACCGATACCACAGCACAGACGAGCTTGATCAAGGGTTTTTGATTGAAATCTACGGAGCTTCTTATTTTGTCCCGACCTCACAGCTTAAAACATGATGATGCATGCACTGCACATTGGCGGTGGACCAGAGCGCACGACCTACGCCTCTTTGGAATAATACGATTGATGGCCTAGCCACGTTACGCTCGGTACTATACAGACAAATTGCGATATACAATTGTGCTTTGGATATTCAAAAATAAAAAGCTCAAACTCCAATTTTCCTCGCAAGTATTTGAAGCGTGAGCGAAATGATACTAGTATTTCTTCAAGAGACACAGCGGCGTTTGGTAAATGATGCTATTAAATTTTTTTATCGTGTTTATGTTAGACACCGTGATAGACGTGGCTGAGCCATGCATATATCAAACCGTGTGTAACGGCCAGCGCAATCAATTTTGACTTAGTTTTCTTTTCTATTTAAGACTTTGATATATAGACTATATATGTACCTATGTAGTCGCACAATTTAGATATACCAAAAATTTTTATGCTAATAATATCTTTTTATACAGTGAATTTTGTCATGGTACCTCTGTAATTTTTTCTGCAAAGATTTTTCATTTTAAATCTATATCCCCATTCTTTTTTATATTCTATTTCTGTCGTTCCGTTTATAACAGGTGCAAATGAGAGGATTCCGGTCGTGTTCAGCGACTGATGCCGACGAGGCCCGACTGAGGATGGAATGGATCGAAGCAGTGCCTCCTGACTCTGACCACGGCTCAGACCTCTTGTGATTACAGATTCCCGAAGCCTACCCTCGTTGCCCAGCAGCTAGTAGTATGTCATGTCAGAATATGATTAGTCCTCGCCGCGGATTTTCTTTCGAAGCAATTAGAGCGGCGGCCTATGATCAAAGCACGGTTGTTCGGGCCAGAACCAATATTTTATTGGATCTCTCGATTGACGGGATAGCTCGTGATTGCTTTTGCTTCGGAGACGATGGATCTGAAATATTTTCACAACACGCTTGGGCCAGAAATCAGAAATATCTTTAGGCCAGGCCCGTAAGGGGAGCACTGCTTGTCCTTGTTTAGAGCCGGTTTAGAGATAGTATTACGTATCTTATACAATCACTTCCCTTTAAAACGTTCGTGTAAGCACTTTGTTAAGCCTGTGTATCAAAGCAGGCCAAAATTGCATACAATATTTTCACTTGCAAGCCACGGTAGATTTTCTCACTGGTGATGTTCGAGAAAATTGCACGACGCTTCAATTTTTAGGAGCTCGAGGCATCGAACCACACATGATCCACCCAACTAACAACGCGGGAACAATGGTTACAGCCGGGCGATCGCCCTGCAGGGCCGTGACAAGCGGGGCCGCGCCGTCGTCAGGATCGTCGGCGAGCACTTCCCCGTCAAGTAGGTTAGCCCATCGCCGCGCAAATCCGAAGCGCTTGTCGGTGAAAACTGACGGGCCCGTTTTTTCCCTCTACGTGCAGCGCGCGCGCTGGGCGGAGGCGGGTGCTCCCGGAGATCGGTGAGCGGAACTTCGTGGCCGTGTACATGCACTCCCTCGTCGACCGCGGCGACAACTTCCCGGGCGTCGGCGCCATCCGCGCGGCGTACGAGTCGCTGCCGGCCAAGGCCAAGGAGAGGCTGCGCGCCGTGTACTTCGTGCACCCCGGCCTCCAGGCCCGGCTCTTCTTAGCCACATTCGGGCGCTTCCTCTTCAGCTCAGGGTGCGACGAAATCATACTGTGTTGGCCCTGATCTGCTGCGATCGATTCAACGTTGCGCGCTGGTGTTTACTGGGATTAAATTTGGATCTGCCAGGTTGTACGAGAAGCTGAGCTACATGAGCAGGCTCGAGTACCTGTGGGCGCACGTGCACAAGGGGGAATTGGAGGTCCCGGAGTGCGTGCGCTCATGGACTACGGCATCGAGGCCACCGACTCGCTCCGGTGCATCTCCTAGTCGCCGGCACCGTGGCCGCTCGCCTCAGCCTCCGCCGCCGGCGTCGCCTCTCGTACCTCACTATGCTCCTGTTGTAGTCTACCAGGCCTCTTGCTCTTTGTGTTCATTGAGGGCCTTTTAGTGCGGTAACTAAGAAATCTTCACAGGTTGCTGTTAGTGGAAGTAACAAAATATGGTAGAGAGAAAATTCTCGAAATGCTTTGTGAGCTCGGAGACGTCTTCGTGCAACTTGCACATGAAAAATAACGTGATGTCAAATTATCCAGTACAATCATTCTATTCTATACATTGCTGGAAGATTAGAACTGAAATGGAATTATTGGTTCCTACATCCAAAGGGCGTGTAAAAGCAAGTAACTACTAACTACTTGATCTTATCCACAAATAGAACAGCTCAGTACCAGTAAGAGCAGCCTCATTCCTCAATTTGCAAAAAATATATACTGAGCCATGGAACAAGAACTACGCAGATACCAGGTTTACTCTGACGCTCATTTTACCATGGAAGCAACATAACGCAGGTATAAGCCATCGAATACTATAGAATCTATTGAACTTAATAATAGTTTTAGCAAACAAAACACTGCCAAACCCTTTTCCAGGCAGTATAATTTGTCAAAGCCGTTTGGAAGTAACAAAGTTAGAGACATAAAATTAATCGATGTATTGATTCTTATCTGGGAAAATTAATCTTCATGCTAGCAGGTATTGCCTTAAAGAAGCACTGAAACAGATAACGATGCTCCTAAACCTTTTGATGCCTGTGCTTCATTGGAGAAGAGATATAGCTTCACTCTCCAGTATTTATTCCATAAGCAATGTTTGAAGACCCTCTCCAGATACATACAACGTGCAGAAATATTCTTCAGTCTTACATGATCCTTTGGAAAAGCAATTATTCGCTTATATCATTGCTTGGCATTTGCGCTTCTTCAATACTCTTGACCACAGTCCCAACCCCGGCCTCAGATCCAGCACTCTCCATGTAGCGGAAATCTGGATAATTCCTACTGTTCAATGAGTGCAACCAGAGAGCTACAGCTCCTTCCTTGTGTTCCATTGCAGCAATATGAGAGAATATATACTTGATCTTGAACTCTTCAGCCTCATCAGAATAAGGTTCCATGGAAACTGCCTCATGTGAATCCTTCCATTTCTTGTTATATGAGGTGAACATGCATTCATCGAGGTACAGCCCAACCTCAGGTGCAGTAGGCACATTAAGGTTGACATCCCTGTAACAGAAATATGACACAAGCAATCAGTTAGCATGCAAATATGAATTGTATAGATCATGTCACATGTATCAGCTTATAAGAACTTTACTTGCGAAAGGCTACATCATAGATAGACTCGGGTGCACAGTTCCTCATCACTGCTACAGCAAGGCCAATCATCTTCCGGATCTGATGGAGCATGAAACTCTGCCCGACAACCTCACACCTGACAAAATCAATCCCATCAAGGCTGACAACACGATCAGCAGTGAAGGAAATGATGAACCTTTTCGCTGCAGGATCCTCAGCCTTAGTTCTTGTGGTGAAGTTGTGGAAATTGTGGGTTCCAACATAATACTTGAGAATCCTATTGAACCTCTCTTTAACTTCATCAGTGTAAGAAAATGTGCTTTTCTTCAGGGGCATATCTTCTCCATTGCTCTTCTCAACATCCGTAGCTTGCAGTTTCTCCTCTTCACTAACTGCAGGCTCAAAATTATGCTCCTTTTCAGCTACAATTGATGTAGCAGCAGCAGCTGAACCTGCAATTGGATTGGAACAGAAAGTCTCACTGACCATGGCTGGTACAGCTTCAGAATCGAACGTACCACCTGAGGGTTCAATATCACATTTTTCTGCACCATTTGATCCCAGTTCAGCATTTTGAGCTTCGTTTCCATTACCAGAGCTCGGTAGATCAATCTTTATATTACCGCTCGACCCAATTTCACCATGGCGAGTCCCAGTAACACCAGCAGAGCATGTAGGATCACATTTTGCATTCCCGTTTGATCCTAATTCTCCATGAATGGCCACAGTTTCCTCCCCGGAAGCATAAATAACCTTCTCCACCTCAGGGTTGGGCACTTCCCCCTCCCGGCCTATAACATCAGGCACCTTCCTACCCCTCTCGGAACATTCCACACACTTCGCAAGCTCGTTCCCACTCCCCACGCTCGCCATGACGGCCTCGCGGTCCGGGTGCGCGCTGGGGTCGAGCACGAACACGGGAAGCAGGTACACGTACCTCCGGCGGTCGCAGAACTTCTTAGCGTTGAACGAGTTGGTGACGCGCACGTAGCCAAAGGCGCGGATCTGGGGCGCGAGCTGGGTGTTCAGGCGGTCAGCGAATCCCGGTGGGTCGACGTAGAAGCGGCCAGAAACGACCTGCGCCGCGGCGCTAACGCCCTTGTCAGTGCGAGCCGCGCGCGCCCAGTCGTAGCGGCGGGGCGCGGCGCGGTCGGCCTCGGGCACGGCGCCGGCTTGGTAGAGCGCCTCCTCGAGGTCGCCCTCGATAGTGCGCGCGCCCGGGTTCTTCTGCATGCCCTGGTAGCCCGCGCCGCAATAGCCGAGGAGGATGGCCACCTTGCGGCGCTTGTAGCGGCGGCGTGGCTGGCCGGGGTCTGCGCCGGCGGCGGAAGGCGAGGAGGGCTCCGGTTCGGGGTCGGAGGAGGAGGAGATCTTGGGGCGTTTGGGGTGGGGAGGGGAGGGCGGCGGCGAGGCGGCGGCCATCGGAGGGGCGAGGTTTTAGAGGGTTAGGGTTTGGTTGCGCCTCGGGGAAACTAGGTGCCGGAATCGAATCGAAGGTGAAAGGATAAGTGCAAATATATCACCTCTAAATAAATATCAATACCGCCTAAGTGATCTTAAAAAGTGATCATACTAGCTAAATGATCTTAAATACTCGTAAGCTCAGAGTTAGAGATGGGCCTCGGACCGATTGGGCAACGGCCCGAGGCTCAGCGAAAATAATAATGCAAAAATTTTGTAAATATGTCCAAAAAAATTGTTGCACAGTATATAGGCCCGAGTCTTCCTGACCGGCCCGAGACTATTTCCGGCCAGCCCAGCCGCCCAGCAGAGCCAACAAGCAACAGTCGAACGGCCCAAATGCGCGATGACAAGCGGAGGCGCGGGCGACACCTAACCCTAGCCTCAATCCTGGCTCCCGTAATCCCCTCCCGGCCTCCCGACTCCCGTCTCGCGACGCCTCCAGCCGCTTCTCCCCGCTACTCGGCACTGCCGCCCAGCCCCAGGCCCCCCCACCGCATCGACGCATCCTCTCCCCGCCGCAGCCCCCTGCCTCTCTCCGCCGCCCCGCCTCCTCTCCGTCACCGCGCCGCAAGACGCCCATCGCCTCCTCTCCGCTGGTGCCCCGCCCCCGCCCGCCGCCGTCACCGCAAAGATCGCCGCCGCCCTTCTCCGCCACGTCGAGGGAGTATTATTGTAGGGGTGGCCCAACCCCGTGGCGAGACCTTGCTACTGGCCTAATTTGTAATAAACCCAATAATATAGAGATATGTATATAAAGAAGTGTACCATTATACCCTCACTTTTTGTAGTTATAAAGGGGTAGGACGGAAATTTCCCATCCTATCCCATTCGTGTATATATGCCCCCTAAGAGGGGTATGAGGGAGGCATATCTTCCCATTCTTACTCACCAGCCCTCTCTCTCTAATTCTCTTAGTGCTATATCTCCCATGAAGAAAGGTACCCTGTACCCACTGTTGCACCTACCAACTTGCTGAAGCGTTTTTTTGAGCAAATATGTTCCTTGGACAAAAACTGTTAAGCATAAGTGGACTACTGTAAAGGCATAGAGTTTGCAGACCAAAAAGGGTTGACTCAGTGGACATATGTATTACAAACAAAAGGAAAAACTGACACTTTTTTCATGTTAACATGGAATCATCAACATCACAACAAGCTTGGCTGCATGATACATGTTCATCTGAGGTAAGCATAAGGCAATAAGGCTGCAAAAAGTGTGTATCGATGAACTAAAGCAAAACCTGAAGCGTTGTAACAGCACAAGGCTTGCAGAATCTTAACCCACACTCAGCATAACATAGATCTACAAATCAAAGTTGTAGACAGTAATCGTAAAGATTGCCACACCTTGTTGTAGTAAATAAAGGCATACCTGTGAGAAGAACCCTCCTGCTGCAACCATGTGCACACCGCTATTAAAAAGAAACCAAGCATGAAACATCCGGAGGCCCTCAGGAAATGAGCACAGAAACCTAAATATGTTTGGTATACAATCCGACCCCTAGCCCATAAACTTTTCCTCTTCCAAGTGGTGAAAATATTCTATCAAACAAAGGACCTAGATATTAAGACAAGAACAACATCTAGTGTTTGCTGGAAAACAAAAGGGAGAAAAGTACATAAATAAAAGGAAGAGATCGAAACCTAACACCTGTACACTCTTCGTGCCTTGTGAGATTTTGACCGATAGGCTAGGGTATGAATTTATGTAAATCTATTAAAACTAAACATTGAATCACCACAGTGTTTGGGTAAGTAAGGCAAGTAGCAATCATAAATTCGATCTTTCCCTAAATCAAAAGAAGAAAACCTCAAGGCTTGGAGATGGGAAGGAAAGATAGAATTAGCTTCTCGGGGGTGAATTACTGATGATCTGCATTTGGACTTTCAAGGATTAAATGGATGAGATTACCCTCACTCTGTTCGGAAGGGAGGAGGCAGAGAAGGAAGGGCGTCGTAAGGCCGAGGTGTCGCCATCTCCGGAGTACCGCCGGCACCAAAGTCATGGTACGATCCTGCCCAACATATGCAAACCAAAGGGGCAAACGAAGAGCAAAATAATCATGCCCAATATATACAAACCAAAGGGACAAACGAAGAGCAAAAGGCAAGTGACCTTTGGGAAAACGGTGGCGGCAAGGAGGCGGCAGCGGATCTAGGCGTGTCGACCCTGGACCGGGAAGGAGAGGAAGGAGGTAGGAGAATCAGTGGGGAAGCCTTTTGATGAGGGAGCCACGGAGGTCGCCGATGATGAAGGGGATGGAAGGATCCGTTGGATCCAACGGTGGCGCCCTCACGGGTCAACGTCCGCAAGGCAAAGGGGCCAGAGCGAACCGAACGGCGTAAACGTAGCCACAAACGAAGTGAAGGCTCGGACGTTCGAACCACGGGCGCCGCCGCCGAAACCCTAAGGACGTATGGGAGGAGGAGGAAGAAAGGAGGAAAGGACGCAGCTGGTGGATGGACTGAGAACCAGCAAGATCGAGGGTAGGTTCATCTTCTCTAGCAACAGACCAGACGGGGCATGTGCGGCCTAATCCGGTAGACCTTGGAACAAAGTTGGAGGACGAAAAAAACGAACCGAACGGCATGGACGGATACATGCAGTGCGCAGAGGTGAAGCGTGAGAACGTACGGAGTTGCTGAGAGTGTGATTTGTAAGAGATTTTTGTCAGCATATAGTTAGAGAAAAGTACTGGTCAAACATATCTATTGGAGACCAGATCAATCTCTAAAATGACATGTAAAAAATAACGGCGTGAGTAATTAAAAATTGCAACGAGCATAGAAATCTTATGAATATGAAAAAGGTAAGTAAAGATTTTATAAATATAAAAAAATAAGTAAAAAAGAACCGAGGCAGCAGCGGTGAACAATGCCCCCGTAAGTAGGGGTGCAATTGGAGCGGATGCGGGCGGATATCGTTTATCCTATATCCTATTCCATATTTTTTTCTCGAAGTCGGAGTGGACACGGATAGTGTCGGATATCCATTTCTCCATTCTGTATCCATTCCATAATCTTTCAGACGGTCGATCGGGCGAAAATTATCCACTTCTTTGTACAGGATATTAGACAATATGTTATAATCAGAGCGAACATGGAGAGACTAATTACTGAGATGTTGAAGGAAAAACACTCAGTACTCTCGCCTATTTAGATGCGACAATCTACCTATATATTATTTTGTTCCTAGGTGTAGTCACAACAGACTTTCTCATATCACGTGACATACGGATATATATAGACGGATATCACTTATCCCATATCTTATTCCATATTTTTTTTCTTAGAATTAGAGTCAGACACGGATAGTACTGAATACACATCTATCTCTTCCGTATTCGTTCCTAAACTTTTCATCATTGAGCAAAAATTATTCGGTATATTTGGACCCCTACCCGTAAGCATCGTCAAAAGGAACGGAAGCGCAGAAAAACCAAAGGTTACCCCTCACACGGTCAGTACTCACCCGCAAATCCAAGAAACCAATCCTAGCCCCAATATTCCCAATCTTCTCCTCTTCTACGTCGCCATGGCCCTCTCGTCTCGCTTCGTCTCCCTCCCCCTCCCGAAGCTCCCCACCACCTCCAAATCCAGCCGCTTCCTCTCCATCCGGGCTTACTCCGCCGTCCCCACTGCCTCCCCTTCTTTTGACCTGCGCCGTTACTGGACCTCGCTGATCGCCGAGGTGGAGGCCGAGCTCGACGCGGCGATGCCAATCCGTCCCCCGGAGAGTATCCACTCCGCCATGCGCCACGCTGTCCTCCCGGGAGCCGGCAAGGAGGGCGCCGCCAAGCGCGCGCCCCCGGTGCTCTGCGTCGCTGCCTGCGAGCTTCTCGGCGCGCCGCGTGCCGCCGCGCTCCCTGCCGCCGTCGCGCTCGAGATGCTCCACGCGGCGTCACTCGTGCACGACGACCTTCCGTGCTTCGACGCAGCGCCCACCCGCCGCGGACGCCCGTCCACTCACGCCGCCTACGGCACCGACATGGCCGTCCTCGCCGGCGACGCGCTCTTCCCACTCGCCTACACCCACGTCATCTCCCACACCCCTTCCCCCAACCCCGTGCCCCACGCCGTCCTCCTCCGCGTCCTCGCCGAGCTCGCGCGCGCCGTGGGATCTACCGGCATGGCCGCCGGTCAGTTCCTCGACCTAGCCGGCGCCGCCGCCCTCGGCGAGGCCGAGGTCATGCAGGTCCTGACCAAGAAGTTTGGCGAGATGGCCGAGTGCTCGGCCGCCTGCGGCGCCATGCTCGGCGGCGCGGGCCCCGACGAGGAGGCCGCGCTGCGGCGCTACGGCCGCACCATCGGCGTCCTCTACGAGCTCGCCGACGACGTGCGGAGCGCGTCGGGGAACGGCAAGATGAGGAGCAACGCCAGTTTTCTGCGCGCGCTGGGCATGGACCGGGCGCTCGGCATCGTGGAGGAGCTCAAGGCGCAGGCCAAGACGGAGGCCGACAGGTTCGCCGATAAGTACGGCGATCGGGTGCTGCCGTTGTACAGCTTCGTGGACTACACGGTGGAGAGGGGGTTTGAGCTCCAGGATGCAGCTGCGACGCCTTAAGCGTGGACGATCACAGTTGCTACTGAACATTGGAGCAACTGATATGTGTATGGTACTAAAATTTGGTGAGAGGTTCATTTCTAAAATCTTAAATCCCTACGTATAGATGTTTAGAATTTGAAATGCATAATTGAAGTATCGGTTGAAGTTCTGTTGTAAGTTGCTGAAATAAGATGGGATTTAGCGGAGGACCTTCTCTGATAAAATAAGTTTTGTGCTGGTGTTACATGGATTATCATAAACCATTCTTTCAATCCACAATTTGAGGGATATCTGAAAGTTTCCACCCTTGTTTCTGCGTCCAGATTGTTCCAAATGTTAAATTTAGTCCCAAGAACATGAATTCGAACTTCACCAAACTAGTATGTAAAGAGTGGTGCTGTCTCTGTTTGCTTTCTTGTCTGAATTTGGGTTGAATTTGCCATGATGGTAAGATAATTTCACTCTTAACTTAGTTGATTAAGATTTGAGGTGAAATTGCGTATCAATTTGGTGGAGACAAAGACTTTGGAGGCTGTTAAATGAGGAATTTTGTACTGATTTGGCCCCCTTTCGTCAATTTTTTCAAATCTGGCACCCGTGAACTGTTTTTTTTGTGGATTTAGCCCCCACTCGGTTGGGCTAAAAAGCTGTGGCTTAGGACTGAAATTGCACTGTAGCGGCTGAAATTTCACCGTAGCTGAAGGTGATTTATTTAGCGTAATTAAATTTAAAAAATTAAAATAGAAAAATATGCTGGCTCATCATAGACAACGCAAAAGAATACGGAAAAAAACCGGTAAAAAAACTCAAAAAAGCCAAAAGTTCAGAAAAAAACGAAATTTATGAATAGTAAAAAATAAGTCAGAAGCTGAAGCCGATGAGGTGGCATGCAGTAGGTGACGCTCCCTGCAGTCGGGCGCGTGGAAAGTTCTTCTGCCCACGTTCCGTATAAGGCTGTAAAAAGAAACCTTGAAACTTGTGAACCACTGTGAGTTCAGCTCAATTTGATCTCGACTCGAACTTTAAACAAGCCAAATTCGAGCTTTATTTTGAGCTCGCGAGCTTCATCGAGCCGAGTTCGAATAGTTCGTGAGTCTTGATTCGAGCTTAAATAGCGATACATATTAACTCTTACCGAGTTTACTCGAGCCGAACTCGAGCTCGAGTTTTTCTTATTGTTGAAAATTAGTGTATGTTTGAATTATTTTGACTGTTATCAAGCCTACTAGAGCTGAGCTCGAACTTAAAATTTTCTTATTATTGAAAAATAGTGCATAATAAATTATTTTAATTGTTATCGAGCTTCAACGAGCCGAGCTCGAGCCTACTCGAGTTTAGGCTGAGCCGAGTTCGAGTCTGGAAGGTCAAGCTCACTCGAGTTCGACTCGTTTACAGCCCTAGTTCTGCATGAGGTGCTGGGTTGCTTCCTGCGCCTGGGTGCCGCAGGAAGCGGACCCTCCCACTGCTCCCGACCACATGAAGTGCACAGCAACGACCGCAGGAGACGCTTGCTTGACTCACTAACACGATTGCAACTGCAACAATTTAGAGCATATATAATAGTATAGACATCGGTAGTCTATAATACACCTATATATCATCTATAAACAAGACTAAAGATAACTTATACAATGTGTTCTTTATATAGTTGACTGTAATAGTCTCATACAATTAATATGTTATTTATATAGTTGTCGATACAATGGTATATACAGTAAAATCCGTCTATTAAATAGTATACAATATCGTTCTCTCCTCCATATCACCCAAAATTTTATGTGGCATACGTTTACAAATAGCTGACATGTATTATTATACATGCCCTTAAAGGATGCTCAGTTTGGTTTTTTGGGTAGCTTTTGGTTTTTTTTTCACTGTAACTGGTTTCCCCAACCACTTTCGAAGAGAAGAAAATAAGAGCTTACACATGTGCATCGATTACCGAGCTCTTAATGCGGTGACTACCAAGAACCGCTATTCCTTGCCCCGTATTGATGATCTCTTCGACCAGCTCAGAGGTACCAAGTTCGTTTCCAAAATAGATATACAGTCCAGCTATCACCAAGTCTGGATAAGACTTTTGATATTCCGAAGATGGCCTATCACACTCTATGGTCTCTTCGAGTTTCTAGTGATGCCATTTGGATTAACCAATGCTTATGCGGTAGTCATGGATCTGATGCATCGGGTATTCCATGAGTACTTGGATTAGTTTGTCTTCATTTTCATCGATGACATATTAATTTATTCTAGTACAACAGAGGAGTATGAGCAACACCTCTGTATTGTACTTGATCTTCTTCGGAAACATCAACTCTATGCTAAACTGAAGGAATACGCTTTTTGTCTTTTATCTGTCAGTTTCCTTTGCCATATTATAAGTGGCAAAGGACCTTCTGTGGATCCTGCCAAGATTGCCGCAGTGGTGGACTAGCCAGGACCCAGTAACGTCGTAGAGATCTGCAGTTTCCTAGGTTGGGCCGGGTAGTATCGCCGCTTTGTCCAGGATTTCTTTTCTGTTCCTAAGCCATTGATTAAGTTGACTTGGAAGGGTGAGCGGTTCCTTGGAAGAATGAATGTGTGTCCAGCTTCCAGACCCTGAAAGAGCGCCTCACTACCGCTCTCATTCTTGATTTGCCCGTGGGAGAAAAGAAGTTCACGGTCTACTGTGATGCATCTCGATTGGGTTTGGGTTGTGTCTTCATGTAGGAGGACAATGTGATAATTTATGCTTCTCGTCAATTTAAGAAGCACGAACTCAACTATCCTACTCATAATCTGAATCTTGGGACAGTGGTCTTCGCCCTCAAAATTTGACGCCATTACCTCTATGGAGAGAAGTGTGACATCTCACTGACCATAAGAGCTTGAAGCACTTTCTCACTCTGAAAGAATTGAATTCGAGGTAATCAAGAACTATGACCTCACTATCCACTACCACCCGGGCAAGGCCAATGTGGTGCCTGATGCCCTTAGCACAAAGTGAAGTGATGGTGATTCTATTCCCACATCAGTCCAGGAGGAGTTGGAGGACCTCCAACTACACTATGTTTCGCTTTCTCAGCACTTTCCTTGGAGAAATCGGAAGCTTCATCCCCTTTATTTGATACTTTGCTAGAAGCTTGCGAGCTTCACCGAGCCGAGTTCGAATAGTTCGTGAGTCTTGATTCGAGCTTAAATAGTGATACATATTAACTCTTACTGAGTTTACTCGAGCCGAACTCAAGCTCGAGTTTTTCTTATTGTTGAAAATTAGTGTATGTTTGAATTATTTTGACTGTTATCGAGCCTATTAGAGCCGAGCTCGAACTTAAAATTTTCTTATTATTGAAAAATAGTGCATAATAAATTATTTTAATTGTTATCGAGCTTCAACGTGCCGAGCTCGAGCCTACTCGAGCTTAGGCCGAGCCGAAAATTAGAAGGAGCCACTGTATTTCAAAACATGACAAAACCCTAATCAGTCTTGGGCTAATCTAGGCTTAAGGGCTCAATAAAAGGGATGAACCCTTCCCCCGTACAACCGCCACCATCCTCTTTTACCCAGGTTGCTTTCTCTCTTCTACCCTCTTCAATCTATATCTCTTTATCTTTTTCTCTGTCTAAGGCAGCAGCAGGGGCATGGCCGGAGGCACACGGCTGGTCGGAGGTGGGCGGTCGGGTGGCGGCGTGTCGACCGACGGCGACGTGACCAAGAGCTGGCGCCAAGGACGGCCGCATGGCCGAGCGCGGCCGATCGGAGGTGCACGACCGGGCGGTGGCGTTAGACCGGTGGCGATGTGTGGCGGTCGGCGGCGCGGCGAGGCGGCGCCGGTGGGGCACACGACGGCGGTGGCGATGAGGCGCGAGGCGCCTGCGGCGACGTGTCCGCATGAGCCGGCGTGGCGTGGGGCAACATGGGAGGAGATACCCAGCAGCAGTAGCACCGCGGTGGCCGGCGGAGGAGACGTGGCTGCACGGCCGGAAGCAGTCGGCAGAGGCGACCCGACCTCACGGCCACGTCGCGCGTGCGGCCGTTAGCAAGGGCGGTGTGGCGGATGGCGCCGGCTAGCTGTGGCGACCGGTGGTGACGTGGTTGCTGGAGTGGCTGGGCGGCCGATTTCCACGTCAACCTGATCCGGTTGGCCAGGGGCACAGCCAAATCGTGTTTCGCACGGTGTTTGCGGGTTCGCACTGTAATTTGTGATTCACACGGCCGAACGGCGAGTCACACGGCTGAACAGCGATTCGCACGGCAAAAGAGGCTAGCAAACATGTTCCTTTCCGATCAAGCGAATCCCTTGTCATCTTTCGTCAATTTCAACTGAGCCGCATCTAATGCACTTCTGCTCCATCGTGTATGTTTGCACCCGACCTTTGAGGGAACGTTCGGTCATTTGCGTATCTCTGATCCTTCATGCAACGGGTCCGACGTATGTGCTCAAGGAAAATATCTTGCGGCTGCTCCATGGTTATTTGTTACCATTGCCACTGAGTACAATTATCATGTCAATCATGTTGCATGGTTATTATCATATCACTCATGCTTATTTAGGTATTATCATATTACTCATGCTTGCCTGGTTACCATCATATCATTTATGTTTGCCTGGTTGCTATCATATTACAATACTTGGCGGTTTGTTATCATATTACTAATGATTGCTTGATTATTATCATACTACTAATGTTTGCCTAGTTATAGACTTTTAACATTGTATTCATACCATGATGTTCTATATTATCTTTTTTCACATGCTTTTTGGTTTACCAGGATACTCAGTTAATAATGTTCTAGAATTTATGCTTTTAATTAGTGTTTTAGAATTCTTGCTTAAATCATTAATAGGGGCAGCATATGAACATGTTCCAAATTTAGGTTTAAACTAGTAGCAATCTTTTAACATTAGGGTTGCTATGTTATTTTTTTGATACCATGATGCATTACTCGTATGATTTCGTAGGTGATTCATGACTGATGTATATAATACCTGTTAATCTGACTAATAATACTTATCACGTAATAAAGCTTAGATGGTTGTCAACCCTTGTATGAGCTATGTTGTAATACATTTTTAAAATAAATCTTATATCACTACCACCATATTATCATTCCATATTGCCCTCATGTCAGAAATCATGCTTCTTCATTTCCAACATTAGCATATCCTTCTTCGTATCATAACCTTATCTTAGTTTCCGTAATTTCACACCTTATATGCAGTTAACAATATAACAGTTATCAATTGTCTGGCCTATGGTTACTTACATATAGGGGATATTTTCACCTGCCTGGTAACATAAGGGGGCCGTACACTTTCGTTATTCTGGATATTATACCCCGTCTGCGGTTATACAATCGAGGACAATGTTGTGCCTGACTACTCTCGTATAATCGGATATGTGGGAAATAACCGTCAGTGTCATTACTATAACTTGCTAAATGATAATTATCTTTAATTCCATTGTTCATGTTGTCTCGATCATCGATCCTTATCAGTGTTTCCGATAACCTATTTTCATTGCACTTAACATGTGTTAATTATTTACTTGCATTGTTTGTCTTTTACATACCTTCTTTGCGACCGTTGTTGAGTACTTACTGAGATTTCTAAATCTCACTCTTGCTGTTTCCATTCTCAAGTAAAAGGCCAGTGTCGTGATAGCAACGTGCATGGGTAAGAGCACTCGAGTTTTCAGCACCGTGACTTACCACTATTTATGTTTTCTTATTTACTCTTATTTAGTTAGAAGTGGACCGGTTCTATATTTCAAATATTTATTTTAATTTCTGTTGGTTCTCTAATAAAGTATTCTTAAAGTTTTAATTCTTTATGATTTTTATTACTTTAACGATGGCGTTTTATGGTAGTATCTCGTATTGATACCTGAGATCCAAAGAAAATGTCCACGGCTGGCATCCGAAAGCCTCCTTTTTCTGCTTTGGCACACGATGCCCGTGGCGAGCATTTGCACGATGGTGACGGCAACAAGGAATCAGCCGGTGGCCGGTGCTTCATCGCGGTGCCCGTTCTTTCCGTCAGACCCGACGCAACGTAGGTGGCTGCGCGCCTGCACACGAGGAGCCGGCACTTCTCACGGCCCCGCCGACGCCACCACAATTGGAGAAACGGGGCCACGACACTGCAATCTCCAGAGAGGTAAAAGCATGTCGGGCCGCCACCATCCAGGCGAGCTTCCGTGGCCACCTGTTGTGCGGTTTTGCAGAAATGGTCTGAAGTATCGCCTTTTTTTTTCTGGCGAGGCAGTCGTGCCGTGCGCCCGTGCGTTGATAGAATTTGGGTATAGCAGCGTCAGTTCGCCAAAACAGACCTCTATATACACACTAATAAGTTGGCCATTGGAACTTCATGCATTCACCGTTCTGAATGATTTTTTTTGGATGTTGGTAAACATCACTTGAATATCTTTTTTTAAGAAAAACTATCGGACAGTATACTATTCGACGGTATATCCCTTTCTCATGCTCCTTCTCCATCCCGAAGCGCCACAGCTCTCTCCCGAAGCGCCACCGCTCCCTCCCTCCTCGTCGCCGTCATCCCCTCACTCTCCTCCGCAGTGACGGATCTAGAATTGCACCATGTCCTAGGCTAAATTTGCTGAAAGAAGGCTGGATACTAAGAACAACATGAGTTGAATTATAGGATTTATAACCTGGCTGAGCTGGAATTGTTTGGGCTATACACTAGTAATTTTTTTCACGCCCTGGGCTGAAACCCATGTTACCATGGGCTCAGATCCGCCCCTACTCTGCTGCCAGATCCAGCTTCCCCGTTACGAATTCACCCTTCCCTCCGGGCATAGAAGGAGATAAGGGGGTGACGGTGGCCCGATGGTGAGCAGCGGCAGGAGCGATGGATAGGGTAGAAGGACGATGGCAACCGCGGCTGTGACAGTTAGGATAAACGAGACGACACAACGAGGGGTCAGGAGGCTACGTGACGAGACGACGACGGCGCCGCTGGTCGTGGATGGTGGTGGAGAGGGTAGGGACGACGGAGGAGGTGCACGGGGCTGCTCCAAGGCAGAAGAAGAGAGGAGGGGAGGGGAGTGGCAGCGCTTCGAGAGGAGAGAGGGAGGAGAGGGCAGCACAAGGGAGAGAGTATGCCATCAGAACATGACGACATACCATGAGGTAGTACCTCTCTTGTTTTTTATCTATAAGCCCCTCTTTTCATCAGATGTACCAAAGCTTTCATCATACTACACAACACAGTAATTACAGACTGCACCAGGCGATGGCTGCAGGCAGGCACAATAACAACCCTTGCTACATGCTATCATCTATCTGCTACTTGCTAGTTGCTACCAAGCAGTCGCAGCTCAAACCACTCGATGGAAACATAACCCTCTTATCCGCGGTCTCACAGCTGCTCAGTGCTTCGGGAATAATTCCACGTTGTTGGCATCCTTGTGGTTTGGATAGGAGGTGCATTCCGCACGTTCACGTCAAGCGGCAACATCCGGTACTCTACGTCGAGGTCCTTCAAGACTTTGATCATCTCTTGGAGCACCAGCTCCCTCCTCACAAACCTCATCCCCATGTCCTGGAAGTTGAGCGTGTGCCGGAGCCATATGGACACTTTCAGCTTGTTGGTGTCATCCACATCCCGGAGGACAACCATCGCACCCGGGTACCAATGTTCCTTCTTGTTGTCGATGTAACTGTAATTTACAAGAGAAAAAGGTTGATTGGCTCAATGTGGTACGATAAGCAGTAAATAGCGTCTCAAATGCCTAACCGATCTTATGACCCGATAGCAAGGCCTAACTAATCAATTTTGGTAGTAATGATAAATTAATAGGTCTCATGTCCTAGTTCATGATTCATACACATTAGGCAGGGCAGGCACTATCTTTTCTGACTCTGCTCTACATTCTAAATACCACTAGCAATAGAAGGAAATTCTCAAGAATGCATTTTACATTCATAGTCAAGACGCTTGTAGTACAAGAGTTCAAGAAGTCAGATTTGGTCGAAACAGCTGAGATAAGAACTTTGTTACATACCGTAGTATTCTTTCCTTCATGAGGGCCAGTTTCTCCACTGGTGTGGCAACATGAATAGAAAAGTCAATTGCTTCTCCCATATCAGGACTCCTGTAGTAATTCATAATCGGTTTGGTGGCAAGTACAGTGTTTGGATAATAGACCTTCAGGTTATCATATCGGAGGAAGACACTTGTCATGATATTCATTTCCTCAACAACCAACTGGAATTCAAGTAGTTAAAACTTCAGTCAATTAGTGCAAGGTAGTAGCGATGAACAAGAGCAAGAAGAATATTTTCACTACCTGAACTCCTTCAATTTCACAACGGTCACCAACATCAAAAGGATGCATCACGAACAAGAACACAATTGCCTCAAAAACTGTCTTCAAAGTATTCCCAAATACAAAAACTGCCAAAAGAAGCTGTGAACTGAGGAAGACAAAGAAATGTGTCGTCGCTATACCCAGAATAAGAAGCCAGAGGGCAAACACAATGACGACGACAACAACATTAACCATCTGGTTGAGCTTGTTCACTGCAGTTTTTGTATCATTAAGTGTTAGGGCAAGAGCTTTGCGCTCCCTGAATGCATTCACCTATAGAAGAATTCATATGACAATGTTAGGAAAGGCATCTGCAGAACTCGTTATAATCATTGCAAATTAAGAAGTGCGATGACAAGATCATTACCACCCAGTTCTTGAGAGATCCTTTGCTGATCCTGTTGTGCTCCTGTGCTCCTTCAAAGAGATTCATTGCTTTCGTGGCTTCTTCCTGCCTCATGAAACGCATCAAGTCTGACAAGTATATGTACCTGCAATATTCATGCATTCATGATCAAGAATTACGCCAAACAAGTTGTCATTACACTTCGAACTACAACATATGGAATATTGAAACAAGAGCGTTTTCGCTAAACATTCTTCTGAACTTCTGCTGTCCCTGCTTTTAATAAGCATCAAACAACTGCAGTGCACTACTTAAGTCATAACAATTAACATAGTACCTCTACGAAATAATTATACCATCAGTTCACATCATGAGCTAAAAAATCCTGAATTATAGATAAACTGCAGTTGTTTATCTGATCTAGTCATCTAGACAAAAAAGAATTAACAATGATGGAACTTGCAAATTGAAAGAATAAGAACATTTAAGACAATGAAGGAATACTTACTTGGAGCCAGGCTGCGCTACATTGTGAAAGATCTTCCTGGCGGCCATCTTCGCCTCATATTCACTGCTTATTTGCGTCGCTGACTCATCCCCCTCACCTGTTGCCTGTTGTATCTGTTCATCCATTGTCGTGAGCGTCCCAAACCGAACAATCCTCATCAACCTCTTCATGTTCCAAGCTGAGATGTTTTTCTGGTTGAGCCTATGGAGCTTGTCAATAGTGATCCCCTCATCAATCTGGCGCTCTGCTTTCTCCTTGGACAGCTGTTTGCTCACTTCTCCCTTAGACATTACACCAGAAAGCTGAATGCTCCTTTGCCCCGACATATTCTTGGTCGGCACCGCAGCACGGAGCTCTTTCGGGATGGTCGCGCCTGCACGTTGGAGCTCATGCACCTCAGCAAGCACCTGGTTTTCATAAACTAGTGGCGGCCCAGAGAGTGTCTCAATGACATATTGGTTGAACAATGCCTCCTGAATCCGATCAAAGTATGTTGAGACATGGAAGGACGAGGCCAGCACCTTGACCAGCAGCGTCTTGACAAGGCGGATGAGCGTTGCAACGAGGAGGCAGAATAGTATCTTCGTCACGTATGGCAGCACCGGCGTGTTTGTCTCCCGCTGGACGTTCTTGTCAAACAAGAAGTGCCAAGAGGCGAGCACCAGGCCGAGCCAGAGCGTGTTCTGCACGGCTCTGCGCACGCCATACACAAAATAGAGCACGCGCTTCCGCAGCAAGAAATTGCGTTCGACACAGAACACAGCAATCCGGATGACCCAGCCGGAGACGAGACGGCCGCAGATGAGCACAAACACGAGAAGCTCCCATTTCCAGAGGTGCAAATCCCACACCTTCTTCTCGGACAAGATCCTTATGCTGAGGCTGCAAGCCAATGCCGCGATGATGAGTACCAAGCCGACCCACTGCAGGACGGTGAGCGCGTCCAGCTTCCCACGCTTGAACTCGTCGGGGATGTCCTCGTCCGTGAATGGGTCGTCCTCCTCCTCGTCTATGGGACCCGACTTGCCTATGGGCCCGGACTTGCCGATGTGTCCGGACTTGCCGGTCATAAGCCCAGACAGGAGCTGGCCGGACTTTGTAGGAGCCCGCAAGACAGACGACTTCCGCTCCTCGTCGACGCCGGGAGCCGCCACCGGCGCCGGCTGCGACTGCGGCGGCGGGTCCATGAGCCGGGAGCGCGTCTTGGCTCGCAGCAATGGTCCCGCTGCAGTGGAAGTGGAGGTGCAGCGTATCACCTCCCCATCGTCGCCGGCGCGCCGATGGCTGTCGCCGGCCTCGGAGTCGGACGAGGACGACGAGGAGAGGCGCTTATGGGGGTCCTGGAAGGAGACGCGCGCCTCCCGTTCCCGGGAGTTGGAGAAGGACGGCTGCTCGCGCAATTGCGCCGGCCTCCCGAGATCCTCCATCTCCAGGTCGAGGTCGAGCGACAGCTCGGCGCCCGACGCCGCCTGCTTCCGGAGGAAGTTCCCAATGAGGCGCGTCGGCGGGTCCTCGCCGCCCTCCCCCGCGGCGTTCGCTGTCGCCGGCTGCGGCGACAGAGAAGGGGACGACGCCTGCGACGAGGACGGTGGCTGCGGCGGCCGGTTCTTGAAGCTGAACGCCTCGCCGCGGCCTCCACCGCCTTCCCCCTTGCCGCCGCCATCATTCTTCCAGAACTCGTAGCTCCCCTCGCGCCACACCTTGGTCGGCGATCGCGGCGAGTTGGCCCCGCACGACCACGCCCTGTTCGCCGTCGAGTTGGTGTTCGAGCTCGCATTCCCCGCCCCGCCGCCCTCAGCGCCGTGGAACGCGAACGGCGCGTGCCCGTTGCCGTTCCCATCAATCTTCACAACCACCTCCCGCCGCTCGCCGCCCCCGGCGCCGTCGGCCAGTATGGGCTGCTCCTCGTGCTGCCGGTCCAGCATCCCCGACTCGGACGGCGACGAGGACTTGCCCGACCCGTACGACCTCAGGCTGCTCTTCCGCCGCACCTGGTCCATCGCCGCCGGCCTAGCGACACCCACCCCAGAGATAGCTAGCTCTCCTACCCTTTCGGCGTACGTCTGCTATACTTAGCTACCGCTCGGGGATTAATAGTGCGTGACCGTATTAGTGCTCGCGCTGTGCTACTAACGAGGCGATGGAAAGCTCGGGAACAACGTGGAGCGGCAGCTCTGCCAACGCTTGGCCACCTTTTCGCCGCCTCTCTGTGTCGGGGCGCGCGCCGAGGCCGCGTTCCGTGCAGGCAGCATTGTCTCTGTCATGAGTCAGCGCACTCGTTCACACCCGAGCAGGCCCGCACTATTCACGGCTAAAGTTATCTTCGAGGGTTCTTTGACTGGCTTGAGCTCGTGTTTTTGCATGTATGGGCGGAGCCTTTGTGGGCGAGACTAGCGGCGCACGAGGTGGGAGTGCGTGTCCTGTTTAGCATTTGGTAATCATTAACGAGGGAGATCTGTCAGATTCTAATTGTATGGTGGTAATTTATAACCTGGGCACTACGAGATATTGAGAAATGCTGCGGGCAGTGGTGGTTCTCTCTCAGGCACTGGCGAGTGGGAAAGGGTTGCCGTCGTCGTGACGTTCTCACGGTCGTCGTAATCTCGGGTTTTGCCGGCCATGTTTAAGGATTCGGAAAAAGGCGTGGCGCCACCGATACAAAAAAAAGGCATGTATGATGCAGTATGCACGGCCAACATGTGATCTCTGCTTTTGCTTCCGTCTCCAGCCTCAACTTCCCAAGTGCACCACGCCACCACTACGGCCGTTTCTTGGTTACTGTCATAATCTCGTGATAGACGGTCATCATACAGTTGCACATGAGTTGGATCTGGAATGGAGTACAGTGATTACAATCAATCCTTGTTTTATTTGGCAGGAAACGAACAAAAAAAAACGATAAGTTGGTCGAAATCAGGGTAGGGCGACTAGGCAGCTTCTGATCAGGCAAGAACAAGCACCGGCACGTATAGCCGTATAGGGTGGGCCTTAAAAACACACAGGGGTTGAGATTAATTTGGAGGCGGCGCGACGTGGAGCGACACAACAGGTGAAACTTGTATATCGTATGTTAGCTTGCAACTGTTTACATTTCGTTCATGGGAACCATGCAAGATCGTCGCACATGCAGGACAGATCATCCATCCTTTTCGACAATCTCGCGCTATGTGCGTCCGCCCTTTTCTAACTAGCCGTTTGACCAGAGACTTGGTCCTACTTATTTCGAATGCAGATTCTAATTTTTAGCTTTTTGTTTACTATTTCTTAATTTCGTTTTTTTCTGATTTTTTATTTTTTAGTTTGTTTCTACACAGTATAAAAAGGCATAAACCAGCCTACAGAAGTCAAACTAAGTGGGACTAAAGAAAGCACAGTTCCTACATTGCATTTAAATATTCGAGGATAAGCTAGCTCGCCCGTTTTAGGTTCTAACCCGACACGACGCTGGTAAAGAAATGCTCTACTTTCACCCTCAATTCGACGGAAAAGAGCGCTACGTGCACGGACGAAACCTCACGAGAACAAAAAGGTGCGTCCAGACGCAGGTCGTAGAGCTGCTGCGCGTGTGTTGAATCAGGATCAAGGAAAACGCACACGGCCTGAGCTGGCGCGTAGCAAGTTAACGACTGCGAGCCCTGAGCGTTCCGAACGGTGCCAGCTACGCTAACGCGTGCGTGCAGAGCCCTGCAAATGCGGGCAGATCGGCGGCTGTACAGCGGACAGAGACAGCGCGCGGCGGGCAAGCACGCTACTGGAAGTCTGGAACGACGGTGCTTCTCTTGGTCGCGTCTCGTTTCATACGACGGCAGTGGCGGAAGGAGCCTTTGCCTGTGGAAACATAAAGAAAGCAAGTTTTTATTTGAAGTCAGAATTTAAAATAAAAGATTTGGATAAAATCAAATATTACTTGGACTTACAGCTCGAGTATGTCCCTAAAGGAATACTAGTATATCAGTCAATCTACGTCTAGAAGGTGTAAGAAAGGTTCGGCTTTGAGAAGCCATACCTATCAAAAGTACCGATAATCGAAAGATCTTTACAACAAGATAAAGATCCGTACCGACCTAGGAAAGAGGGGGAGGAAGTCTTGTGATCGGAATTCCCATACTTAAGTGCAATAAGAGTACTTATGTATTTAGTGAACTGCACTAGACTGGACATTGCATTTGTCGTAAATCTATTAGCAAATCATAGTGCAGAACCTACTAAAAGGCATTGGTAGCGAATAAAGGACATCTTCCGATACCTCCAAGAAAGTAAGGACATTGGGTTATTCTATAGAAAGAACTAAGACTTGAATATAACTGGCTATGCAAATACAGCGTACCTGTCGGACCTGCATACCACAAGGACTTTTTCTCTAAATTTTTTCCACTTGGTTTTTATAGAGTTTTGATGAAACATGAATGTGTCGGATGAGTGCCTAAAAGGGAGTGTTGAGAAACCTGGACCTAGGCTTGAAGTCTTGGTCCATGATAGGCACCTTATCACTAGGCTATATATAGAGAGTCTTATTGACTATTTTGTACATGTGAAAAGAGAAAGCAATAAAGAAAGAACATGAGTTCTCTCCTCTATCTCTGTGTTCCAATATACTATTTGCATTAATTTGTGATTGATCAGTCTCTTAGCATAGAAGAGAAATCAATTGAACTGGACTCACCAGCGACGGTTCCTCGACAAAGCCCATGTAGGACACACCTGCTGCTTTCAAGAGAGGGTTGGTTTTTGGCTTTTCGGCGTCGTCATGTACTCGCGTTACGTCGTTGTGAGGTTTGTTAGCTTCTGGGAGTTTTGGTTCGTTTATTAGTGCTATATTCAAGGAGAGGTTAACACCAATTCCGTAGTTATGAGCAAATCAATGGGTGGGTTTTTTTGGTTAATGGTTTATGACTTAAATATTTGAATTCTGACTGTTCGCAAGAGGTAATACGTATAGAAAAATAGTCACATGTGATTTTGACCGGTACAGTTGAACTCAATATACTTTTTACTACAATCTTCTTATTGATCTTGTCTTAAAAAAATACGTCGTTTAAAAACTAGTTACTGTAAATAATACAAATATAAATAAAATATAAGCCTGATTGAACCCAGCCAAAATGGAGGATGGGCCATGGGTATTCTAGTGCTGACCTCCAGGTTATTCAGAGCTTCTGGCAAGATTATGGTCCGTTCCAAACGGCTTTATTTTCTGTTTTTTTGGTATCTTAATTTCACTTGGTCAAATGTCAAAATTACATCAAATCATGCATAGAAGCACATACTTCGTAGCTAGCACAAACATGGCAGACAACCACTAGACTTCAACTCGGTAATAGAAATCACACATGTTACTACTACAATATTTGCATGAGCTGGTAAATGGTAAGATGGCCTTAACACAGCAGTGTATATCTATAATCAGAGGTGGTTAATGGTCACTGCATTGAAGAAATACTAACAGAAGAATTCCCTGGAGAATATAACCAGGCAAGCACAAATACATGAGAACTGTAATTATCCCAGAAGATAAAGTCAATCTATGGTTTTTCCAGAACATGGTACTTTTTTTTAAATTGTGTGGTCATGTTGTTGCCATGTAATTTGTTTCCACCCTAATGCTTTTTTTTTTGTTACATCGGCTTTCCACTTTTTACAGGTCTGTGCTTATACTGATCAGCAATCAAGAACTTAAATTACAAATGTAAACACACGGTGCATAGATTAAATAGAATAACCAATAGTTCGTTCTGAGAATTGATAAATAGAAAGACCAATAGTACCTTCTGAAATGTGTACAGATTATATAAAAAGACCAAATGTTCATTCTGAAAAATTGATAAATACAAACTTTTAGTTTCATGACAAAACTCTGGAGGCCCCATGATCCAAAGACCATGTTTAATCTGTACTTTAGACCGGTGGACAAGCCCAAATCTAGGGTTAGGAGAGAGAGAGAGGGGGGAGATTAGGGTTACGGGGCCAAGACCTCACCTTGCTGGGATCAGCGAAGGAAGAGGAGCCTTCTGTGATTGCTGTGGAAGTCGCCGAGGTAGCCCCGTCGATTCGCCGACGCCGCCGCGCAATCCGGCGAGGAATCCTTGTCGAGCCGCTGGATCCCATCCTCCTCAAAAGACGCATCACCGAATAGAGTACTGGGGAAAAACCGAAGCCGTAACGAAGGGTATATATGTCAGTGACATTTGCGGGTAAATAACTTCAACTTCCAGGGTTAATTACGGTTCGAGTGTGTTGGCTCCTCGCGAGAACGCACCTCAGATGCTTCTCCTGTTTAGTTAATTTTTGACTCCGCTTCACACGAAAAGTAGAATTAAGTGATTTAGAGGAGCTGATTATTTGGTATAACTTCACTTGATCCCAACGAGAAATTAGAAGCAGGAGCTCTACTAAACAGGGTCTTAATATCCCTTCTTAGTTTTTTATTTGGTCGTTTCATTTTCTATTGAATACTGATATTTCATGCTTCCTTATAAAAGCATCCTCTTCAATTTTGCAATGCGTTCCAGAAGCTTCTCCAATATCAATGCTTTACTGATAACCTGTCTAATATGTTAGGTTGTTCGTTAATAGAAGAAGAGCATCTGTTCTTGTTCCTTATTGATGAATGATGATGTGCAATGCAAGCTTGCGAAAAGAGCGTGTTCCACATAATTGCTATCTCTTTTCTATCCATTGGCATGAACATGTTATTAGCAAAATATGACTTGATAGCTGTGGTACTTCATGGATCAAAGGTAACAGTTTGCTTGCAATCCTGAGAGTGTCTGCTGGAAAAGCCTTTTACTATCTCTGACCCATGTGTAGCCCATTTGTTTAACTAAATTATTTCTTTTTTCTTTGCCTCCTATGAGACTGAGTGGTCAAATTTCATTCCATTTTGTATAACAGGTGTGGAAGCTGGGGCATGTTGTGATAATTGGAAATGGAAGTAGATACAGTGAAGGATGCATTCGACCGTGTTGTTAAAAAGCAGATGCTTACATCCTCAAAACTATAGAGCTGGTGAACCAAGTTGAGAAAGAAATCGAGCAGGCCATTGCAGCTATCCGGGCAAACAGCACAGATGGTGAAGCTCAATCAAACCTGAACCAAGAAGTTCTTCTTAATCTGAAGAATAAGCTGAAAGAGATAGTCCCAATGAAGCATCTTGAAAGCTGCCAGAAAGAAATGAACAATGCTCCCAGCAAGTGGGTCAAGACCACAGAGAAATTATTCAACTAGGATATTTCGAAAGCTTACAGGAATGTGGAAATGGAACCGCGTCTACTGAATGAACTTATTGTAAACCACCTATATCGCCGGGCCTTGTTTGACCTAGGTGATAACTTTTGTTAGAGAAGCCAATTGCCCAACAGCTTTGAAACTGAAACTACTGTTTCAGGATATGTATGGGATTCTCTGTGCATTGCAGGCTGGGAAGCCTAAGACAGCTCTGAGTTAGGCAATGAGGAATCAAGACACACTACTGTAAAACGGTTCCTGTCTCGAGCTGAAGCTTCGCCAGTTGCTGTTTGTTGAGATAATTAAACAAGGGAACAGAGGTGAGGCTCTGCAGTATGCTAGGGCATTCCTGGCTTCATTTGCTACCATACACAAGGCTGAGATCCAGAGGCTGATAGCCTCCATATTATGGGCTGGGCGGCTTGACGAGTTGCCATATGCAGAGTTCTCATTACCAACAAACTGGGAGAAGCTGGCTGACAGGCTGACAGTGGCAGCTGGAGCTGAAGTACTGCCAATTATGCTTAAACTGATGACTTTACGAACTGCAAAGAGAGAGTGGCAATCTATGAAGCAACTTCCTTTCCCACTGGACCTCAGGAGAGAGTTTCAGTTCCACTCCATGTTTGTATGTCCTGTGCTCCGTGAGCAAGGTAGTGATGATAATCCACCGATACTTCTGCATTGCGGGCATGTCTTGTCGAAGCAGTCAATAGTGAAGTTGTCGAAGAACAGCTCCCGGTCTTTCAAGTGCCCATATTGCCCGTTGGAAGCGGTGGCGTCAGAGTGTAAACTGCTTTATATATGAAAACTTCATCAAATATGCTTGGGCATTTCAGTGCAGCGGCCTTTACTATCTATGTTCCTTTCAAGAATGCTACATTGTTTATCATCTCTCTGAGAATCTCGAAATTTTGTTGAGATTTGCCAAGGCAATGTTGCATCAGGTGTGCTCTGGTCTGGTATATAGTATGAAACAGATATAACAAGAACCGATTGGGTGATGTTGTTTGAGATTTATTTTGAAGTGCCGACGAAACCTTACTCAGATGCTTTCTAGTTGTCATGCTCTTAATGGACATGATTTTTAATGAAACTTGGAGTTCGCCGCTCTGGGTATATAAAAGATGTCAAGTTGCTCTGCACCGAGTTGCATTTGAAATACTAATTCTTCTGCTCTGCCTGCATCTTTGGGGCAAAAAAAAGGAATAAAATAAATGTTGAGAGTGGGATTTGAACCCACGCCCTTTCGGACCAGAACCTTAATCTGGCGCCTTGGACCAACTCGGCCATCTCAACACTGGTTGTAGACGATTATTATGGCTCTAACATGACATGGCCTTCATCTTAAAAAACGACTCGCACTCAAGAACTGAAGAGGTGGAAAACATCTTGAGTCTTGACTAGGATCACAAAGTGAAGTCGTTGGCCATCTTCGCTAACATGCTTCACTGGGGAAAGAGCAATTTTAATTTGGCGGATGCTTTTTCTTCTTTTTTTTTCTTACTACTCAAATTTCGAACCATCCTCATCACCCCTCGCCTACCAATGTATAACTCCCTCCTCCTCCCAGCCTCACCCGAGGCCCTAAGAACATCCACAGTGCTCCATGCTGGCTGGTAGCCCCAAGGTTCCACTTCCACATCAGAGCACAGCTACCACATCAGACTAAAGAGTGATCTCATTTGTTGCAGATTGACCTGCAGAGGCGCTTGGTTCTCCGGCTGACAGACGGACGAGGAGAGGCGTTAAACCACGTGTTGTGGAGGACAGAGTCGCCCCCAACTCTTTTTTTCGCCATTCACGCGCGAATCCTCCCGTCGTGGCAACAAACCCCCATCTCCCTCCCATCCCTCATCTCCCCAATCCATCATTCATGCCTGAATCTTCCCTCACGGCTCCTCCGCCACCATGGTCGCCACTGGCGAGGAGGAGGACACTGGCGCCCAGGTCGCCCCCATCATGCGGCTCGAGGAGATCGCTGTCACTATCGGCGAGGAGGACGAGGATGTGCTCCTCGACATGTGAGCTGCTCCGCTCTCTCCTATGCTTTTGCTTTTTGCGGCTCGATCTGGAGCTGATTTGCGGCAGCTGGTTTGTGTTGTGCATTGGTGTGTAGGAGGCGAAGCTGTACATGTTCGACAAGGAGGGGAACCAGTGGAAGGAGAGGGGCATGGGCACTGTCAAGCTGCTCAAGCACAAGGAGAACGGCAAGGTCTGCCTCGTCATGTGCCAGACCAAGACCCTCAAGATCTGTGCCAACCACCTAGGTTTCCACTTCTTTCTTCTGAATTTTTCCATCTTTTTTGGGAGATTTGTTTCTGTTTGTTCATTCACTCCGACTAGATTCAAGACAAGAGCACATGATTGAGGCTTCGATGTCGTGTGTGTGTTTGTGCAATGGTCTCGTCCACGAAGATGTAGGAGCACGCGGGCAGCAACAAGTCGTGTGTCTGGCATGCGGCGGACTCTGCTGACGGCAAGCTTAAGGAGGAGATGTTCGCCTCCTGGTTTGGCTCCGTGGAGGGTGAGTTATCGCCTCTTCTTTTGCCCGATTGATTTCGTGTTGCAATTCTATGTTGCCTGGTTTACATAGTTTGATGTCATGCTAGATCGTGATGTTTATTCCATTTTATTGTTCCTAATAGCAACAGTAATTTTTAATGCTTTGTGAGATGCTAGCTTTACGCTTGTTTGGCATGGGTTGGTTGCATTTCTTAAGCTGAACCATGTGTTGTGCCTGAACATGCGAGAGTTTCTTTTTGTGTGAACCTCATAATTAGATTGTTAGTTAATTGTATCAGTGATTTACAATGTTTCTTGGATCGTTAAGAATGTATACTGTCTTTTTTAAAAAACATCTTGTGCAATTAGGGATGATGGGTGGATAAGCAAAACATCTGGTTTGGCTCCGTGGAGGGTGAGTTATCGCCTCTTGTTTTGCCCGATTGATTTCGTGTTGCAATTCTATGTTGCCTGGTTTACATAGTTTGATGTCATGCTAGATCGTGATGTTTATTCCATTTTATTGTTCCTAATAGCAACAGTAATTTTTAATACTTTATGAGATGCTGACTTTACGCTTGTTTGGCATGGGTTGGTTGCATTTCTTAAGCTGAACCATGTGTTGTGCCTGAACATGCGAGAGTTTCTTTTTGTGTAAATCTCATAATTAGATTGTTAGTTAATTGTATCAGTGATTTACAATGTTTCTTGGATCGTTAAGAATGTATACTGTCTTTTTTAAAAAACATCTTGTGCAATTAGGGATGATGGGTGGATAAGCAAAAATTGATTATTCTTTGATTGAGCAGAGACGGTAAGCAGAATAAATCTCATGCTTTCTCCAGAGTGTCGGCTAATTTCACCTGGGTCTAACAGCTTGACCAAAATTTTCTTCAGGCAATTTCTTCCTCAACAATATCAACGATGTGGATGTATTTATCAATTAGTAGATGTCCACAGATCGGGTTCTCAGTAGCAAGCCTGGCTTCATCGCTCAACTAGGCATGCTTTATGAAGCATGAATCACTGATTTTGCAGGCAAATTCATACTTTGTTCATGAAATAAATTGTGGTTTAGGTAGTATCAAATAAGTTTTAATTTAGATGGTATCGAATAAACTAATTACTACATTGTTATTTTGTACATTTCTTTTCAGTGGTTGATGTGTACACATTTTTCTTGCCCTAAGGTTTCATATGTAAAGCTTAGGCCTTCAATGTAAATTACAACAACATAGGTGCCTCTAAGAAAAAAAGGTCTGAACTGCAAATAGTTAAAGCCACCACTTGAAGCTACATGTATTGTGGAAGGACAAAATTTTATGTGGTAGCTTTCAGCTGATGTGGCACCATTCTCTTTTCTGAGACGACCACCTTGTGGTAGCCTCCACTGTGGATGCCCTAACTCTAACCCACCCACCCCCATTGTCGCCACCCCTACAACCACCAACGCGGCACTAGTTTGCTGCCTTAATGCCACCCCCTGATGCTAGTGAAGCTCAACGGCAATCCGTCAACACCTTTTCTTGCTCACCTCTAGCAAGCCCACCTTCATTGAATCCGCCACTACTCTTAACTTGACTCTCTTGCTCTCACCACAGTGTCTTCCTCCAACGCTCATCGTCCTCCTTTGTGCAGCAATTGCACCAATGCCGTCTGTCCATGCCATGCAGCCATACACCACCGGGCCACCCCCTAATTCTATGGTGGGGAAGTGGTGAATCCAAAGCTCTAACCTTGTTGAGCCCTAGCCTTAACCCACCGCTATCGCTGGAGAAGATGATCACGCCATTGGTTAGAGCACAAATCATGATACAAATTCAAATATGAGGAAAAACAACCTATAGATAAGGGATAAAGTAGGCAAACATATCATTAGCAAATGATTTTTGAAGAAAAAGCTCAATTTCAAAAGGTAGGGGAACTTGACTACGAATTTTTAGGATTTCCAAATGAATTCTGGTTCGGTCCATGCAGAGGTGCTAACACCTCCACCACATCTGGCCATCCAATTGTTAGAGGCAAGGTGATATTTTCAGTTTTGAGGAAAAGATAACACCCACGTTCATTGGACGGTTAACTTGCCCGATGACTGATGGGTCTAGCAACAGACACCACCCACAAACCCCTAGTCGTGAGGTCCATCTCTGACGACCACGTCTGTCCTAGTCGCGAGGCCTGGCAACAGACCCTTGTTGCAATAGACACCAAGTCCATCTCCGACGACCCCAAAAAAGCATCGTCCCCTTTTGCCACCAAGCCCATGCGCCAGCGAGAGCTCACCTCGCCTGTCAAAACTATATGTTCCCCCTCCTCTCGCCCTCCTTTCCTCTTCCTACCTCACAGAGTCGACACATAAAATAGGGCTGATTGATTCAAATTGTGTATTGAGCACAACACTGGATGGGGCCAATCCTACTCTGGTATTCTAAACTAGGCCTACCCAGTACCCAGCCTAACCACAACTATTGAGCGGGTCCACCATGAAGTGGGCCTTTAGGCCGGACCAGCTATAATCTGTAAACCCGGGCCGAGGCTTTGGACCATGCTTTAGCAAGTAGCCGGTGCAGTGTGCCCACATTTCACTGCACCCTACTACACGGTCACCAGATTCACTCTCGATTGCCACTGGTGCACGGTTTCAAAACCCCCTTGCGTTCCACTCAGGTCATGTATAATAGTTTGTATTTTAGATTGTTTCTAAACAGGTTCATATCGTCTAGCAATCATATGAGAGAACAACTTCAATAATTTATCTTTCGGCATAGGAAAGACATCATTTTATAATATGCCCCCACAACTAGTCCACAAGTCACTCTTTTTTCTATCATTTTTCTTTCCCTTCTTTCTCATCGACACCACACCTGACGAAGAGAGCAAGCTAATACCACTGCCCCCTTCCTAGCCACCGGCGGGCGACAAATCTCTCACCGTCACCCACCCCATCCTCTCCTAGTGTCCCGTGCCTCTCTCTCCTACCCATGCCTCCACTCCATCGCTGCACTCACTGTTGGCCGTTGGTGCTTTCCTCTCTTACCATCATCGGTCGCCAGTTCCCCCTCCCTTACTGCCCCCGGCCACCATCTTTGAGCTTGTCACCGGCCACCTTCGGAGATCGCCGCCGAACGTGCGGATCTAGTGAGACCTGGCCCGCAGACGATCGAATTCGATGGGATCAAAGCCACGGCTGTCGGATCTGGTCCGCTGGCGCCCAGATTCGGCGAGGACACACTCTCGATGATGCTATCTTTATCATCTACGTCTCTCTTCGATGCCCTTCACCACTGAGCGAGTCATTGTCTTCATGGTGCATGCGGGCTACACCATCGTCTCAACCCCACACACCGCGTGGAGAGCGGACGATGGTACTCCGATAGCGTGTTCACTCATCGCTTTAGTTTTGGTTCGTGTGAGGACAGAATGGCTTCTTTTCTCACTCTCCTCCACTAAGAATTTTGCTGACGTGGAAGAGCTAACCGATGCTGATATGGAACTGTTGGAAGATACCCTTAAAACCTTCATCATCAAAGGGAGGCTCCAAACCCGTTGCGCTTCTCCACCATCCCACATACACGCTGACACACCCATTGCACTTGCACCGAACCGCGCAGCTCCCGAGATGGCACGGCACGCCAAGACGGACTCCGACGTGACGAGCCTGGCGCCGTCCTCACCGTCGCGGTCGCCGCGCCGCCCGGCGTACTACGTGCTCAGCCCGGCCACCTCCCACCTGGACGTCGTGGCCTCCGGCGGCGGCGGGGCCGCGGCCGAGAAGATGTCGCTCGCTGGCTCCACCCCGGCCGAGTCGCCGCTCCACTACCACTTCCACCACCACCCCGGCGCCGCCGTGCACCACTCCCGTGAGTCCTCCACCGGCCGCTTCCTCTTCTCCGATCAGCTCCGCTCCGGCGGAGCCGCGGGGGTTGCACCCTGGAGCCGCCTCGGCCACGGCAGCGGCGCCGGGAGCGTCGGGGACGACGACGATGACGAGGAGGTCGGGCCCGCCGGGGCGGCGTCACCGTGGACGGCGTGGAGGTGCTACGCCCTCGGGGCCTTCGCATTCGTGGCCGTGTTCGCCTTCTTCTTGCTCGTGCTTTGGGGCGCGAGCAAGTCCTACAAGCCCCATGTCGTCGTCAAGGTCCGTCCCGCCTCTTGCCACCGTCTCCTCACTCCTGATCCGTTCTCTCGAGTTCTTGTTTGCTCTCATTTGCTTAAAGAAACCATGATTGGCGGCTCTGCAGTACACTTATAGTGTACATTTCAGGTTTTTGTCTTCGTTTCCTTACAAAAATATATAGAAAATTAGAATTGTACTGCAACTCTAAAAAATTTGCACTGTGATTTAGATTTACCATTACTATCTTCACCTGAGGCTGTACTATAATTTGTTCTACCTTAACTTGGGGGGAATGGGGGAGAACTCTCCATCTTTTACATACAAGAAAAAGAAAGCTGTTCTTCAAGTTCGAAGGCGTGCAGTTACTAGAGGATTATTCTTTGCAATGATCATACAAACTTTGAATTTTGAAGTGCATTTGGGCAAGAAACAACTGTACTACCTGAAGACCCACTCCAAAACATGCAAACAGTGTTCACGTACTCCGTGGACAGCATCAGGATATAATTGCGACTAATCTGCTCGTCGTCTTATGTTCGTCGTGCCACCAAATCAATTAAAATAATTTTCTCTCAAGTGCCTGTTCGTTCGTGTGGTGCAGAGCGTGGTGTTCGAGACGTACCACATCCAGGGTGGCACGGACCGGACGGGCGTCCCCACCAAGATGATGTCGGTCAACGCGACGGTCAGGCTGCGCTTCCGCAACCGCGGCACCTTCTTCAGCCTCCACGTCACCTCCACGCCGTTCCTCCTCTTCCTCGACGACCTTACCGTCGCCTCCGGACAAGTACGTGCGCTTTTTACATGCATCCTACCCTACCCTCCCTCCATCGCTGCCTGTCCTTAATTGCTCCCTGCCTGGATCGGAAGGTGATGTGAACGTTGCGTTTTCGGGATGCTCAAGTGATTTCGGCTTTGGACTGGAAGCCACCTAGAGCACACAGACATCTTATTTTGTTTTTTCTTTATTTATTTGTATTATTTATGGAGATATAATAATATTTTTATTTTTTAATTAAATAACTTAGAAAAAGATAACAGCCGCTACAACGTAATTTCAACTAAAAATCAACCGTGACAACTGGAAGCCGGAAGCTAAAAACAATTGGGCCTTCCTTCCATCCAGTGCTTAATTAGGCTATCAATCTTGTGCACTCACTGCTAGTTACGGCATAGCAACTCTGCAAACAAACAGGGTGACAACACACTAGAGTAATTTCAGGGCAACTGAGTGCTGGAGTAGATAGCTGGCGCCTGTGAGATGTAAGTGAGTCGGCTCAGGTTCAGGCTTGATGCACCATACATGTGCTGAATTGCATAAACCAAAAGGTAGGAACATGTAAGGTATGCAGTTGGGTAATTCGTGTCGGAATACGGTAAAATTAATGTGTTCAAAATGGGGGCAATATAGACAGTAGTAATAGAAATATAAAGTATTAGTACAAGGAAGAGTTCTTGCAGTATGTTGTGGGGCTACTATAAACGGTTTGGGCTACTTTTAGGGCCTGCACCAAAGAGCTTAAGTTTCTAGCTAATGGCTTTAGCGGTTGGCTTTGGCTGAAATTGCACGGTTGTTAGTTTTTTCTGAATCATTTAATTAAAAAATTGAAAAAAGAGAAAAAATATTATATCATCACGGACAATATAAAGGAATAAGAAAAAAAAGAAAAAAAATCAAAATAAACTAAAATTAAAAATTAATATATTTTAAATAGCTTTTGATTTAAATAAACCGAAAAAATTACTGAAGCTTACATTTAGAACGGAACCTATCTATATAGGGCACTCATATTGCCCAATTTCTATCCCGACCATGATGATACAATAGGCCGTGCAATTTTTGCCGGCTTAGCGCCACAGCTTTTTAGCATTCCCATGAGCATCGTAGTAGTATATCCTATGGCCTGGGTACTGGAGAAAGCAAACCGAACAGCGCGGTTCCCTTCTCATTTGTCGCTGTTCGCTTTTGCGGCAGTACGCCTAAAATAAAGCTCTCTTTGTAAAACTGGCGTCTCCAATATTGTCATGCTCGAACTGAGGATCGTTTGCTTCCTCGAGAGACCAGACCGTCAGATGATTCCTGACTTCGTTAGCCATGCATTGGACCATCCTGAGGCTTGCTTGGATCTAGCATGATATGCAGCAGCTTGCACTCAGGTAGAACAAGCTACTCACTCCTGCTTTCCTACAGCACGTACAAAATACCCGGAGGTAACTCGTGATTCACAGATCAGAAGGAACAAAATATCATCTGTCAATTACCTGCTGGACTATATATTGGAGTGCTTTAGCTTTACATGCGCTTGTTTCTCGCTAGAATACAATGCTAGTGGTCTAGATACCTATTTTTGTACAGACTGAGAGGAAGCGCATGTGAATAAAGTGGAAATGATGCACACATCCAGCGGCGAAGTGAGACTGGAACGCAATAATGCACATGAGCAAAATTTTCTCTCCTCGTGACTCGTGAGGAAGACCGGCCGGTAACTGGTGTAGCCTGTAGGGAGTAGTACGGAGAACGACTGGTCGTCCACTCTCCACTGCTGCTGCATGCTTCACTCCAGTCCCTTGCCAAGCGCCTTCTCTGAATGGCAGGCCTCTGTTTTTTCTGTACTGCTAGTAGTAATTTTTTCCCCGGGGTACTACGCAAGCTCTGTTCCATCTTTCAACGCCAAGAGGACGTGCCTTTACTGCTTTTCTGGGTTTCAGACATCACACCTTTAGCTTCTGTTACTTTGGCTGTGACCTGGCTTGTTTACTGCTGCTGCTGCGGAGGGAATCCTGTGCTGGACCCTGGTAGGCAGCACGCCAGCGCCATCATGGCCTTTACTCTTTTTCCTCGGAGTTAATGCTCCGATCTTTTCAGATTCATGACTTATGGCTTCCGGAACAAATAAACTAAATAATTTTCGTTGTTTTTAAAAATAATTTATTGAGATAACTTTTTAAAAATAATTCATCGGTTTATCGACGTTCGGTTCGTACATACAAACACTTATGCTAGAGCTAGGTTGGTTTGGTATCACTTTCAGCTGACTTATGCTTATACGGACTACAGTGACTAGCTTTTAAATGATGTGTTTTTTAAGACGGTGTCAACAGAAAGATTACAGTAAAATATACAATGAGTTCAGTTGTACCGGCCAAAATCATATGTGACTATTTTTCTCTTACTACTGTCTCTCGTGAGCAGACAAAATTCAAAAATTTAAATTTTAAGTCACAACCTAAAAGAATTCACTCTAAAAGTTATCAGTCACAGTCATCAACCACAGAAAAAAGAAGAAGAAGAACGTCTCCGATATTGTACATGGTGCAGTACATTTTTGCTACTGGTTTGGATCACACGGTAAAAAGCGCTCCCAAGACGACTGTTCTATCTGGCAGCACAAATTGCCGGTTTTCCTTGGTTTCTCCTACAGTGAAGTTTTTGCTCGTGCGAAAAATGTAAGCATACTCGTGTGTTACAGTTTTGTTACAGACGAGAATCGTCAGTACCAGGTTTTTTTCGGATGATGGATGCGCGAATGCACTGATGTGTATCTTGCGCGCGGATGCGATGCAGATGGAGGAGTTCTACCAGCCGCGGAGGAGCGGGCGCGTGGTCACGGTGTCCGTGGCGGGGAAGCAGGTCCCGCTCTACGGCGCCGGCGCGGAGCTGCACAGCAAGCCCAACAACGGCCGCCTCGGCCCCGCGGTGGTGCCCGTCAGGCTGGCCTTCGTGCTGCGGGCGCGCGCCCACATCCTCGGCCTCCTCGTCAGGTCCAAGTTCTACCGGCGCGTCCGCTGCCGCTTCGACGTCCGCGAGGCCCACCTCGGCAAGCCCGTGCGCGGCGTCGCCACCGACTGCGAGTACCACGACGGGAGGTGACGGTAAGTATCTATCTTGGCATCGGCACGGCAGACGGACAACACCTTGTTATTAGGGATTGCGCTGGGTAATGTGGATTGGAAGGTCTGAATTGAGACTTGTCTGAGATGAACTGACGATTGGTTAGCTTTAGGCATGTAGTACTTACTGCACGGAAACAATCCATTCTGATGTAACGGAGCCATTGGCGATATCCGGGGAAATGCGAATAGTAATGCCACTAATTCTAGACCATGAATTTGGATTCAACAACTGTATTGCTCTAACACTAATTCATGCCTTCTCCGAAGCTACAGCCAAAATATGTAGTTCAGTTATGTGCTAATAGTAGCAAGTTTACAACTAGCTGAACTTGCTTTTGGATGGTTCATTCTCATGGAAGCATGGTAGAAGCCGGGCATGTTTCGTCATGCTTGCTCATGCTGCACTATGTTCAACTTCTCACTTGCACTAGATTGCCCTCCACGGATCCCCATGCTGATAACAAAGGCAATGAGCTGCAAAAAAGAATAGAAAAGAAAAGAAAAGAATGATCGTACTGCATGTTCAATTTGCATTGAAACAAATTCAGAAAGGAATTCCGTTGAAGACTTACGGTACAAAAACCAGCACACATAATGCTGAAACCTTTGAAGTTGAATGGTTCTGTTTCTGAAAGAAACCATGCTGACACAACAAACAAGAAATGACGTTTGTATTAGGCACCATTTGGGAAAGTAAGGCCCGTCAAACTTACATCAATTACAGTTTGTATGTGTACCTGTTAAGGGTGTGAAGATGAGTGGAGCTAATATGCTGGCAAAAGAACTAATGCCGGATATACACCCTTGAGCAATTCCCTAAAAGGCAACACCATCACAGATTTGATGAGCGAAACTTAGCGAAGTCCACAGATACAAGACAAATATTAGAATTAGCTGCAATCAGAAATCAATTTACCTGCTCATTGGATCCGACACTTGTTGATACGTTGGTCCTTATCTGTAAAAGTTGAAAAGATCATCAAGCTTGTTCTGAATCACTCAGGAGGAAGAGGAAAAATGATGAGCAAATACGGCTTACAGATGGGTGAACAAAAGCACTCAAAATTACAAACGCTGCAGCGAAGTAGGGTACCTGTGAGATGATTATTACAAAGTTAGGGAAGAGATATCAGATCATTTGGTCAATAGATGACTTTAATATTTACATGAACACTGGAAATACAGTATTGCACTACTGAACAATCACACAAAAGAAATCTTTGTATTGTTAAAATGACTGCAAAGTAGGGGTGACATTTGCCAAAGCCAAAGGGCGTACCCAGTATGACCATGCGATGCCATACAGGAAAACCTGCAAAAAAACAGGGTAATTCTTCAGCAACTAAAATTGCAGGTGCTCAAAATTCATAAGCATCAGAAAAGATATAAGTAAAAAAGCTGTTACATGAGTGCATCCTCCTAGCAGCCCGACAATAAGTAGTATCTCCTCACCCACAATTGGAGCCAAGATAGGCATTACAGTTAGCTGCAAAGATGTTATCATAAGTCAGATAAAATGTAAAATGTATCTAAAAAATGAATAAATACTCTTGCAGCCTTGAAATGACTAAAATCCAATCCTGTTGCCGTAACATGACTAAAATTCAAGGGTGAAAGCCTTCAACTACACAACAGTTCTGCTGTTACAATGGTATTGGTACCTGCGATAGCATTCCTGCAGCACCGGCAATTAGCAGTAGATTAGCAAACTCATCTTTGCTGTAACCAAACTGTGCCTTCAGGTAGTACTGCAAATACGTCGAACATTAACTGGGTGTATTGCAAATAAGGGGTGAAAACAGATAAAATGTGAAGGACCATGTAAAGAAGATCTAAAATAATATTGTGATGAATCATTGCAATGTTTTTGAAGTGGTTAAGTGTTCTTACAAAGATCGCTTTTTTACTTAGCTGTTTGCTTCGTCCGCAGAAAGTAGTCGGAGGCGTGGACTATGATTGATAGTTGGTAGTCCGATCGGCCTTGTAATAGGCGGTTCGAACGGCCCAGTGTTGGGCGGTCCAAACGACCCTGGTTGGGCGGTTCGATCGGCAGGTCAAGCATGGCAAAACGACCACGAATGGTCATAGCTCCAGTACCTGGTTGGTGCTCGATGATCGGTAATCATAGACTTTGCGATCGGTAATTATAGACTTTGCGATCGATAGTCGTAGGAGTTGGGATCAGTTGCTGAAGGCCTTACGGTCGATACTCGTAGGCTTCGAGTGCTTCAATTCTTGTATCCTTCAAAGTACCTTGAGTACGCGTGTCTGATTGGTTGGGATCAGTGGTCGGATCACTCGAGTGCTAGTAGTCGGACCAGCTGTGGATCGACCAGATAGTGGGTTTTCGACCAGGGTTTGATCTTTGATGTTTTTGAGTCATGAATTGAGTTTGATTGATCTAGATTGTTGCATGTGTGCACAAGGGTTATTGTTTGGCCCTAAACTTAGGATCAATGACTTGGTTGCATATATTTTGCATGGTGATGACTTTGTATATTGTGCGGTGCTACGTGATGGTTTGTTTGTTTGTGTTGGTTGCAGGACTTCGAAAGTTGGTCGTGGCAAGGCGTTGGAGGACCAGGACTAGGCATAGGGTAGTGCTGAGTCCAAAACAGTCAATGAGACGCTGAAGATGACCGAGGCTATGCGGGGTGGTTGCAAGTCGGGACGACAAGGAACCGGATTGGGAGCTGTCGATGATGGACATGATGGGTAACGGCAAGTTAGATCGGGACTAGACTCAAGGAGGAGCCGAGGTCCTATGCGGTCAAGAAAGTCGGGTGCTCGCCATACACAAAGGGAAGCTTCGTGGAAAACGGCAGAGGGACATTTTAGTAAATTGCCCAATACCGAAAAAGTGACGGTGTGTGAAACTGCAACGTTGGCCTAAGTGATTTAGGTCTTGTATATGAGAAATTAAAATCCATTGTTATGTGGGGTTAACATGTTTCCTTCATTATGATAATGGTTGGATCCACTAAGGGTTAGGTGGCTGATTGCTCACCTATAAAAAGGTTTGGTATGGAGACAAGAAGATGATTCTATCTAACTCATCTCCCTTGTGCTTTCTTGTTCGATTTAGGGTTTTGAGAGTGAGTACCTTGGGTATTCTTTGTTCTCCAAGGTGGAGTGGCTATAAAATCTATATTCTCAAGTAAGCAATACATCAATCTTTGTGCAACTCTTGAGCCCCTCTTGATTTTGATTGATGTGCTTGACTTTTGGTTGGTTTTGATCTCTCTTCTATTTTTTCTTGTTATCTTGTGGTGTCAAGAACGTGTAAGAGATGGAGATAATCCTTGTGAATACATCTCCACCCATCGAGGCACTTTGATAGCAATATTCACGAGAAAATTCGGTTTTTGCCTGTTCTTGACCTCATCGAGTAATTTTTGTCACAAGGGGTTTTGGATTGTTTTCTTCGGTGCTTCTAGCCTGTTGTGACATGTGGGAATACTTTTAGAGCCATCTTGGCCATCACCTACCCACAAGCATGTTGTATTCACCGATCAGGGTTTTGGCTCTGTTTTAGCGCTCTTTTCATTCAATTACAAAAAGATAGGAACTTTGGCAACTATTATGTCGATCGTCGAATGGAATAAGTTCCTGTGACTCTAAGCAATTCATGTTTGAAGTTTCATGGCTTTTATATCAGTCAATCAAAATATACATGGATTTGGGATCTTGCGGTCATGTTGAAAACCCCTATTCCTTCTGACTTTGGTGTAGAAGCGGTAATACCGCTAGTTTCATAGCGGTAGTATCACAGCTACTAGACATCGAACATTTTAGTTTTTGACCATTCACTGGTCGATCACACCGGTCGGGTTTCAACTTGCTTCGAACACTCGGGTTTGGACCACACTTAGGTTATCGACCACGTCGATTTTAGACCACTCATTGGTTTTCGACCACGTTGATTTTTCGACCACTCCTTGGTCATCGACCATGTTGGTTTTTGACAACTCTTTGGTTGTCAACAATGTTGGTTTTCAACCACGTTGGTTTTTGACCACTCACTGATCTTCGATCACGTTGGCTTTTGACACTTAAGTCTTGTTTCGACTTGCTTCGACTATACTGGTTTTCGACCATTCACTGATCGTTGACCATACAAGTCGTGTTTCGATCACTCGGATTTTAGACTCTCACTAGTCGTCGACCACTCGAGTCTATTAGATACTTAGGGGAAACTTTTAAGGCACCACTCACCCCCCTCTGTTGCCTGTCCGGTGCTATAAAATGACGCCAACTGCACAATGTGCAAACATAAAACAATTTACACCAAGTTTAGTGAAGAGTAGACAACTGAATTAAGGCCCGCTCGTTTGGGCTTGGGTTTCTGACTTCTGGCTTATTTTTCATTATTGCTAAATTTCGTCTTTTTCTGATTTTTCGGATTTTTTTGAGCTTTTTTGCCGGTTCTTTTTTTCCGTATTCATTTGCATTATATGTGCTGGACTAACCTATTTTTTCTATTTTTAAAATTTTTAAATTTAATTATACCAAATAAGCCACTATCAACTACAGTATAATTTCAGTCAATTACAGAGAAAATTCAGTCATAAGTTACAAAAAAAATCAATCTAACTGAGGAACACCTAAAACAACCCAACTTGGCCTCACTCATGCAGCAGGCCAGGAAGTACGTACGGCGAATTTTTGTTGATCGTTGGGACTTCTGATTTTTGTTTCAGACTACCAATATTTTAAATGATTCCATTGAATCACAAACATGACAGAATGTGTTTTAAAAAAACATGACAGAAAGGTCACGTTGAATTTAACGGGCAGTAAAAATATATACCAGCAATGCAGTCTGAAGCCCGTGATCACCAAGACTGTAAAAGAAAGTCACCATTGCCGCCCCTGACAAGGTCAAACTGCACGGAACAGTAATTTCTCATCAGCAAAATACAGCATACTACTTCTCACTGCAGCACTTATTCGTGTGTGGCATGAAAATAATTAGAAATCAAGTGTAATCTTTGAAGAGCATTGGCACAAGTAGCGGTAATAAACCAAAAAACCTGACCTGCCAGTCAGAAGATCGACCATGTCGGACAGCGACGGCAGCCCGCCCTTGTTAGGCTGCAGCCTTGGCGACAGCTCTCCATCGGAGGAAGAGGAAGATGAAGTGGCAGGGGAGCAGGACGAACCTTGGAGTAGGGGATCGCAGGCTTCGACGTCACCGAAGGAGAGAGCGCCGGAGTCAGGGACGAAGGCCCTGAGGTAGATGGCCGCGGCCGTGGCGACGGCGGCGGCGACCTGGAAGGTGGAGGAGGTCGGTAGGAAGCGCGCGGTGAAGGTCCCCGAGACGAACCCGGCCGCCGACACGCCGGAGAGGAGCCCGAACGCGGCCGCGCGCCGCCTTGAGCCCACGCGATCGGCCTGCGTCCACCAACTTTGACCTGGTCACGGACTCGCGGTTGGACCGCCTACTTCTGTTACACTGACACATGGGCCCAGTCGTTGCTTTTTCCGTTTTACGATCCTTTCTGTTGTCGTAATTGTTTCAGAACTCCTCATTTTACAGTTTACACGTATTTCTTTGTGCTGGAGGTGCATTTGCAAAACTTTGAATTGGAATTTTGTGCCTTTACGATGCTTCATAAATTATATTATCTTTGGTAAAGGTGCGACATAGTTCACACATTTGGATGGAGAGGTTTTTACCACGTAGGCAAGTGATAGGCAATACATGCTACCCTCGCAGAAGATCCCGGCGACGATCTTAACCGCGTAATACACGTAGAAGTACACATCCGAGCGGTTGCACGCCAAAATAACTGTCAAAACAGAATAAAAACATCTCAAAATCTCAATATATACACCGCATAATCTCACCAGCATAAGTCAAATCTTTTTTAAAAAAAACATCAGTAAGTCAATGAATCATGCTGCAAAAAATGTTACATACACAATGGCGCAATCGCGACGGTCACCGGCAGCGTCATCAACGCCTTCCGGCCGTACTTGTCTGACAAATTCCCGACAATAGGAGTCGCCACGAGAGCCCCCAACCCTGTGATCTGCATGCATGTGTGCGTAGCTATGCCACATCACGAATTGCAGCGATCGATATGTGTTGAGAATGAGACAGTAAAGCCAAACACACGGCGCTCTGGAAGCCGCTGAGGTAGATGGCGGCGGAGCACTCGTCGCGGCCGGGGCAGACGGCCTCCATCGTCACGTCGGTGATCGCCGGGATCACCATGTAGGAGGAGAAGTGGAACAGGAAGGCCGCCACGAACAAGTGCCCCAGCCCGGCGAAGTCCTTCATCGCACACAATGCCGTTTTGCTATCTTAATAAACTTTTTATTTACACTTTTTTATAAGATTATCTCACTCCGGGAAGGTATTTTTATACTCCCACAGATGCCACTCAGCGACAAAGCAAATGCAATGCTTCCAAGTAAGAGAATTGGAGGCGTCGTCACTACACTCTTGCTTAGGGCGGTTGGCCACCCGATACCATCAGAAAAAGTGACTGAAGTTTGCCAAGTTCGCGCTTTGCCCTAACAAACCAAACAAAACTGTAACCGTGCCTCCGGTTGTTACAGGTCGTGTACCATCGAGTATGGCAGTATGCTACTGGGCTAGTGTGCTTCTGCGACGGTGACGGCAGGAGAAGAATGGGGTTCCAGTGACTTGTACGCATGGACCAGCGTCGACAGAGCGGTGTGTTTTCGAGTGCACTCCACTCTACTTTCCGAGTCGCTGATTGGGTCTTGGCTGTGGCTTGCTGCTTTAGAATTCTTGGCGGACATGGAAGGGTATAACGATGCACGTCTTTAATTAACTATAAGCGACGAATTACAATGTTAAGTATGATTAATTACGTAACTAATAATCTAAAACACGGGGAAATTTAAACTTTTCTACGCAGTCATCTAAATTGAACTCGACGAGCGATAGACAATTGCGATGGGCACAGAACCTCAACGGCAAGGACGAAAACAAATTGTAAAAATTGCACGACAAGTAAAAGATTTCAACTCAATTAAAATACATATAACAGTCTGTAGTACAACAGGGTAATCATTGCAATCCTTGTACAACAAATCAATTTACATTCATTGAACTACAACTAAAATGGGCTTAAATTAAATAAAGATATTACAACTCTCTTTACATCAATAACGACAATACAAATTGCTGTGAATTTACAATTCTCGGACCCAACCGAATGACTATCTCACAAACTTAGACAATGGCAGCACAACTGCAACACTAGAAATTACAGAACCCTATTTACATCGGTAACATCTCATACATGTATACCTTTGATTAGAAGCTACAGAAATCAATTACATGTATGCCATTTCATCTAACAATTATGAATTGCCGGACACCCAAAAGAAACACAATTTCAATTAGGAAATGAGCAAATATAAAGATACGAAAAAAGACCAAACAAAAGAAAATAATTAAAAGAAAAAACTGCCGTCAGAGTCCTAGAGGTTAGGTTCGGGCGAGGCAATCCGTTCACGGAGATACCTGACCGTCCAAGGGCCAGTCAGCACATCTCACAACCATATGATCATCACTCGGCATAAACAAACCTGACATTGATGCAAATACCATGGCAACCGGCCGAATACCCCAAACCCTAAAATATCACTCGGCCACCACCACAAGGCTATAGTAAAGAGATAGCACGGTGTATCTAGACGCCACCACCACAGAAGCCAGTAAGGCAAGGAGAGAAGCAAAACTTCAATTGGACACCAACACCACCAACACAACACAACAGTAAACCAAAGCCATCGCCACGGCCAAAGGCCACCTTTTGCCCCACACCATCCCCCAAACCAACCGAGAGCAAAGGGAAGGGAGAAGAAGCCCACGGCACTAGCATGCTCAGCTTCTCTCTTTTCTTTCCCCCGCCAAGTTCAAACCCTCACCACACAGCCACAGAGTCGGCCACCACAAGGTAGAATCAGGGCAAGCCGCCTAGGAGCAAGAAGCTAGACTGGAGACCACAAGACCGTCAACCCTAGGAGGAGGTCACCACCAGCCGGCCCACAACCAACCGCGAAAGCGATCGCCAAGTATAAGCCGCCAGTTTTGCCATGACAACCCGGTAACCATCCACTGACAAAGGTAGTCCACAATCCATTCTCAATAGTAGCGGCAAGTTCTTAAGATTAAATCATGCAAAATCATAGCCAATTCGCAATCAACCGAATGATATAGCATCACCATGGAACCATCACATAGAGCAACCACTAAAAGTAGGGGAATAGAGAAAAGGAGCAAAAGTTACCAAGAAGGCAAGCCGCCGTAGGGCCAGGTGAACTCCGCGCACCCGATGGCCATCCCATGCCCCCCTGGCGCGTGAGGTAACCTCGAGCCCCGTCGTAGCCACCAAACCCCACCCTCGGTTTAGTTCCAAGAATCAAAAACAACAAGTCAAAATTAATGATACACATAAATGTATCAAGAGAGGGAGGGGTAAGAGAGGAGAGGAGTAAAAGGGGGAGGAGGAGGAGTCGGATTGGAGCCGACGGGTAATAGCCCCAAACCTAGGATCGACCTAGGGTTACCAGTAATGGCACGAGGAGCTCGGGCGACGAGGAGTTGGAGTCGGCGAGAGGCCGGAGTAGTAGTAGTAGTAGAGGGGAAAAGAAAAAGAAAAGGGAAAGGGGAAGAAGAAGAAGAAGAAGAAGAAGAAGAAGAAGAAGAAGGAAAGAGGGACAAAGAAGGGGGAAAATAAAAAAAAATAAAATAGAAAAAATAAAATTGTTGCAGGCGAGATGTTGCTAAATTAGGAATCCTCGCTAAAAGTTGTGTATTATAGAAATCTAGTCGTATAAGAGTTATCGCAAGTAAATAAATTAATTGGATGTCCAAAGAACTATGTAATTAAAGGTTAGCCACACAAAGATAATAGAATTCCTTTAAGAACTATCCAAGACTTAGCATAAATCCTTCATGTCGACATAATACTCTTAACGTCCTACACACGTAAATAGTGTCAGTTGAATAAAGTCAATTGTTAGCCGACTAATTAAAATAAATAAGAAACCCTAAGTGAAGTGTAAAGCTAGAAACCATGCAAGCACACTTTAGCAAAATTGGCTTGATTAACTAGGCCATGTTATATCCTCGACGCCATATATTAAGTCATAGAAGCCCAGAATATTTCTCAAGTTATTATAATAAATTTAATACCATCAATAGATTAAAATTGGTACGTAGGTATATTAAAATTTGTGTATCGTCGTTTAGACAACTCCATGGCATATTTAATTACTCAGACAATTTTGTTAGTAGCATTTAAATTATAGATATCCACCCCTGATTACTCCGGATCATTAGAACAAATTAATTGCGGTCCGACGATTTAAAAGATACACGTCGATTAAACTTGTACATGTACGGATTAAATTAAGGGACTGTAGTCTTAGACCATTTTGTTGCGGGTTTAAATACCCAGATAGTTTGGTTAAGTCCATCTAAACAGTAGAAAATCATTAATGATTAGAATAAATGAATTGCTATCTGTAGATTAAAAACGTAGCGTGTACCGATTTAAATGATGCATTGCCAATTAAATCATTCGAGGTTGTAACTAAATACCTAATTAACCTAGATCACGTTAAATTATATAACTTCCCTAGTAAATATTCTTAGACATTAAAAATAAATTAAGTGATGCCCATAGGTTGGAAATTGTACGCATGCGAACTAAATTATCATAATATCATTGAGATCCTGATTGCGCATTTAAATGCCCAGTTAATTTTTATTAGTTGATTATAAACCGTAGAAATCCAATAATAAGTATTATGAACTATTAGAATAAATTCATAGCCGTCAGAAGATTTTAAACTGTTTGCGACGATTAGAATAGCACACCAATTTAAAATAGTACACGATGATTTAAAATCGTGCGCGCCAAAACTTATACATAGTGATTTAAATAGCATAAATCGTAACAATCTGCAGCTAGTTAAAATAAAACTCAGAGATCGTACGCTCTGGTATAATTTAATTAATTACTTAGGAGTTAATTTCATTTGTGTCGATAACTCAAATAGTCACGAGCGTACTAGTTACGAGAAAGGACCGGTACTAAAAGGGAAGAATTTATATAAATAACCCTAAGACATAAAATGAGTTAGAAGTGGATAAATACATATACACCTACGAGAAATTAAATAAGCACAATTGCATACGCAAAATCGGCTAGATGCATCTAGTTAATTCTGTGTAATCAAAAATTGCTAGAAACGAACAAAACGCTGGGCATACCTACTAGATAAACCATATCTCATAGCGCTAGTACAATGATATCAAACGACGAGTAGTGTATCGAAATTACTCTCGACTACCGCGATCGGGTGAAATTAAGCGAAGTCTTACCTTAGGAGCACAAGCACATCAACACCTCGTATTTTATTATATTCTCGTAAATTAAGTCATATCCGGCGTATTTAATTGCAGGCAACAATCCAAGCTGCGGGAACGACTTCACCTGATCCTACTTGAATCCGAATATATGGTTAAAGTCCAGGCAAGCATTCCTTTGAACAAATCTTCAGAGTATATTTCATAAAACATGTATTTTGTATTGATCTTGTATCACACTGCATGAAAGAAAGGAAGAATATTTAAATCGAGCTATGGTTGTAAGAGATAAGAGAAAAGAAATAAATGGCAACTGATGGAGCAGTTGGCCACCTAAGTTAATTAAGAAGGTGGGCAGAGGTTGCCTTGGCAGGTGACAAAGGGGCAGGTTTGGGACCTCCACATAAGAATAGAATGTAAGGAATCACAAGCTTCATCCGTGTGAAGTGTGAACAGACCGTACCAACACGTATCAACCAACATCCCGTTTTGACGGACAGACTAGTAACTCTATCGAGGTATTATATTCTCCACGTGGCTAAGTATTAATTAGAGGAAGAACCCACAAGAGCCAGACCAGCACCAAAGTGGGGATCCACAGACACAAGAACCCAGAACTGGTTAGTAGGTTAGAAGTGGGGGATGCGGATCGTAAGAACCCAAGACTGGTCAGAGACCAGAATCGGGGTACACGAAGGCGATACATTACGCTGTTGGGTGTTGGACGAGGGTCAGAAACCACCCCAGCTAACAATTATGTCGCTTTCGGTGGGTCTGAGTGAGGGTGGTACACCGCTCCAGGCTGCCGCTTGTGAGTAACTGGGTAGGGATATAATATACTGAGATAGATGTGAAAGTATTGTACTCTGATCTGGGCACCGCATCTAAGAAAATACGGAGATCTAGGAGCCAACGGGATCAGAGTGGTGATGGGTAAAGTGATACAAGCTTGCGCAATGCTATACAAATCATGAATTCATGCCTGTCTCCGGGAAAAAAATTACGAAAACTTATGGGGTTTTTTGCTGTTCATACGAATGTTCAGTAGTTTTCTAAATTAATAATTCAGAATTCTTTCAAAACCTAACAACCTAACCTTATTTTTTATGAGTCATGGGAAAGAATTTGAGAAAGAAAAAGAAGATAAGAATGAGCAAGAGATTGATGATAGGAATGGATATTCCTAAAAGTATAGGTGATAAATATATCATGTATTTTACTAATAACGCTTGCAAGCATAAAGCATTTCTGTACTCACCCACAGTAATACGCAAGGTTGAGTTCGATTCGCTGGTTAGGATTGCTGTTGGTCTTCCTCTGGGGAAAGCTGATCTCTGCTGATCCGGGAACGCTTGTGGCTGCATGCGCGCCTCATGTGGCTTGCAGCTGATGTCGCATTACGACGAGACATATACGCGGTAGCTTCACGTACGTACTTAGTCGCAAAGTTATGCGACGACGAACCCTGAAATTTAAAACCTGGTAAACCTGAAACCCTAACTCGTCGATCAGCTCAATCCCCTCTATGTACTACCGTTCTTCTGACAACTGCTAACTAGATCAACAGAACTGCCCTAAAAAAACCTAGATAAACAGAACTGTATCACAAAGTTCAAGTCGGCTCTCGCCGAACTGTCTTCGAAACGATAGGATTCAGAAGAGCGAGCCCAAGAATAAACCAGCTAGACCAGAACTCAATCTCTTGGTGGGCTTCGTCAGGGCCAAGCTAGCCCGATTCAATAGGAATCGTACGCCGCCGCAAAAACAGCAATTCATTCCACAACTTCATTTTTGTACTGACTAGTCAGCTGTGCGTTGCAACGAAATTTATTAAATATATAAAGAATCATACTATAGAAAAAGACTACTCTGATCAATTGAAAAATGAAGAGTGATGAGAGGTTGAGAATAGAGTGGTTGGAGGAAAAAGGACATACGACCACCAACTCATTCTTTATAAATAGTAATGATGTATACGTGTCACGCTAAGAGCTAGTCTTCATCTTGAGCTTTTTTAAAAAAGAAAAATAAAGTCTTCTTTGCATGAGCAGATCGACAGCGTTTACCTATCACTGAAAAACCGCTTAATTATGCCGAAGCACCAGAAAGCAGGCGTCATCCTTTTACTCCAGTTCTCTCTATCTTCCTTCTCTTTTTTTTTTCTTTTTCTATTTTAAAACAAACAGCCTCATCTAAGAGAAGTACTCCTATATGTCCCAACTTCATTTTGCGCGCATGAACAGTGGTGAGGCGAGAATATTCATCGCAGAAATGGACGCGTTATCCAGCGCATGGACGAGCCAGCCGGTGCTTCTCTGCTGGGTCATGCCCAGCACCAGCGTCCACGGGAGAGTAGTAATCGCCCACATGTGAGTCGGTGTGCACGGTGCGTCCAGAAATCCTCCCATCCTCATACTAACTAATGTACTGTTTTCCCTCTTTAGTTTGATTCATAGTTGTCAATCCCATTCCGGTTTGCCTCTTATTATAAAATACGCCTATACGCAGGTACCGGTCCATTCCAGCATACCATTTCAGAATTTTTAAAATTTTAATATAATAATATATATTTATTCATAAGTATATACATGTAATTATAGACACACATAATTTTACTTAAAACATCACTTTAAATATGTAACCATAGCATAAAAATGAAGGGTCACTATAATTATGTCTGGTACCAAAATAGATGGAACCGTCAATTTTGACTAGGATGACCGTTATTAGCCGATATTGAAACCGGTATGGGATTGAGCCTGCTAGATGCCGTTTTGAGTACCGATATGGCATGTTTCGGCCGGTATCAAAATGGAATTGACAAGCTTGGTTTGATTTCCTCCACTTTTAGTGAGAATGATCTCTGGAATGGATTGAAGTGGATGGCGCAAGTACTTCGTTTTTTTTCTTTCCAATAGAATCGAAAATGGAGTACTTTATTACAGTATGCTCTTTTTCTTAATTGGCGTTGAAACTAAACTTAATCTTCTTGCCGTGATATCTACCGCCATAGGATTAATATTCATCCTGGGAATTTTGGAGTCAGGGTGCGTTGAAAAGTCTGCGTACGTAGGAGACGTAGTATATATGTTAACTAGATGGATGTACCATCGCGCAGTTTATTCCCCTTCCACGTGAGTGGCTTCCGTTCGATCCGATCGACTGCCACAAGAATAAAAGGAAACCACGTTCATTAGTACCACCTTCACCTAGTACGTATACGTACCAGCTGCTCGTACGACAACGACCCGCTGGTACCTAGTTTACTCGTGTACAAAAGGCAGCAGAAACCAAATACTTGCATTAATTAACGCGTACGTGCCTAACTATACTAGGGGTGCACGCGCCGTGCGCTTGTGCGACGGTAGAGACGTGCTGCCAAAATCAACAACCTGCTGGGCCTGCGTCGCCTACCGATCGAGATCGGTCAGTTCTTCCCAGACAAATCTCGTGTGTATGGCGACATCCATCGCACCTACTCCCTGTCGTACGTCCGGCCTGGACATTCGTACCATTTATATTGTACATGTACACTTCCCTTCCGATGTGTATGGATAATTTCTTATGGCGATGAAACGAAGCAGTAACGAATGAAATGGAGTGCAGTGTCCACAAACCGCACATGCAAGATACGGCAAATCCTAATGTAATTCACACCTACATTACACGCATGCATGCATGGCAGGCAGAGCTTTTTTTGCTAGCAAGCTAGCCAACAGTCCACTTGTAAGGAAGCACTAGTGCTAGTCATCAGAAATTCTCCAGTAGCATGTGATGCATGGGCCCTACCTCGGTAGCTTCCATGCATAGGCTTTGACACACTACTGCTACTACATGATGATCTATAATATTAAAACAACCGAACTAACTAATCCCATTGAAAAAAAAGATTCCACCTGTTCCGTGGCGTCCCTCGACCATCTCTGAAGTCATCACATATTTGGTATTATAGTACTGTAGCAGTTTTTTTTCACCTAAAACTAGTTCTCAAAGCGTTTTCTCAAATTTAGCCTTCTCTGTGATCACGGTAGCAGTGACAGACATGTATATCACCTACCGAGCTCCTCTGCCGCGGCAGGTGGTAGCAACCGCCACAGCAAGCTCTAACGCCATAGGCACCGACAAAGCGTGGCAGGTGTCGGCGAACCGCGCGGGCTGCAGATGGGTGCCGCAACCTCTAGACTCAGCAGGAGGGTGCCCAAGACACTCACTCGGCAAGAATCGGGCCGCTAGCCGGCCCCATCGAGCTCGTCTGCATCGCCAAGAACACTACCACCCGCCGCAACGGGGAGAGCTTGATAAGTGACACCGTGTCATCTCCCGCTGCTTTAGTGATCTGGAGAGGTCAAATTAAAAAAAACGTACATTGGTGTTCAGTTCGGCTTATTTTTGGTGGCTTATGGTCGAAAACATGTGAGTTTGAAAAAAAAAACACCAGAATGATGAGGCTTATTCAACATAATTAAAATTAAAAAATTGAAAAATATAAAAAATTTGTTAGCCCATCACAAACAACGCAAACGAATACGGGAAAAAAAGAACCGGCAAAAAAGCTCAAAAAAAGCCAAAAATTTAGAAAAAGACGAAATTATGAATAATGCAAAAATAAGCCAGAAGCCAGAAGCTAAGCCATATTGAACGGTGCCTTATGGTTCAAAAAAAATGCTACGGTACCAAATATGCCATCACTTCCCAATCTTTACGCAGACAGTGGCCAATGAGCTGTCTCACTCGTAAACCTCTACATATAAAACCCTAGGTTCAACACGTAGTAAATGTTACATATTCATTCTCCGCTGGCCATCAGTACAGCAAGAACTCGAGAAAAGAGCAGTGGCTGCAACAAGCGAGCATCAGATCCATGGAGTTGGAGGCTGCCGCGCCGGTGCCGAGGAGGGACGGCAGGAAGCTGGCGAGGTGCCCGAGGCTGCAGATGGACTCCAAGACGGTCTCGGCCATCGAGCAGTCCACGGGCTCGACCATCGCCGACGCCGCGGGCGCCGGCGAGGGCGGCGCGATGCGCGTTAAGATCGTGCTGACCAAGCAGCAGCTGAAGCAGATCGCCGCGGCCGTCGCAGGAGGCGGCGCCTTCTCGCTGCCGCCAGCGCTGGAGCAGCTGGTGAGCGTTCTCAAGCGGCAGCACGCGAAGAAGCAGGCGGCTGCGGCGGCCGAGGTGGCTATCGGAAGGCGCCGGGACCGGTGGTCGCCGGCGTTGCAGAGCATCCCGGAGGAGTGCTTCAGCTAGATAGCCTCCCTAGCTACATATACGTACGTGTAGTCGATTTGCATGTATAGCTTTCGGTGATCTCTCCTTCTGGCGTCTTCCTTCCTGGGTTGCAGCCGGTTTGGTTGGGCCAATGCGAATGCCCAATGGTTGCATCCCAACTTTGAAATGTCATCTATTTTAATCTGGCATTTGGATCCAAGATTTTCTCTGTTCCCGATTGATGTACGTATCTCTGGACGAATCAATAAGACAATGAGCCGGGGAAGGAACAGCAGTGTGTGAAGTGTCTCTTTCTTGCCTTGAGCTGTGTCCTGCGCCAGATAATTAACTGTGTGTGGCAGCAAGGTAGCAGATGGAGTGTTTTGCTGGGAAATGGGAGCCAGCCCGGCCCTAAAGATTCCTCTCCAGTAGGACAAGATCTACACAAGAGGGTTAACAGTTCATGGCCCAAGGGGGGAAACAGTGGCATGTCCTACTGGTGGTGTGCCAGCGTCTAATCGGCTTAATTCAGTGCAGAGTCGATCGAACGAGATCGAGAGCGGCCGTCTTCTTTCCGTGTACAGATAATGGAGCATCTTGACGGCGATAATGGCCAGCCGTCAGATCAATGTGTTTCTGGTTAAAGCGAATGGTGACTGGTGTGTTATGTTTATTATGTGTTGTGTGCATACACACATGGGCGAACCGTCCTGATCTCACCTATCCTCAGCAGTACTCGCCCGTCGCCACCTTTGTTGGGTTTGTCGCCCCACATCATCTGCGAAAGTGCAAGAAAGAAGACACACACACACACACATATGCAGTATACACATGAAAAGTCTACACGGAGTAATTATCCCAAGTTGCTTATTTATTTGTTAAAAGTAGACGAAGATATATTACCCTATCAGAAGTTGTCAGTACCCAGTAGGAGTAGTTACATCACTTAGCAAGATTTTTGAAGCATAGCTGGTCCGGGTGTACGTACGTGTTCATTAGTTTTATAGAGGACATTAAGGAGTGTTATTTACTTGTTGCAACTAATACCAGAATCAATTGGTTTTTCAGTACCAATTGTTCCGCTCCTCAAAGAAACAATCAAAAATTTCTTCAAACCAACAAAACAGAGCTCGCGGAACAGTACAAGCTACAGAAGCGGCCCATGTCTCACTCAGTCCAATCGCATTCACAAACGTACGCCAGCACTTGCAAACACCGAATTAAATCCCAGTCATGTTCCCCTAAATAACCGTACCGAAATTGGCCATCCTTTTCTTTGGCCTTTTCAACTGGTTTTGACTTCTTTCGACCACTACTTATTAGACTTTATTGGGCTAATAAGCTGTCTACAAAAATCATAGCAAAACAACAGACCCATTAAAAGCAATCTAATCACCTCTCTGGCCACCGCTAGTCCACCAACTCTCAGAATCAGACCACCGCCGGGCGCCGGGGCGTTCAGTTATCAGTTCGGGCGCTCAGCCGGAGTTCCTCAACACGAAGAAACACGCAGAAAACGCCGGAAAACCAACGAAAATCCAGGGCGGGGGGCGCGCATGCCGGTGCCATTGCACCGCGCAGGCAGCGGAGCAGCCACGCGCAACTCGACGAAACGGCGGCCGTATTGATCGATCGCGGCAGGCGCGGACAGCTAAGCTGCGCATGTGACCCACCTGAAAACGACCGAGCCCGTTCAGGGGCGCTGGCAGAGCACGACACGCAACGACAGGGGCCGGGGCGGACAGCTCACGCGCCCCGCGTCCATGCGCTGCGTACGAACCGACCGGGAAAGCCCACGGGCGCATCTGGGCCGCCCGTTCCAGGATGAGCGGTCCTGATCCTGACCGTCGGGGTCGATCCGGCGGCTGTGACGGGCGGAAGGGAGCGGCCCGTGCACGGTGGACGCGGGTCCCTGGTCAAGTCCCCACCATGTGTGCTGGATGTTACGCGTCCTGCTTGTCCGAAATAATTTGCCGGTTGGGAACCTAGCTCCTTTTGAATATCGGTGGCACCGGCACGTCATGCTAGCATCACTGTTGCGTCACTACCGATACCTTTTTTTTTGCTCTGTGTTTTCCAATCTTTAATTGTGTGGCACTGGGCCGAACCGATCTTGTACATGTTACCCGTAAAAAAAAATTTCGCGGTGCATGTGCCTAAGAACTCCGTATCTAGCTATGTACGTCTCTTGTGCATGCCAATGTCGATCGGAGTATTCACCGGAAGGTCACTTGCTGAATAAGAGTGTTATTGGTCAACGTATCTACTGTCTGTACTGAATTCGGATGTTAATCACTACTAAACAATTGTACTCTTCATTGCAATGCACACCTTTTCTAAACTTCCGCTGTTCTTAAGTAACAGCTCTAGTGACCGTCCGATCTGCATCGACACGGTTCGGTCCCGCTCGATCGCCGCGCGGATCGATCATGGTATCGAGCAATTCTCGACGCAAATCTGGGATCACAGAGCTAGCCTGCAACATTTTTCGCTTCCACATAATGCTGGCCTAAAAAGCAGCGCCTTCACATGCATCTTGTCCGTAGTGTGTACACCTCACGTACTTGGCTGCACGTATTCCGGTCGCAAGCAAACAAGAACAACCTCAGAGCTGGCTAGCTGCTGCCTGATGTAATTTAAGTACGCTTCCCACGGTGCGCTGCGCACAACGTATATTCTGGAGGAACCTTCCTTGAAGCAACCTCAACATGCAGCGATCGAGCGAATAATAAGTAACCTGGGGCACCGCTCGTGTATTAGGTTCCTAATTAAGCATCTACACCTTGTTAATTAATGTTAAAAACATTGCTCCCACCCCCGGTGCGGCTGGCATGTGGGGCCATGGCGACGCTCCCCGCAGCACGCGAAATACAGTGCAATATCTAGCCATGTCCATGTGAAGAAAGCTATTATTCTCTCGATGGGCTCCAAGCCATTGTTTATTTATCTATTAATCATGGCCTTATTTATGCAATGGTTTGGCTTGCACCCAACGAAATGGCTGCTACAAGATTTACCATCTAACAAAGATTAATTAACGGAGGACAGCACTCTCTCGTTCTCCGTCAGACTCCCCCTTCTCCCCTCTAGCCTCTTCTTCTCCATCCAATTTATAATTTTTATATGAATTTAAAATTTTATAAGAGTAAAAGACTAATTTTATGTCAACTTAGTTTAGACCTATCAATAGTTCAGTCCGTTCTCAATTTTATTTCTAGCTTCGCCACTTATAAGTACGTGTATCCTTTCTTGTACTTAAAAAAAAGAAATAGCTGCTACGAGCAAAGCTAGCAGCCAATCCATCTCCCCACCCCCATGTTACTTCCTCCTTCAAACATGGCAAGCATGCATTGTACACTGCCACATAACCAGATGGGCAGATTCCCCCTGGAGAAGCAAAAGACTGCGCGGTTTGACAAGTTAGTTAATCACGAGCAGAGGAAAGTAAGTAGAGTTCGTTTCACACACCGGCTTCAGTTAGATTGATGAATCATGCATGCATGTCACTAGCTAGTCGCTCACTCAACCCCATGTCTTAGTGTTGCGATCTTGTTATTTGCACAGCCACTTGGCGTACCACAGTTACAATAGATCTATATATATTGTTGAGAAACCGACGCTGGCGACCAGTCTGATCGGGATCTCTGCTTAGAACAAGAACGAATCAATCACGTAATCACGTAATAATAGATGAACACGAGAGAGGTAGAGAACTCCCGATCTTTCTTTATTGCTTTCATGCGTGTGTGTACAATGGGGGTTGGCTCTATTTATACTAGGTGGTGGGGTGCCCAATATGTCGGGACTCTCGGCCTACTGGGACTCGAGTCCGCCAGACTCTATCTGAGGCCGGTTTCCTAACACTCCCCCTTGGGCACTCACCCAACATGCTTATGCCTCATCAAAACTCCATAAAAACCCAGTGGGAAAAATTTGGAGAAAGAGTACATAATACATGTGTTGCTGCGATGCACGAATTACCTCATTAAAAACCTTGGTCGAGAAACTTTGAAAACTCGTCAAGGGAAAAGAGTACAATCCACCCAACTTCATTCGGTCTTGGGACCTTGTTCCTTTGGGTACTCAATCTTCATGATCGAGATTTACTAACGGGCTTGAGAGAATTCTCCCCGACTCGCACTTCTAAGTCTCATCATTCTAATCCTCACACGCACCTTTCAAAGTTAGATGCGGGGAGTGACTTAGTGAACAAATCATCGATTTTCACAAGACTTAGTATGCAAGACTTTTATCTCGTCCATCTTTTGCAATTCATGAGCATAGAAGGACTTGGGGTTGATATGCTTTGTGAGATGACTCTTCACATAGCCCGCTTGCACTTGTACAACGCAGTGAATTATCTTCATGGATAATTGTGGGGTTTACACAATGTTCATCCCACATGACCGCCGGATGTGGTGAACTATTCGGTGGAGCCAAGCGCACTCGTGCGACTTCATACAATGCTATAATTTCGAGTGGTTCGTCAAGTAGCTACAAGGCTTTGCTTAGACGATTTTCGTGGAATTGCGTTCCACCACACATGAATGCATAGCATGTTTGTGACCTTGCGGTATGCGGGTTAGACAAGTACCAAAGATCGATAGCCAATCAAGTTCAAGTCTTGATTCTTTCTATAGAACAATCCAAGGTGCTTACTTCCTTGGGGATATCGGAAGGTGTCCTTTATGCCCTACCAATGCCTTTTGGTGGGCTCAGACTGACTTTGCTAACAAGTACACGACAATTGCAATGTCCGTTCTAGTGCGGTTTACTAAGTACATGGGTGCTACCATCGCACTCAAGTATGGGAATTCGGTCCCGGACTTCCTCCCTCTTCTCTAGGTCGGTAAGGATCTTTTTCTTGTCAGAAGACCTTCCGATCATCGGTATCGATGGGTATGCCTTCTCGAAGCCAAACCTTTCTAGCACCTTCGGGTGTAGGTCGTCGATGTACCAAGATTCCTTCGGGACATGCTCAAGCTGCAGGTCTGAGCAGAACTTGGTATTGTTCAAATCTTTCATTTCAAACTCTGACTCCAAGTAGGAGCTTGCTTCTTTTATATCTTCTGCTGTCCCGATGATATTCAGATCATCTACATACAAAGAGATTATACAGAATCCATTCTGGGATCGCCGTATAAATACACAAGGACAGTCTTCACTGTTTGTGTAGCCTTTCTTACAGAGAAAGTAGTTCAAACGATTATACCACATTCTTCCAGAATGCTTTAATCCATATAGTGACTTTCTGAGTTTTACACTGTACAGATTTCTATTTGCTCTGTCTTGGTTCGGGAGAGGTATTCCTTCAGGGAATTTCGTATAAATCACCGAATCCAAGTTACCGTAAAGGTATATATTCACAACATCCATCAATTTCATTTCCAAATTCAAGTTCATTGCCATTGAGATCAATATATCTAAAGGTAATTCCACTCATGACTGGGGAGTAGGTTTCTTCATAATCAACTTCAGGACGTTGAGTGAAACCTTGTGCTACTAGCCTTGCTTTGTATCTCACTACTTCGTTTCTTTCATTTCTCTTTCGAACAAATGCCCACTTGTGCCCTACGGGGTGCACATGGAGAGGTGTGCGGCATACGGGCCCAAAACCTCTTTTTTGTTCAGAGATAGCAATTCAGTTGCTATTGCCTTTTTTCAATCTTCCCAATCTGATCTTTTCTTACATTCGGTGAGCGATGCGTGCTCGGGATCAAGATCAATGATTGTGGCAATTTTCTTTGCGAAGTATATATCGATATTGGCTGTTGTCCTGTTCATGGACTCTCCCGTGTGCACATAGTTTATAGCTATTTCTTCATGAGTCGCTTCTTCTGGAGCGGTTGCTTCTTCTGGAGCTTTACCTTGCACATCGCTTCTTCCAATTGCGGTGGCAAGTTCCTTTAGTTTTTCGACTCCGATGTGTGCGCACACATCCATGCCGATGGGGATATTCAGATCCGGTATGTTCTTTTCTGAAGGTGTCATACTTGTGCCAGGTCTCAACTGGCTCCCCTTCTCATTCTGGGGGACTTTAATGATCGGTGTGGTAAGTCCTTCTTATCCTTTTCACCAGCGCCCCGGTTACTAAGGATTCGAGGAACCGGAGTTCTCGTCCTCTTTTTTATTTTTCTGAGGCCTCTGGACGAGATTAGGGATACCTTTCGCTTTGGTATTTCAACCTCTCCGTGCGGTGCGTGCGGGCACATGCAACTTAGTCACGCTTTCAAATCACTAGTGATCAGCGGTGATTTGCTAATGCTTGCAAATCAATTGCCTTCGGATTTCTTTGTCTTCTGGACTTCTATTGTCTTCTGGACTTCTATTTGCTTCACTAGTGCACGGGTCATGTGCATGTATTTCCCGACATTTTCCATCAAGGGGTTGATTTCTCCCCAATGTTGGGAAATTTTCGGTGCTGACCCTTGCGCTAGTGCATAGATGGATGGATGTTGTAGGCCAATGGTCTAGAATTGATGAGATTCGCTGCATGTAGGACTGCATGTCCCCAACATGTAGCTGGTAAATTACATTTATGCAAAAAGGGGGCGGGCAATAAATTTAATTCTCTTGATTAAAGCTTCTGCCAAACCATTCTGGGTATGGACATGCGGTACCGAGTGCTCAACTTCAATCGCCATGCAATAATCATCAAATGCCTTTTAAGTAAATTCTTTGGCATTGTCCATTCTGGTGGACTTGATGTGATGATCAGGGAACACATTTCTGATGTGAATGATCTGCGAGATCAATTTTGCAAAGACGTGGTTTCTCGTGGACAACAAACCCACACATGATCACTTCGAGGAAGTGTCAATGAGCACCATGAAATACCTAAATGGCCCTGAGATGGGCTGAATGGGACCGCAAATGTCTTCCTAGATGCGTTCCTAGGAATGCGTGGACTTTATCCTTCACTTTGAGTGGAGGTCTAGTAATTAAATTTCCGTTGGCACATGCAGGCACACAAAATCTTCAGGATTCGGAAAATTCTTCACATTGCCCTTGGGAATTGTTGATTATATTTCTCATCATTCTACGACCTGAGTGGCCTAATCTGTCATCATGGAGACGTAAGAGTTCGAGCTTCAAATACTGTCTTCGTGATGTTGAAGGTCGCAGTGCCTTAATGTTGGTATAATATAGCCCGTTTCGGTGAAGGAAGTTTTCTAATACCCTTTGCCATTCACTTGCGCTTTGTAATGAGTAGGTATTCTCATCGTACTCTTCTTTAGTTTCATCGTGGAAACCATTAGCGAATATCCTTAAAACTTAGGAGATTTCTAGTCGATTCTGGGTACAATAAGGCTTCTTTAATGACCAAAATTGTGCCCATGGGAGTATAATTGTGGCTCTTCCGAACCAATTATACAAGCATCGCTCCCGCGATTGTCGTAAGGTCGCCGGTGCTCTTACGAATCGATCGAAAACTTAGTCTCTCTTAAGTGGTATTCGTTGTCAGCCGGTTAAGCACACTTCCTTCATAGGCGCTACACATGTTCTAATATAGGGTATTTTATTCATATGCATGAGAAGGCAATCAACGATAAATAAAATACTTCAATATCGTAACATATTATGCCATCATAAACTGAATAAATGAATGAATTATTCCAAAATCATCCAACCATCACAAGATAATAAACCCTAAAGTACCATCCATGCAAGATCTAACTTGTCCATTTTAACATAAAATAAATGACAATTAACGTCTCATGCATTCTGCGCATTAGACGAGTCGATTAAGAAATCATCGACTTCTTGGCTATCTTTTCGAAGTGATATTCTCTTCAAGAGAAATCATGGCGTTGGTCGCCTCTAGGTTGTAAGGGGGGTTTGTTGCGGGATGGTCTCAATCTCCATCAACTCGTGCAACTGCTCGTAATGCTCCCCTCAACCAATGCAAAGTGAGCTTGGCCGCCTTTGCCATTCTTCTTCCGGGCTTGGTGGGCATCAATTACATGTTGCGGCTCTTTGCGGACCGCGACCAATGCCCCACTTGCCACACTTGTAGCAACCCGCTACATTGGCCATAGGTATTGCCACTTTTCATAGCCTTTTGTCATTTGGAGCATCTGATTTGCCTTTCTGGGCAACGGTCTTACCCTTCTTTCCCCTTCTTTTCATTAAGGGCTTTCGCACCTTGTAGCTCCCGGCGTTGGCCTCACGGCCACGGAGCTCCCAGATGGTCGAGTGACGTAATTCTTGCGGAGAAGTTCGTCCCGAGCCTCGCAACTGCATCATATCAATCAATTCGGCATACTCCTTGTAGCCGCCTTGACGATAGTTGCGGGCGGATTATGCAAACATTGGGGTGAAAAGTGGGCGGGATCTTTCGATCTTCGCTCATCTGTGATCTGCTTGCCACAGAGTTGAAGATTGGTACAAATCCTGTGCAAGACAGAATTGTACTCCCCGACCGTCTTAAAGTCGGCAAACCTCAGTCTGACCCATTCTTGCTCTGCTTGAGGAAGAATGGTGTACTTTAGCCTCTCAAACCGCTTCTTGAGTGCGGTCCAGATTGCTAGCGCGCTTTTCTCCGCCATATACTCATTCTTGAGAGTAATGCAGAGGTGGTGCCGAAGAAAATGAAGTGCCTGATCATTCTCCTCAGGCGTAGGTTGGGCGTCATTCAGTCCGCCAATCCCAATAGCTACGCGGAGCCGTTTGGCTCCAAGTACTATCTCGACATCGGATGCCCACGCCGATAGTTACTACCATGTTGGGCGACTCTTGAACTCCGGTTCGTGATTCCGATCATCTATATGCGATAGATGGAATAAATAAGTTTACTTGTGTAAACATGCATGGAATAATTTACTACGGTAAATAAATGGTACAAAGAGTTCTCGTAATGTTTGAATTTTTCAGAATTTTCTATAAATTTTACTGTTATTTCAGTGATTAAAAGCAATTTAAACAATTACAATTAACCAAAAACAGTAAATAAATACAGAAAATACAGAAAACAATAATGGCAGAAATAAATAATCTTCAAATGCTAAAAATAATTCAAAATTCGGATTCCCGAGACCCTTTTATGCTAGAATATGATTTTTTCAGCAAATTCTGCAATTTCAGAGGGTTTCTGCGCAAATTTTCAGTTCAGAGAAAAATTCGCGCAATTTCCTGATTCCGAGGGGTTTTCTGCAAAAATCTGGACCCGCTCGTAAATCAGAGGACCTATCGGTAATTTTCTGAATTACCGAGACCTTTATTGCAAAATTCTGGACTTAAATGCGATTTTAGGGGCCTTTCAGTAATTCTCAAGAACCTCAGGGTTTTTTTTTCGCAAAATTTAATCCCTTTTCTTCCGGCCCACCCGCCGAATATCCCCTTCTCCCGGCCCACTTCGGCCCACCCCTCACGGCTAAACAAGGCAGGGGTAGGGTTTCCCCTACCCCTGTTCACACATGGCGGCGGCCACCGAGAGTGCAGGCGGAGGCGCCGGCCGGGGCGGCCAAGGCGGCGCGGGGCCGGCGCCGGCGGCAAGACGGCGAGGCGCCGCAGCGCGCGCTGGCGCTAGGAAGGCCGGCTGGCGACTCGACGGCGAGCCGAGGTGAGGCGGCGACCGCAAGCAGCGGCGGCCGTATCGCGGACCATGCGGGTGGCCGGCGCCGGCGCCATGCGGGCGGTGACGCGACGCGTTGCGCAGCCGGTCGAGTCTGAGGCGGCCGAGATGAGCGCGGCCGGGCCGCGTCACGGGCGAGGCGAGGCGAGCCCATGCGGTGGTCGGGCCGGCAACCCACCGCAGCAGCCGGGCCGAGGCGGCGCGAGAGCGGGGAGGTGAGAGGCGGCGCCCGAGCGGCGAGCACGGTGGAGGCGGTGCGGGCGGTGGCTTCGGGCGACCTTCCTGGGTTCACGACGGCGGCGGCCGGCCGAGGCCGGTGAGGCGGTTCCATGCGCGCGGTGGCGTCTGGGGGCGGCGCCACTGCGGCGGCCCATGCGAGGCGGTGGCGGCCGGTGGCGGCGGTGTCGCCGGTGGTAGCCGGCGGCGGTGGGTTGGGGATTTTTTTTTCTCGTGATGCAATCTTGTGCAGAGAGAGAAAGCAACAAAATCCATGCCAAAATTTTCCGTGACAACGATCATGCAGAGCGTCTGTAAACGTTCAATCTGCGATGCAATCGTCATCCACCCCGTTTCGTAATCTACCGATCGACATTGTGCCGGCGATTTCAGATCTGCTCGCGGTAGATTTGGGGCGGATTTGCATCGTTCTAATCTACAGTGCAATCGACATCTACCCCGTTTCTCAATCTACCGATCGGCATTGTGCCGGCGACTTCGTGTCCGCTCGGGTAGATTAGGCGGATTTGCACCGAGAAATTCAATCTAGAACGCGAAGAAAATACAGATTCAAAGCGATCTAGAAAATCAATCTAGAACGCGAAATACAGATTCAAAGCGATCTAGAAAATCAATCTGTGCTTCGATGATTACCTCGTTCACCGAGCGTAGTCGTCGCGATAACGTGTTGAGAAACCGGCGGCGACCATCCGATCGGGATCTCGCTAGAACAAGAACGAATCAATCACAGAATCACAGAATAATAGATGAACACAGAGAGAGGTAGAGAGAACTCCTGATCTTTCTTTATTGCTTTCATGCGTGTGTGTACAATGGGGGGTTGGCTCTCTATTTATACTAGGTGGTGGGGTGCCCAATATGTCAGGACTCTCAGCCTACCAGGACTCTGAGTCTGCCAGGACTCTATCTGTAGGCCGGTTTCCTAACATATATAAGCGTTTGGCTCCGCGGGTTTCGGGCTTTGGACCCGTGTTTAATCGCTTTGCCTGCATTATTGTTGCGGGGGGAATTCGGTGATCCGTTACTGTTGTGATCAATCATAGAGGTTGGTTCACCGTCCGTCCGCGTTGATAGATATGCTGCTAATTGCGCCCGATAATGGCACGACGGCTTAAATTAAATGAACAACCGGCAGATCAGTTTAAGTGTAAACACGTACTCGATGTGTACGTAGTCCTAATTTTTTGCAAAGAGATCGATCTGAATACGCTGGTTGTTAACTGACGGTTATGTGTTTCGTGTGAAATACTTATTGAGAGCATATTTAATGTAAATGGTCTTTTTAATACAAACATGCAAACACGAATCAGGGCCGACGGATCCACCTTATACATCTCAAATCTATGCGAGTGGAATCCCTCAAAACTTAACGCCATTTTACATATAACCCTCTGCCCCGCCTGCAAACGCCATTTTACATATAACCCCTGCCCGCCTGCACATTTTCATTCGTATAACTCAGTCTCTTTTCCATCCGATCCTGTCGCCTCAACTCCTAGTCTTGCGCCGCCCCCGTCGCATCCTCCCCCCGCCGCCCCCACTCAATTCGATGGCTCACCTCCACTCCCCTAGCGTCGCCCCCTCGGCCCCCCGACGCCTCCCCTAGCTCTCCCCAGCTTCCCCTGGCGTCGCCCCTCCAACCTCCCTTGAGGCCACCCCCTCCGCTCTCCCCGGACTCCCCCAACGCTGGCGACGCCACGGCCCAATCTCCTTCCTCCTCTCGCTCCCCTTGGAGCCAGATCTGGCCTCCACATCGCCTTCGATCACGACCTCCACTACCACAGCCACCATGACCACTAGATGTGGTCGAAGGTGGTCGTGATCGAAGGCGTCCGTGGTCGAAAGCAGTTGTGGTCGAAGGCGGTCGTAGTCATGGTCGAAGGCGGTTGTGGTTTGTGCCCAGCTGTGGTCATGGGCGATCATGGTCGTGCATGGTTGCGATCGTGAGCAGCCGTGGTCGAATCTGGAGCCGACAGAGGCAGGGAGGAGGAGGATCTTGGGGTGGGAGGAGGAGCTCGGGGGTGGTGGGAGGCGATCCGCCCGAGGGTGCCGGGAGGAGGAGGAGCTCGAGCAGAGGTGTTGTCGGTGCTGCCCTCAGGGGCGGCATTAGGGCAAGCCGGGGGCGCCGCCGAGGGAGGCCGGAAGAGGCGGTGCCGAAGGAGGCCGGTGGAAGGGGCGGCGCTGGGGAGGGGGTCGTCTTCGAGGGAGGCCGGAGGGTGGCGACGCCGAGGGAGGCCGGGGAAGGAGGGGCACTCAGGGAGGTCAGGGGGAGCGGCGAGGAGGGGCGCAACGCAAAACACTATCGAGGGGCGAGGGGTTAAGTACAAAAGTGCATTAAGTTTTGAGACGTATAAGGTTGGATCCATTGGCTCTGATTTGTGTTTGTATATTTGCACCGAAAAACCTATTTGCATTAGATATACTCCCATACTTATTTGAGACATGGAGTTTGGAATAAAAATAATTGGATCAGCGTCTTGCGACTGTCTGTTAGACTGTTCTATCTGTACAACTAGGTCATCATGTGAATACTAGGCTCATCACCGAGTCAGAATGCAAGGATTTGGTTCGGAACCCTGAAAGGGACACTAGTTATGGTGCCGTTCCAAACAGCTTGTATATTTAGAAGCTAAAAAACATTTAGAATATATTGTCTATTTAACGTTACTTTTTTCTTTCCTTTCTTACTTTTTTCCTTTGTATTATTTATGGAGGTATAACAATGTTTTTTATTTTTATTTATTTTTCTTTAATTGAATACATTAGAAAAGGCTAACTCATTTTAGCCAACAAAACCATAACACTTTTAAACAGGCTTATATCTGAAAGATTACGAGTTTTTTATTTTTAAAAAAGAGATTACAAGTTTTGCGCAAATCCCCCTGCATTTTAAAGGGCAGCGCCGTTAATCTGTGCGCCCCTCAAATTTAGTACTTGCGCTGGAGCGTCGTTTATGCTAATTGATCATACATACATGCATTCATCTCCTGCTACCTAACGATCGAATTAATATCTAGACGGCATGTTTCCAACGGCGGTGTGATAGGAAATAGTAGGGAGACCATGGGAGGGCGTTTTGCAGGCAAGCATGTCTATGTCAATTGCGCCATCTTAACCAAATGTACGTACACACTACGAGTCATCGAGTTGTGATAACACGTTACTTGCTAGGGCCTCTCCGATCCAATGACTCCTCGTCACTGCGAGAGGGACAGTCATGTGAGGCATCCATTTCTTTATGCAACTCACATCTCAATTAGTCCCCGTCTGGCCGTCTCATGATTATTTTAGTGTCTTAAAAAAACTACATTATTTTATTATTCTGCAAATCTATTAACCATAGTAGACAGTGCCCATTTAAGCTCAGAGAAGAAAAGTTTGGGACAGGTCACAGGTGGTGAGACCGTAAGAGACAGTTGTGGCTGCGCTTAATAAGGTGATTTCTTTTTTTTCTTTGCTATGACTTATATATATATTTGTTTTAATACGAATATTTGTATGAAAAAATTGAATATTGATAAGTTATTTTAAAAAAGGTTGTTCTAATAAATTGTTTTAAGATTATTTATTTATTTAGAGAAAATAATAAAGCATAATCTAAAAAAGAACTGGCCCAAAACGCGAGGCGCCCTAACCAGTATATATATAGCATGTTAGTATGTCACATTACTCGACAGCCCGCACATTCACTTTGCCTTTGCTTTAGCCTTTACGCTGCAACTTGGAAGGAACGTCGAATCGAGGAGGGACTGAGAACTTGCCCGCCCGGCCGGACGGAGCCCAGTGCTTGCGCGTGCGCGGCGTGCCACCGATCGCTCGCGTCGCGGCCACGGAGATGGCGGGCAGGTGCTTCTTCCCCAGGGACGTCGGCGCGGCCGGCCACAGGCATCACCAGTCCAAGGCGGCCGCGGAGGCGCTCGAGCAGCTCCACCACGGCGGCCGCGTCCTGTCCCGGGAGGACGTTGGCGGCGCGGTGCGCGTCAAGATCGTGGTCAGCAAGCGCGAGCTGAAACAGATGGTTGCTGCCCTCGGCACCGGCGGCGCCGGCGAGGTGGCGGCGGCGGTCGCGGGAGAGCGGCACCACCGGCAGCGCGCGGCGAGCGGCGGCGCGGGTGCGGAGCAGAGGCTGCAGTCGCTCCGGCGGCGCAGCATGCGGAGGGCGGCGGAGGCGGCGCGGCGGATGCACTCGAGCGGGGAGTGGGAACCCGGCCTGCAGAGCATCCCCGAGGAGGTTTACTAAGTGCTAGTGGTTGATGGCGCCGTTAATGATGGTTTATCACTTGACTAATTAAGGTTGGGTTTTGATCACTGCCTGCTAAGTGCTAGATGTATGTGTACAGCGCTGTTAATTTGTTCTGGATCCTGATGAGGGTTAAATAGCTGGTTAATCCTCCTCCTCCATGAGTTTGTGCATTTTTCCTGTGAATTTTTGGAGATGAAAAAATGGAAAAAGAGAGGTGTTTGGAGTACGATGCAAGTGCTGTATTGATCATAATTCTTCTGGTATCTCACTTGTGCATGAACTGTGTGGAAGTAACTTAGTGAGTACCTGCATTTCTGCAAAAAAAAATGGTGGTAATTCTAGGTTTCCTGCCACTACTGCAGCTGTTGTGAAAATGGTAAATTGCGAATTCAGTGTGTGTGTGTTTACTATAGCTACTGTTCCTGCCTTTGCTTTTTTGTTCTTTTGCGTTTCTGTTGAGCATGAACATAATCAAAAGTATCAACGAGTAGTTAGGAGGTTAGCAAATGAGAACCGGTGCCAAGATTCCATTGCACATGGCCAGATGGGTTGTCACATTAAAGAAACGGTCTTCTCTAGTTGTTTCTGTTATGCACTCGTTGGCTTTGCCACGCTGTGGTTGCTGTTGCCGCTGTGGAGGGTCCTTTTCTCCCCATTATTTATTGGGAGTTTATTTATTTTGGAACAAAATAAGTTGAGCACAGCTGGCATAATTGCAAGCAGTTGTGTATATTCTGCAGTTTCAAGTACAAGGTAGCATCCCGGCACTAGGGGAAAATCTGTAGTTTCTCGCTCTAATGTAACAAGAACTCCAAACTGAAAGGGTGTTACGTTTAATCCTGACCCCACGATACATATAGCCTGATTGTGAAATTTCGAAGAATTTCAATAGTGGTCAAGTCTAATTCTAAACCTCTTATTAATCCGCTTGTTTCGGTCTGATAGTAGTGTGAGGCCACACCAACAGGCTGCATGAACCGCCGGCGCTCTGCTCAGCAAGTGGAGAGCAAATTATTCAGCATTTATGCTCTGCTTTTTGCCTTTTGTGCGGGGCTTTGACAGAGCTATGCATAATTCATCACCCCCTCCTCCTACTAACCATTGCTTCAGCTTCACGTTCGTGATGCGTGGACTAAGCTGACAAATCACAATGCGGCATCGATCTCGCTTTGAGGATCGAAATGCAGCAGTGCCAGTAGATCTCCCTTCTGTTTCGAGTTTCGACGTCCTAGAGGAAGTGAAGTTGAATCCGAAGATTTCTGTGGGAGAAAGGAGATCGAAAGATTTCTGCTTTCTCGAGAGAGGAGGAGGTGATGGCCGGAGACTACGAAATGGAACATTTGGGAATCTTAAATGGAGAGCGTAAGGGTTACTGGTCCCGCGTTGACATCGAGACTGCTGCATCTTCCCGATCGAGCTCTCGTTACAGTTTACTTACCTGACTGCTCCTACAGGCTACAAGGTTACTTCAACGAACCTACGTTGTAGACTTGCAGTTTACATATAGTAGGTCAACAGCGTCATTATAGAGATTCACTACTCCCAACCTACAAATAACTTTGTCCTCTGCGTCTAGTCAACAGATGAGTACAGAATACTCCTGCCGCTGTAGTATATTCACCACATAATTAGATAAGCTTAGAGAGGTTTTATTATCTTTGGAAAGCTACTAGTAGGTACTGGTGTCTCGCCATCAAGAAGTACTAAAAATTTATATATAATTTAGTGGTGAAGTATCGATATCTTTGGCAACTTTTTAAAGATGATAAAAACTCTCTAATTACATATGCAGTACATATTAAGGTGTTTAGCGTTTTTACAAAGAAACAAAGACGTCAAGCGTTGCTACTTACCTCGTGTGAAACCCAACGTGCCAGAACCACCGACACAAACGTACTCCACAATACCACCTCCGGAAGGGTTGTGGAATTTTTTTCCCTGAGTTAGGGCGTGTTTCGATCTTCTTTTTTTTTTTGTGCGTTTGGTTCCTTTGTTTGTCGATCTCGCCGGCGACGACACTGAGCCTCGGGTCCAACTGTGAAGCGAGCGGATCGAGCCGCTGCGCTGGCGAACGGACTCGGCGTGGTCTTGCAGGCGACGCGGAAGAGCTCCCAGCGCTGCTTGAAGGCCTTGATTCGACGGAGGAGGAGCTCGATTGGCCGGCGCATGGTGAGCGCGAGAGCGTTGGCAGCTAACCTTGCCCATGCGGGAGAGCCGATTTGGCTTGCCTGTGCAGGCAAGGATTTTCTGACGAGTTTGCCTGGGAAAGCAAGGTTTTTTGGTGCTGCCAAACGCCAAAACGTACCTAGCAAGATGACTCAAGGTTTGACGAAGGATCCAAACAGCACGTTAGTAACTCCTAGCCCCTTACATATGACATGAGGCTGAGATAATGTCGCGCAAAAGAAGTTTACGTGAATCAGAAAACAACCATGCCTGGGCTCACGGGCTTTGGCTGCAATTCTGTCGGGCCCATCTCCACTACAAGCGCGCAACGCTCTCCTGACTCCTGCACAGCGAACGCCAAACGTTGCTGAGAGTGGGACTCGGCGCGCCGCGGCCCGTCGACAGTTCGACGTATAGGTCCGGTCGAGCTCCCACCGCTGGCCACCGGATCTGCCACCGCCACCGCCGTTTGCGCGTTTGCCACCTCTGGGGATCTGACTCTTCTGCGCGGTGCCCTCTTCTCCTCTGGTACGCTCGGACGTATCATCGATGGATCCCATTCCCACGCGTTCTATTACAGCCTTCACGACTGTGCCTAGTTGGTTCAGTTGTTCTTTCTACCATTATCTAATGAGATGAAGACTGGAAATTTCTAGCTTCTACTAAATTGGATTCCATATTGTACCATCCATTCATGTGAAATGAGGAATTAAAGTGAATTGGCATTGTCTAAATATTATAGTGCTGAATGACTAGATGCATAAGCGAGATTTCTCTAAAGATGTTAGTGTCAATATTTTAGATGATTTCTGAGTATAGCTTAGGGGTTGCATAAAAATATCTCGTTATCTATCTTTGTGTTTCGCTATTTCATATTTATTCTGTCCATTTTCTCTTTATACACTTACTAGGCTTGAAAATTGAAACATGCTTTTATCTAGTTTGATGCTACTTCCTACAACTTGCAGGTTACTCCTGGTCTCCTGGATGTGAGTCAAAGTAAGACTTCATGGTAGCGGTGACGAGGTAACACATAAGACAGTTTTTCCCTGCTTGGTAACAAGTGCCTTATGCTCATAAATCATTCTTCTCTTTTGGCAGCCTTATGCGTTAGCTTAGCTTTAGTGTACTCATAATTTGATGTATGGTCGATAACTCAAAATTACTGTTTTAGATATGCAAGGGTGGTAGCATTTGTCATTTTGCTTCTATTCAAGTCTATTTACTTGATTCCACATACTAACACAACCTAAATTAAATTCAAACATTTGTTCGAGCATATCATGATTTATGGCTTTGAACGCCCCATGCGCATTTGTGAACTTCTATCCTGCATATAATGGATGTTGTCGAAGGGCACTGATTCAAATAAGTCAGGACTCGTATATTAGAACATGCATTTTATTGTCAATATAATTTTGGCCATGAATATTGTGAGCATCGACTATCACGAGTAGAACATGCATTCTAGATTTCTAGTTAACGAACTTCTGATAATGTTTTGAGAAACAACGACAAGTTCCTGCAGTCAACATGTAACATCAACAAGCTTAATTAAAATGCTCTGCACCTCCAAATATGCAAAATGACAAGGCTGTTCCATACTTGATTCAATAGTACCTTTTCATCAAGCTTATTATCTGTCAAACATAACTGAAGACTCAAATTTACGCTGAAAAGCATAAGAAAAATGCACTTGCATGGTTCAGATTAACCTTGGTATCAGCATTTAAAAGATCCCAAAAGCAGTTGTGTTTGTCTGGTAAGGTGCTGGTGAGCAGCGCCCAAAATATATCTTTTGTGGAATGTATGCCATGGTATCCTTCCAACTGCTGTTCTCATCCATGGATGTTACTACTGGTTCATTTAGATACGCATAACTGCCTTTTCTCCACCTGCAAACAATAAGGGATGATCTGTTATCAGGCATGGTAGCAATATAAATGAGCAGCTATGGTGGCAGTATATTTCTAGGAACTAATATTCACATATAAGTTAGTATGCACATCTAAGGTTTCTTTTTAGTTACCACTTTTGTTTATTTGTATGATAGTTTTACTTTTAGTCTTGTTTGCAGAAAAGGGGACATCAAACCTTGTTAAAGGCTGAACTTGGTGTACCTCATGGAGCAAATTTCGAGTAAGGTTTGTAGAATATAGTGCTCTATCCTAAATTCTTACATATTTGGTGCAGGGCATTCAACTGGTGAATTATATTGAGTGGGATACAGATGTTTTCCACACTGCACCAGCATCTAGGTTATGTAAAGACGATGAGACATTGGAAAGGTGTGCACTCCACTTACAGGCTAACTGTGGAACGCATAAAGAAATAATGGTTAGCATGAGGAGACGGGAGCGTACCAATCCTTGATGCCAATTCGTATCTCAATTTTCCTGGTGACAACTGCCTCCTCTTCGCTGTTCTTGGTGATGTCTCCGTCCCTCATCATCTTGTCTTTCTCATTTGTCTCATCAACAATCCCGTTTTTCATTTGCTCAAAAAGCATGTAATCTTCTTGCTGCTCTCAACATAGTTTAACCAATCCAAATTATGCCAACATAATAGTAAAGGGCAAGGGTGTCAGATTGATGCTGTTATATACTGATTTATTCAATGAACTTGTACCATAGTTTTGTACATAAGAGGGTTGGCTATTTAGTAGATAGTAAGTGTAATAATCAATGTAGTATGCAAAATATTGTTGATCGATGAGGAAAAAAGTTTGCCTTGAGAGTCTTGACTTTGATCCTTGCAGCCTCCTTCTCGGCAGCGAGCTGGTGTTCCTCTTCTTCCAGCTTCTTCCTCCTCCAGAAATGGTCGATCTCTGCCCGGGTGATGCTCTGTACTGGGACTGCAATCCTGCTCGGAAGGACATAACGACCATGAGGCTGATACAGTGGTGCTGAAGGCCTCGACAGTGGAGAGCGTGGAGCACTTGCCATCTTCATCAGGCACTCTTTGATCATCTTCTTTGAAGATGGAGTCTCTCTCTCTCTCTCTCTATCTCTCTAATTTACCTGTAAGTATACCTTGGATGGTTCCTTCCGAAGGAACCTACTGTCTGACCTACAGCAGAATGATATGTAAGGTCTCCTTTTAGTTCTATCCACTCTTCTCAACCATCGGTCTTGAGCATCTTTTGTTGCTTTGGGAGTCACTGGTAGAGTAAGGTCTTTTAGTAGAATGTTAAGGCAGAAAAGGTGCTCTGTACAGGAAGAATGGCACTGGGTTTTGTGTGTTGACATTGACCCCTCTAGCTACCGACAACCAAGCACCAACCACTTTATATGTGTAGCATCCCATTTTGGGAATTCTTTGTGCTTGAGTAGTTGAGTGAAAATTCAAAGTTTGAATTCAAATCAAAGTCCAAACTCAAATTTTCAAACTGATTCCAAACTCAAATTTTCAAACTGATTTCCAAATTTTCAAAAATCCAAAACCTCTCTTGGGTTTGGCACACCCCGTTCCTGCCTTTCCCTTAGACCACTTGGCCATCGGCCCGACCCATGAGGCCTAGGTTGGCCCATGCCACCATCTCCCTGCGCCGTTCGCGCCATGTACGCACACAACGCTCGCTCGTGCCACAGGCCCGATAGTGTCGCCTTGCTCCTGTGCCGCAATAGTGCATCGTCTCCCGTCCCTGAGCGCCTAGTGCTACGCCGCCCCTGCCATGCCTCCCTCATCTTCTCCCTCTGCTCCTTGCCACGCCGTGTTTGCACCCGCCGCTTTCTTGTTGTGCCTGCGCGCGCACCGTGTGACCAAGATCTCCGTGCTTAGCAATTTCCTCTACACGTCTCCTCCGCACCATAACTCCCATGCCACATGCTAGCTTCCTCCCCAGCTTTGCGTCGCGCTAAGCGCTGAGCTTCGCCGCCCTTGGCTGCTGCCCAACATTAATGTTGCCCAACGACCATCTCATCACCCCACAGCTATAAAGCCTATGAATCTCCTCCTCGTGCCCTCAATTTCTCCCACACCACCTCCCTCGCCTCCAAGCACCTCCCGTACCTCATCCTCCCTCGACTTAGCCAAATCTCCGCCGCCAACGCCGATCTCATTGTGGTGTTCCTCCGTCTAATTCTCAGTGCCTGGAACTTCGCCTTGGAGTCCCGACGCCACCCTGCACCACCCGACCTCCTCCTTCCTATCTGGCGAGCCATCCGTGTCGTCCGCACGTCGTCGACCGGGTCCACGCCGCCAGCTCACTGCACTCATCCCCAAGCTTCGTCCTTGCTTCCGGTAAGTCCCTCCTATCATGTAGATGCTCCCCTAGTGAGTAATTGGCTTCTAGAGTCGTAGCTAGCCATGGTGCTATGCTTCGGTCACCACCGTCGCATAAGTTCACCGTCCACCACCGCAGCCCCTAAATCAGCCCACGCCACCTCACTTCTAGGTTCGGTTCGGTGCAAGGGTTCTGTTTTTGCCCTCCCCTCTGGCCGCCGTGCTTCCTCTCGCTGACGATGAGTTCGGCTCCCTTCGGCGGGAACACGAAGGTCCTGTAGCACAATGATTAGTTTACACACGTAATTAGCTTAATTATAATGACTATCGTTAGTAATAGCTAATCTCCACTGACCAGTGGGCCCTGCTGCTGGGTCGATTGAAGTCGAAGTTGCTCATCAGAGTCACCGCTGTCGTGGTCCACCTCATGGAGAAGAGCTCTATGGGGTCCATGTCGATGAAGGACTAGAGCTTCCAAAGGAATGGCTGAGGCCAGGCGTCGACCAGGCGCTCAAACAAAACCCAACCGGGTCGATGCAAACCATCCGGGTCTGCCGGGTCACTCGAAACTCGCCCGGGTCTACCTGGTTTTCCTGGGTCAATTACGTGGGTGGTCCTGTGAGCTGACCCGTCCGGTGTAGCTTCTAGGTTCGGGTTTTTTCGGTCCAACCATCGGGCCGGTCCTGTTCTGACAACCATGCCACTGAGGCTTCTTCCTCACCCTAAGTCGCGGCACCACGGAGCTGCCCGCACCGCCATTGGCTCCCACCGCTAGGCCACCTCATCTTCTCCCCGCTATCGCCAACCACCCCAGTAAGTCCCCCTTGCCCACCTCCAAGTCGTGCGCACCCCTCCTTGCCTCTTCTTCCTCTCCGGCATCGGCACCCCATTTTCCCCGTGCGCTCGGCCACCTCAAGTCGTCGTTGGCTCTCCTTAGCACTGCCTTGAGCTGTGACACATTCTCCCTTAGCTCCTCCCCCATCCCATCAACCCATTTTGGTGGTTGGCCTCACCCCACCGAGGTCTAGCTGTCGTCGGGGAGCTCGCCCAGCTCTGATGATGCCCCTTCCCTTCTCTAGGTGAAGACTACTCTGTTTTGGTGCTCTGTGTCCCTCTCTCTGTTCCTCTCTCCAGTTATATGACATGTGGGCCCAATGCAACTAAGTATCCCATTTACAATAATTGGTATAATTGAACTTCATTAGTATTTAGTTCAAACATGAAGATCTAAATTAAGGAGTATGGAAAATATGCTTTATCCAACTATTTTCAAGAAACCAGGAAGGACCCTTTTGTAAATAATGGATAATTAATTAAGAATGTTAATTTGAATTATATGTCATTAATGTTCAATTAGCAATACAAAATTTACTAATAAATATGTTGGGAAAGAATTAGATGTTAATAATTAGTATACGACCAATTTTATAATTCAGATATTTAATTCAATTAGAGCTATGGTAAAATATAATTTAGTTATAGATAAAAATAAGAATAAAGTCAATTATGAAATTATATTAAGGATTTATTTAAATTAAGAACGAGCATGATTAGTTGCAAGCCAACAAGATTTAGCAGATTAATTAATGGCTAGAAATAATTAGTGTAGGATTAAGCCATGCGAAATATAAATTGATTGTATTTTCCAAATAACATAACAATCATTATTTAAATGACAATTGTGTCAAAGGTAATTAGCCAATAGGTCCCCGTCACTTAAATTAAAAGTCATGTTAAAGTTAAGGTGATGACAAAACATAGATTTTGTAAATGTAAAAAATAATCAAGGATACTAAGGGTTAGTTTAAAATGCGATCTTGCCTAAACAATAATCATCCTATCATTATCCCTAGATTTGGAATTTCATATCATAATTAAAAATTAATGTACGAATAATATTTAATTCAAGGCACAACTTTAAAAGAGAATCCTGGTAAAATATGAACTATAAAATTAATTTGATAAATTAAAGTTATACACATCGCATGTAGTACTTGCACCGCAATCTCTAAATATTAGCACTCGGCAAATAAAACACAGTACCCCGCATAAACTCTCATATCTACCATAGGTATAACCTAATTCATGAAACTTCTTTAATAAATATAAAATAATAATATAAGTTGTTAAATTAAAGATAGAGCCATAGTATTCTACGATCGGCTATGCCTAGTCACCTTTAAATCCAAAGCAAAATATTTATATGAATATTCCCTCATCATCGATCCTTCTTTGATCTCTCTCCCAATAGAGTCTCTCCGCCATTTCCTTTTTCTCTCAAACTCCGTTTGACTTTGTCAAGCATCCTGCACTCACAAAAGCTTATCTCATATCACCAATAAGACTTAATTGAATTCATTCGAATTTATTTGGACTTTTGAAGTTTTTTGGATTTATTTAGATTTTGATCGTTTATCGCATAATTATAAGGTGAAGTCTTGCAGAAGCAACAATCGAGATCCAGATAAAGACGAAGACCAAGAGTTCAATACCATTGGCCGAGAAGGCTTTGAGTAAGATCAAGGTCACAGTAAATTGAGTGAGGCAAGTTATCACTTTGATCATGTTGCACCTACCTTTTGCATGTAAATTATTTTATTTGAAAATACTAAGTTGTATGCTTTACTTTATTATGCAAATTATATTTGCATTAACCCATAGTTAATTCCCTATGGGTAATTGCTTAATTATACCCTACTCCTTGATGTTGGACATAAAACCTTGTTGTTCTATAGATAATGGTAAACATACTAGTAATAAGTCTGTATCTAAGCATCATGCTTAGTCTTGCTTAAATACTCGGAGGCATTAAATTGCTCTGACATCATTTTAAAGATGAAAAATTGTATTTTGGGCTGTCATTGGATAGAAACGACTGATATTTTGACCTGAGATGATATTTTACTCCTCGAAACTCTAAAACTTGCTTAAACATCTAGGCGGATGGTAAGAGGTGTTGGTGCAGATAGAGCATGAGAATGTGTGGTTTGTGGTAGCACCATCCAGATAACCCTAAAAATTGAATCTGGAAACCCCTTTTCAATGTAAATTTGTGCAACGATAAGTGTATAATAGGTATGACTTGGCTAAATAATTTACATCGACTCAACATGGTTGCGCCAAAAGGGGTTGAACACGGGATGAGAGTTGGATAGAAGCCTCCGTGCGGCGTAAGAGGGGCTTTCGGAGCGGGTTGTCAGAACCCCACAACGGTGAAAATCTTAGCAGGCATAGCCCATTGGGAAGATACATTGTAAAGACTTTGTGGTGATCTTATTGATTCACATGTCCAAAAAATGTGTAAAACATAATAAGGCAATTATCTCTTATGGGTAAAGTGTGCGACCTCTACAGAGTGAAAACTGTTTGAACAGTTGTGCCCACGGTCATAGGTAAGCATGTAAATTTACTTGAGTTAGTGTCTATTTATAAAATAATCTTTGCGGTTAGGATGAAAAACATGAAGGGTGGACATAACCCTGAGTATTGATTTCCCCTATGTGAATAGAACCTAGTGATTATAAAAGGATGGATAGAACCCATGTATCAAAATAGCATATGGTAGTTAGAACCATGTTTTGTAAAATGTGGATGGAACCTGCACCTCAATTATAATTGTACACTCTTATATTCTTTAAAAATTTGGTTTAGTTAAAATGCTATGTCTCCAGAATAGTCTATATCTTTATCTCAAAATGATGGTGTTTTCGTAAATAAAAGAACCAAAAGCCTTCCTTGGTCAGCCTGGCATCTATTATTAATGCATTCTGTGTAGTGGCTTGTTGAGTACATTTGTACTCATTGTTGCTCAACTACTATTATTCAGTAAGTTAGAAGAAGAAAGAAAAATCCTGTGATCATCAAAGAAGTTGAAAGTACTAGAAGACAGTGAGGCAAAGACTAGGTTGTAAACCCCAATTGTCTACTTGTGGGTAGATCTCGAGGGTCCCATCTGTGTGAAGATTTTGTTTCCACTACTGATTTTTAATGATTTTGGCCAGAGTAAGTCTACCATTATATTTACACTTCTGTAAGATATGAATTTTGATATTCAGTAATATATCTGTGAGCACTATCTACTGATTCAAAGAATAGTACAATGAAATCACAAAGGATTTTTTATTGACAAAATCTAGGTCTAACAAATGCCATCGAGGCAGATCGGGTAGTGCGCCCCTCCTCGCCATCCCCGAGCTCTGCCACACCGATCCCTCCCAGCTACCTCAGTTTTGCCTCCGATAGCCCGTTCTTCTCGTCGTTCTCCGCTCAAAGATCCGGGCGGGGCTGAGAGCATGCAGCGCCACTACCGAACAGAAGCAAAGGCAGACGTCGAGCATGTCGATAGAAAGTGATGTCACAGCCAAGAACACCGCCCAGAGCTATGCCATCCTACTCTTCTACCCCCGCCCCCTTGTTTCGCTCGGAGGTAGTGCTATTAGTTGGCGCATTGGACGTTGTGGAGTGTCATTGGCACGGGTGCGTTGCAGTGCAGTTAAGGGCACAATTTTTTTAGCTTTTTACTTCATTTTTTTAGTAAATACTATTTATTAAACTAATAAATCATAGTAAATATATATAAGTGGTAGCCCGAAAGGGCTACCAGTACTAACCAACTGCTCGGTTTCAAAACCCGAGTAGATCAAAGCCTAATTAGCCCAACCCACCAGTTTTCACTTAAGGCCCAAGAAGCCCACTTCTTTTGGTAGAGGCTAGAAGATCACGGAAGAGCATTCTTATCAGAGACTGATTTGAGAAAAATCCCAGACGAGGGAGAGAAGAGGAAGAATCTCGTGCAGTGAGGCCATGGCGAACCAGGGAGCGAAGAGGATAGTGGAGAAGAACAAGAAGCGTATGGACTTCCTCCTGCGCCTCATCCTCGCATCCAACGTGAGCGGTCCCCCCTCGATTCTCCCTTGCGTCCCTCAGATCCGTGAACTACTTAGCACGCCCGTAGATGTTTGCTGTCCAATTCGATGTTTTTGACAGAGTTCGCGTGATATTTGAGCCCGCGGTAGTGATTTTGGTGAAGCCTAGGATTGGATTAGCTCATCTTGACTGTAGTAGTCTTCCGTGTTCATTCCGCTTTTTTTTTTCATTTGAGAGATGGAGGCGTAGAATTGAATCTTGCATGTCAGTATGCTGTACTGGGAAGAAGCATGCCTGCGGAGGGAGGAGCGCTCTGCAGATTTAGCTTAATTTTATTCGGTGGAATCACTTGCCCTGGCCTAGTTTAGTTTTGTGGAATCACTTGTCGAGACTTCTTAGTCTCCTTTTGGGAATTGGAGTTCAAGTAAGAGCTATGAAATATATTTCTGATCTATCAAATGCCTAGTGTTAGCATGTTCTGTGATGGATAGTGAATTTTAAGTTTCTTTGAGGAATATGGCATGTTTCGGCCATATAACCTAGAGTTTGTGATCACAGATGAGAATTGATAATTCATGACAGAAAGGGGGGAAACGTCCAAATTGGCTATGGGATACTACACTTGGTTGGGATTTTCTGAGACACAATGTAAAAATGTTATTAGTCGATGGACAATGCAAATTTATAGTCATTTGTCAAAAAACACTCGGGAGCCAACCTGAGTTTAGTAGTGTGTTTGTTGTGTCAAAAAACACTCGGGACAATCCAAATTGTAGTGTGTTTGGGTAGCAAAGGGTGTCTGCAGCAAATAAACACGAATTTGTGGTGTACATCAGCTTAACAGTTTTCTTACGATGTGTCTCGCAAATGCCAACCGAGTGCAGTGTCGGCTGTGTTGCGCAGACAATTTTGCCAAAAAAAAAAGAACTGTGTGTCCATCCCAGTTTAAGAACCACTCCCTTCGATGATATTGAGTTTACTTCCTCCTTTTTTATTGCACTTATTTGTTTATTATATCTTTTGGTGTTGATGCCTTTTTGGTTCAACATGGTTATACATAAAATGCTTGCAGTACATGGTAGTTGTTTCCCTCTGCTTTTTCAAAACCTGGAAGTATGCCATCATGTAACTATATGTTTTAGCTATTTTGAGTTTGAGGACTAGTTCCTTCATAACTTTATTACTGTGCAGGTTATTTACATAGTAGTGAGGATGGCTATAATGCATTCATCTTTCTCCTGGAAGCATTGGATTGGCCTTGTGGTGACATCTGCTGCATATTTTCTTTCATACAAGCAACTCACCAGTATGACAAAGCCAGAATACTCTGATAAAGGAGAACTAGAGGATAGTGGTTTTGACCTGAGCACTGGTGGGATTTGCGAGTAAGGAACTGCATAACACAGTGTAATTGTTAGCTTTTGATCATTCTACTTGATGATGAATAATTGGATATTTTTCCATGACAAATCTTTAATTTTCAGTCATGCGTCCATACAAAGGACTACAGAGTCCCTGGCTCTCAGCTTCCCTAGGAACAATTTATAGGTTTTAAAGCAAAAAATACATTAATAACTAAAATATAGAGTGCTTGAACATGAATTGATGGGGAAATTATAGTTGAAAAGTCGAGGGTTTGTTGTTTTTCTAGTGGAGTATATCAACTTGTATGTGTGAGACTTTGTGTTTTTTGCCTTTCTTATAAGTTATAATCCAATGACAAACTGTTTTCTTCTTTCCCGGCAGATATTTAGAAGATGTGATATACATCACAGTCTTTGTGCAGCTGATGTCTATTATTTCTGGAAAATTTTGGTGGACATATGTAGTGGTAAGATACACAGACCACTTTTTCAGATTGTATTCCCGTTTACCATAGCAATTACTTTTCATTACTGTTCTTGCTGATATCACCAACGTCTAGGGGTGCCTGCTTTAACAAAGAATATATTACATATAAGGTACGGTACATAAATCAGCTTATTCTGTAATATCTTACAAAATGGAACCTTGGCTGGAAATTATTTATGATTCTCAACAACCCGGGAGAAAGACCAATATAGATTACCATCACTGCCACTACTTATTGCAAGTTGTTGTGTTCTTACATTGAGTCATATATTTCCTTCACGCTTGCAGACATCTGACGAGCATGTGTAAGATCGAGGAGGCCGACTAAAGGGGGGTGAATAGGCATTCTAAAAATTCTTTACAAATTATTGCTAACAATTTAAGATCTTTTCTATTTGCCTAAACTAAATATATAATACGTAAGCGTAAATCAATTTGGTTTAGCTTAAATAGCGTCTACAATAATTAAATTCGCCTAAGTGCACCAACAATTCTATCCTAGGTCAAGATTTGCAATCCTAGGTATACAAACAATCAAATTAATTCAATGAATGTAAATTGTTTGAAGGTAAATTGAGCACAAGGAAACAAACCACAATTGACACTCGATGTTTTACCGTGGTGTTCGGAGACTTGCCGGTCTCCCCTAGTTCACGTTGAGGTTAGCCCAAACGAATTGGACTGGCTCCACGAATTAAGCCAAAACACCTCAATCCACTAGTGGTAGCTCTTTCCTGCCCCGGGTAGGTGAGCTCCAACCTTTACAACTTCGCCGAGCCTTCTCACAACCTTCTTGAGAAGATCACCGCGCACAACGCCTCCAACGCTGTCTAGGAGTCGGCAAACTCCAAGAGTAATAAGTCAAGACCCTCACTTAACTCTCACCACGTGCAACGAATGCACTAGCTCATTTGGACACAAAGTTCACCACTAAAGGCAACACATGCACTCTAGAACCTTTTCTCTCTTCTCACAAAGTGCAACACATGCACAATTGAGTGGAGAGCCTCACTCTAGTTCAAGAATATACAAATGAGTTAACCAGCCACTTCTCCAACCGGCCACAAGAGGGTATAAATACTCTACACCAAAAAACTAGCCATTGGAGCCAACATCCTGAAAAATCAGGACGGGCGGAAGTATCGCCGGCCAAAGGCCGGTACTTCCGCTCCAGCTCTGGCGCCACTGCAACGGCTATGTCAGAGCTTCTGATCTAGCCGTTACACAGTCGGCGCGGAACTACCGATGGCCAAACTCCAGTACTTCTGATCTTCGGTAGTACCGCAAAGTCGGCGCGGTACTTCCACTCGAGCCGAGCCCAAAGTTGGCGCTCTCTGGAAAAAAGGTTCCACAGGAGGGTTCGGAGCTTCCGACGTCCGGTAGTACCGCACAACACATGTCGGTACTTGGCTCCCGATAGTACCGCTCATATAAATGGCCTTGATTCGCCGAACCGTAGCTCACACGTAGTCATTGGATTTCTCACATCTGGTAATACCGCAACACATGTCGGTACTTCCGATGTCCGGTAGTACCGCTCACATAGAGCCAGTACTTCCGTCTTGTGGAAGTACCGCTACGCACACAGCGGTAGTTCCGATTTTTCTGAGAAGTGCAGATATCTCAACAGATTTTGTAAAACACATTTGCAAACTACGATATCATGCACACAAGGATCATACATGATTTCCAACAAGTTGCAAAACACATTTGCATACTTTTGAAATCATGACAGAATTTGATACATGGACTTCTTACGTTTGCAAAACACATTCGTAAACGTAAGTCACATGCCAAAAGGATTATATATGAGCTCCAACCATTTGCAAATATAAACCTCATATCACAAAGAATAGAAACATGAACTTCAAGCACTTGCAAAACATATTTGCAATGTATAGTCCCATGTTACAAAAATTCAACACATGAGCTTTAGCCATTTGAAAAACATATCCGTAAATGCAAGCCTCGTGCCAAGATGAGCTAGACGAGGTGAGGTTGAGCTATTAACACATGATGAGACTCAAACTATTAGACATGACCCATCTTAATAGTACGGCAAACCTATACTAGCAATCCGGTTTTCCAACCAAACACTAAGACCGGTAAAAGACTAGGAACACATTCTTAGCCCTAGCTAGTTCATACCTTTGCCTTGGGTCATCATCTTGACATGCATCAATTCTATCAACACATGATGATTTTCACTTGATCAACACATGATTATCTTGGACATGCATCAATTCATAATGCATCTTCTTCTTGATGGCCTTCAACACATGAAGCCATTTTCATCTTCTTCTCGCATCTTGACTTGATGATCTTCAACACATGAAGTCATCCCAAGTCATCCTCATTTGTGGAACCTAACATATTCATCAAATTTATGAAAACTGTTAGTCCACAAAACAAGTGTCATCAATTACCAAACTTTACCATTAACACATAATGGAGGGACTAGATTTAACAATCTTCCTTTTTTGGTAATTTATGACAATCTCAACAAATAATGATATAAAAAATTATTTGCGAGTGTACAACTTGTACACAACAATTTGTATACTCTAAGATAAGCTTTAAACAAAACTTACTTATCCGATTGTCATTAATCGTCCAACCATTACCACATAATGAAGGAGTTAGTTGACAACCCGATTTCACATGAATATATATGGACTACATAAACTATATATACTCAAGAATGTATTTCAAAGTAAAGATCCCAAATATGCATATTAAGTGACGCATAGATCAATACTTATGAAACTCTAAAACATAGAGAGCTCCCCCTAAATGTGTGCATACAAGAGTATATAATGAAGACATATGTATATATTTATTTTGAACAATTAGTGGAGTTCAATCTATATTTTTGATCCAAGGAATGCATTAATATGTAAGAAAGTGATTTCAAATGCATATCTCTTTGATTTCATCTTTCCATCCAAATGAGACTAAATATAAATAAATATAGACAAACATATTAGTCTCATATATGCATCTGTCATTATCACCAATACAATATAAAATTATTTGTCATTAACAACAATATATTATAAAAGCATTTTGTTATTAACACCAAAACTAACTTAATCGAGGTTTGATCTTTCAACATGGCTGACAAGGATTCGATGGCTTTAATATTTGTTTTGCTATATAGGCATCTAACTAGTTTTTTTATTAAATCAAGTTGTGAATGCACGTTTGGGATGGTAGATACTGCAGAATACTCATGAGTTGTAGACACTACCAATGGGGCTCGTGAATCATTGCCCACTTGTTATTTATACATACCTACTGATTTGCAGATACCAGCTTTTGGTGGATACAAGATTTTCGGTCTGTTGAGAGGAACATTTTTCAGTGGTGGTTCAGAGGTAAAAATAGACTGATTGTCAATCCTGATCGCATTATTATCATTTAGGGATATCCGGATATGATACATAAGTATTTTACCTCCTGTTTGCAGGGTGAAGTTGAGGATGAAAAGACCCGAAAGAAAAGGGTGAAGATGGAGAAGAAAGCATCTAGGGGGAAGATGATCAAAACCAGGGCTCGTTGATATGACCCCTATAGCCTATTGTTTGAAGGATAGGTTGGTTTCTCATGGCTGTCCAGCTGAAATGCTAGCTGTCAGCGAGTACTATCATGAATGATATCATTCGTCCACCATTTGCTCCAACAGCTAGCAATATTTAGCACAAATGTCAACTAATCTTTACCTTATGGATACCAGCTTTATCAATGTAAACTCTCTGCATAATTCCTGACCCTTTCTACCCCAAGTTATGCACCAACAATGAGGCATGGCAAATGAGAGATCTTAAGAGACACAATTGAGAGTGAACTTCTTCGTGGTTAGAGCTTGCCATCTTTCCCCTGAAAGCTCGATACTGTATTCGAGTTAGCCTTTGTTACGAACTAGATATGCTGCCTTTGTATTGTTTGATTCAATTGTTCCAAAGAAGAGAAGAACACAAAATTTTAACCAAACCGAGGGCCTGATTTGCACCCTCCTATTGCGCCACCACTTATCACGCTTACAAGTGAGCATAGAGGCACCACCCAATTTCATTTTAGGTGAACTGGTAGAATGTTATGTTTTCTGTCAGCATATTATGTCATTCTGAACCTTACTTTTAAGATGGATATTCTTTTCCAGTAAATTGAAAATTTGACAACTGCCACAGAACAACCAAGTCAATAATCAAGTCTGATGGTTACAGACCTAGAGTAATATGGCTGTGTTGCGAGTGTGGCAAATTTTAGAACAAACTTGCACAGAACAAGCATTTTGGCATTTGCTTTTTGGTGTCATCATTTTCATCTCTAGTCGATGCTTCCTTTTGCGTTGCCCATTAGGCCATTACGCTTGACTAGTTGACTGTGGCACACTGGCACTGTGCTTCTGTTTCTACAAGTTCAGTAGTATCAACCATTCAATTGTGTTGGTATTTCACTTCACTCCCTCCCCGGCGGCAGAGCAGACAGTAGACGGCGCCGGCGACGAAAAAGCTGACAAACCAGGCATTGTTGTAGGCTGCGACAAATGCCTTGGAGACACTCGGTAGAACTCCAACCTTGTGCAGAAATCCCGGCACGATCGGGGTAACTCCGGCCGCCAATGCCGCCATCGCGGCAACGTTGAAACCGCCCTCGAAATAGTAAGGGCTGTCTCTGTCCTCCGAGTACAGAGCGTCGACGTCCAAAGCGGTGCGCCTGACAATGTAGTGGTCGGCGAGGATAACCCCTCCGATGGGGCCCATCAGCGCCGAGTACCCGAGCAGCCAGGTGTAAACGAAGCTCTCGCTGGAGCTGAGCAGCCGCCACGGCTGGAAGGCGATGCCGAGCAACGCGGTGACGAGCGCCCCCTTGGCGAACGTGAACGTCCGCGGGCTCATGCTGACGAGCGCGTTCGCCGGTGCGACCACGTTGGCGGCAATGTTGGTCGTGATGGTCGCGAGGCTGATGCCGAATATTGCAAGAACCGTCGTTGCCGGACCGCCGATGCGCCTGAGGAGCTCGATTGGGTCGGAGATGACGTGACCGAAGATGGCCTCGGTGGCGGAGGTCACGGCGAGCCCGGCAAAGGTGAAAATGCCCATGAACACCGGCAGCCCGGCCTGGCCGAACACCTGGTCCGCCTGGCTCCGCGCGTACCGCGCGAAGTCCGGTATGTTGATGGCCACCGGCGCCCAGAAGCTAATGTTCGCGGTGAGCGACGGGAAGAAGACCTGCCAGAACTCGCCGCGCGTCAGCCTCGGCGGCAGCGAGAGGATGCGCCCGAAGCCACCGGCTGACACGTAGGCCCAGACCAGCAGCGCGGAGGTGAGCACGATGAGCACCGGCGCCGAGTACTTCTCGAGCTTGCGGATGCCCTCCATGCCGTGCATGATGACGCCGAGCTGGGCGGCCCAGAAGGCGAGGAAGCACGCGAACTCGAGCGGCGCCGCGCCGAGGCCGGGCACTGGCGCGAGCAGCGGCTGGTACGTCTTGAGCCGGGACGGCAGGAGGAGGAATATGGCGCGGCCCCCGATCCAAGACTCGATGCCAAACCACCCGCAGCCGACGAGCGCGCGGATGACCGCCGGGACGTGCGCCCCGCGCACGCCAAACGACGCGCGCGCGAGCACCGGGAACGGCAGCCCGTGCGTGACAGCCGGCGCGGCAGTGAGCACGAGGGAGACGAGGACGACGATGTTGGCTAAGGAGACGGTGGCGACGCCCTGGAGCGCCGACATGCCGAGGTCGACGAGGCTGCCGGCGAGGTAGTAGGACGGCACGCCGACAACAAGACCAACCCAGAGGCTTGCCAGGTCCCAGGCCGTCATCGTGCGCTCTGACGGCGGCGTTGGGGACAGGTCTGATTCATTCGACGAGAGCCTGGGGCTCACCGGTAGTATCCGCGGGCGCGAGGCGAGCGTGAGGCTTGGTCTGCGAGGGAGAAGAGGCAGCCGTGGCGGTGGTGTCGCCTGAGAGCTTGTGTCCACAAGGCGGTGGTGCAAATGGTTCAGATGGCGCGCGGTGAGAGCTTTGGACATCGCCATGGACACGGCCATGGTCGTTGTAGCAGGGGACGGAGAGGAGGGGGAGGATGGAGAGGTTCTTGGAGCTTTGCCGGAGGGAGGAGAGGATATGGGATCTCGTCGCTTGGTTGGTTGCACTTCGTGCGACTGTTCGTTCTGGCCCACTGCCTTCGACAGAGAAATCAGATTCGGTAGTGCTTGGTTGCCGTTGGATCTTCGCTGTCTGATTGTGACCTGAACCGTTCGATGGGAACTGGAGGTTAGTAGATAAATCAGGTGAAGTATTTTAAAGACATTTTAGATGAGCAGGTGTTAGGGAATCGGGGAAGGTGATGACTGATGAGAGGGAGGGGATTTTGACTCTTTTGAAAGATTAGAACGGAAGACACAGTCATGCACACTATATTCACATCACACATCATACATACATGTATGTATGTGCATCCTCCTAAAATACACGCTAGAACTTAAGCGTATATCACTTGATAAATTCTAAATTTATTCAGTACCTCACAGAGTACAGGCACGCGTTTTCTCACTGAACTAACACGCGTGTGTGAGGTAAGGCACCCGGGGCCGATCCAGGGATCAAACTCACAGGCAGCTCGCATGGCGACGAAGCTTGCCAATCGAGTAAAGCTCAGTCCTCGAGGGATTTGGACTTTGTAGTGTGATGAGGATTGAATAGATACTTAATACGCCTTTAATATTTAATTTAGATTGAGAGACCCCATGGTCATAGGTCTCCAAAGGCTACTTCCCGAGCACCCGAATCGGAGATCTGCTATATTACCCGACTAGATGACCACTCGGAAAATATATGAATTGGTACCTGGGCCTGCTTTCAGGAAGATCCGTCCCATACGGTGGATAGAATCCGTGCCTTATCCACTTGAAACAACACAACACTTTGACCCTGAGTCTCTAACAAACAATTGTCATGTAGTTGTTCTCCACATTTGTCTCCCACTGATAGCAACCAATGATCAGACGTCATCTTTTGACAACAACTACCTCCCCGATCGGACACGCTGGTTCCATAAGGTGTCTTCCTAGGCGAATAACCGACGCTCCTTCAATGATATTTAAGGGTTAGCGAGAGAAGACATAAGGGGAGATTCAAGGCAATTCAGTATAGTTCGACAATTCAGAGTCAAGTAGATCATGCAAGTTATATTCTTCCAATCAAGAGGGATGAAGATAGAGACTAGGGCTAGTTTCATGTTTTTGTAGAGGCATTTTGTAATTAATTCATAATAATAAAGAGTATTATCATTTTTTCCTACAAATTCAATCATCTTTCTTATATTATCTTCTAAGGTAAAAGACTACTGGCAATGTTGGAAGATGCTTTGTCATGAGCGTAATTGGTTGAAGATGGTATAAGAAAGCTATCGCTTTCCCAGCGTTCAAGGTTCCAACGCCATCTCCGTCTTGATCTACACGTTATGGCCATGTGATGATAGGCAGGTTTTGCAGATCTGATCCCATCCAAGCTAGCATCGACGTATAATTGGACTAATTGTTCAACATGAGCTTTGTTTATAGTAGAGGTCCTGTCATGACTGATGGGCACCATAACCACGTTTTCTTTCATGACAATATGATACTACTGAATGATTAGCAGAGAGAGAGAGAGTTGAAGGATTTATTCTTTTGGGTTATGTTTATAGTTTTTTATTACGGGTTATAGATTTTAGTTATTCCTAAGAGAGTATGGATAAAGTTTCGTATGTGATTTTGATCGATATAAGTGAAGTCGTTGTAATGTCTACTATAATTAATTTATAAATTTCACCTTAAAAATACTTTATTTAAAAATTAGTTACGATAAAAAAACAGTTTTTAGAAATAAGAAGGAAGGCCCGAAAACTTTGGGGGATGGAGAGCTTCTCATGATGCAGATCTGTAAGAGGTGCAAAGTTGCTTTGAGCCCAAAGTAATCTAACGACGCAATGGGCCAACAGAAGAAAGAGCCTTCTTAAGAGAGGCGAAAAAAGGATGACGCACACTGGACCAAGCTTTCATATATTTTGGAGTCCCGTGGGCGTGGAGAAGCACCCTGTTCCGGGACGTGAGTGCACGTTCTCTCCGGCGACCTCCACCCGATTGTGCTTGGGCTCGGATGGGCTGCGTCGTCCACGATTGGCTCTACGGCACCATCTCCAGCGATCTACTCCGAGAGGTTCTCACGCGCACACCACCACTCGGCATGTCGGCGGTTCCTCGAACATCAATTCCTCGGCAACCGCGAGCACGCGCCCTCAACCTCTAGGCGAACTCCATACCTTCCGTCAAGGCGATCTCTTCGTCACCGACTCTGCCGCAAGTGAAGGCTATGACCGACATGCTTGGCGATCTCGGTTGAACCCGTCGCGACCGCACCTCGTCCTCACCACTCTCGAGCGGTTTGTGCGAAAAATTTAGTCACTTGAAAACACTCGTGCCCATGCGGCGTCCGTTCCGTTGTTCGTAGAGGTCGGTCGGCTCCATCTGGAAGAATTGTACGCCACCAAGCGCCCTCAAGCGCCTCCGTCTTCCTTGCTGGCCCGACCAGCGGCGGCAACAAAACCGACGCCTTCAACCCGACGCACTCCACTGGCTATGGCGCCGGGAATCAAGGCGGTGGCACCAACGGCACTCACGTCGGTGGCAACTCGCGAAATCGCCGGCGCCGCGGCGGTAGTGGCAACAGCGGCAACCAGCAGGCCGCCCTGCGTGGTGTCTCGGCCGGCGTCAAGGCTGGCGCCAGTGGCTCGATTCCGGCGTGGCCCTCTCCGCACAACCCTTGGGCTGGCACAATACACATGTGGCCGGGGCCATTGAATCGTGGTCTCCTTGGATCGCGCCCGCTGGCCCCTCCGTTTGCTGGTGCCGCCATTGACGGCCTACCTGGCGGCCCGCTGTGCCTCTCCAACGGCGGTAGGCGTCCCCGCCGGCCTCTGGCGGCTCTGGCGGCATGGGCCTCCCGTCCCTACAGGCGCACTCCCAGCCCACTACGCCAGTTGGGCTGCCGCAGATGAGCTGGCTTGGCGGCGCACCGACCCAGTGGGACCAAGTGTCTCTTGCCGGCTCCTTCAACACTACGACGCTACCTCAACCCGCTACACACGAATGGTACATGGACACGGGTGCCACTGCACACATGACCTCCGACGCCGGTACCCTTTCTTTCCATCATCCTCCCAACCCTCATCATCCCTCACACATCGTGGTCGGTAATGGCTCCACAATTCCTATTTCCTCCATAGGACACTCTCACATTCACCACCACAATCGTTCTTTTACTCTTCGTGATATCTTTCACTCTCCGCACATTATTAAGAACTTAATCTCTGTTCGCCGCTTTGTCACTGACAACTGGTGTGCAATTGAGTTTGACCCCTTTGGTTTCTCTGTGAAGGATCTTCGCACCAGGACTGTGATTGCCAGGTTCAATAGTTCAGGTCCACTCTACCCCCTCCATCATGCCCTGCCTCCACCTTCGCCGGCAAGCGCCCGCCGCCTTGACCATTGGCGTCCTCTAGCACCGCCGTCTTGGTCACATTGGCCACGACGCCCTCGCTCGTGCTGCCACCGTAGTTCCCATGACCAAAGGCGGTCTCACTGGAGTCTGTCATGCCTACCAGATTGGCCGCCATGTTCGCCTCCCTTTCACTAGCTCTTTTAGTAGGACTTCGGCCAACTTTGAGTTGATTCATTGTGATCTCTGGACTTCTCCTGTCGTTAGCGTCTCGAGATTCCAATATTATCTTGTTATTTTAGATGATTGCTCCCACTTTGTTTGGACCTTCCCACTTCGTTTTAAATCCAACACTTTTTCCACCTTGTCGCATTTTTTTGCTTATGTTAAAACACAATTCGCTACTACCATCTGCAATGTCCAGTGTGACAATGGTCACGAGTTCGATAACTCTTCCTCACGCACTTTCTTTCTTACCAATGGTGTTCACTTGCGGATGTCATGCCTCACACCTCTCCTCAAAACGGCAAGGCCGAACGTATTCTTCGTTCTCTTAACAACATTGTCCGCTCCCTCCTCTTTCAGGCTAGTCTCCCCTGATCCTTTTGGGTCGAAGCTCTTCATACCGCCACACACCTCATAAATAGGCACCCCACCAAAACCCTTGCCCATCACAAGCCTTTCTTCGCACTACATGGAGTCCACCCCACCTACACACACCTTCGTGTGTTTTGGCTGCAAATGCTACCCCAATCTCTCCGCCACCGCCCCCCACAAACTTGCACCCGTTCCACATTGTGTGTCTTCCTTGGCTATCCACTCCATCACAAAGGGTATCGGTGTCTGGATCCTGTCACTAACAGGGTTATTATTTCGAGGCATGTTGTGTTTGATGAGCATTCATTTCCATTTGCCGAGATAACCACTAACTCTGCTGTTGATCTCGATATTTTGGAGGATTTTTCCGCTCCTGTACAGGTACCTATTGGCACTTCCAGACGGCGAGCGGCGGCGTCTCCAGCAGATTCTGCGCCCTCTTCTGCTGCGTCGCCTGCCTCCGTTGGGAAGGCCCCTCCTGCTACCTCCACCACAGCATCCCCCGCCCACTCGCCTGGGTGGGCCTCGCTGTCGGCTAAGTCGGTCTCGGTGGGAGGCCTCCCGCCTCTCCTCCACAGGCCAAGTGGCACCCACTCAGCGCTGGGCGGGGCCGCTATCGCCCGGCTCTCGCCCGAGTCCAGTAGCGCCTCGCCGCGTCGCCATACCGACGCCGCCCCGCTCGGCACGCCAAGGCGGTCCCACTGCCTCTCCGGTTCGGCGTCTCCGGTCATCAACGAGCACGCCATGACGACTCGTGCCAAGGCCGGTGTCCGCAAGGAAACCACTCGGCTGAATCTCCACGCCGCTACACTTTCGCTACTACCGCGCACATATCGAGCCGCTTTGGCTGACCCCCACTGGCGGAAGGCCATGGAAATAGAATTCAACGCTCTTCTCGCCAACCGTACGTGGGATCTTGTCCCGCGTCCCTCCGGCGCCAACATCGTCACCGGCAAATGGATCTTCAAGCACAAGTTTCACGCCGACGGCACCCTCGATCGCTACAAGGCTCGCTGGGTTCTGCGTGGCTTCACGCAACGCCCCGGCATTGACTACGACGAAACCTTCGGTCGGTTGTGAAGCACGCTCTCGTTCGCCGACGATACTCAGCTTGGCAGTGTCTCGCGACTGGCCTATCCATCAACTTGATGTGACGAATGCCTTCCTCCATGGCACTCTCCAGGAGACCGTATATTGCATCCATCCGCCAGGTTTCGTTGACCCCTCTCACGCCGACATGGTGTGCCACCTCAACAAGTCCCTGTATGGTCTGAAGCAGGCGCCCCGAGCCTGGTTCGACCGATTCGCCTCCTTCCTGTTGACTCTTGGGTTTATTGAGGCCAAGTCCGACAACTCTCTCTTCATTTTTCGGCGAGGATCAGACACAGTATACCTACTGCTCTATGTTGATGATATCGTCCTTACTGCATCTACCACCAAGCTCCTTCAGTGGACCATCTCATCACTTTAGTCTGAGTTCTCCATGAAGGATCTTGGGGCTCTTCATCACTTCCTCGGCATCAGTGTGTCTCGGCAGTCCTCTGGCTTGCTCCTCAGTCAACGACAGTACTGCATCGACATCCTAGACCGTGTCGGCATGGCAGATTGCAAGCCTTGCCACACTCCGGTGGATACTTGTGCTAAACTTTACGGCGGTGAGGTGCCCGTTCTTGACCCAACCGACTTCCGCAGTCTCGCTGGCGCACTTCGGTACCTCACATTCACTCACCCAGATATCTCCTATGCTGTCCAGCAGATCTGTCTTCATATGCATGATCCTCGTGAACCACATCTCAGTGCTCTCAAATGGATTTTTCGCTATCTTCAGGGTACATTGGACTTGGGCCTCCACATTCAGCGTTTTGCCGCTACAGACCTCCTCGTTTATTCTGACGCAGATTGGGCTGGTTGTCCTGACACTCGGCGCTCCACGTCCGGCTATGCTGTCTTCCTCGGTGACAACTTGGTGTCTGGTCTTCTAACGCCAAAGACATCTGATATCTCGCTCGGTCTTGGGGCCGTGTACATGTTGCCGCCAACGTCGTTCTTGAGGTCACTTGGCTCCGCCAGCTTCTCCATGAGCTTCATTCCCCTCCACCTAAGGTCACCTTGGTGTATTGCGACAACATCAGTGCGGTATATCTTTCTTCCAATCCAGTGCAACATCAGCGGACGAAACACATCGAGATCGATCTCCATTTCGTCCGCGAGAAGGTCGCCATTGGAGCCGTGCATGTCCTTCACACGTCCACGTCATCTCAATATGCTGACATCTTCACCAAAGTACTGCCTTCACCGGTCTTCACTGAGTTTCGGTCCAGTCTCAACGTCAGGGGGTGGGTGTTAGACTATATTTGGTTATTCCTATTTTCCCGGCTACTCCGCCTTATCCTCCCGATTCTGTTTCTAATTCGGTTGAGAGATTATAGTAGGAGGTGGCCTATATATATACTTCTCCGTGATCAGTATAATTGTTGCGTTGAGTTGTTTCTTCTTACAGTGAGAGTGAAGCACAATTGTGCAAATTGAGTGCCCGACTGCAATCACCACTACGTCACTACTAATCATGTTGATAAAAGATTTCTGCAATTTTCAGTTCACTTTGAAGAGAGCATAGAAGCACTAAATTTCATTTTGGGCGAAAACTGGTGAGGCTGGTGAGGTTTTATCTTTACTGTGTCAGCACATCTGTCATTCTGAAACCCAGTTAAGACGAAGTACTCTTCTCCATTTTTTTTGACAATTGCCGCTGACTATACGAGTCTGCTGGTTTATACCAATAGTTACACGGCGGTGCTGCAAGTTTGGCAGATTCTAAATCAATTTTGCACGGAACAAGCATTTGGCGTTTGCCTTCTGTTGTCATTATTTTCATCAACAGTTTGTAAAATGTTGACGCTTATTTTCTTTTTTGCGTTGCCAACATATACTATTATTGCTGTACCATTAGCACAATAGTCGGTAGAAGGTACCCTTTCTTCATGAGAGGAGGTAGAGTTAGAGAGGCTAACGACAAAAGAGAGAAAGCTTGTGTGTAAAATAAGTGGATCGGCCCCTCATACCCCTCTTAGGGCTTATATACATGAGTATTTCCCATCATACCCCTTAATAATTGCAAAAGGTAGGGGTACATTAGTACATTCCTTTACACTATTAGTCCTACTGCAAGCCCCAGTCGTTTGGGGGTGGTGCAGAGAAGAAGCCCTAACGTGTGTGGTCTGTCCCCCACTCTTTGAACTTGGCATGGACGAAGGCGACAGCGAGACGAAGCCTTGAAGCACGCGGTCCGTCGGCACTCTTGAAATGGAGTCGGCGAAGTCGGTAGCAAAGCGAAGTGTTGATGCTGTGGTGCGTCGCGCCGGACTTGGCATTGATGAAGGCGGTGAGACTAAGCCACGGCAGCGTGGTCTATCCCGCCTTCGGACTTGGTGTCAACGAAGGTGGCAACAAGACAAAGCCTTGAAGTGCGCGATCTGTCCCGTACTCTTCCTGACCACGAGGTGGTTGGATGGGCACGTACGACCACAAGGTGGTTGGGTGAAATCACGACCACGAGGTGGTCGAACGAAGTCACGACCACGAGGTGGTCGGACGAGCGTCTACGATCACGAGTTGGTCAAACGATGTCTACGACCACGAGGGGTCAGATGGAGTCTACGACCACGAGGTAGTCGGACGGAGTCTGACCGTGAGTTGATCGGACGAAGTCTCGACCACAAGGTGGTCGGACGAGTCTCACGACTAATAGTGATCCGGACGTTCAATGCTATTAGTGTGGCAAACCCCCAGTGAGGCGCGTGAAGCGCGAGGCTCACCGGGGTTGTCGCTAGGGCAGAGGACGCCCTGGTGCCCGCACCGCGCGACTCATTTACGCTCCGTAGAGCTCGCACGGAGACCGTGGACTCCGCACATGTATTTATACTCCGTAGAGTTTCCTAGGACGGCTAAGTTCCCTACACTTTATACTCCTCGGTATCTTTGGTAGCGAGGCCACCGTGTGATTTATTTATACTCCATAGAGTTGCTTGGGACGACTAAGCTCATGGCGCTTTCAGTAGAGTACACCGGGCGAAGCCACCGTGCGATTTATATATATACTCTATAGAGTTGCCCCATCATTAAGGTCACGACGCTTTATACACCGCGAGTATGCTAGGGTGCGGTCCGGTGAAGGGCGCGAAGTCGGTGGAGGCGACATCCATGCGAGTCTGGTGAAGACCATGCGAGTCGGTGAAGGCCGCACGAAGTCCAGCGGGCGATGTCCACGAGTCCAATGAAGACCATACGAGTCCAGCAGAGGCGGCGTTCGCGCGAGTCCGGTGGAGGACATCCGCACGGAGTTCGGCGGAGATCGTGCGGTCCGACGAAGGCGGCAGTGCCGCGAGTCCAGCGGAGATCATCGAAGTCCGGCGAAGACCACGCGAAGTCGGCGAAGGCCGTGAAGTCCGTGGAGGAGACATCCACGAGGAGTCCGGCGAAGACCATGCGGAGTTCGGTGAAGGTCGCGAAGTCCGGTGAAGCCGACGGCCGCGTGATAGAGACTCGGCGGTCGTTGTTGTTGTACTTCTTTTTCGCGATTGTCGTTGCTTTCAGCGTCTTCCTACACGCGACTTCTTGTGCGGTCTCCACGGACGGCACCAACTGTTGTAACATTAGCACTGCGGTGGAGTGCAGATACCCTTTCTCCATGGGAGAAGGTGGAGCTAGAGAGCTAACGACATGAGAGAGATTGTGTGTAAAATAAGTGGATCTGGCCCCGTCATACCCCTCTTGGGGGCTTATACATGAGTGAGATAGGATGAAAAATTTTAATCCTACCCCTTAATAATTACAAAAGTAGGGGTACATTGGTACATTCCTTTATACTATTGGATCTGCTGTAAGGCCCAGTCATTTGGGCTGGATCACCTCCACAATAATTATATTATTAAAATAATTAAAAAGAAGAAGCCACAACGTTCGCTCTTTAGGCTAGAGATTACTACGTTAATCAGTAAAAAGAGAAAAAAATACACATTATCGTTTGTGATAGATCAAAATTATAACAGATTCGATTAATTAGATGTAAATATAATAGCTGTTACAGTTATATGAGAAATACAATTATATCTCCATTGTAAATTCATAAGTATAAGAGTTGTGTAACAACTCTATATTTCAATATAAATATATATATAATAGTATCTAGCGAGTTACACTTTACTATGTTTCTGTTTTATAAGTTCACTTCAATTTTGGAATCAATTGTACTGGTATTTCCTTCACCCCTCTCCAGCGACAGAGCACAGTACACGGCGCCGGCGACGAAAAGCTGACGAACCAGACATTATTGTAGGCTACGACAAATGCCTTGGGGACACTCGGTAAAACACCAACCTTATGCAGAAACCCCGGCACGATAGGCATAACTCCGGCCGCCATTGCCACCATGGCGGCAACGTTGAAACCGCCCTGGAAATAGTAAGGGCTGTCGCTGTCCTCCGAGTACAGAGCATCGACGTCCAAAGCTGTGCGCCTGACAATGTAGTGGTCGGCGAGGAAGACCCCTCCGATGGGGGCCATGAACGCCGAGTTGCTGAGCAGCCAGGTGTAGATGAAGGTCTCGCTGGAGCTGAGCAGCCGCCACGGCTGGAAGGCGATGCTGAACAACGCGGTGACGAGTGCCCCCTTGGCGAAAGTGAACGTCCGCGGGCTCATGCTGACGAGCGTGTTCGCCGGCGAGACCACGTTGGCGGCGACGTTGGTCGTGATGATCGCGAGGCTGATGCCAAAGATGGCAAGAACCGTCGTCACCGGACCACCAATGCGCCCGAGGAGCTCGATTGGGTCGGAGATGACGTGACCAAAGATGGCCTCGGTGGCGGAGGTCACGGCCAGCCCGGCGAAGGCGAACATGCCCATGAACACTGGCAGCCCGGCCTGGCCGAGCACCTGGTCAGCCTGGCTCCGCGCGTACCGCGCGAAGTCCGGTATGTTGGTGGCCACCGTCGCCCAGAAGCTAATGTTCGCGGTGAGCGCCGGAAGAAGACCTTCCAGAACTCGGCGCGCGTCAGCCTCGGCGGCTGCGAGAGGATGCTCCCGAAGCCGCCGGCCGATACGTAGGCCCAGGCCAGCAGCGCGGAGGTGAACACGATGAGCACCGGCGCCGCGTACTTCTCGAGCTTGCGGATGCCCTCCATGCCGTTCATCATGATGCCGAGCTGCGCGGCACAGAAGGCGAGGAAGCACGTGAGTTCGAGCGGCGCCGCGCCGAGTCCGGGCACCGGCTCGAGCAGCGGCTGGTACGACTTGAGCCGGGACGGCAGGAGAAGGAATATGGCTCGGCCCCCGATCCAAGACTCGATGCCGAACCACCCGCAGCCGATGAGCCCGCGGAGGACGGCCGGGACGAGCGCGCCGCGCACGCCGAAGGAGGCACGCGCCAGCACCGGGAATGGCAGCCCGTGCGTGACCGCCGGCGCGGCCGTGAGGACGAGCAATACGAGGACGACGATGTTGGCGGCGGCGACGGTGGCGACGCCCTGGAGCGCCGACATGCCGAGGTCGACTTGGCTACCCGCGAGGTAGTAGGCCGGCACGCAGACAACAAGACTGATCCAGAGGCCGGCCAGGTCCCATGCCGTCATGTTGCGCTCCGACGGCGGCGTCGGGGACAGGTCTGCTTCACCTGACGAGATCTTGGGGCTCTCCGGTAGTAGCCTCGGGCGCGAGGCGAGCGTGAGGCTTGGTCGGCGAGGATAAGGGCAGCCATGGTGTTGCATGAGAGCTCGTCGCCACAAGGAGTTGGTGCAAATGGTTCGGATGGCGCGGCGTGAAGGCTTTGGACATCGCCATGGACATGGCCATGGTCCTGGGAGAAGCAGAGTAAGGGTAGAGTGTAGGACCGTAGGAGGCGAGGATGGGACCGATGGCGAGGTGCTTGGAGCAATAGTGATCGAGGAGACGACGAGAGGATATGGACCCTTGTTGCTTGGTTGGTTGCCATTGCAACGCGTGTGACTCTGCATCCGACCCACTCCTACCGACATCCGGACCAGATTCTGCGGGTGCGTGCCTGCCGTTGGATCTTGACTGAGTGTCACCTCAACCGTTGGATGGGAACTGGAGTCTGGACGGTAGATCAATCAGGTGTGGCCGTGTGGAGCATTTTAAAGATTTTTTTATATGGAGTAGGTTTTGTTTTTTTTGAAGAGTTTATATGGAGTACGTACGTTGAAGATATTTTGCTGCCATAAGGTCCATAACCACGTTTTCTTACATGATCAGCAGTGAGAGAGTTGATGAGAGGAATGAGGGCCTTGCATGATGCAGATGAGCGAATTTGCTTCGGGCCTAAAGCAGCCCTAAAGCAGTATCCAACGTTGCAGTGGGCCGACTGAGAAAAGAGCCTTCTAAACAGAGAAAACAAGTTGACGGCTACTGGGCCAATTTTGTACATTTTCGAGTCCCGTCGGCCGGGCCGTGGAGAAGCACCCTGTTAGTCTGTTACTGTGTTACTCGCAGGTAAGAGTGGCGATTATATATCCACAACTTGCCTGTGAATTACTTTACTCTTCTAATTACACATCAAGGATTGACACTTGACACAAGATGGCGGAAGGACCAATTCATGAATCTTTACTCACACAATTTAAACGCTCAAGAATATAGATACATAATACATGAAAAATCCGGAAGCACAATTGTGCAAATTGAGTGCCGACTGCAATCACCACTACGTCAGTACTAATCATGTTGATAAAAGATTTCTGCAATTTTCAGTTCACTTTGAAGAGAGCATAGAAGCACTAAATTTCATTTTGGGCGAAAACTGGTGAGGCTGGTGAGGTTTTATCTTTACTGTGTCAGCACATCTGTCATTCTGAAACCCAGTTAAGACGAAGTACTCTTCTCCATTTTTTTTTTTTTGACAATTGCCGCTGACTATACGAGTCTGCTGGTTTATACCAATAGTTACACGGCGGTGCTGCAAGTTTGGCAGATTCTAAATCAATTTTGCACGGAACAAGCATTTGGCGTTTGCCTTCTGTTGTCATTATTTTCATCAACAGTTTGCAAAATGTTGACGCTTATTTTCTTTTTTGCGTTGCCAACATATACTATTATTGCTGTACCATTAGCACAATAGTCGGTAGAAGGTACCCTTTCTTCATGAGAGGAGGTAGAGTTAGAGAGAGCTAACGACAAAAGAGAGAAAGCTTGTGTGTAAAATAAGTGGATCTGGCCCTCTCATACCACTCTTAGGGGCTTATATACATGAGTATTTCCCATCATACCCCTTAATAATTGCAAAAGGTAGGGGTACATTAGTACATTCCTTTACACTATTAGTCCTACTGCAAGCCCCAGTCGTTTGGGGGTGGTGCAGAGAAGAAGCCCTAACGCGTGTGGTCTGTCCCCCACTCTTTGAACTTGGCATGGACGAAGGCGACAGCGAGACGAAGCCTTGAAGCACGCGGTCCGTCTGACACTCTTCGGAAATGGAGTCGACGAAGTCGGTAGCAAAACGAAGTGTTGATGCGCGCGGTCTGTCCCGCACCCTTCAGACTTGGCGTTGATGAAGACGGCGGTGAGACTAAGCCCTGACGCGCGTGGTCTATCCCGCACCCTTCGGACTTGGTGTCAACGAAGGTGGCAACAAGACAAAGCCTTGAAGTGCGCGATCTGTCCCGTACTCTTCCTGACCACGAGGTGGTTGGATGGGCACGTACGACCACAAGGTGGTTGGGTGAAATCACGACCACGAGGTGGTCGAACGAAGTCACGACCACGAGGTGGTCGGACGAGCGTCTACGATCACGAGTTGGTCAAACGATGTCTACGACCACGAGGGGTCAGATGGAGTCTACGACCACGAGGTAGTCGGACAGAGTCTACGACCGTGAGTTGATCGGACGAAATCTACGACCACAAGGTGGTCGGACGGAGTCTACGACTAATAGGCGGTCGGACGTTCAATGCTATTAGTGTGGCAAAACCCCTAGTGAGGCGCGTGAAGCGCGCGAGGCTCACCGGGGTTGTCGCTAGGGCAGAGGACGCCCTGGTGCCCGCACCGCGCGACTCATTTACGCTCCGTAGAGCTCGCACGGAGACCGTGGACTCCGCACAAGTATTTATACTCCGTAGAGTTTCCTAGGACGGCTAAGTTCCCTACACTTTATACTCCTTAGAGTATGCTGGGGCGCGAGGCCACCATGTGATTTATTTATACTCCATAGAGTTGCTTGGGACGACTAAGCTCATGACGCTTTCCGTAGAGTACACCAGGGCGCGAAGCCACCGTGCGATTTTATATATATACTCTATAGAGTTGCCCAGGACTGTTAAGGTCACGACGCTTTATACACCGCAGAGTATGCTAGGGTGCAGTCCGGTGAAGGCCGCGCGAAGTCCAGTGGAGGCGACATCCATGCGGAGTCTGGTGAAGACCATGCGGAGTCCGGTGAAGGCCGCACGAAGTCTGGCAGAGGCGATGTCCACACAGAGTCCAACGAAGACCATACGGAGTCCAGCAGAGGCGACGTTCGCGCGGAGTCCGGCGGAGGACATCCGCATGGAGTTCGACGGAGATCGTGCGAAGTCCGACGAAGACCATGTGAAGTCCGACGAAGGCGACGGCTGCACGGAGTCCAGCGGAGATCATGCGAAGTCCGGCGAAGACCACGCGAAGTCCGCTGAAGGCCGTGCGAAGTCCGGCGGAGGAGACATCCACGAGGAGTCCGGCGAAGACCATGCGGAGTTCGGTGAAGGTCGCGCGAAGTCCGGTGAAGCCGACGGCCGCGTGATAGAGACTCGACGGTCGTTGTTGTTGTACTTCTTTTTCGCTTGGTTGTCGTTGCTTTCTAGCGTCTTCCCTTACGCAGCTTCTTGTGCGGTCTCCACGGACGGCACCAACTGTTGTAGCATTAGCACAACAGTGGGTACAGGTACCCCTTTCTCCATGGGAGAAGGTGGAGCTAGAGAGAGCTAACGACATGAGAGAGAGATTGTGTGTAAAATAAGTGGATCTGGCCCCGTCATACCCCTCTTGGGGGCTTATACATGAGTGAGATAGGATGAAAAATTTTAATCCTACCCCTTAATAATTACAAAAAGTAGGGGTACATTGGTACATTCCTTTATACTATTGGATCTGCTGTAAGGCCCAGTCATTTGGGGTGGATCACCTCCACAACAATTATATTATTAAAATAATTAAAAAGAAGAAGCCACAACGTTCGCTCTTTAGGCTAGAGATTACTACATTAATCAGTAAAAAGAGAAAAAAATATACATTATCGTTTGTGATAGATCAAAATTATAACAGTTCAGATTAATTAGATGTAAATATAATAGCTGTTACAGTTATATGAGAAATACAATTATATCTCCATTGTAAATTCATAAGTATAAGAGTTGTGTAACAACTCTATATTTCAATATAAATATATATATAATAGTATCTAGCGAGTTACACTTTACTATGTTTCTGTTTTTATAAGTTCACTTCAATTTTGGAATCAATTGTACTGGTATTTCGCTTCACCCCCTCTCCAGCGACAGAGCACAGTACACGGCGCCGGCGACGAAAAAGCTGACGAACCAGACATTATTGTAGGCTACGACAAATGCCTTGGGGACACTCGGTAAAACACCAACCTTATGCAGAAACCCCGGCACGATAGGCATAACTCCGGCCGCCATTGCCACCATGGCGGCAACGTTGAAACCGCCCTGAAATAGTAAGGGCTGTCGCTGTCCTCCGAGTACAGAGCATCGACGTCCAAAGCTGTGCGCCTGACAATGTAGTGGTCGGCGAGGAAGACCCCTCCGATGGGGGCCATGAACGCCGAGTTGCTGAGCAGCCAGGTGTAGATGAAGGTCTCGCTGGAGCTGAGCAGCCGCCACGGCTGGAAGGCGATGCTGAACAACGCGGTGACGAGTGCCCCCTTGGCGAAAGTGAACGTCCGCGGGCTCATGCTGACGAGCGTGTTCGCCGGCGAGACCACGTTGGCGGCGACGTTGGTCGTGATGATCGCGAGGCTGATGCCAAAGATGGCAAGAACCGTCGTCACCGGACCACCAATGCGCCCGAGGAGCTCGATTGGGTCGGAGATGACGTGACCAAAGATGGCCTCGGTGGCGGAGGTCACGGCCAGCCCGGCGAAGGCGAACATGCCCATGAACACTGGCAGCCCGGCCTGGCCGAGCACCTGGTCAGTTTGGCTCCGCGCGTACCGCGCGAAGTCCGGTATGTTGGTGGCCACCGTCGCCCAGAAGCTAATGTTCGCGGTGAGCGCCGGGAAGAAGACCTTCCAGAACTCGGCGCGCGTCAGCCTCGGCGGCTGCGAGAGGATGCTCCCGAAGCCGCCGGCCGATACGTAGGCCCAGGCCAGCAGCGCGGAGGTGAACACGATGAGCACCGGCGCCGCGTACTTCTCGAGCTTGCGGATGCCCTCCATGCCGTTCATCATGATGCCGAGCTGCGCGGCACAGAAGGCGAGGAAGCACGTGAGTTCGAGCGGCGCCGCGCCGAGTCCGGGCACCGGCTCGAGCAGCGGCTGGTACGACTTGAGCCGGGACGGCAGGAGAAGGAATATGGCTCGGCCCCGATCCAAGACTCGATGCCGAACCACCCGCAGCCGATGAGCCCGCGGAGGACGGCCGGGACGAGCGCGCCGCGCACGCCGAAGGAGGCACGCGCCAGCACCGGGAACGGCAGCCCGTGCGTGACCGCCGGCGCGGCCGTGAGGACGAGCAATACGAGGACGACGATGTTGGCGGCGGCGACGGTGGCGACGCCCTGGAGCGCCGACATGCCGAGGTCGACTTGGCTACCCGCGAGGTAGTAGGCCGGCACGCAGACAACAAGACTGATCCAGAGGCCGGCCAGGTCCCATGCCGTCATGTTGCGCTCCGACGGCGGCGTCGGGGACAGGTCTGCTTCACCTGACGAGATCTTGGGGCTCTCCGGTAGTAGCCTCGGGCGCGAGGCGAGCGTGAGGCTTGGTCGGCGAGGGATAAGGGGCAGCCATGGTGTTGCATGAGAGCTCGTCGCCACAAGGAGTTGGTGCAAATGGTTCGGATGGCGCGGCGTGAAGGCTTTGGACATCGCCATGGACATGGCCATGGTCCTTGGGAGAAGCAGAGTAAGGGTAGGAGTGTAGGACCGTAGGAGGCGAGGATGGGACCGATGGCGAGGTGCTTGGAGCAATAGTGATCGAGGAGACGACGAGAGGATATGGACCCTTGTTGCTTGGTTGGTTGCCATTGCAACGCGTGTGACTCTGCATCCGACCCACTCCTACCGACATCCGGACCAGATTCTGCGGGTGCGTGCCTGCCGTTGGATCTTGACTGAGTGTCACCTCAACCGTTGGATGGGAACTGGAGTCTGGACGGTAGATCAATCAGGTGTGGCCGTGTGGAGCATTTTAAAGATTTTTTTATATGGAGTAGGTTTTGTTTTTTTTGAAGAGTTTATATGGAGTACGTACGTTGAAGATATTTTGCTGCCATAAGGTCCATAACCACGTTTTCTTACATGATCAGCAGTGAGAGAGTTGATGAGAGGAATGAGGGCCTTGCATGATGCAGATGAGCGAATTTGCTTCGGGCCTAAAGCAGCCCTAAAGCAGTATCCAACGTTGCAGTGGGCCGACTGAGAAAAGAGCCTTCTAAAGAGAGAAAAACAAGTTGACGGCTACTGGGCCAATTTTTGTACATTTTCGAGTCCCGTCGGCCGGGCCGTGGAGAAGCACCCTGTTAGTCTGTTACTGTGTTACTCGCAGGTAAGAGTGGCGATTATATATCCAAAACTTGCCTGTGAATTACTTTACTCTTCTAATTACACATCAAGGATTGACACTTGACACAAGATGGCGGAAGGGACCAATTCATGAATCTTTACTCACACAATTTAAACGCTCAAGAATATAGATACATAATACATGAAAAATCCGATACATCAAAGAACACAAAGTGAAGAAATATCATAAAACAATCCACTGTATAATGCAAATGAAGATAATAATCAAATCAATCCAAACACAGTACTCCTCAATTCAAAAACAAACACAAGCAACACACCATATAATTTACACAATATACAGGCACCCATTCTGACGCGAACGCGCACTCAGATATGCATGTGGCAGTACACCCGATCGAACGAGCTCGGCGACGCGAAGTCGACGTGCACCGACGGGCAGCTCGCGCGCACGTTGTAGTGCCGCGACTTCACCACGCCGTACCGGAACCACACCTTGGCCCGGACGTGCACGTCCACCGGTAGCTTCCCGCCGGACAGGTCCTTCATGTCCCTCTCCACGTCCCGCGGCAGCGGCGCCGACGCCGCGGGCGCGGCCACGTCTATCCTCGTCTCGTTCTGCGGCGGATGGAGGAACCCCGGCACCACGGCGCCGGCGATGTATGTGCCGTTGAACCACACCCCGACGTTGAGCGAGTGGTACGACACAGCGGCGCGCTTGTTTCGGTTGTAGGCGCGCAGGGTGAGGTCGAACGTGCCAGTGAGGGCGCCGCGGGACGTGAAGTTGAACCCGGGCACCGCGGCGTGGTCGACGGAGAGGCTGAGCTTGGCTGGGTGGAGCACGAGCCACAGGATGACGATGATGGCGACGACGACGAGCAGCACCAACAGCGACACCGCGATGCACTGGATCGTCGACGGCCGCGTGCGCCGCGGCGCATTGCGCGTAGGCCCTGCCATTTCTTCACCCCCGAGTTTGGCCACGCTACAGCACCACAGAGCTTGAGCTAGCTAGCCTCGAAATCTCGGCGAGTTTATTGGCTTGTTGCAAACAAACCAACGTTGCAGCGTCTCTCTACAGTAAGCTAGAACGATACTTTGAGTAGCAAGAGGAGGTTCGACGAGCTGTCACAGGCTGTGGTTGGAGTACTACATAGTCTTTGGTTCGTGGGCTCCTCTCGAGTTTGGGCGCTTTGGATGGAGCCTTGGTTTTGAATCCTTCTGGCTCACTCCTACTTAGGAATCGATGCCAAGGAAAGCATATAGCAAACACAGCCCACAAATGGATGCATATCTATAAACTAGTAATAATGCGCTCACATATCATGTTGTGGGAGTGGTTCAGCCCCAAACGACTGGACCTTACAACAGTCCTAATAGTATAACAAAATGTACTCATGTACCATCACCTTTTATAATTATTAGGGGTGGAATGAAGATTTTTCATCCTATCTCATTCATATATATATAAACTCCAAATAGGGGGCGAGAGGACTAGAGCCACTCATTTCTACTAGCCCTTTCTCTCTTTGCCGGTCGTCGCTTTAGCTCTCAGTCCATATCCCCTCAAGGGGGAAACAGGTCCCCTATACCCACTGTTGTGCTCATACAACAACAGTTAGCACCGTCCGTGGCAAGCGCGAGCCGTCGATGCCCATGATCGCGTCATGATAGACATAATCGTGAGGCATTCGATGACCTCATAGTCGCCGCCACGAGAGAGATCTGATGGATCTGATGTGTGCTCAAATCGCACGGTGGCCTTGTGCCCGACGTACTCTGCGGAGTATAAACCGTCAGAAACTCAGCTGTCCCGGGCAACTCTACGGAGTATAAAATAAATCGCATGTGGCCTCGGTCCCCGGCGTACTCCACGGAGTATAAAAAATTGCACGCGGCCTCACGCCTCGGCTACTCTGTGAAGTATAAAGCGCTGGGAACTTAGCCATCTCAGGCAACTCTACGGAGTATAATACAAATCGCATGGTGGCCTCGTGCTCCGGCATACTTTACGTAGTATGAAAAATCACACGGCGCCCTCGTGCCCCGGTGTACTATGCAGAGTATAAATCGCCAGGAACACAGCCGTTCCGAGCAACTCTACGAAGTATAAAACAAATCGCACGATGGCCTCATACTCGACCGCAGTCTACGAAGTATAAAAAATCACACAGTGGCTTAGCCCTAGCGTATTCTGGCTCCCCACCAGGGAGTCCCCACCACTAGCGATAACCCCAGTGAGCATTGCGCGCTTCACGTGTCTCATCAGAGAGTTTGTTGTGCAAATAACATCGAGCGACAGTTAGCACCCTAAGCAAGAGCTGTGACCGACCCCCTCGTGGTCGTGACCTTGTCGCCGCCCGTCCGATTGCCGTGTGGTTGTGACTTCATCGACGCCCTCATTCGACCACCTCGTGGTCGTGACCTCGTCGACGTCCGTCCGACCCCTCGCGATCGTGACCTCATCGACGTCCGTCTGACCGCCTCGTGGTCATGACCTCGTCGACGCCCGGTCGACCGCCTTGTGGTCGAGACTTCACCGATGCTCATCCGATCGCATTGTGGTCGGAACTTCATTGACACTCGCTCGACCATCTGATGGTCGCGGCTTTATCGATAATCGTTCGACCACCTTGTGGTCGAGCCTTCGCTCGTATGACCACTCGTGGTTGGGATTACGTCGACGCTCGTCCGACACCTTATGGTCGGGACTTCGTCGATGCCCACGATCATGTCTTCATCGATGTAGTCATGAGTGGGGATAGAGCGTACGCTTCAGGTCTTCGTCCCACCGCCGACTTCATCGATACTTGTCTGAAGGGTAGGGGACGACACGCGTGTCTCAAGTCTTTATCTGACTGTCGACTTCGTCAACACCGGCGATCACCTTGTGGTCGCATCTTCATCGACATATACGACCATGTCATGGTCGACACTTCGTCGACCCCAGTCTGAAGGGTAAGGGATGGAGCATGAGCGCGCAAGTCTTCGTCCTACCGCCGACTTCATCAACACTTGTGACCACCTTGTGGTCGCATCATCATCGATGTATACTATCACGTCGTGGTTGACACTTCGTCGATGCCAGTCCAAAGGGTAGGGGATGGGGCGTGTGCGCAAGTCTTCGTCCCACCACCGACTTCATCGATACCCATGGTCACATTTTCATTGACGTAGTCGTGAGACGCTTTACGACCACCTTGTGGTCATATCTTCATCGACGCCTGTGATCACCTTGTGGTCGCATCTTCATCGTCATTTACGACCACCTCATGGTCGAGCCTTCGTCAATGCCCATCCAACCACTGTGTGGTCATGACTTCATTGACGCCCTCATCTAATCATCCTGTGGTCATGGTTTCGTCGACGCCCGCTCGAACCCCTCGTGGTCGTGATCTCGTCGACGCCCGTCCGACCACCTCGTGCTCGCGAATTTATCGATGCTTGTTCGACCACCTCGCAGTCATGATTTCATCGACGCTCATCCAACCACCTCATTATCAGGACTTCATTGACACTCGTCTAACCACCTCATGGACACGACTTCGACTGACCGCCTGGGGGTCGAGACTTCATCATCGACGCTCGTCCGATCACTCATGGTTGGGACTTCGTCGACGCTCGTCTGACACCTCGTGGTTGGAACTTCGTTGACACCGATGACCAAGTCATGAGTGACGTAGTCGTAACACCTTCTATGACCACCTTGTGGTTGCCAACTTCTTCGACGTCAGTCCAAAGGGTGGGGGACAGAGCACGCGATTCAAGACTTCATCATACCACCAACTTTGTCGATGCCTATCTGAAGGGTAAGGCATGGAGTGCGTGGACAAGTCTTCATCTCACCGCCGACTTTGTCGACGTCCACGATCACTTCTCCATCGATGTAGTTGTGAGACACTACTACGACCACCTTGTGCTCGGGTCTTCGTCGACACCTGCGACTACGTTGTGGTCGCATCTTCATCTACGTGTATGACCACCTCGTGGTAGAGCTTTCATCGTCGCTTGTCCGACTGCTGCGTGGTCATGACTTCGTCGACGCCCTCGTGGTTGTGACCTCATCAACGCCCATCCGACCGCCTCATGGTCGTGACTTCGTTGACGTTCGTCCGACCGCCTTGGGGTATAGACTTCGTCCATAACAGTCCAAGGGTGGGGGATAGAGCGCATGCTTCAAAGCTTTCATCCCGCCGCCAACTTTGTCGACGTATACCACCACGACATGGTCGAGACTTCGTCGATGCACACGACCACATCATGATCAATGTAGTTGTGAGGCCTTCTATGACCACCTTGTGGTCATCAACATCGTTGACACCTACGACCACCTCATGGTCGAGCCTTCGTCGACGTCTACGACCACGTGGTCCAAACTTCGTCGATGACAGTCCAAAGGTGGGGGTGGAGCGCGTGCTTCAAAGCCTTCGTCCCACCGCCTTCGTTGATACCTGCGAACACTTTGTGGTTGCATATTTGTCGACATATATGACCACGATGTGGTCAAGACTTCATTGTCGCCAGTCCGAAGGGTAGGGGATGGAGCGCGTGTGTAAGTCTTCGTCCCGTCATCGACTTTGTCGGCATCTGCGACTATCTTGTGGTCGCATCTTCATCGACGCATACAACCAAGTCGTGGTCAACACTTCGTCACCACCAGTCCGAAGGGTGGGGGACTGAGCAAGCACGTTTTAAGTCTTTATTCCATAGCCGACTTCGTCAACACCCATGATCATGTCATGATCGACATGGTCATGAGGCACTCTACGACCACCATGTGGTCGAGGCTTCGTCAACGCCACTCCAAGGGTGGGGTGCTTCATGCCTTCGTCCCGCCGTCAACTTCGTCCATACACCTGTGACTACCTTGTGGTCGCACCTTCGTCGACGCTTGTCCGACCGCCTTGGGGTCATGACTTCGTCGACGCCTACGCGCCGCCCAAGTCCAGGGCACGACCTCCACGCCTCGGCTCAGGCTCTGTAGGGAGGTTCCACAACCACGTCATGATCAGTGAAAGAACCCTGCTCCGGGAGGTTTGGAGCGTCCACACCCCCGGGGCTACAGCTAACAATTACATCAACTCGCCTATCGGCACCTGCGTGCTTGCTGTCGGGGATGGGGGCTAGGCCGATTGGTCATGTCAGCTCGCTCCTCGGAAGCTCCGCGCTTGCTGTCAAGAGAGTACTGTTGTGGGGGTGGTATAGCTTCAAACGTCTGGGCCTTGCAATAGACCTAATAGTATAAGGGAATGTACTAATGTACACTTACCTTTTGTAATTATTAAGGGGTAGGATGGAGAATCCTCATCCTACCTCATTCATATATACAAACCCCCAAATAGGAGGGCGAGAGGACCAGAGTCACTCATTTCTACTAGCGTTTTCTCGCACTCAGTCTATATCCCTCAAGAAAAAAGAAACATATACTCTGTAATTTCTATTGTGCTCATACAACATATGGATCTTTTACTCGCAAATAAGTATGGATCTTTCACTTTTGGATAAAAGAGAAGAACCAAGAATGGGAAAGGCGCCGGGAAAGGTCTTGTCCCGTCCTAATTGTCCATCTGACAAAAAACAGAGTAAACATCACAGGATAAGGGCCGATCCTACTAGGTGAAACTCAAGCCAGTTTGGCTTAACTCTGTAGGCCTTGGCTTAACTCAAGCCAGTTTCGGCCCGGTCCAACAAAAGCCATTTGTAACAGGCTAATAACCAACTGCATGCCGGGGATTTGACTAGAAAGAAATGTTGATATTGGTATGTATGTGTGCATGCGTGACACGATCGACTCCCCTGGTTGGTGATCCAGTCCACCGCACCGTGCAGATCGAGCTAGCCTCAACAAACATCCAGGCAGTAGACCAGCACAACTCAGGCCGCCAGAGAAGCTGCAACTAAACTAGCTGACGTGATAGATTTTAATACATACACTTGCGTGCTAGTGTAGGCTAAGGACTAGCTAGGAGCAGTCTTGTTATACGTTATATACCGTACAATATATATATTAATTAAACATGTAAACAGCTTTTATCAATATGAATTTTGCTTAAGTAACCTTCAAAATAATTTGCTTCGAAACAATACACATTCTTGTTATCATTGAATTAATCCAACATATAACGGAAAAAAATGTTAGGTTGTCTTCACTCTTCAGACAACAACAATAATACCAAATTAAGAACGGAAAATTGTTCAGATTAAAAGAGATAGGAGTTTCGGCCGCTCATGTACTCGCTCAATTTGCACGAAGGACGTACAGGACAATGCGCTGTTTGTTCTGCCCACACCCCTGACTTCCTTATGCCTGATTAATCTTGAGTTCCTGACAGATTGTACTGGTGCTATTTGAGGATAAAGGACCGGCTGATTTTGGGTTTAGTTTTTGGTTTATAGTTCACTATCTCATAACTTCATTTTTTCTGATTTTTTTGCCATTTTTCGCATTCGTTTGAATTAACCTATTTTTTTTAATTTTTTGAATATAATTAAGTCAAAAAATTACCAATGATTATAGTATAAAATAAATCAACTATATTATAAAAATAGACGTAAACCGGCTTAACCGAGCGGAGCCAACTCTCTTTTCCCAAAAAAATAAAAAATAAAATCAATACTAACAAGGCGTGCACGGATTCACCCAGCACAGCAAAGGCGCGGCAGCAAGACCCCTGCTGAGAAAAGATTGCGCGAGACGGCCTTTTTCTCGAGATCTCCCGTCGGTAGAGTTGGTTGTCCCAGCGGCTCCAACCTCTCCAAACACCGTTGCGCAACCAACGCGCTTCGCCTCGGTCTTTTGCTCTCGCAAATCCCAAACCTACCTAGCTAGTCAAAAGTCAAAACCACACAGAAGCCCGTCTCCATGGCCATCTATTTATGCTCTCAGAGCTAGTCCCAGCCAGAGTCACACACACAGCTGCACGCTCATATGGTTTTGCTAGCCTATCACCTTGCACGCGACACACTTCTAGTCAGGTCGAGCTAGAGTACAGCATCATCTCAGCTATTTTAAATAAATAAAATTTTATATAAATGAGACAGAAGTTAGAAAAAGATAATGTGATATCTCTTACGTAAGAGATAACTTTAAGCCCGTAAACCAACATAAATAGCGAGAAGGTATAAAGCATTAAGTTATGATAAAAATATTATAAAATAATTAGAGAAATGATTTACTGTTAAAAAGATTATCTCTAGTGCTATCTTTAGATAGGGTGAAAATATTAGAAACAACATTAAGAGACAGATTATTATACATGATAGTATTGTTTCACATCGACTGCAGTGCATCGCATCGTACACTATGTATGGATCTAGCTGCACGTATAGATGGATGATGGATGGGGAATCAAAATCAGTTATGGCACTGTTTCGCACCGTATTTACAAAAATAGCAATATACGAGCGTATTGACAAAAATATTATTTTTGCTGTCGGTCGGCCGGGCGGCAGTGCCTACGAGGCGACATGTGGCGCTGCCGGCGGCGCCATGCACCTGCTGCCCCCTCACTGCGTGGTAGGCAGCCTGCCGCCTAGGGGCCAGACGGCAGGTAGGCCTACGGCCCAGGGAGGAGGCGGCAGGTAATTAAGCCGACTAATTAACCAGCCTAATTATCTGCTCTAATTTTTTATTTGGTGTTTATTCGAATTTTTAAATATATCAAATGAGCTTCAAAAATTACAAAAAATTTTGTATAGCCTCCCGACACAACGTACCTCGAAGTGTAATTTTTGGGTAATTTTATCCATTGCGAATGTTGCTAAAAAATTTGTATAATTTCGATAATTTTACGAGTTTTTACATATAGCGAACGAGTTTCAAAAATTACGAAATTTTATGTGAAACTTCCCGATACAGTAATAGTTAATATAGGAAAGAGGTAACAAGGAAGTCGTCAATATAGAAAGTTCTTATGATACAGCGAAGAAGCAAACGGGAAGAGCCCAAGGCGGAGGCGTCCGGCCGTACTGACTACTGATACTGATACGCGCACAGGCACCGCCCTCTGCCTTTGCCTGCCTGGCTACATAGCCCTCCCTCGCTCCGGCTCCAGGCCGTCTGCCGTCCCGCTGCTGCTCCTGCCTTCCCATGCCCTCGACTCTCTCTCTCTCTCTCCTTTCGTCATTTCGGCACTTATTGCGTCTCTCTCTCTCTCTCTCTCTCTCTCTCTCTCTCTCTCCTTTCGTCATTTCGGCACTTATTGCGTCTGATCACGCCATCGCTTCACGCAGAAAAGGGAAGAGCATGCAGTGCAGCGGCGCGATGCAAATGCCGTGCCACTGGCCTCTGGTTATCTCTCGCCCACGCGCGCAGAGGGGTCTGCGTGCACTTCTGCAGTTTGCCAGCTGCACGGTGCACCCACATTGGACTGTTCTTTTCGATTTTTAAAAACTATTTTTTAATTTTTTTACGGTAATTAATTTTTAAATAAAATATCTTTTTAAGATAGAATCTACTAGTTAATTTAGTACATATTGTATTGTTTCGCATCGACTGCAGTGTATCGCATCGTACACTATGTATGGATCTAGCTGCACGTATAGATGGATGATGGATGGGGAATCAAAATCGCTATTATGCAATTGTTCGCACCGTATTTACAAAAATAGTAATATCGAGCGTATTGACAAAATATTATTTTTTCGTTGTCGATTACGGGCGGCAGTGCCTACGAGGCGACATGTGGCGCTGCCGGCGGCGCCATGCACCTGCTGCCCCCTCACTGGGTGGTAGGCAGCCTGCCGCCTAGGGGCCAGACGGCAGGTAGGCCTACGACCCAGGGAGGAGGCGGCAGGTAATTAAGCCGGCTAATTAATCAGCTTAATTATCTGCTCTAATTTTTTATTTAGTGTTTATTCGAATTTTTAAATATATCAAATGAGCTTCAAAAATTACAAAAAAAATTTGTATAGCCTCCCGACACAACGTACCTCGAAGTGTAATTTTTGGGTAATTTTATCCATTGCGAATGTTGCTAAAAAATTTGTACAATTTCGATAATTTTACGAGTTTTTACATATAGCGAACGAGTTTCAAAAATTACGAAATTTTATGTGAAACTTCCCGATACAGTAATAGTTAATATAGGAAAGGGGCAACGAGGAAGTCGTCAATATAGGAAGTTCGTATGATCCCACGTGCTGTTATGCGAACTCTAACTGCATATGTGTGTGTGCTACTACAACGATGGCCAGCCACGTCCGAGGCGCCCCCACAGCAACACTTCATGTGGGTACCACGAGGCACCTTCTACCAGTAGGCACGCACCAGAGAAGGTTATAGCATGTAGCTCGTGGTTATGTTTAATGTTGTAAGGCATGTAACTGAATGGTATACGTGTCATTGTGGTTGTTGTTTTTTGAGTGGACTATTGAAATACTATGTCATGTGCATTAAGTGGAGGGGTCGATATGTATTGAACAAACATTATGAAATACATCTCAAACGGGTACAAATATAAATTAATGCGAGAGTGGCGACCAGACGAGCTCGGGTTGTTGGGGAAATCCTTCAATGAGTGGCCGAAGGTCTTACATATTCGACATTTCACTGTGCGGAAAATGCTGGTACGTTGGCTCATATCCATGTCGTTCTGGAAGCGTCGTGTCTGCCAACGTCTCTTCTTAGTTATCTTCAACTCCTTGTTGGGGACCCATTGCAGCATGTCCGGCCAAAGATCTCTGTAGTTCATGTCCAAGCCGTACGGATGAAACTCTGCACTCCATGTACTGAAAAGGTGTTGGATATCACAGTACTCTGAGGTATACGGCTCGGACATCTGCCTCATTGGCGTGCATGCCTTGTATACATATGAGCATGGCTTGTGTAGGAGCGTTGTCTTGTTGTAGGTGCATGTTGCCACATCACCCAGGATGCGTCTGTTTAATTACGATAAAATTATCATTAATAAACGTGTCAAATTTGGAGTACATAAAATTCCTAAAAAATACACAATAACTATTACTGTATCAGGAGGCTTCACATAAAATTTCGTAATTTTTTGAACTCGTTTGCTATATGTAAAAACTCGTAAAATTATCGAAAGTGTACGGATTTTTGAGCGATATTCGCAATGGATAAAATTACCCAAAAATTACACTGCGAAGTACGTTGCGTCGGAAGGCTGTACATAAATTATTGCAATTTGTGGAGCTCATTTGATATATTTAAAAATTTAAACAAAAACTAAACAAAAAAATTAGTGTTGGTTAGCCGGCCTAATTACCTGCCGCCTCCTCCTGGAGGCGGCAGGGCCACGCGTCATCTCGCGGGCGTTGTCGCCCGCCCGTTGACGATAAGAATGATATTTTTGTCAATACATCTTATATATTGTTATTTTTATAAATATGATATGAAATAGTGGCATGATCGGCTTAGATGGATCTCCATTTACGCGCCTCCACCAGTCTCTCCCAAGTCACCCTTCAATGCAGTCTTCCCCATACATTCAATGGCTTTCTCCACGGTTAGGTTAAAGTCGCCCGCGCGCGGGTTATTGGCCGCACCAGTTGGTTTGGTGCCGCGTGGTCCGCTCCATCCGGCAGATCAATAGATCCATCACCCAACGGCCCCAGACGGCAATTTATGGTCGACCGGACGTCCGGACGGGCCGTTTCTTATTCCTATCGAGCGGCCACCTCCCCCCTCTCTCTCTCTCGCCCGCGCGCGCAGTCTTCATTCGCAGATCACAGGTCAACCATGCATGATGAGTATATACCTGTATTACTAGTACTGCATCGGGTACAGCACTACACGGTACACGCTGGCTAGGCGAGCTAGGTAGCGAGCCAGGCGAACAATAAATGGACATCCATCTCAACTGTGCTCCGACCAGTTCTATAAAGTAAAATATATGGAGCTGTTCTTTTTTACTAAAGTTTATAGCTTTTAGTTGTGATTTGTAGTTTTTAAGCTGTTCATATAAGAGATTACAGAATAACAGAAACTCACGTGCTGTTTTTACCGATATAAATGAAGTCAGTACAGTACATACTGCAATTAACAAGTAGACCCTATCTTAAAAAGATACTTCGTTTAAAAACTAGTTATTGTAGAAAATCCGAAAAGCAGATTTTAGAAACTGAAAAAGAATAGGCCTCTAGTCCACCCCCATAGGTAGTGCTTAAAAGTTATGGCTTTTGGATTCTGTTATAGATTTTTTGTTGCAATTATACTGCAGCGGTTGTTAAGTTTTTCTAAGTTAAAAATAAGAAAATTTAAAAACACATCGCTATATCTTTTTAGATAATGCAATAGAATAAAAAACAAAACAAAAAATGACCAAAAGGCCAAAATTAAGTAGGCAACGTGTTCCAAGTAGTTTCTGAAATCAGAAACCAAAAACTGAAACCGTTTATAGCAGTACCAAAGTTTGATGGCCTCTCTACTTAACTTCTTGAACTATAAAACCACTTATTCTAACATCTGAACTTACAAAATTGGAGCTAATAGCCCTCTAAATGGTTTCAGAGATGGTTTTGCCAGATGAATGTGGACGATGATGTGACAATAACTTCTACAAATAAAAATTATAAAACAAATTCTTACACAACAAACCCCATGCATCATTGACTCAAAGCTTCATTTTATTTTTTTAAAAGCCACTTTTGGGGTGGGATCTAACTATCATAGATAGAGAGAGAGAGAAAGAGAGAGAACAAGATATCTTCTTTGGTACACAGGAAGGGATGGACATATCAATACCATACCGATACCGAACGGTATGGCCAATATACACAGGAAGGGTTTTGTAATACAAAACGATACAAAGTAGCCATGCATTTCATACAATCTTCTATACCAATAGCTTTGATAATACCGTCTATTAAACTTATTGAGCTATATATTATATTTGATACTACGTACTATTATGTATTTAAAGTAATATTACAACTAAAATTTGGTGTACGTTTAAGTAAACATATACATATTTATACATACATCAAAATTCAGTTGTAATATTACAGGAGTGGCGATGAGGCCTAGGGATGGGCAAAACGGAACACACACAACGCAACAAAGCTAATCGTGGTGGTGGTTTAGCGAGAGGAGCACTGGACTTGCGCTGGCTACGGTGAAAGGCGGTTACTGGTGGTAGGTGTAGGTGGTGGCGGTGTTACGGTGCTCGGGAGGTTAAAGCAGGCAAGTCAAAATTTATAGGAGGTAGGGAGGATGCTCACATGCGGAGTAGGGAGGATGCCCAAATGCGGAATAATTGAATGGAGACTCACCTACGAGACGAATGGTGGCGGCGAACTAGCATGGAGCAGAGAAGAAAACGAACAATTTGACATGCTGTGAGCTTGAGAAACAAATAATGAATGTGGGTAATGGGTCTAGAAAGGGGTGGAACACAAAGTGAAGCGAAAAGGATTTGTGGAACGCTCACAAAATTGTTGGATCGACGTGGTCAGTCATAGTCAAGCTTGGGAGAGAACGGTGCTCAGTCTTTTCCCCTTAGCACCGTGGTGGGATGGGGATGGGGATCGCGCCGGTGATTAGGGTAGCCGCTGGCTGCAACCTCCGATTAGTTGTGATAATGGCCGGTTGCTTGGATTTGAATGGAGGAAGATAGAGAGGGGAGAAGAGACGAGGAAGAAAACTAATACCTAATGATATGTGGGACCTACCCGATTAATGAATTTTTTAATTTGATTTGTAGATTCACCTCCGTGACACCGACCACTTCATTCACCAGTCACCACGGTGGTAAAACGGCCTCGGAAACCATTCGGGGACTATTTGCTCCAGTTTTACAAGTTTGGGGATAGAACTACATGTTTTTATAGTTCAGGACTGAGTAGAGGAGTCATCAAGCTTCGGGGGGCGAACTAGACTTTTCCCTTCTATAAAACCTTGTCTCTCCCTGCTGCGGTCTGCCATCCTCCTTGCTTGCTCCATGTGGTGTCACTTATTACACTAGCCAGCCACTCAGCCAGCCAGCCCTGGCCTTCTCGTCGGATCCATTCTCTAGCTAGTGGAGTGGATATACGTACTCTCATACGCCTGCAGCTAATTCCTGCAGCTTGCTTGAGGTGTGCCGGTCGGTCGCTGGCAGCTCGCTAGCAATGGAGGTGGGGACGTGGGCGGCGGCGGCGGCGGCGGTAGCCGCGTACATGGCGTGGTTCTGGCGGATGTCGCGGGGGCTGCGCGGGCCGCGGGTGTGGCCGGTGCTCGGCAGCCTGCCGGGGCTGGTGCAGCACGCCGAGAACATGCATGAGTGGATCGCGGGCAACCTGCGCCGCACGGGCGGCACGTACCAGACGTGCATCTTCGCGGTGCCCGGGGCGGCCCGCCGCGGCGGGCTCGTCACCGTCACGTGCGACCCGCGCAACCTGGAGCACGTCCTCAAGACGCGCTTCGACAACTACCCCAAGGGTCCCTTCTGGCACGCCGTCTTCGGCGACCTGCTCGGCGACGGCATCTTCAACTCCGACGGCGAGACGTGGGTCGCGCAGCGCAAGACGGCGGCGCTCGAGTTCACCACGCGCACGCTCAGGACGGCCATGTCGAGATGGGTCTCGCGCTCCATCCACCACAGGCTGCTGCCCATCCTGGCCGACGCGGCCGCGGGCAAGACGCATGTCGACCTCCAGGACCTCCTCCTCCGCCTTACCTTCGACAACATCTGCGGCCTGGCGTTCGGCAAGGACCCGGAGACGCTTGCCCCGGGCCTTCCGGAGAACGCATTCGCCTCGGCGTTCGACCGCGCGACCGAGGCGACGCTGAACCGGTTCATCTTCCCGGAGTGCCTGTGGCGGTGCAAGAAGTGGCTGGGCCTGGGCATGGAGACCACACTGGCCCTTAGCGTCGGGCATGTCGACCAGTACCTCACCGCCGTCATCAAGGCGCGCAAGCTCGAGCTCGCGGGCAACGGCAAGTGCGACACGGTGGCAACGCACGACGACCTGCTCTCCCGGTTCATGCGGAAAGGCTCCTACTCGGACGAGTCGCTGCAGCACGTGGCGCTCAACTTCATCCTCGCGGGACGCGACACCTCCTCCGTGGCGCTCTCCTGGTTCTTCTGGCTCGTGTCGACCCACCCCGCCGTGGAGCGCAAGATCGTGCGCGAGCTCTGCGCCGTGCTCACCGCGTCCCGCGGCGCCCACGACCCGGCATTGTGGCTGTCGGTGCCTTTTACCTTCGAGGAGCTCGACTGCCTGGTCTACCTCAAGGCGGCGCTCTCGGAGACCCTCCGCCTGTACCCGTCCGTCCCCGAGGATTCCAAGCACGTCGTCGCCGACGACTACCTCCCGGACGGCACGTTCGTGCCGGCCGGGTCGTCGGTCACGTACTCCATATACTCGGCGGGGCGCATGAAGACGGTGTGGGGGGAGGACTGCCTCGAGTTTCGCCCGGAGCGGTGGCTGTCGGCCGACGGCTCCAGGTTCGAGCCGCACGACTCGTACAGGTTCGTCGCATTCAACGCCGGGCCAAGGATATGCCTCGGCAAGGACCTGGCCTACCTGCAGATGAAGAACATCGCCGGGAGCGTGCTCCTCCGCCACCGCCTCGCCGTCGCGCCTGGCCACCGCGTCGAGCAGAAGATGTCGCTCACGCTCTTCATGAAGAACGGGCTCCGGATGGAGGTACATCCACGCGAGCTCGCGCCTGTCGTCGACGAGCTCCGCGGCGTGGATGCCGCTGCCGCAGCGAGGACCACAGCGCCGTGCGCGTAGGAGATCCGGGAGCCTTGCATGCGCCAAGATTCGTGCTGATGGGGGAAGTTTTGGACATTGAATGTGTAGATAGAGTACAGGACAGTAAGTAAATTAAATGGGTTTGGTGAGAACATTTAAGCCACTTCTTTTCAGAATTTACCATCCGGACAGGAGAAACTGGGGAATTTTGCAAATGACAAGATCTTCGTTGGATTTGGATCTAAGAGCACAATGTGAGAAGAGGGGAAAAAAACAGAAACAGTGTTAATAATTTGTGGTGTAGCTAGCCACGGTGGACACAGATAGTACCTTGATTTGTTGGCAGTAGTTCGTGTTGGTGACCAGCCAGCTATTCTATTCTATTCTTAGTGAGACTGTTTTTCAAGCCTATTTATTATTCTATTCTTAGAGAGTTGTTAGTTTGTCCAAGAAACAAGTAAGTAAACGTGTACTTAAGGCTGTTTGCTTCTTTGACACTACGTTCATCCATGAGAAGTTTCTTCTTTCAGTGGTAGATTTCTTCCTGTGACAGGCAGCCAGCCGTTGTTGCCCTTTTCCGTCCGTGCGTGAATATTATGGGTCAGTTCTTTTTTTTGCTGTTGTTTATAGTTTTTGGTTGAAATTTTTAAATTTTAGCTGTTTACCGTACATATTACGGAGAAACCAATATTCACTTACGATTTTGGCTGGTACAGATATAGGGCTTTTAACTTGTACTACGTTTAACTTGTAGACCCCGTCTTAAAAAATACTTCGTTTGAAAGTTATGTACTGTAGCAAAAGCCAAAAACCGTCCGGCTTTTGACTTGCCAAACAGGCTGGCGCCTTGACGAGGTTTGTTGTGACGTTCGATCCGGCGAAGAATTAGCGTGGCTTCTTATCGGTTGTGTCATGATTTATGGCTATGGCTGGTATTTTTTAGTTTTAGTATAAACATTTATGTGAACGTAAATATTGATAAATTATTTTGAAAAAATTGTTCCGATACATTGATTCAAAAGATGACAAAAAAATATTTTGTTCGTTTGAGAAAAATCATGAGTTGAAAAGGAGCCGCGGGTGCTCCATTGGGTTTAAAGTTTTTTGGTACTGTGTCAAATTTATTTTAGTACTGTAGTTGCTGTAAACATTTTTTATATAATTAAATTAAAAATTTTAAAAAGTTACGTCATCCCAAGTAATAGAGAGAAATAAGAAAATAAAGAAAAGACAAAAAGCTGTAAAAATTCAAAAAGCTAGAAAAAATAAAACCAAGAAGCTAAAAGCTCGGTTCCGGAGCTAGCCACGGAGAATTGCAGGCGCCTAAAGTTGATGTGGTTGGCGCTGACCGTGCACTATATTATCTCCTGTACTCTTTGCCTATCGGTTCATTATGTACGTACTCCTTTTCGTCGTCACAACGACATTTCCACTCGATTAAGGATTGCGCAACACGCGACGGTGATGTTCCCATCCAAACAAAGGGTATGAGAAAATGAAGTTGATGCGATTGGTTTAGAGTTTGCTAGCTTTTAGATGCGCGCGGTTGCCTTTTGATGCCATGGTTGGTTTTGGTTGATGCAACAACGTAATCTACTACCTCCTACCTTATATTCAGCAAGGATATGATTTGGTGGGCTATAACTCTTTAAACAAAACAGTAATAGTATATATTAATCAAATTTTTTAATAATGTATTTTTTATTTCGAAATACAAAATTATGCTTGTCATTTTTTTTGCAAACGTAGCATCCTGTCGTCGAACCCTTGGACAACTGGCCAATGTCGCCTAATGGCCAAGTGACACGAAGACAATAGATGTACTGTTAGGCGATTGGTAGTCGGACGACAGGTTCTGACGCCCAAGCGCTAGGCGACAACTTATCCAGTTGTCCAACTGTTCGGTGACTGAAGCCTGCTTTTATGTGATCCTTTTTTTTAAATATTAAAGTTAATCCCTCGCGAACTATTCATAACTTAAAAATAGATAATGTATATGTGAACCATATGACACCATCTTTTTAACTGAGCGTAAATACATATATATGCTGATAATCTTTTTGTGGATTGATAACCTTTGATACTTCAGCGCATGTATCCACCATAAACACCCGCACAATATTTCGAGGGCTTGTCGCAGAAGTGATACGTACTGCATCTTGGAAAAATGACTAATATGTGGGCTATATGGTACAACATGAGGCAAATGATGGACATATGCTAAACAATACCGTTAATGAAAGATGCGTAAACATTTCGTGCATACTTTCAGAACTCGTATTTTCATGTTGTTGGGTGCCTTGGTGCTCTAAGAATTGAATGCGAAAAGGTGACGAGATTTAAGGTTGCGAATTAAAATAAACTTTGTAATACAGATGGAATATCTCGGCGTACATGGTTTGGTTACATGCATAAAAAGCAGCATTATCACGATGCAACAAACCGAAGTACTTCTACGATACATATGCGCCTTTTTGGAATAGAAATAAATTCGATCTTCGGGGACTAGTTTGGAATGACCTGACCTACTGCGTGGACCGGGGCCATTTTCCCTTCCTTTCGAGCTCGATGTTGAAATACTAAACGACCTCTTTGGCCTTGGCTGCCATTTTTCTCTTTTTCTCGCGCTCCCTCTCACGAGCCTCGCGCTTCCTGCACGTGTATGCCTCGAGATGAGCTTTTGTCTCCCAACGTGTACGCTCGATTTGCTCGTCGTTGCAGCACTCGTCCTCTCGGATCTCGCAGACCCTTTTGACATTGCACTCTTCGTAGTCGAGAGTCCACTGGTCATGTGGGTGAATCTCTATGTCGATCCACTTGCGGTAGCCACATAACGGTTCTGGGCCCTACGGGTACACTAGAGAGGTTGTTAGTGCATACTTTGAAAGAGAAATAGTAGGAGAACACACTGTAACTGGTCTTTACCAGCTGCCGATAGTTACTTGCGTCCCAACGGTGGCCGGGATAGTCAGAGGAGCAGTTCACGCAAGCTAAGTAATGCATGACTAGGCTGAGCCGCTGCTTAGACTTGAAAAAATTGCATTGGTCCTTGCACCAACATAGGGGCGGCGTCTCCCCGTCGGGCGGGTGTTGCGGCGAACACTCGGTTGGAACGTTTAGGACGGGGTTGCTAGTACAGGGGCATCATTGCGAGGAGGTGCCCTCTTGGCACGCTCTGCCTGTTGTCTCAGGCCGCAGCCCTTGCTTGTTCGTCGTGGGCCGCAGCAGACCTTGCTAGTTCGCGGGTCTCCTCCCATTGCTTCATCATCTTATCCCATTGCTTCTTCTACATTTCGTCCATCCCGACGTGGTAGAGCAAGCTCTGGTGTAGTGTTGGGTTTGATTGTGTAGTGTTCTCTTCCAAATATCTTCCACGTCCTTTTATAACGAAAGGGTTGGCATGGCATGGTTAATTTCATGTGAGTAGCCTGCGAGGCAGAGTATTGTCTCGTCTTTCATAAGAGTTGCTAGTGAGGTAGACTAGCTTGCGAGGCAGAGTGTTGCTTTGTCTTTCAGTAAAGTTGTTGGGGAGGCCCCTAATCCGTCGGAGGCACAACACTACCATTTACAACCATCGCTGCTAGATTTCTGCAGCATCTCCTCTATCCTTATGTGCCTTAGTTTCCTTATCTGTATATGGTATATTTCTCTGTATATCCCCTCGTACTCCCTATATATATTGCCCTTTGGGCATCATGAATATACACACAATATTCATAATATGGTATCAGAGCTAGGGCTCTGACCTTGTTCTTCGCCGCCGCCGCCTGTGGTGCCGCTGCCGCCTTGTGCCGCCGTCCGGCCGTCTTCGCCGAGCCGTTGCCGCCCGGGACCGTCTCGCCCGAGCCACCGCGGCCTCCTGTGTGCGCTACCAGAGCCGCCGCCGCCGCCGAGCCGCCGCCGCCGCCGCCGAGCCGCCGCCGCCGCCGCCGAGCCGCCGCCGCCGCCGCCGAAGTCGTCGCCGCCGCCGCCCGAACCGCCGCTAGATCCGGCACTTCCTCGCTCGATCGGGCGCCGCCCGCGCCGATCCGTCGTCGTCGCGGTTGGGACGCCGCTCGACGACCCTCGCTCCGCCGGCCGCCCACTCCGCCGTTCGCCCTTGGCGACGCTCGAGTGAGTCGGCAGGGCCGTCTGCTTCGGCCAAAGCCGCTTCGGCATTTGTAGTCTGAAAAAAGAAAAGAAAAAGAAAAGAAAAAAAGAAAAAATATAACGTTGATCTAACCGCCGCGCCGTCCAGCGCCGCCCGTTAGACTTCATTGCCTTGGTCGCCGCACCGTCCAGCGTCGCCTACCGATGGCTTCCATTCCATCTGTTGTGATCTCATTCTCGGGAACAAAGCTGTATGGAACGAACTACAGGTTATGCTCTTCTCTCATGGAGATCACGCTTGATGGTCTCCGCCTTTGGGGACATGTCACCGGTGCATGCCCTTCTCCACCGCTGCCAGTTCAGCCTCCTAGGCAGTCTACTTCTGCACCTCCTGCAGCAGATGAGGCTGCCAAGGAGGCAAAAGCTGCTACTGACGTTGCTGATGAGGCTTTTCAGTATGCCATTAATGCTCTCGAGTGCTGATGTGCTGATGAGCCCCATGTTCGTGCCATCTTGGTGGTTAGCGTCAACGACTCCATCCAGCCAGACATTGTTGGTCTACGGTCTACTCGACAGAACTGGAAGTACTTGCGTGAGTGATACCAGCAGAGCAGTGATGCACAGTTCTTTTCGCTTCAGCGTGAGTTGGAGACGCTTCGCCAGGGAGATTCTTCTGTTAACGACTTCTTTCGGGCCCTAGCAAGTCTCTGGCGCCAGCTAGATGAGCTGGACTCTCCACTTTGTCAGGAGTGTCACAAAGTGCAAAAGGCGGATCATGATCGCCTTTATGACTTCGTCTGTTGCCTTCGCCCAGAGTTTGAGCCTATCAGAGCTCAACTGTTGAGCCACTCTCCACGGCCGACCGTTACAGAGGCTCTTTCAACGCTTCGGGCTGAAGAGATTCGTCTCGGCTTAGCAGCATAGTCTACTCCGACTGTGCTTGTTGCCCCTTCTTCGACTACGGTCTCTCCCTAGGTGCTTGTCTCCGTTCCTGTTCTTGTACCAACTGGAGTTTAGTGCAACTACTGCAAGAACTTCGGGCACGACCACCAGAGTTATGCGGTGCGGAAAAGCGGAACAAGGCACGTGGGGGTAGGCGACCAAAGGGGGGGCAAGGAGGCCCTTCCTTCACAGGAGGACAAACCACTCATCGGCCGCCGAAGGTGACTCGTTCGGCAGCTTTGCGAGCTTTACTTGACAGCTCTCTTACACTCGGCGAGTTCGTCGGCCTAGCTCGATGTCTCCTCTAGGTACCTCTTGGGTTCTTGATTCTGTTGGCTCCTTTCACATGACACCGAGCTCCACATCTCTCACTTCAGTAGGACCTGATTTTCCTTTCTCTGTTCGAGACGGTGACAAGATTTGTCCGTCACCGTCGTGGCATTCTTTTTCCACCGACTTTTCTGCTCCAAATTGCTTCTCATGTTCCCTAGCTTACCATGAAGCTTCTTTTGGTGGGACAACTCACTGATCTTGGTTGTAGGGTTGTTTTTGACTCACATTTGTTTCGTCCAAGATCGACAGACAGGGAAGATACTTGGGTCTGGCCGGCGCCGTAGGGATCGTCAGGGTCTCTACATTCTCGATCGCCCCACCTTTCGTCCACTTCACCGCTCACATTACGTCGCCTCTACCGCCACTCATCGCCACCACCCGGAGCTTTTGCACAGTGGCATGATCGTGTAGGATATCTGTGTGGGTCCTGTCTTTCTTCATTAGTTCATCAGGGTGTTCTTGGACGTGTTACTGTTGATACGTTAATGTTTTGTCAGGGTTGTAAGCTGGGCAAGCAGCTACAAATTCCTTATCATTCTAGTAAGTCCATGCAATCTTATGTAATTTTCATTAATCGTTATTCCCATTTCACTTGTCTTTTACCTATGTCTAATCGTAGTCAGTTTCTTGCGATCTATTGTAGCTTTGCCACGATGGTTCGTACTCAGTTTGAGTCCTCTATGTGTACTTTTCGCTGTGATTCTGCTGGAGAGTACTGTTCTAATGCTTTTAGATAATTTCTTTCTAAGCAGGGCATTCTTTACCAGTCATCTTGTCCTGGTGCCCATACTCAGAATGTGGTTGCTGAACGCAAGCATCGTCGTCTACTTGAGACTGCTCGCACTCTTCTTTCTTATGTTCCACGATTCGGGTGGAGGTCGCTTTACTGTTGATATCATCTTTATGCGCCTTCACGCTCTTAAGGATGTCAGTCCTATAGAGCGTCTCTACTCTAGAGCCTCCCAGTACAGTCACCTTTGTGTTTTTGGCTGCACCTGTTTTGTCTTGCTGCAGCCTCGTGAGCGCACCAAACTGTGAGTCGAGTCAGTTGAGTGTGTTCCTTGGGTACAATTCTGAGCATAAGGTAATCGCTGCTATGATCCTTCTGCTCGACGGATTAGGAGACGTTGTCTTTGATGAATCTCGACCTTTCTTCTATCGAGATTCAGCTCCGCGTTGATCTCCTGGTTGTCTCTCCCTGACTCTTCACTCATTTCTCCTTTTTCACAACCTTCCTCTAGCCTGTCTCCAGTGGTTCCTTCTGTACCTTCACCTCCTGTGTTGCCTTCTGTAGCACCGCTTGCTCCTGCAGTACCGCCGTCTCGTTTCTCTGGGGTGCACTACTCCAGACGTCCTCGACCTTCACCAGACTCTTCTTCTGGTATTTTGTCGACACCGACGTCTAATTCCTCTGATGATGCTCCTCGTTACGCTCTTCGTGAGTGGACATCCCTTCGACCTCCTGATCGTCTTGGTTTTACTTCGATCGCTCATACTCTCTCTGTCATTGAGCCCAGCTCTTATCGTGAGGCTGCTTCTCATTCTGAGTGGCAGCTTGCTTTGGCAGATGAGCTTGATGCTCTCAGACGAACGAAGACTTAGGATATTGTACCGACACCTGTGCATGCTCGTCCTATCACGTGCAAGTGGGTGTACAAGATTAAGACCAGGTCTGATAGTACTATTGAGTGCTACAAGGCTCGTCTTGTGGCTCGTGGCTTCCAGCAGGAGTATGGTCGTGATTACGATGAGACGCTTGCCCCTGTTGCCCATATGACCACTGCTCGCACTCTTGTTGCGGTTGCTTCTGTTCGCCGGTGGTCTATCTCTCAATTGGATGTTAAGAATGTCATTCTTAATGCTGCTTTGAATGAGGAGGTTTACATGCAGCCACCACCTGGGTATTCTGTTCCAGATGGCCATGTTTGTCGTCTTCATCGTGCTCTTTATGGCCTCAAACAAGTCCCTCGTGTCTAGTTTGCGCGTTTCACCTCAGTGATTACTGTTGTTGGTTTCACTGTCAGTGCCCACGATCCTGCTCTTTTTGTCCATGTCTCACCACGAGGTAGGACACTACTATATGTGGATGATATGCTCATTACTGGAGATGATTCCTCATTCATCATATACATGAAGAAGCATCTCAGTGAGCAGTTTCTGATGACTGATCTTGGTTTGCTTACGTACTTTCTTGGGATTGAGGTTTCTTCCACACCTGAGGGTTACTACCTCTCCCAGCAGAAGTATGGCCAGGATCTTCTTGATCGGTCTGGTTTGACTGACGCTCGCACTGCTGAGACTCCTATGGAGCTCTTCTTTCAGCTTCGTGCTACTGATGGTGATCTTCTTGAGGATCCTACCCGTTATCGCCATCTTCTTGGGAGTCTGGTATATCTTGTGAGCACTAGTCCTTATGTTGCTTATGCTGTTCATATCTTGAGTCAGTTCATGGCTAGTCCTACTCATCTTCACTACAGTCATCTCCTTCGTGTTCTTCGCTACTTGCGTGGGACAATCTCTCGTCGCTTGTTTTTCCCTAGCTCCACCTCACTACAGCTTTAGGCGTACTCTGATGCGACCTGGGCTAGTGATCCTTCTGATCATCGTTCTCTTTCTGCTTACTGTGTTTTTTTTGCTCCTCCTTGATTGCCTGGAAGACAAAGAAGCAGACTGCAGTTTTCCGTTCGAGTGCAGAGGCTGAGTTGAGAGCTATGGCCGCAGTGACAACAGAGATTACTTGGTTGAGGTGGCTACTTGCAGACTTTGGTGTACCTGTGAGGGGCCCTACGACATTGGAGTGGATGCTTTGTACACTCGCTCACAGGTGCAAGAGGGAGTAATTGCTCTGATCGTGTTATCGAGTTACTGACTTGTCGACTTCTTCACAAAGTCCCAATCTAGAGCACAATATTTGTATTTTCTCTCCAAACTCAGTATGTGTGATCCACCATGAGTTTGGAGGGGGGTGTTAAGGATAGAATAGGATTATTATTCTATCCTTATATGCTTTGGATTAATTATCTATATATGGTATATTCCTCTGTATAGTATATCCTCTTGTACAATATTCATAACAATGGTGCGCATTCTTCACATAAGGCATATCTCCTTATGTTGCATCTACTACAGTCTCAGTCTTGGATGCGCATGAATACCTGCTGACGTGATTTTTTTTTGTGTGTGGGGGATCTAATTTCACTTTGAATTCTTATTTGTTCGGCAACATTCTTGAAGTGTTGCTGTAGTATCTCTACATTGACCTAAGCTTAGCAGTTTATAGTGTTGATTCCATCCTACTTTTGTATTATAATTTCACGTTGAATTTCTTAATTTGTTCAGCAATATATTTGTTCTTCTCTATGTGTGCTAACACTTTTATGCTCTCTGGAGCTTTTGTTTCCTATATTCATGCCAGATTTCTTCCTGTTTCTACAATATTGTTCATACCAAACATACTTTTTCCCTTTTTTGTTCCTTTCGAATATTTTATACGGATTGGTAATCAGAATATTTTTTTTCACCAATTATGACCTGAATGTTGACTTGACTTTTTCTTTTTTTATAGATTGCTGCAATGTTTAAGATAGGAAAAAGTAAGGAGCTTCCACCAATACCATATCACCTCTCTGAAGAGGGCAGAGACTTCATCAGGCAGTGTCTGCAACGTGAACCATCCAACCGTCCAACAGCAGTGGATCTTTTGCAACATTTGTTTGTACAAAATGCATCAGCACTTGAAAAATCAATTGCCTCTAATCCATTGGAACAGTTGGCAGCTATATCTTGCAAACCAAATTCTAAGGTATCAACTGTTGGCTGTTGCTGAAGCAGTGTTATCCTTCAGCTAAACAACTATCATAGTATCATGTTTGTTCAGCCTGCAGATGTATGCCCTGAAGTCTGCAAATTTTATAAATTTAGACATTCTCAGTTTAGTTTATTTTCCTTTGTTATTTTCGTTTATTTGCCTCACTGTGGCCCTTAAAGATAATGTCTATCTAGAATGCTAACTAGCACAGATAAATGTTACTGAGAGACCTACTTAGAGTACTAAGGCCTTGGTTGATGGGTGGACAGCTGCTTGTTTTATTTTTGTTATTCATGTGACTTGCTTACATTTCGTTTGGCTCTTGTGACATTTCAGGTGGTTGGGCATGTCAGAAATGTGTCCTCGTTGGGTTTGGAAGGGCAATCCATATACCAGAGAAGAGCTGCCAAATTTTCTTCAACACACAGGTAAATCATTTGATAAGTATATCGCTTTTGTGCGTTCATACCAAGCTATTCTAAAGGAGCAGTAACCAATATATATCTGCTGGAAAGTGTTCCACCCTAAATTAGAACTGCAACCAAACCTTTTTATAGCATAATTCTCATGTTCTAATATGACGAGTAATAAAATTAGCTAACATGTCAAAATAGGAAATTGCAATTGCACGAACTACTATCTCCTGCTACACCCTTTATTTTTCGCAATTGCCCTCCTGTACTTCCAACTTTACAAATTTGGTCCAACTGTACCTAAAAAATAGAGACATTTGTATGAAATTACACAAAAAAAAAACGAGCTGTACTTCCAATGTTGCTGTCTTTGTTTCATTTATTTTAAGTTTTAAACTGCATCTGACTCCCACTATAGATATTTAAGCAGTGTATAAGTTATATTGTTTTTACGTTTTCCCCTTGTGCTTTGCCTAAGCTACTGCAGTTGTAATTTATTTTCAACAACAACTTAATCCTGTACTGTCAGAAATTATGCAACCCAGTGAATTTTCTTTTATATATGCATGAAAGCGCCTATCCTCTAATTATTAGTGCTCTGCAGTGATATTCATATACGGAGCAATATATCTTGCCCAGTTTCCCCTTGTGGAAGCCCTCTTCTGAGGTCAAGATCTCCACAACATCAAAATGGTAGAATGTCACCTTCTCCAATTTCTAGCCCCAGATCTACTTTGGGTGCTTCCACTCCTCTGACAGGTGGCAGTGGAGCTATTCCTTTTAACCATATGAGACAACAAGCTTACAGCAATGAGGGCTTCACTATTACATCGAGAGGCCTTGATGAACACTTGCCTAGCAGGCCTCCAGATCCAGTCCTTGGTCGTTTTGTTAGAGTGCAGCAACTCTCACCTGGTCTTCAGGAGAGGGTCTCTGAAGCTGACATTCTGAGCCCTCAATTTGGTAAGATGGGACATGGAAATGTGTGGGATTTGCATGATAGACCATTACCTTCTGAGCATGCTTCTCAACATGGTTTTGGGGATCATGTGAAGCTAAAACCTTCGCTGGACTTGACATCTGGTACTCAGCACCTTGGGCGCAACCATGGTTATTGATTCTCAAGCAAAGGTCTCTGGATAGGCATTGAGTTGGAGCTTGATGAGATAACTTCTATGTCGGTTTGCCCATCTAGTTGCTGAAAACCTGGAATTGTATCATAGTACAAGAATGATGCCCATTAATTATTTCAGATGCTGGCAGTTGGAAATGGATAAGGATTCTCCAATGTCATTCCTATTATTTTAACAAAGGTACGTCCCTTGTCAGAATTTCCTAGGAATTATCAGTTTATCATATTCAGCCTTTCTTTTCAAAAGAGCTAACAGGAAATTTTACATTCTGCCATGTAGAAAAGAACCGTTTTACATTATTTAGAGCATCAACAGTTTTTACACCTTCACTGGCTATACAGTACAATTGAGTGACTTATTACCATGAGTGCAGTATTTTGCCTAGTTTGTTTAAAGAGCAGAATCTTTGAGGTGTAAAATTTGACTAGCTAACATCATTGCTTGGTGCTTCACTTAGTTGCCAAATATTATGCCTTGGTTATTTTATGAATTACTTTTGGTAAAATTCCGAAACATGGCCTCACATACTTGAATCGAATCACATGGGGTATACAACTCTACATTACATATTCGTTGGTCATTTGGAGAGCTCCAATATCACCTTTCAAACTTCAATCATTTTGTATTATGTGAACACTAAAATCTGTTTTGGCCATAATCCATGTTGACAATAACGTTCTGAATTGACAGATGAGACATGCCCTATCAGGAAGAGGCGTAGACTGCCAAACTACCTGGGATGTAACCCAGTTAAACGTCGGTGATGAGGTTGTATATTAGAGCGTCTTGATACCGAAGGATCCAAAATAGTAGTTCTGCAATTGTATACCCTTACTCTCGTATCAACATTTTTTTCATTCTTTTTTTTCCTTTGGGGTTTGGAGGCCATTGTACAGAAGGAAACTCAATTAGAAGTCCACATTTTGCACAGGAGAAACAATTGAGCCATCAGTACCCAATTTTTTTACAGTCATATATCTCACCCCATGTTGTAAGCTTCTGCTACAAGTCAGCTGCATACTGAAGTGTTGTTGTAGTAGTAGTATCGGCCAATCCATGAACTGTATCCATTACTCTGGGAATTATACAAAGATTCTGATCGTTAAGTAAATTAACATGATCAAATGTTGTCCATATAACCATGCACTGATATTTCCCTTTTAGTTATTGTTTGACCGGTTGATGGAACCAGTCTTTGGTTCATTGAACTCCCATGGGCTTTTCAATTTTAGCTTTTACAATCGTGCAATATGTCCTCTTGAGCTTCTGTGGGTTGTGCTCGCTAAACCTGTACTTTCCAAGTTATGCATATGAAATAGAATTTTTTATGTAGATTTAAACTATAGTTCGTAAATTATACCATACATTATTAGAAAATTATTGAAGGCCAATAACTCACACACCGTGCATGTACATTGGGCCAGTGGAAACATGGGGAGACTTCACTTTTTTTTTTTTTGCACTCATCTTAAATTTGTGACCCCACTTAAGCAGATGCCCTATGTTAGGGCCAAAACGTATCCTTGCCGTTAAACCGAAGTCTGCCAAAATTACTGCACCCGAAGGATAGGCCAGCGGCCTCGTGGTGGAACCAGGGAAAACTCTACCAGTTTGAAAATTTTACCGGCCCTCGATGGCCAGTATCCGGTGGTTACTGAAAATTTCGACCGAAAAAGTTTGAAATTGAATTTGAATTTTGTGAAAAAATTCGAATTTTTGAGAAAAACTATAGATACTTATCGCGATAAACAAGATATTTATATATACACGAAATAGAGATAAAAATGAAGTTAAAATTGATGTATTTTCGTATTTAAATGGATTGTATTTGAAATGTGGGTCCCACAATTAAAATCCTCCAAAATATTTCGCTTACTGGCCCTCACTGATACGGCCGGTTATAGTTAACGGCGAAATTTCCGTGAAATTGTTTTCACTGGGTGAAATAAGGTTTCATCCGTCTTGATTTAATTTGAGACCGTATGCCTTATTTAATACGTGAGGCCTTAGAGCCTCCATAAAATTCTTTACAGGTGACGTGAGTGGAGTACATGTGTAGTAGCGCCCTCTACTACTTTCTCTACGTCCTCTACTGACTAGACTATAGCTCTCTTTTTTTTTGACTTATTGTTTATAGATTTTGGTTTATCAACAGTAATTAGTTTTAAACAGTGTGTCTTTTTAAGGTAGAATCTATAAGTTAATTGTAGTAGACATTGTACCGACTTCATTAATATTGGCTAAAATCGCACACAAGTTTCTCTCCGTATTCTCTCGTAAATAGTCAGAATTTTAAATTTTAAACTAAAATTATAAGGCACAATTTAAAAGAACCCACTTATATCCATTAGATCCTAGCTTTTATAAGGGCCTTGGCTAGGGGTGCAAACGGAACGGATAGTTTCTGTCTATCTGACCGACCGAAGGCATGCAGAATAGATACGAAAAGGGTAAATGGGTATCCGGCACTATCTGTGTTCGACTTCGACTCTGAGAAAAAAATATGGAATATGATAGGGATAAGTGATATCCATCCGTATATATCCGTATGTCAAATGATATGAGAAAGTTTATTGTGACTTCACATAGGAACAAAATAACATATAGGCAGATTGTCGTATCTAAACAAGCAGGAGTACTGAGTGTTCTTCCTTCAACATCTCAATAATTAGTCTCTCTACGTTCGCTCTAATTGTATCATACTATCTAACGTCATGTGCAAAAAAGCGGATAATTTTCATCCGACGGATCGTCCAAAAGATTATAGAATGGATACGGAATTGAGAAATAAATATCCGATATTATTTGTGTTCGACTCCGACTCTAAAAAAATATAAAATAAAATACAAAATAAATAATATCCGTTCGTATTCATTTTAATTGCACCCGCCTTGCATGCTGCGAGAACAATCAATCAACAAACAGTCCATGTGCCGTGGCGTGGAGCATGTAGAATGCATTAGGTCCCAGGTGCCCCATCCACTATCCGCCTTTACACCGTGTCATCAATCATCCGAATCTTCATGGTTGTCCTAACTCGTGCACCGCCATCCACCACCACAGCCAGGTCCACCACTAATGCATATTCAAAATGAAACTTATCCAATCCAAATATTGCTAGGGTGGACTCTTGTCATCCGTGTCTGATCAAATCACTAGGGTTCATTGTTCTCATAGCATTACTCTGTTCAGAACAAAACGTACTTTCTTTTGCCCCAAGTTTAGATTAGGAGTCGTGCTTTCTTTTGCCCAGAGACGTTCGTCGATTTGTGCTTGTAACTTTTAACTAAAAATAAATAATAATAACTGAAAGAAGTAACTTTTAAAAGAAAAAAAAAGTGATGTAAAACGTAAGAAGATATAGGAATAGAGTAAGTCATACGTCGGTAATCTTGATTTATCCTCAGAACAGGATAGAAGCAAGAAGAGTAGAGAAATCGCTTGAAGAAGCTAGATACAGACAGAAGTAGAAACCAATACGACGAGGAACTAGGCAGGATCATATCAGTATTATTGTCAAGATTCCAGTGCATAAAAGGAGCAGCTGAAGGGAAACTCCAGCAACAAATGATTAACTTAAATCTCCACAATAACAGCATACATAACTGAGTACTGAAATACACAAGTTTGCGTTCAGGTAGGAGAACATCTTGAAGAGACGGGGGATCGGCAGATACAACAGGCGCGGGAAACAAGACATCACGAGAAGCTCGTTCGTTGGATCGGCATGTCGTAGCAGCGCAGCTTAAGACCTACTCTTGAACGGAATTGCTCTGATGATCACCTGGTGGTAGATGGCAGCCAAGGCAGCGCCAGCGAAGGGACCAACCCAGAAGATCCACTGCAAAATAGAAAAAAGTCTTGTTATCTCTTCAGTGCTGATACGCTAGGCATGCGAACACTGAGGTAGACCTTTCTGACCTAAAAAGCCACTAAATACTTATCAATAGCATGCCACCATGTTTGCATCATTGACTCCCAACAATTTGTTGAAAATGGCAAGTAGGCAAGAGAAGACGGGGTTCCACTCACATGGTCATTCCAGGAATGGTCCCTGTTGTAGATGATGGCAGCGCCAAGGCTCCTAGCTGGGTTAATGCCAGTGCCAGTGATGGGGATGGTGGCCAGGTGGACCAGGAACACCGCAAACCCAATTGGCAGTGGGGCAAGGATCTGTATTCACCAACAACGGATGGAAACATGTTATAGTATGTATTAGAACACATAGCAAAATCATACTTTAAAGGAGTATATACATACAGTCAATTTGCTGGGGCAAACAAGATAAACTGAACGAACAAAACTCTAGTTGTAAATGCATACCATTACAAGTTACAAGCACATGAGTTCATTAGATTTGGTTACATATTGAAGGCATACATATATGCCTGAGGTACATAAAGGTGTTAATCAGAATACGAATTATAATTATAATCTTAGGGTGTTAAGTGGCGACTTGGTGATCACATTGCATAACTCTTTAGAGTTTAGACCAAACTATCTACTATGAAACTTTCACATATTGAACAAAGTGGGGAAGTAAAGTAGTAGTAGTACTTGTTAGAATAAACCACGTCATGTTCGTGTATGGCGTGTGTGCGTGTGTGTGTGTCAGGTTGAGTCGATGGCGCGCGTGTTTGAGCTCGCGTTGGAGTCCATTGACCAGGTCGAGTCCGTCGTGTATGCGATGTGTGTGGAGTCCGGTGGTGACCGAGTCTTTAGGAGTCGGCGTTGAAGGAATCGACGACGCAGCAGCAGCGCGGGTGCACGGCTTACGGTTTGTTCGAGCGACCGAGTCGTGTGGAGGAGCGAGCGCTGACGAAAAAGTCCGGCCGGTTCATGCGGATCGTGCGCGAGTCCGTCGCTCACACGAGTTCGTGGCTCTTACAGATCGTGCGACGTGCACGTATGACTCGGCAAGAGTTACTCCCTGCATGCATGTAAGCATGAGCCATGTACTAATATGTTTAGCTACATGGGGTGATTAATGAGAGATTAGACAAAAGGGCGACGTCCGCAAAAGTTTGTGCTCTCCGTGTTTTGTTCCAAGTGCTCATGTGAGTGTTGAGTTCATCTTTTCATGTGAGTTTGATCCTTGGTCGATTCCAACATTTGGTATCGAGCCGAGAAGTTCGACAAGAAGTCGATGGCGACGCACGAGCGCATTGTCAAGGAGTCCCGGCGTGATGGAGCTCCGATGCTAACGAAGACGAACTACCACGAGTGGGCGCCGTGATGCAAGTCAACCCGGAGGGCATGGAGCTCGGGATGCGTGGAGGCGGGCAAGGCCGCGCGCCAAGGATCGGCGGGCGTTGGCCGTCATCTTGCGCTGCGGTGCCATCGGAGTCGAAGGCCACCCGCCGTGAAGAAGACCGCCAAGGAGGCTTGGGAGGCGGTCAAGTCGAGGCGGATGGGGACTCGCGCGTGCAGGAGGCCAAGGCGCAAGACCTCCTCAAGCGCTCGAGAACGCGGCGTTCAGGACGGTGAGACGATCGACGACTTCGCCGTGCGGATCGGCTCCCTCGCCACGCAGGCGCGCGAGCTTGGGGAGAAGATGGAGGAGGAGCGTCGTGAAGAAAATGCGCGGGTTGTGCCGCGAGGTACAATCAGATCGCATGCTCCATCGAGATGTTCGCAGATATGAAGACGATGTCGCCGAGGAGCTCGTCGGGAGGCTGCGTGTGGCGGAGGAGCGTTGTGGCGGCATTGAGGAGGCTGCAGATGGCGCCCAACGCCACCGCTCACGGAGGAGCGATGGGAGGTGCGCCGACGTCGGCGTCGCGGGAAGGAGCGCGCAAGCGGCGGCGAGCGCCAGCGCCATGGCGACGGCGACGAGGAAGGAGGCCGTAGCGGCGGCCATGAAGACGACGACGACGATGATGGGGGGCGGCGTCGGGCGCAAGCGGCGCGCCGACGCAACTCCGGCAAGGGCAAGTGCTATAAGCGTGGTGTCGCGGCCACTTCGAGGGAGTGCACCAAGCCAAGGAAGGAGAAGGCACCGTCGCCGATGTCGACGATGAGCCGACCTTCGTAGGTCGGACACGTGGCGATGTCGTGGTTTAGGAGAGTTTGTTAGAATAAACCACGCCATGTTCGTGTATGGCGTGTGTGTGTGTGTGTGTCGTTGAGTCGATGGCGCGTGTTTGAGCTCGCTGGAGTCCATTGACCGTGTCGAGTCCGTCGTGTATGCGATGTATGTGTGGAGTCCGGTGGTGACCGAGTCTTTAGGAGTCGGCGTTGAAGGAATCGCACGACGACGCAGCAGCGCGGGTGCACGGCTTACGGTTTGTTCGAGCGACCGAGTCGTGTGGAGGAGCGAGCGCTGACAGAAAAAGTCTGGCCGGTTCATGCGGATCGTGCGCGAGTCCGTCGCTCACACGAGTTCGTGGCTCTTGCTGATCGTGCGTGCGTGCACGTATGACTCGGGCAAGAGTTACTCCGTGCATGCATGTAAGCATGAGCCATGTACTAATATGTTTAGCTACATGGGGTGATTAACATAGAGATTAGACAAAAAGGGCGTACGTCGCCGCAAAAGTTTGTGCTCTCCTGTGTTTTGTTCCAAGTGCTCATGTGAGTGTTGAGTTCATCTTTTTCATGTGAGTTTGATCCTTGGTCGATTCCAACAGTACTTACAGGAACATGGGAGTCCCTGGCATTCCTCTTGGCATCAGTGGCCGAGAAGACGGTGTAGACCAGGATGAAGGTGCCAATGATCTCAGCACCAAGGCCATCACCCTTGGTGTAGCCATTGGCAACTACATTGGCACCACCACCATTGCCCATGTACAGCCCCTGCTGGAAGCCCTTCAGCACTCCAGCTCCACAGATGGCCCCTAGGCATTGCATCACTATGTAGAAGATGGCCCGAGTCAGGGACAGCTTCCTGGCCAAGAACAGCCCAAAAGTCACTGCTGGGTTGATGTGTCCTCCTGTTGTAGCAGACAAGAGAGATTATTAGTTCCCTTAACTGTTGTATTTTTTGTGTTTAATTGCTGTAGTTGTTTTGCGGTTATGATTTTTTAAGTACGAATTTATAGTTGTTCTTGTTGGCCTAGCCCAAGGTTCAAAAAAAAAACCGGAGAAAAACCGGAAAACCACTAAAACCCGGTTTTCTCAAATTTGAAATTGAAAATTCCTAACACATTCATGGCAAAAAAACATGAAGTCAAGCATGTGAGGTGCATGTATCTTCCTAATACATTCCATTTATGTTAAACAATGTAAACATCATTAGAAAAAATAACTTTTACATTCAAAAATTGGAAATTCCTAATACATTCATGGCAAAAAGCATGAAGTCAAACACGGAAGGTGCATGTATCTTCCTAATACATTCCATTTATGTTAAACAATATAAACATCATTAGGAAAACTAACTTTTACATTCAACAATGGGAAATTCCTAATACATTCATGGCAAAAAACATGATGTCAAGCACGGAAGGTGCGTGTATCTTCCTAATAATTCCATTAGTGTTAAACAATGTAAACATCATTAGGAAAACTAATTTTTACATTCAAAATTTTAAATTTGAATTAAATAAAAAACCGGCAGTTTTTTCTCCTGGTTGGCACTGGTACAACCGGTTACCGGTGGTAACCGGCCGGTTACCACCGGGATTTCAAACCTTGGCCTAGCCCTATAAGAAAACTCACACATATGAATTCACGGTGGAAGACGAATAAACAGAGAGGAACATAGGATAATTACACAGGCCGCAATTGTATAGCTGAGTTTTCCGAATTTCTCTATTATCTTATTCTCACATCAAAATAGATTACATGCCTCATACTTATATAGCCTAGGCAACTTGCTAAGCAAGCAAACAACTAAGCATGGAAAGCTTAATAAAGGAAATAAACTAACCAATTTTGATTTGATGCTGATTATATCTGGATCTTAACATCTTATTACTTGGCAAGTCTAGATTACTTTCCAACAGTTCTCTCACAGTTTCATGTTCTGAGATTTAATCAGGCAGTACCTGAGATTCAGAAGCTAAACTGGACCACAAAAATTTAGATGTTTATTGAGACATCGTACAAGCTGACAATAGAAGAGGTTTAGTTGGCCCTATAGTTTTTTATTAACACTATACTATTGCCGTAGCAAGATTAACCAAGGAGAAAATTTTGAAATATTACATGTTTGTTTACCTCCAAATGAATGATGATCAAGGTCAATAATTAAAAAGGATGCTTTTTATGTGTTTGCGGTTTCAGTATCAAGATTTGGAGCATTACCAAAGAAACTATGGGGGCAAAATGCTACATCAAAAGATGAGCTTTTATCCTTTAGTTGTGGATCATGCCTTTGCACAGGAACAAGGCTCACATGCTACAGTGGTACAGTATACCGACGAAACAGCAAAATTACTAAAGGACAAAACTCTAGGTGCAAGGGAGGTACATACTGGTACAAGAGCAAAAGGTAAGAATCATAAATTCTCATGCTTTTGAAAAAACAAGGGGCTTCACTGCTCATTCCATCCCTTTTGTTGCGGCTGTGTCCCTCCCTCTCTCTCTCTCTAGTCTCCAGTTTGTAGCAAGGAGGTGGCTGGCGTCTTTGGCAAATCGGTGAGCTCGAAGGAGGAGAACAGAATAGGAACCGACTAACTGAGGACGTGGCTGGCGTCTTTGGCAAATCGGTGAGCTCGAAGGAGGAGGACAGAATAGGAACCGACTAACTGAGGACTGAGGAGCCCTGCTGCACACGTAAGTGGTTCTGCCATCTTCCATGAAAATTCAGTAATGGTCATTCGTAGCTCATTTTTTTTAGATCTGGGATCTGGATTGGTGGACTTTTCATACTTATAGCATAATTTCTTTTACTTATTTAGGGCAAAATGTCAACTGCATGCTGGTTCTAGCCAAAGTACTAAACCTAAAAGGAAGAATGCCCGTGGAAATCGTTCTGACCCTGGCTGGGAGCATGGAGAGGAAGTTGATGCTCAAAAGAAGACAATAAAATGCAAATATTGCCAAGCTATTCGAGGAGGAGGCATTTATAGATTGAAGCATCATTTGGCAGGGACTCTATTTAATGTGGAGCCTTGCCTAAAAGTTCCTGATGATGTTCAAGCGAAGTTCCTGAAGCTTTTGGGGGCTCAATCAAAGGAGAGTGATGCAAAGAAGAGGAAACTATTACAAATGGAGGAACAGGAAACAACGACATGTTCCCAAGAGGATGCTCCAGCAGGGAACAATCAAGCTAAGAATGTGATAAATCATTTTGCTAACAAGCGTAGAGCCCAAGCAACTGTGAATCACTTCTACAAAACACAACAGAGAGAGGATGTTTGTGCTCAGATTTGTCGATTTTTCTATACTAATTCTATCTCATTTAATGCTGTCAAGAGTGTAGAATTTTAAAAAAATGGTTGAAATGATTGGAAACTATGGCAATGATTGGAAACAACTGTGAATCAGATGCCAAGGAACCCTGAAGCTTACTGGTTACGATCGGTAGTTCCGCCTGAGGAACGCGGTAGTTTCGGGTTACGGTAGTACCGTTCGGGTAGTCCGGTAGTCCGGCGAACGGTAGTACCGGCCGAGTCTTGCGGTAGTACCGGTCCGGAACTCTGTTTCCGTGACGGACTAGTTTTTAGTTTATTTCTTTGATTCTGATTCGAATCCGTGTAAGAAAGGGAGTATGTCTTTTGTAATAGTTTTGAGAGCCTATATAATAAAGAGAAACCTGAAAAGGTGGAATGTGATTCTGTCATGTGGGGTAAGAAGTATACTAGACGCCAGAATAACAACATTGCTGTTGCCAGCAATGCTACAGGCGAGAGGCATTGATGGGCTACAACCGCCAGGAGTCAGATTCCAATTCGAATTAGGATTGCTAGTTAAAGAAGTTTGGACCGAGTCCGTATTGTATTAGATAGGGTGTGTTAGCATCCGAGTAGGATTCTACTCGGAAGGAAGTCCAACCCTATGTATTATATATATGATCAAGGATCCTTTAAGGAATAATAAGAAAGTTGCATTACCTCAACTCTGCTTCTGCCTCTCTGGTTATTCCATCTGAAACCCGACCTCCAATTCTGACTTGTCTATTTCCGATCTATTCTCTCCTGCTACCAACTTGGGACAGAACGGCACCTCCGACCGCCCCAGCTTCCCAGCGTCCTGGCACACATTCATACAACCTGAGATCCAGACGTGACAGATTCACACCACCAAATTAGAGTATTTCCTCTCTAATTGAAGCGTGCACGGTTATCTGTTCAAGTCCGCAATTTCGCAGATTTTGCCTCGATTTCGTGATTTCGTCGAGCGATTGGAGCTTCGTGATATCGGTAGACATTGGTCTGAAAGGTCCTAGCCTTCAATGCTGTACTAAGTTCGTACTAGCTTCTGCTTTAAGAAGCTAGAAGCCAATATAAATATCTAGCTTCTTAAAACGGCTTCTCTACTGGCTTCTGCTTTAAGAAACTAGAAGCCAATATAAATACCTAACTTCTTAAAGCGGCTTCCCCACTCATCTTGTTCTTGTCTCACCCCGAGATAAGGCAGAGTCACGGACGTATCACACACCTCAGTCCTCTCGCTCCTGCCCCACGCAGGCATCTCTCACTCACTTTTGCCCCGCTCACGCCCACATTAGTCACTTCTTTCGGCCACAACTATTTATTTTCAACCAAGAGACATCAAGCGCAGGCAAAAGCTGCAGTCAATACCAACGCCCCCTAAGTTACTATCATGGAGAAACTACCGAGCCAAGCAAGTAAAAAGAACAAGTTAGCTTATAGCAATAGGGGTAAAAATATAGGGAGATATCCTAGCACGACAAGCCAAGGCAAAATCTTGAACAAGTTCACAACTTGGATCATAATGGGAAGGGGGAAAGGAAAGGAGGAAGGCAAGAAGGACAAGAACTGACCGGAGATGCCGGCGGTGCAGTAGACGAGCGCGAAGATCATGCCTCCGAAGGACCAGGCGATGCCCTGGATGCCGACGGTGGCGCACTTGGAGGGGGACTTGGAGACGCCCATGACGGTGAGGATGGTGATGTAGAGGAATAGGAAGGTGGCCACGAACTCGGCAATGCCAGCGCGGTAGAAGGACCAGGACTTGAACTCCCCGGGCTCGAACAGCGGCGCCAGCGGGGGCTCCTTGTAATCCTTGTCATCCCCGCCTCCCTGCGCCGCCGTCCCGATCGGCTGCCGCTCCGAGAACCTGTTCGCGCCCAGGCGCACGTCCTCCTCCTTCCCTTCCATTCTCGCCTCTCTCCTCTCCTCCTGGGCTACTCTCTCTCTTCTTGGTTCTTGAAGCAGCGGTGTGTGTGAGGTGGTGGGGTGAGGGGGTGTTACAAAGGCAGGAGGAGTGAGGAGGACACTGAAAGCAGGTGGTTCTGGAAAGGGAGGGGAGGTGATGAGCACGGTAGTGGCAAGTGGGGCCAGTGGGGCAGACAGGCTGTGGTTGGTAGATGCCTTTTCCCTTTATTACTGTTTCCAATCTTCCAATTTGGGTTTTTATTTGTTTGTTTGGACTGAGCATAACTGTTTCAGAAATGTGCGGAACTTGAGCTGCGTAATTTGAGCAAAATTTCTTTACAAATGTAATGCTCGCAGCAGAAGGGATGGGTCTAGAATTCTTTTAGGCATGATTTTTTTACTACGGTCGATGGCTTTTGATCGTGGTTGATAGTTTTTTACTGTGTTTTTTTGATACGGTGACGGACGGCAGAAACGTTGACGCGGACAATGCATGTATTGGCAGATTTAAAAGTTGTTTAGAGAAACGGCTTCTCGTTTTAAGAAGCCGCTCTATTCATTTCTACTTCGGACAAAACCCGCCCTAAAAGTTCAAAAAGAACATGGTCTAAAGTCTTAGGTGAAAATGTGCAAAGAAGAAATGTTCCATAGCAATGTGAAGATGTGCATTGCAATTGTAAGTTGAGTAATGATATCCTTGTCTTCTTGCTGTCCTACTCTTTTGTTGCACTCATTCAAGCTAGGCTGCCTGAGCCTTTTCCTCGCTTCGAAGGATTCTTTTGCCTTTGTCCGGGATCCAAAGCCAACGTTGCGCACTAAAAATTCATCATCCGGGAGCACTACCACGCGACAGCGACGTATCTCCCCCTTTCTTGCTCAGAGACTGTTTCAGCATCATGCTGCATATGATCGACTTGTCTTCAAACAGTGTCACATGAAAGAAAGAGAACAGTACTACTACGAGTACTAGTTTACATTTCCTGTCATTGCTTTAGCATGCCTTGATAGAGCATAATTTTGTGCCACTCCATTAGATGGATGATGTAACATGAACCTAACCACTTGGCTTTATCATTTAGTCGACTTTCCCATGAGCATCGCGATAGAAAAACAGCAATGCAATATACCCAAATGGCTAGCAACCTACCCATGAAAGAATTCAGAGTTTCAGATCATTTAACTGAATTATCATATGATGCATTACTGTTGTCGCTTCCTTCAAGAGTCGAAAGTCCTAATGGAACGATCCCATCGTATCGCTGATCCTGGTAGAAGGGCCCAGGTATCGTGCTGCAAGTCTGCAACTTGTACTGAAAAATCCGAGAGAGTAAAGTTGCTGCGGCAAAGTGAGCTGCACAGGAGTACTTGTTATTGTTCAGCTGAAAATTTTCGACTTGCAAAAAAAAAAGGGCCTGGGAGATGTTCTTGATTGCATTTCAATCAAAGGCCTGGAATTGTGCAGAGTTTCCAGCACTTCAGAGGCCCCATGCTGCAGCTCAGGATGGAATCTTTACACCTAAGCAGGGCTTGATAGATGGCCACGTCCTTGCAGATGGAAACGTTAGACATGAAGAGAACCAGAATTCCAGAATTAGAAGTTGCATTTCTGAAATTTTTGACCTGAATTAGCAGTGTCATATTCAAGGAAATTAAGCATATGCTATGATTCCTATGAACATCAGAAATCTACTTGACAAGAACAGGGACAAGTCTTGTTGCTTATTGAGTAGTGCTTGAAATTTTGCTAATGGCTTGCAGAGGCAGCCTGTGATGAGCTACGCAGTATACGTACGCAGCTCACATGAATTGCAAGGTTTTCAGAAAAAGATTCGGCTATCATATCGTGTCAATTTCGGTCCCCGGGCTCTTCAGTGATCACAATCTTTCCACCTAAAATTCAGATCATTCTCCAGCACGCAACTGTCTAGCTACCTGAGGCGCTCCGCGTCTTTATACTTAAAACACAACAAGAGTCAACGGATTATTGCTCAATAAAAACACTACTTCATTGAATAATACTCTATCAAAGTATTGTATTGGATCAAAAATTAGAGATATTACTACTTTATTATTATAGTATCGTGCCACACATGGCTAAGAGTCTTGGATCGGACTCACAAGCCGGCCCAATAATATTACAATAATAAAAGTCGTAGTACTCTCTACTAGATAATTATATAATATTACTAAAAATCTGACCGTAGGAGAAGGAGATAACACGATACCCATCTAGCCTAAGACAACGGGCTATGGGTCGTCTAATCATCTCAACTGTCGTATAAGACCTTCACGTCGTTGGCCTCCCAGTCAGTATCAACCTCGTATTCCGGGGTGTCCTCATTTTCAAACCTACCCTCATCAATCTCCAAGTATACCCTAACTACATTTAGCTCTGAAAGAGAGAGATTTAATAGCAAGAGTGAGTGCGAAGTACTCAGTAAGTTTTAATAATGATGCATATATAACTTTGTCATACTCAAGTTCTTACCGGTTAAAAAAAACATAATTCGTTAACTTTAAGAATTGGCAAATTTTAGTATTTAAAACTTTACTGACAATCACTCTAGAGAAGAAAAAGATGTCAGTCGGTTCTTGTAGACTCTTATCTAAGAGACTGGCATGAATTGATGGTTTGTTTACAGTCAAAGGCAGTAACAAACAGGAGGTTCGCTATAACATCCCAAGATTTCAAAATTAATTTATTTGGATTTAATTGTATTTTTCTGCATTTTCTTTCTTCCTTTTATTTCACCCAGGAAAAAGATATATGAAAACTTGGTATTTATTTGTGGTCAAATTAAGTTGATTTTATTTTTTTGAGTTCCTTGTGAATTCTAGAAATTTTTTGATATTTATTTGGGATTTATTTGAAATTTTCTGCTATTTTCTAGACCTTTATTTAATTTTCAGTCTTTCTAAAAAATCAAAATCCCCAAAACCCTCTCCCAAGCCGACACATGGCCGGCCTAGATTCTCCCTCACCTCTGCATGGTGCCATCCCACGTGCACGCACTCCCTTCTATGTCTCCTTCTCACAGACGGTCTTAATTCCTTCCTCTCTCCACGTGTCGCCATCCCAGGCTCTCGCCTGCCCTCTCTTTTCCCGCCGCCACCACCATGGCCATTCAGCCGGCCCACTTCTTCCGCCGGCTCCACCCTCCTCACACCCACCTTCCCTTATTTCCCTGCGCTGGCTGCCGCTCGCCGAAATTTTCGGCGAGCATTTAGCTTGCCGTTGAGCCAACAACCCCCTATAAAATAAAAACCCCCTCGACACCCCTTCTCCTCACTCCACCCCGTCCCAGTTCCCATTTCCCTCCTCAAGCCGTGTTGTCTCTTCCCCATTCCGTGCCGACGAGCTTCTCTGGCAAGCGATTCCGGCTGCCTCGGGCATGTTTGCATCTCGCTGTTGTTGCCCTTGGGTCCACCGCACTATCGTGAGCCTCATCCACTGCTCGGCCTGCCTCTCTACCACCGGAACACCGGCGGCGTCAACGACCGAGCCCCGCCACCACCACCTTCCACCGTCACCGACTCCACTCGCCTCCAATGTCCGTGCAAGGTGAAAACGTGATCGTCGCATCCCCTATCCCTTTTTCCATGTCCCGGTGCTCTCCACCGTGCCCAAAATGCTGGTAGCCATCTGGATCCGCACGCCACCATGAGCCAGCGAGCCATGACACAACCAAGGCGACATGGCCGTCATATGGTAGCCTCGTGTGCGCCACATCGACATGCAAATTCCATGCAACCACCACAGCCCCTCCTCACCATGCCAGCTGAGAATCAACCGTCGACTCAGTCCATGAAGACTAGGCCCACGTGTCGGTCTCGGCGCCAAAACATTTAAATTTTCGCTGACGTTAGCATGACATCACAAATCCATTTTCCTTAAGAAAATTAACTCAGCCAAAATTATAAATTCAATATTGATGTCATAATTCTCTTTTTCTTTAGAAAAATAATTTTAGAAAATCTATTTATTCAATTCCTTTAGAATTAAAACTTCTAGGAACTCGTTCTCCTTCATCCTAGCTTCGATTGAACCCATTCAAAATTTTAAATTCATATAAAATCATGATCTACCTAAATCTGCCATATTTTCAAAATTTGGAGTTTATTTGAATTTTATATGAATTGGGATGATTGTTTTCGCATGTAGACTAGAACAATTCCGAGGATTTCTTCTACGATGATTCATACCAATATGTGGAGCATGGCAAGTTACACATCTTGATCATATTGATCTTAGCATGCAAATAAAATTATATTATTTTAGATTATATTACATGCTTAATTTTATTCACTGTATTTTAATTCCAGTTTTTACCTTGTTAATGCCTATTTGTAATGACACATTTGACATTGTAAATCCTTGTACCCTATTACCCTTGAATAAAATACTAGTTAGTACACTAGTATTAGCTGGAATATTTTGTAGCACATGCTTAGATCTGCTTAGAAATAATTTTAGGCTTGGGATAACTTTTTCACATAAAATGATGAGGTTTAAAAATATGATCTTGACTTCAATGAGTCAAGAAAGTCTATGAAACATTTTAAAATAAAATAAAAAACTTGATTTATACTTAGGCAAATGGTATGTGGTGGGTGCTTGCTAGCATACATTGTTACTCGGTGGCTCAACATGGGTGCTAGGCACAAGTGATATGTGGGAAGTGCCTAAGTCAATAAAGGTCCAGTCTATGAGCTATTGCTATAAAGCCCTATCGTACTACCGTAAGGCTGGTATGGGATAGTCCTGACTAAATAATTAGTGGATTCCAATCTGAGTTTCGCTATAGGTTGAATGTGAGTGTAGCGTAGGCCATGGGAAGTCTCTCATGGCACAAGAGGGATTTTGATATGGTGGATTCCTTATTGGGGTAAAACCTGACGGGAGGTGTGGCTAGGTTGATGACTTTGCTTTGTAAATGGCTTGTTATGATTATTCAGTCGCGCACCTATGGAAGTGTGTAGTAGTCGATATTGTACCACCGTTGTAGAGTGTATAAACTATCTTGGATAGCTATGCCCACGATCATGGGCATGCTGTGTAAAATTTTTTACACATTAGACTTTGTTTTTCATAAAACGATTTTGGATGGAAACGTGGAATCTTTTTGGAGAAATATGGTTCGGGTGGGATACCGTGGATGGGTTGGTGTCAGGTCAATGCCTGCGCTAATGGTATTAATTTGTTTATATTACTACTTTACTTATTGTATTAAATTTAATAATTTCACATATATTTGATGTATTCTTTAAATGCTTTACGCTCAAATAACCATATATGCCCTCACTTGTTAGCCTTGCATTATTATTGCATTTTTCGTGTGACTTGTAGAGTACAACTTTGTACTCACCCTTTTTATCTCTATTCATAGGAGGATTGCTTTGACTATGGTGAGGACCAAGACGAGTAGGCCGTGTCTTACTGTCATATGCCTGTGGGCAGGCTCTTTAGGCTTCGCTATTTTATTATTTTCGCTGTTATTTCCTTTATTATTTCACCAATGAGCATTGATGATGTAAACTTTGGCCATAAGGCCATACTATTTATTTAATAAAAGTTTGTCATTGTGCTAGATATGTATCCCTGTTACCACTGTGTGCACTAGCTGATCCTCGACTAGTGTGATTAACACAGATGACCCGGAAGTATTACTTCAGGGTCTAACATTCACGGAGCTACCTCTGTCTACTAGGACTCGCCTCACATCGCATCCCGCGATGTTGGTCTCGATGACCAATGGGTCTTGGTGATAGAACTTCACCCCCCCGTGTGCCTTCCCTTGTAAAGGTGATATCCGCTTGGGCCTATTCTAGAAGCACTTGCACTGGGTACGTGGCAACATGATGTATTCAGCGTGCGTAGGCTCTCTACTGTCACTCGGAGGGGAATTCGAGGGATGACCCATCTGTGGTGGCGTTGATCACATGACATGAGCCAGCCTCGGGGGCCTGTATCTACAACACGTTCGGGGGGAGCTGGGCGTATGGTACTTCTAGGGGCTGCAGGACGTGTGCCACCACCGGCATCCTCGCATCCAGGGCGCGCTCCCTGGCTATGCTTTCGTAGAGTACCGCGGTGGTGGGGCAATCATGCATGTGGTGCTCTCCTCGGTCGTGGACTTTGCACCATGGTCCTTGCTGACGCCCTTCTTCTCGACCTCGCCCCTTCCGCGTCCGCAACCCCTTCGATCGTGACCGTGACCTCTAGGGGCACCGTTCTCTTCGGTGCCCCCTTTGATGTCGAGGATGTACGTAGCCTAGGGTTCCTTTTGCTGCTTACAGGTTGAGCCTTCCTTCAGAGTCGCATCACATCCTCCTTTACTCTTGTGTACTCCTCTGCCTTGTCGAAGAGCTTAGCCACTCTTCTTGTGGGTTTCCGCACGTTGTACTCCACGAGCGGCCCCTTCCGAAGGCCACGAATGGCTATGTTGATGAAAATCATCTCATTGATATCTTTTACCTGACAGCGGACCTTCGCGAAGCGCCTAAAATACTCCCACAACTTCTCCCCAGATGTTTGCCTTATTGCGAAGAGCTGATCAGTGTCAACCCACTCCACGTAGTTGCCTTGAAAGTTATTGTGCATGAGGTCCCAGACTTATTTCTATGCGTACACGGAGCTAGGCGCGATGGTGAAGAACCAGGACAGCATGACTCCTTGGAGGGCAAGTAATAACCTTTTGCTTTCATTGAGTCGTCTCCTCCGTGGCTTTCATAACTGTCTCATAGACGTGCAGGAATTCACGGGGGTCCGTGTCTCCCTTATACAGCTCTACTGTGAGCATCTTGAAGTCCTCTGGCTAAGCGCTCTACTGCAACCAGCATCAAGCGGGCATTCAGAGTCTACTCACCACGGGGCGCTGTGGGCATCCACGTTAGCCTCACGACTTTACATCCCTTCCGCTACCACCTCCGTCACCTCCGCGACATGAGTCTACTGACTCTAAGTCTCTTGCATCTCGCACATGGCCCTCCGTAGGTCCGTCAGCTCTTGTTGTAGCATTTCGTAGATCATCTCCAAGGGGCCTTTGGTTGTGCCCAACGTAGGGACCAAGACGCCCTGCGCTCTCTACGCAGTGATGGTTAGGGTGTTGGAGCCAACAGAGGCTGCCACTTGGGTGCCACTGGCGTTGCTAGGAGGGGCCACAGTCATAGAGCAGCTATCGGAGAGCCACCTTCGTTACCTACCGCGGCCCTAGACGCGGTCGTTTCGATGCACCGCTGCCACGGGTGCGGGATGCCTTCGACCACCGGCTCCCTTGCTCTCGCTGTGGCCATCTCGGTCGTAGTACTTTCCTTCCGCTTTTCCGCTTGGAGGCCCGACGTCGTCGTCTTCCTTGGTGCCATCGCATCAAATGCCCTTACTTCGGCTTGTAGCTTCTACGTCGTTCCCACGTACGGCGCCAACTGTTGTAGTTATAGACCAAACAGTAGATAATGAGGCTATAGAGAGGCCACAGAGGGACTGTCTGAAGCCCGAGACTAGCGGTGGGGGTGGATATAGAAGATATTTATTATGTTTGTACTACTGCTTAATTCTTTTTCTAAAAAATAAATCCTCTCCCTCCATGGTGCTTTTATGGACGTATTTATAGCCATGTAGATGTTGTTTACATAAATACCTCATTAAGGATTACACTAGTAAGAGTAAATATGTCTTATTTTTGGTATCACTATTTTATATTTTACCATAGTCATATATATATATATATATGTATATATACATGTATATATGTATATATATGTATGTATACATGTATATATATGTATGTGTGTGTGTGTGTGTGTGTACACACACACACACACACACACACACACACACACACACACACATATATATATATATATATATATATATATATATATATGTGTGTGTGTGTGTGTGTGTGTGTGTGTGTGTGTGTGTGTGTGTGTGTGTGTGTGTGTGTGTGTGTGTGTATGTATGTATGTATGTTTGCATGTATAGACATATTTACACAAAAGAAATGTAAGGCGCTATAATCCTAGAAAGAATTATGATAAAACATGCAGATGTTTTATATGTAACTCGCCAGATCATTTAAGCAAAACTTGTCCTAATAAAGATCAGAAAAGATATTCTAGTAAATATGAAGAGCAAGAAAGGGTCTTATTAATAGATAGTGTAAATGAAAATATATTGGTATGTGATGATGAAATTAAAGATGATGAGTCAATATATTCAATAATAGAAACAGAAGAAATTGAAGCCAATGATGATGAATATGAATCAAGTAATGAAGAAATAGACCTAATAGATGAGTTAGTCGGGTTAAAATAGAAATGATGAATCAAACAATTTGTGAACATGATTGGATTAGAGGAAAAGGTGACTATAGTATAAAATGCACATTTTGTATATATTACCCAAGCCAAGAAAATAGAGCAACCTGCAATCTATGTCTAAAGCAAGCATGTTCAGAATGTCTAAAAGCAAAAGGACATAGTTGGCGAAAGGAAATAGAACTAGAATCAGATGAAAGAATACTATCTAGTAGAGTTAGAGTATTAGAAAATAGGATGAATAAACTAGAAGTAGAATTAGAAGAGCTTAAATATCAATTGGACTCTAAAGAACCTCAAGAAGATAAGATAAAAGAGAATACTGAGTTCAAAGAGCAAGCTATAATCTCAAAAGAAAGCAAAGGACTAAGATGATCCAATTAAAAGATGTTATAACTAGTTTTGGAAATAAATATATAGTCAAGTTACCTTTAAAGATATATTAGGAATTAGAATCCCAGTAAAGATAAAATTAAAACCAAATATCTCTTATAAACTATTAGCATTAGTAGATACAGGATGTACCAAGAATATTATCCATGATAAATATTTCATAAAATGCCCTGAAATAGTTCACACAATAGAAGATAGTAAGGCAGAAATATCTACAGATATGTCAAGAATAAAAAAGATCCATAATCAACTAGCATATAATGTTGAAATGTGCATAAATGGTACAAAATATATAATAGATGAAATTACAATAAGGGATTTATCTATGATAAATGACGAAATGATAATTGGTCTAAGATTTTTACAACAATCAGTACAGACCACAATCATACATGAACTTGGTATTACATTTATTCCATATCAAGATAATGTTCCTTATATCTCAGAAGTGCGAAAGCGTGGTGAGTCATCCCGAACTTCGAATATAGAGGGCCAAGAAACCAACGCAATACCTGAAACGCAAATAGTAGAGATTAGTGAAAACATAGAAGAATATTATATAAATAACTCATGCGTAGAATGTATAGGACTACAATCATTTGCACCCAATTGGTATAGGGATATAAAATCCAAAAATGACATACAAAGGATAGTTCAAAGATTAGAAGACATCCAAATAATCGGAGAAATTCCCATGAAACATTGGGATAGAAACTCAATAATATGTAAAATAAACATAATAAACCCAGAATATATAATCAAAACATGTCCAATAGAAGCTACGCCTAAAGATATAGAAGAGTTCAAAATGCATATATAAGAATTATTAAAACTAAAGGCTATAAGAGAAAGTAGAAGTCCGCATAGATCAACCGCTTTTATAGTAAGAAATCATGCTGAAATCGCTAGAGGCAAGTCAAGAATGGTGATTAATTATAAAAGATTAAATGATAATACCATAGAAGATGCCTACAACATTCGAATAAACAAGAATGGATCAATAGAATACAAGGAAGTAGATACTTTTCTAAATTCGATTTAAAAGCGGGTTTTGGCAAGTTAAGATGGTCAAGAATCTATAGTATATATATATACATATATATACCATACATATATATATATATATATATATATATATATATATATATATATATATATATATATATATATATATATATATATATATATATATATATATATAGGAGTTGGGTGGAAACCCTATCCCACTTAAACGCTTACGTAAAAATCCTCTACGCTTTGTACTTAAATAGAAACACTACAATGTACAACAATAATGATGAACTTGATGTATGTATGTATATATATATATATATATATATATATATATATATATATATATATATATATATATATATATATATATACCATATATATATACCATATATATATATACCATATATATATATATACCATATATATATATACCATATATATATATATATATATATATACCATATATATATATATATATATATATATATATATATATATATATACCATATATATATATATATATATATACCATATATATATACATACCATATATATATATATATAACATATATATATACATACCATATATATATATATATATATATATATATATATATATATATATACCATATATATATATGCATACCATATATATATACCATATATATATATACATATATATATATATATATACATATATATATATATACCATATATATATATACCATATATATATATATATATACCATATATATATATATATATATATATATATATATATATATATATATATATATATATACCATATATATATATATATATATATATACCATATATATATATATATATACATATATATATATATACCATATATATACTATATATATATATACATATACCATATATATATATATATATATATATATATACATACCATATATATATATATACCATATATATACATATATATATATATATATATATATATATATATATATATATATATATATACCATATATATATATATATATATATATACCATATATATACATACCATATATATACCATATACCATATATATACATACCATATATATATATATGGTATATATATGGTATATATATATATATGTCTTATTTTGGTATCACTATTTTATATTTTACCATAGTCATATATATATATATATATATGTATATATACATATATATATATATATGTATATATATGTATGTATACATGTATATATATGTATGTGTGTATGTATGTGTGTGTATGTACATACACACACACATATATATATGTGTGTGTGTATGTATGTATGTATGTATGTTTGCATGTATAGACGTTTTGATACACTGAATCGATTGGGTCAAAGCTAGCCACTCCCCCAACAACCATTTTCCAACAACATTGGCTGGGTTCAAACCAGTTTATGGGTGGTTTATGCCCATACTGTTTACAATAACTATTTTTTAAATAATATGTTTTTTAAGATGAGATTAATAGAAAAATTATAGTAAAAAGTATACTAAATTCAGTTGTACTAGTTAAAATTATATGTGACTGTTTTTCTATATATACTACTATTTTTCTATGTATACTATCTCTTACAAATAATTAAAATTTAAATATTTAAATCATAAATCATAAATTATAAACCACCGGTGTAAAACTCACCCATTAGCCTCGTCTCCGCAGCCGAAGACTTCAAAGGACTCAAAACACACCGATCGATCTGACCGGAGTCAGCCATTTCCCTACCCGCACCCACAACATGTCCGCTCCAACTGCAGCCGCCGACACCGCCGCCCCGCCGCCTCCTCCACCTCCACCCGCGGAGCCCGGGGCCGCGGCCGTCGCCGAGCAACACGTTTCTCATACTCCTCCTCTCACTCCTCCTCAGCCCGATGCGCCGCCGGCGGCGGCGGCGAAGAAGCGGAAGCTGGAGGACGCGGGGTTCCACGCCTCGGCCTACTACAAGATCCGCGCAGCCGTCGCCGATCTCCGCCTCCGCTTCGTCCAGGTTCGTGCTCCCCCGAAGCCCTTGAATTTTCACATCTGTTTAGTTGCTTTGCGTATGTGGTAATGTGGGGATGTCAAGTTGGACTCAAGCTAGTGCCTGTTGAAAGCTGGGGTTTTGGACAGATCTTAGGCCACAAGGCTGCAGAAGAAACGCACCAATCTCATGCGCTTTATACTTGCTATATAATTTTTCCTGTTAAGCTGGTGGTAATCTGCTTTGAATTGCCTACCTTTGCTTTTTGAAGGTTTACGAAGCTGCTGATTTCCGAAACAGTGATGCCGCTCGTGAGATTCTAAAAGGTAAATCTCAAATACCCATCTTGTTAGAAAGATACCAGTTGTTTTTTAGGATTTGAGTCAACCTAGTGTTTGGGAAAGAAAAAGAGAAAACCTTTGGTGGATCTGAATATCAGAACTCGTGCTGTGCATAGTTTCAGCCAGCAGCATCCTTAGTGCTGTTCTCCTGGCTGTCGCTGGCAAGGCAGTGGCCGTGGAGGTCGCTGAGATGGATCATGAGGGCTTATCCCTTCCGTTGCGGATGTGGGGGTGGTGTAGGCGGGAGGAGTTACAAGGTGAGGAAGAATGGAAAAGGGAAATGTTGAGTATACTGCAATAGCAGCCCATGGGGCTATATATAGTACAAGGACTCATTAAACTCTAACTACAAGGATAATAGGAAAAGACATGTATACCCTTAACACCCTCTCTTAAATGTAAGGCTATGTAATAGTATTACATTTGAAAAGGGTTGACTATAAAATAGAAGAAAAAATCCAAAATCCGAGTCTTGAAGATGTCGTCATAGCGTGCGGCTCTTGGAAAATTGTATCGGAAAGATCGCCTCCCATCTGAAATCGTGCGGCAGCCCATAAAGCACAAAGTGCAGGGGCTAGGAAGATAGAGGTAAACGAGAGCAAAGTCGACCACGGTATCACGACGAAGCGGATGTGGAAGGTGACACAAGTAGAGAAATCTGTCAAATCAAGCCAAAAGGGGAGATAGAAATATAGCAAGACCTGGATCGAAGCCCAAGAGACAACAGTGCGTAAAAGCGCAATGGAGGTGCAGTGCGAAAAAGCGGTGGCCTTAGAAGCTCGGGACGACTTCTCAAAGAGAAGCGGCGGCATCATAAAGACTTCTATCATCTGCAGTGGCTCAAAGAGAAGAGCGACGGCTGCGGCTATGCAAAAAGAAGGAGAAGACCACACTCATCCAAGAGGATGGACCGTGGCTAGCAAAACAATCGGCTGACTGACAAGAATTTTGTGGATTCACACAGCTTTGATGAACTGAAAGATAGATATTATGGATTTGGATGAACGCAACGGAAGACTCACAAGAAAAACTCGAGATAGAGATGTCACAGCCCTAGATCGCAGATCCAACAGCCTAACACCCACTACGTGCAACCTCTCTTTTCTTCACCCCCACGCTGCGCACACACACACCTCTGTCTGTCCCATCTCCTCCCTCAAGAGCTTCTTGCGCCACTTGCAGGGGAGTAGCGGCAGAAGCGCGGCGGCCATGGAGGGGAGGGGCTAAGGTGATGGGGTCGTCGGATCTGACAACGGAGAGCCCAGATCTGGTGGGATCTAGCGCCGCGGAGCACAGAGGTGGCGTGGAGATGACCGAAGACGTCATCGGCTGGGGGCGACGACGGGCGCGGAGCGCCGACAGCGTGAGCGGAGAGAGAGCACCATCCCGGGGGCAGCAGCGAAAGATTTCTGAGCTGAGCTAGGTATTCAACCAAAGCTCTGATACCATGTTACAAGGTGGGGAAGAATGGAAAAGTGAAATGTTGAGTATATTGCAATAGCAGCCCATGGGACTATATATAGTAAGGCCCTGTTCTTTTCAGCTTTTAAAAGTCGCTTTCGCTTTTCTACAAGAACTAGCTTTTAAACGAGTATTTTTTCAATATAGGGTTTGTTAATTGTAGTACATACTTTATCGACTTCATTTATATTGGTAAAATCGCATGTGAGTTTCATTCACTCTGTAATCTCTCGTACAAACAACTCAAAAGTCACAAGCCATGACCAAAAGCCACAAGCCATGACAAAAGAACAGGCCCTAAAAGGACTCACTAAACCCTAAACTATAAGGATAATAGGAAAAGACACATATACCCTTATCAGGAGGCGAAGATAGCAAACTCCCAAACCAGAGGTGGAAGGGTCGTTGGGGTGTCTGGTGACAGGGAGCTCCCATAGGGACTCGCCAACGCTGAGGTGGCGACATACACAGTAGTGTTGCGCTCGTGATGGGGAGCCGCTGTTGTGGGGGAAGTGGTGGATAAGTCAACTGGCTGGGGATTTTGAATGGATGGCTACGTACCTGCTTGGGCGGGGTGATTAGAGGAGAATGTGAGTTAACAGAGGAAAGAGTTTAATGGCGAGGTGGAATTAGGGGGAATATTCCAACTTAATGTATAAGCCATTGGACGAGATGGATCAACGGTGAGCGGTCTATGACTTTTGATCTCCCTGTTAAAGAAGGAAACAAAATTTTAAATTCTAAAATTAGTACTTCTATAAGTAGTATAGTTGTATACTTTGGAAGTAAAAATTCTATAAGTAGTATAGTTGTATACTTTGGAAGTAAAAATTTGTTCTTTAAGGTGTATCCAAAGATAGATGCATGGGGGCTTGTAGTTTACCGTATTCTTAGGCTAGTATATTTGTTGTTTACTAGTTAGTATCCACATGCAAATGCACGTTCTGGCCACACATATGAAACACTAACAGGCTATTCAATGTTTTATCCTCCGACTACTCCCAATAATTTAGACAATAATTAGCTATTTGCAAATATCAAATTCACACAAATATATTAAAAAAGAACCATGAGTGGTTCTGTGTTGCTCATAGCGATCCTATGATACAATGGCGAAGTTGCTTACATCCACGGGCAACTTTACTTGCAAAAATGCAGATGCATTTGGTTGATTTCAATAGTTGAGTGTTATAGATTGTAATTTATAAGGGGGACCTATGTGTTGCATGGCTGGGTGTCATATGAATATCATTCTTGAACATTGTATGTTTAAACTCAGTACGAACTGTAAGAAAAAAGAGAAAATTTCAGTGAATAGTAACTGTTATCTTTATCTCTATCTCTTAAGTTTTAATTCACTTCTTAGCAGAAATTGTCTTTTTTGCTTCACATATCTATGAAGTTTTATATGAAAATTTGTAGGGTGATAGACTGAAGTAGTACATAACATCTCTTTTTTTCCAGACGTTTTCCCAATTATGTACATAAAATTTTAGTGCATGGGGTATGGAAGCACCAAAACGAGAGGATGGAACGAATATGTTGGCACATTGCCTACTGAATAGTTATTTATGTGGATAGGCCAACAAAAAGACCTTGAATAATTTCATTTAAATATGCTGTTGCAGTGTTGCTCAGTTCTATCTATAGGATAGTTATATATGGATGAATTGTTGCCTGGAGATGCACCTCTGCATCTGCCTATAGTCTTAGGGTTTAATCATGTGTAAATAGTTAATGTACTCCGCTCTTTATTTGGTTGGTTGTATAGTTAAGTTTTTCTTAAGAGATGTTTATCGGTCAATTTTGTTGTGAATCATTTCTGTTGTTGATGTATCACTAACGCTGTAATGCATTTTGAGCTTGATGCAGCCTCCTATGTTACAGTATCGCAGATTGAAGCATATAACCACACCCATGAGCGTATCTTTGTCTCTTAGGATTTGACACTCATAACTTATCATCGATCCTATCTGACATGTGAATGCATGAAATTTACACATTTTACATCCTTTTCACTTGACAAACCTATTATGTGATATGTCGTCCTAAATGCGCAGCATTGGTCATCGTGCAAAACACATTCTTGATTCTTCACAGCACTGGTAGTCATTCAAAATATTTGTTCATCTGTATTTGGTAGAGAATTTATTCTGACAATTCATGAGTGATGTTTGTCAAACTTACTCTAATTCAGATAGTGCCACCAGAAATGTCTCACATCCTTCATCTCTTGACACAACTGGATCTTTACATAAGTTCTCATTTTGTGTTTCAGAGATAAAGGTTATCATGGAACTATCCAAGAAAATGAGGCTCGATCTCAGTGCCACCTCTGAACCTGTGAAACCATCACAGAAGCCTTTAGCTGGAGCTGTGAAGGATGGGTCCGCAGAGCCAACTCAATCTGGAGAAAAGAGTCGAGTTCTTCAGACAGGTCAGGCTGCAATTTCTCCTAATATTGTGAGTGATGGTGCACCACCCAAGCCTGATAACTCAGGGAGCACAGCAGAGAAGATTCTAGAGGAAACCCAAAGCAGTGAGATGGCAGATCGCCCAAAGCACCTCGATGAAATTGCGCAAGGGGCTTATGTGACTGGTGGATCTCCTGTTGGCTGGAATTTTCTTGTCTGGCCTGGAGGTAAAATAGTTTATTATGGCTTAACCAAAGTAGAGTTTAGGGCACGTCAAGCTGCAAATTAATATGTTGTGTTCACATTCAAACATTCTGACGGGTGCTGTACTGTGTGTACTCTTCAATTGTCGGAGGATGATTTATTTATTAAGCAGTTATTATTCTGGTGTTGTATGAACTATTAGTTTGTGACTATGTCAGAGATTCAAAAAGAAAAAAAGGAGATGGATGAAATTTTACACTTTTCGCATTTGCAGTTGCGATCACTACCTTTTATGCTATGTTTTCTCGTACCAGGTCCGAACTAGGGAAGTGCTCATATTGTTCAGAGCTCCACTTGGTCCGTTTCCGCAAATGGGTATGGTGGCATGTGGGAGTATTTTAAAAAGGAAAAAAAAATGGTTGTTCGGTTCCAGAAATGGGTATACTGGGGGTATGTTGAACTCTGGGAGGACGGGTGCATGCTGTTGCTCTGACTATGATACATTGTTGGACTTTGTTGTGCTGTGCTTCTTTCGTAGCAATCCGTACATTTTATTAACCCAGTATATATTCTCATCTCTTTAGGGAATAATCTACTGAAAACGTGTTAATAATTAGAATTGCTGGGGCTCAACAGTGAGTACTCAAGTTTCCTCTCAGGGGAAAAAGTAGAGTACACAGGTTATGAGCGCTTGGTCATAGAGTCCCCCCATAGCAACTTATGGATTTGTTCTTTTGGACTACAATTTATGATTTTTAGCTATTTGCGTGAGAGTAAAAGATTGAGACTTATGTATGATTTTATTCGGTATAAATGTGCTGCTCTATAGCAATCACCAAGTGGCCCAAGTTTCTACGGACACGCCGCGTCCAGATTCTACACCCCTATTCGTATTTGCCTGTACTCTTGTGAACTATGAGAACACTAGGGGTATAAATGGAGCAGATAATTTTCGTCCGTCCGACCGACCGAAGGCACGCGGAATGGATACGGAAGGGGTGGATGGGTATCCGGTACTATCCATGTCCGATTCCGACTCCGAGGAAAAATGTGGAATATGGGATACGGGATAAGTGATATCCGTCCATATATATTCGTATGTCAAATGATATGAGAAAGTCTGTTGTGACTTCACCTGGGAACAAACTAATATATAGACAGATTATCACATCTAAACAAACGCGGGTAATGAGTGTTCTTCCTTCAACATCTCAGTAATAAATCTCTCCATGTTCGTTCTGATTGTACCATACTATTTAATGTCATATACAAAGAAGTGGATAATTTCTGTCGGACCGACTGTCCGAAAGATTATGGAACGGATACATAATGGAGAAATAGATATCCGATATTATCCGTGTTCGACTCTGAATCCGAGGAAAAATATGGAATAGGATACATGATAAGCGATATCCGTCCATATCCGCTCCGATTGCACCCTTAGAGAACACGGTAAGACCAATATTTGATATGTATGAGTACGCTTCCATTAGGAATTATGTGAGGTCATTAGGCGTGCGCTAAAGGGATGTATTCGTGTGTGTGCGCGCGCGGTGTATGTGCCTCTTAATCATAAAAAAACATTCAATTTGTATTCCGTCTGTCTCCACCCTTAGATTTGCACATTGAGCATCTCCAAAGTAGTTTCGGGAAGGAAGTGTCTCATATATAGAGCCTGATCTTTTGAGCTGTGACATATAGCTTTTGGCTCTAGTGCGAGCACTCGTGTAACACCCTATCTATTCTCTGAGCCTGAAATGCTACCACCATTGCATAACACTACCATTTGCAATCGTTGCTAATAGAATTAGGGAACATTTGCTTTATTTACATCTCAGCGACACGGTAAACATCATACCATTTTAGCACTAACTACTCTAGCATGCCAATAGGGTATAAACATGTTAGCAAAAGGTGATATGCGAATTACTACTTGTACATGAAAATATATGTGCTAATCTAGCCCGTGTATGACGTCTTCAATGTTCACCTAAAAATTATAAATAAGCAAGGGTGAGTCCGAAGACTCAGCATGCACATAATAGGACGATAAACGCCACCAAACACATAAGCAATCATCTAGCCATATCATACCCCACATGTTTCAACATAACCATGGAGATAATCATGTCGTTCTCCACATGCTTCATCATTCTTATGTCTCATTATTGTCATTTCATTAGTACCATGCAACTACTTTACATGCTCATTTGCTCATCATATTGCATGTATCGGTATAGCCTGAGTGAATACCCATCGATGTTCACCTTATCATGGGTACGCCCACGTCGGCATAAGGATCTCTCCACTCCCTATGTGTATTTAAAATTATAAAAGCTGATAAATTTATACTACTGTAAAAGTTATTTTTGAGACAAATTCTTGTGATTAAATATTGAAAAGGATATTAACAGTCAAAGTTTAGAAAGTTTAACTATGTAACCCAAAACATTCTTGTCTCAAATTTTTTTTAATAATCATTTTTTATTCGGTATTATAAAATTATACCTGTGATTTTTTTTGCATTTTTGACCACATATCACCGTACGGTTGGGTGATTTGGGCTAGTCGCCCAACCGTTGGGCGACTAGTGCGTTTCGCCCAACGATTGGGCGACATTACACCGAGTCACCCAACCGTTGGGAGACTTAGACACGTGTCACCCAACCATTGGGCGAGTTTAAATAATAATGTAATTATTGTATTAATCCGATGGAAATAATTGTGGAGAGTAAATGGCAATTTTTGTAGGTAAAATATTTAAGAAATCTTGTTTGTAGTTGTTTTTTTAAATAAAAGGACAGACAATGTCGTTTGATGCATTTGTGATTTTCATAGATTGCGAATGGTCAGAAACATGTTAGACTCGCAATAACATTTGGCGATCATCGTACGTTATTGTAGTACGAGAAATTTCTGAAGAATTTTGTGAAAATGATTAAGATAGCAACGATTCGTAAGTAGAAAGGTAAATAATATTACAATGCAATAAATAATTCATACACGGAGGAAGGCAAAAAAATATGTACACAACCAAAAAAAGTATACGTAACAAGAGGAAAATCCACTACTTGCCACCGGCTACACCACCCGCAGCACCTCCTCCATCGCCGCCACATCCCACCCCCGATCGGTGACCGCCCGTACGGCCCTGTTTGGGCTTCCTCAGCGCGGGGTGTCGGGGTTTGGGCCCTGATGGGATGAAGCGGTTATGAGGCCTACTGACCCGTGCTCCCTGTGGCTCGGTGGTCGACAACACCTGTGGTTGCATCAGAACTGGGCCACTTCTGAGCTGCGACCTGGAAAGGACCTCGGTCTGGTCCACAAGGAAGTCGCTCACATCCCCTAAGAAATCCTCATGAGGGGATAGGTGAACTCCTGACCGTTGCATCGTTCCTGCAGGACAGGTATTGTTTATTCGTGTAATATATCGATGCGAAAAAACCTTAAGAGATGAAACATACCTTCCAAGTGGGTCATGGCCTACTGCCAACTATCGTACCTACCTAGGTAGGGGTCCACGAATGACGACGACACCGCTGTGTACAGGCGTGCCCACCCTAACCCTCCAGCCTGACCCGGCGGTGGTGGTGTCGATGCCCGGGGATAGGCACATGGCCACATTGACCCGCCGGCCTGGTCAGGCACCGAGGAGGCCCATGCACGTGGCACTTCGGAGCCTCCTACCTGAGCTATAGGATGTGGCGGCCTCGGTGTACATGTCAATGTGCCCACCTCCGAGAGTGTCCTGCACGACAAAAGGTCGAGGGCACGCTTCGCCTTCTCGCAGACCTGATGGACAATGCCCACCAGCTTGTCACCTCCAAACCGTAGGCAATCCTATCCACGATCGACCCAGTGTCCATCACAATTTCGACGGTGATGTCCATCTGCCAGAAGTACATGAAAGCGTCAAAGTAGTAGTAGTGGTAACCGTACTTAGAAACTTTGAAACATGAGAGTACCTACAGCGAGGATGAAGTTCCGCACAAAGTGCACGGGGTACACATCTGTCAGTACTGGTACGTGAGCGAGGGGAGGGTCAACAACACACACCAGCCTAGTGCATGTCTACAGAGCGTACCAGCGTAGGTACTCCACGTATGTGCTGGGGTCATACGCGGTGGCCTAATGCACGAAGTTCTGGAGTGCCTCCACCAACTCGTCCACCCACAGTGCCATCTTCGCGGTCCAGCTCGTCCTGCTACCACCCCTCCTGTTGTACCTACAAAACGTACAAACACAATTAGAAGGCATCATAAAAGAACTGTGAAAAAAGTAAGGGACATGTGTTGTGTGTAACTCACGCATGGACCGAGTCAGGCACCCAATGCCTGACGAGGACAGGAACAACCTAGCGGAGGCCGAACTGGCGCATCACCCTATGCACCGCATAGTCCTCGATGAACATGCCGAAGACGAACTTTTTCCGCATCAGCCAGTACGCATGGTTGCGCCACCACAATGAGGACAAGCCCTTGGGAGTGCGGGACTCCATCTCCTGAGCAGAGTACGGCTCCTAGCGCATGTCGTTAGTGGTGAGGCCCTCGAGGTGCTCGACGAAGTGGTGCACATGGGTGACCTGCAGATGTGCAAACTGTTCCTGCATGTCAGAACAATGGTCACCGCATATGGCAAGGATAGTGCACACGAAAAATTAGTAAATCTGTTATATGGCAAGGATAGTGCATCGCTAAACAGGGAAAATTGATAGCATACGTACCTAGAACTGCGAAAGCCACCGCATAGACGGGCCATGCTTTTGTCGCACCGGGAAAACGTGGTACGCTGCCGCGACCTCGGCTGGAAGAACCCCTGAAACCTATCCAACAGGTCGTTGCGCTAATTGGCAGGCGCATCCTCCGGGGAGGCAGCCTCTCCCGCAATATGCAGGCTGAGCAGCATCGCGACATCCTACAGATTGCGGGCCATCTCCCCGAATGAGAGGTGGAACGTGTGCATCTCGAGCCACAACCGGTCCAACGATGTCGAGAACGACCGGTCAAGCCAGAATCATAGCGCTCCGGCCGACTGGACCTCCTCGGCCTCCTCCACTAGAGCGCTATCCTCGTCGGTTGCCTCTACCATTCGCACGAGGGGTAGAAGGCCAGCATTGCTTAGCCTGCAAAGCACGAAAATATAAATACATAGTGAAAATATTGTAAAAAGATGTGCTATACTTTGTACACAAATCTGTCTCTCCAGCGTAGGTCCAGTCTCCAAGACTATCGAGGTGTTCGCGTACGGACCACCCCTAACTCGGTCTCCTCGTCCCCGCCATCGGGATACGGGACACGATGGCTCGTGCGGTGTTGCGCGTCGACACACTGGTCCAGCAAGCGGAAAGCCCGGTCCGCAATATCTGCAAATCGATTTTAAGCTAGCAATTATAACACAATTACATACAGATATAACAGAAAATAAATTTAAATATAATAATTAAATGAGTTATACTAAGGTATCCCTGCGGGATCCCTAAATTTTATTTTAGTCATTTGTGGATTTTTACAAGTCAAATGCTATTTAAATCATCGCGTATAATTTTAATCGCTACGCATAATCTTAAATCGTCGCATACTATTTTAAATCGATATGTCCAATTCTAATCGTTATGAACAATTTTTAATCTTTCGATGCATATTAGTTATTCTAAGAACTAAAAATACTTATTACAGGATTTCTACAATTTATAAGCGACTAACAAAATTAATGATTTCAATTGTTATTCTACCATATTTTAAAAATATTTGTATAAAAAATACAAAAAACCAACCGTTGTCGATACGCAGATCTCTCCTCTCTTCCCCTCTCTCTCTTCTTCCTCCTCTGCTCCCTCCTCTTCCTCTCTTTCCTCCTCTTCCCTCCTGCTTTCCTCTCTTTTCCTTCCCTTTCCTCTCTCTCTCTCTTCTCCCCTTCCTTTGCTACCGGCCGAAACGAAGAAATGAGCAACAGGTCCGAGCGCCCAGCCGTGCGACCGAGGTGGTTATACCCCCTAGTCATCCAATGATTGGACAACATATGCAAGTCACACAATGGTTAGGTGACTCGGTGTAATGTCACCCAATCGTTAGGCGGCATGGACTAATTATCCAACCGTTAGGCAACAAGCTCAAGTCGCCCAATCATGCGATGATATACAGTCAACTGCAAAAAAAAATTCACAGGTATAATTTTGTAATACCAAATAAAAAATAATTATTTAAAAAAATCTTCTTCTCTCCCTACGGAGCACCTGCTATTGTAGCATGGGTATGTGTTACTGGTGTGAGTACCCGCTTTTGTAGCATGGGTATGGGTCACGCCCCGCCGCAAAGGAAGCGACAGCACTCCACTCTGTCCTGGCTTTGGCTCAGGATATGCACATATATGGCATGCCAACAACCATGTTTCCAACAAAGATCAGATGCTCCGCGTACGAGGCTACGAACAATCTTTACTCGTGCCGTCACCCAAGCCTTTCCCCCCTGGTGTTCATCCTAGAATACGATCAAGCCGAAAGCAACTGATAATCGACAACCATTTCGCTGGGGCCAAATATGATAATCAAGCAAAGTTTGGACAAATCGCAAATCCAATGTGCTAGCTCTTGCCTTGTTATTACCATTTCAAGAAACATAACGCCGATGGGAAGACCACAGAGAAAACAAATGTTGCATCCGACAGTGACACGAGGTACTAAACCCACTAATGCTGAAAAAAATCTAAAAAGACACTCGGTTGACAATTAAAATGGTGGCAAAGATGAGGGGAAGCGAACATGCATCCACTGCTGTTCGTAGGCTGATACATGCGTCCATCCTATCGCTTCAATCAACTGGATCTTCAGATCGTAAAGCTTTTTCTTTGGTTGCTCGGGGTCATCTTGAATCATGTCATTTATAACCTAACCATCATGAAGATAGCTAATATCAGCATGAGTTTATAGGTACAAAAATAAAGTTAGTGCCAGAATTTTCAGCTGAATTTAGTCTTCTAAATTTTGTTGGTTTTGATCCTTCCAAGTTTGTTGATTATGGTTGAGACTGTAATATTCCAAGTTTCATCCTTGTTACTTCCTCAATAGATCATGCAGCGCAAATTGATTGATACAATAGCAAATTAGCCATAATATCCTAGTAAAGACTGTTCTCACTATTAACTAGATTTTGTATGATAAATACAATATAATATCGATAGTGTAAAGATTGTTTTCACTATTAACTAGAGTTTGTATGACAAATACGATGGTTGTTGTATTGATCAAGGTTGTCACGGCGCTCCGGCAAGTCGCGGCGAGGCCGGGGTGCCTGGACGCCTAGTCGACTAGGCGCCGCCATGGCGACAGTTAGACGATAGTAGTTAGACGATAAATAATACCTTATATGACCGAAAATTAAATAACCACGTAACATAATATTACAAATTATTCAAATAACTATGACTCAGAAGGTCTAAATTAGAAGAAATACATTCAAGAAAGGTCTTTTCGTAATTTTTAATAACTTTGAGGACTTAATCGCAAAAAGACAAAAAAATGGGTATACCTAGCCACCAGCCATGCCACCAAACTCTCCGTCTCCCCATTGTGACGCTCTCTCCCCATCTCGCTCTCGCGCTCCTCCCCGCCTCCCTCCCGATGCCTCCTCCCGCCGCCGCCCCACCACCTCCTCCCCTCGCCTCCCCCGCCGCCTCCCGCCGCCTCCTCCCCGCCTCCTCCCGACCGGCGCCTCCTCTCCCACCGACTCCTCTTCGTCACCTTGGGCACGACGCCGCCGCCTCTACCCGTTCTTTCGGTCGGTGGCTCCGCCTGTCCTCCGCCCGCTGCATCGACACGCCATTCCCGTTGGCCGCCTCCTCCCGCCGCCCGCCTCCTCCAACCGCAGATCCGCAGCGGACGGAGGGAGGCGATGAGATCGACACCGACGGAGGGAGAAGCGGCAGATCGACGCTGGCGAAGAGAAGACTACGGATCGTGCTAGGTTAGAGCCCCCATCCCCGCCCCCAACCAACACCCAGGCGGCGCCACAACGACCTCGGCGTCGCCCTGGACGCCTAGGCGTCGCCAAGCACCGCCTAACTCCTCATAGGCTAGGCGATCGTCCACGGCGTCCCCCTCCGACCGCCAGGACGCCTTGGCGTCGCCTAGGCGACGCCTTGATAACCATGGTATTGATAATTTGTCGGTAGTGCTGACAGCAGAACACACTAGAACCATAGCATGTAAGTCACAACGGAGCATAAACTCTACTCAGATCATGAATAAAAAAAGTGATAATTTTATTATCATAGATTTCATAATATTGATGAAACTGTGGAAATCTACGATATCAGTGAGTTAAGAGACCAAAATGAGTCAAGGGAACATCATTTTACTGCATGTCAAGGACTAAACCTATGATTCCATTGTTTATGTTAACAATGACAAATGTTGTCAACTGAAATCATGGAGATACCACTTGCTGGCAGCCAATGAAAGTTGGCTAAAATAGGTTGAAGATGTTGCAGTGTTGCAAACATCAAAGATTTTCCATGTGTGAACTAGAGGGACAGCATCCACTAGACGAGGGGTATTCTGCAATGCCTAGATGTGTTTACTTGAACCCGCAAGCACCCAGTCATGGAACTAATTGACAAAGTCAACTATATATTTTCATCAAAATTCTATGTAATTGCAATTGCAAATGCTAAGAATACGGATAATGGGCACTTGGTAGGGAGAATAGACCTTCAATGCCGTGCACCCAGTCATGGAAGATGGAACTAATTGACAAAGTCAACTATATATTTTCATCAATGTTCTATGTAATTACGATTGCAAATGCTAAGAATACAGATAATGGGCACTTGGTAGGGAGAATATACCTTCAACGCCGTGCCAAGTCTTCCACAGCGCCTCTCACGAAAGACCGTCAGAGTACCGTATTTTGTAGATTTGGCATCAACCCATTTAATTAATTCTTTGTAATTCTCCTCAAAAACATCTTTAGCAGATGCCTCAGTTGACTCATCAGACTGTCATCAAAAGAAATAATTTTATTATTTCCACAAGGAACACCTTAACAATATGCAGATATATACATAAATACATGTTCTAGACTATAGATTGCACTATTTCAAATCCAGTTGACAATGCACAATGCTAAGACCAAGGTTATCACAGCCAAGGTTGGAAATATCGGTAACGGTAACCGGCCGGTTACCGGAAAACCCAGAGAAAAACCGGGCAAAATTCGTCATACGAAATTCGAATTTTGTTCGGTTTGACGACCGATAACAGTCCAAAAACCGGTGGAAAAACCGGGAAATCCGGTAGCAAACCAGTTTTGGGTAATTAGAAATTAGAATAATGCAAATGTTAATTAGAAAGTGTACCCAATGATTATAAACTAGTTAGTAATATCTGGAATATTAATCTCGACATCCATAAGTCGGAATAGACTTTGAGCTATCTTGGGATTCGTAGGAAGAAGAGTCTTGTAACCGAGAATGATCTCAAACTAGCATATACTACCCAGCCTGGATGTCCTACAAAATGTGGGAACATTCTAGGACAATAATTCATGCATTTTTAGTTCATACAATAGTTAAACTATCACAAACAATGCCTAAACTAACATAGGAAGTGTATTATGTAGCCATAAATTCAAATTTACATTTGAATTTTTTGGGGGGCATGGTAGGACAATAATTCATGCATTTTTACTTCATACAATAGTTACTCTACCACAAAAAATATCTAAACCAAGGTTATTAAGGCGGTAAGGCGAGGTAAGGCGACCTACCCCTCACATCTTTTAGCGATAAGGCGGCGGCGGCGCCTTATGCACATCCTAAGCGCTAATGTAGCAAATAAAATGAGCATTTTAGCGGTAGCAGCATATATGTATCTTGTTGTTGCCAATTCTTGAGCTCATATAGCATCCATCCCCATTCCAATTGCTCTTCTACCATATAACATCTGTTCTCCTTGCAAATTTTAACATATAAATTATTATAAATATAATAGATACAAATTATATTTTAATTAATTGAGTAAATATGCATGATGTTATAATATTACACTAACAAAGGCCCAAGCCCAACACTAGCGACCGATATCAAACCCTAGCATCATTCGTGGAAACAAAGGCAACAAACGTACCGCCTCACGTAGCCACCTCTCAACCTATCTCACACCGCCTCTCTCACCTCACCTTCTCTCTGTCGCCGCCTCCCAAGAGAAGCCGATGCCGCCTCTCTCTCTCCTCCTCGCCTCCCCAACTGCCGCCGCCGCCTCTGCTCTCCTCCGCCTCCGCCTCCGCGCCTCGCCCACGAGGCCTAGGAGAGAGGGTAGGATGAGAGGAGGGGGAGGAGGGAGGAGGCGAGGCGAGGCACGGAGGAGGAGGGAGGGCCAGCGAGCGGAGGCGCCGAGGTGGAGCCGGGATGGAGGTCGCCGACGATACCGGAGATGGAGATGGAGGTCGCCGGGCTGACGCCTGAGGCTCCGTCGCCAGCGACGGGATGGATCATTGGAGGCTTTGTGTGACCTCCGCCTATGCGACCCCAACAGGTTCCCACCGCCCCCATCCGTGTCTCTTATCCTTGCCATTTGGTCTTAGGCGTCCGCCCAGCCGCCGCCTTGAGTTTCTTCGCCTCGACGACTGCAGAAGACCGCCTCAAGCCCTAAGGCGGACGCCATACTGCATGGTGGCAAGGCGAGTCCGACGCCTTGCTTGCCTTGCCACGCCGCTTACCGCTTAGGCGACGCCTTAATTACCATGATCTAAACCAACCTCAAAAGTGCATTATACAGTTATAAATTCAAAAGTAACCTGGACGGTTTTTTTTACCAGTTCCCACACGTAAATCCGGTAACCGCCGGTTTTCTGAACCCTGATCATGGCGCCCAAGTGATACGAGTTGCCCAGGCACCACCTTGGCCAGCATACCCCCAGGCCCCAGCACCCCTCTCTCTGAGAGTCTGTCCTCATTCCATCATTAACCCTAGACACCTCTCCCTGGGCCGTCCATCCCACTCACTTCCCCCTGGTTCCCCCTCCCTCTCTTGCTTCCCATGCCTCTCCTGGTGGAACCGGCGAGGAGGCAACCGACAACAACGGAATGCAGCAAGAGAGGTAGCGGCAACAACGACAAGCAACAATGGTGGCAGCGGCAGTGATGGTGAGGTCTGTGGCTCTGCCTCTCCCTCTCGATCTGACTCAAGGCAAGGCGATCGACCATGACGACCTCACTGGATTGCCTCTACCTGGATGCCAAGGCGACTCTCAGATAACACTGGCTATGGCATTATGGTAACAATGGCATAAAACTCATGCTAACCACAAAGCAGGAACACTAATCTCATTATAGCTTACAAAATTGATGTTAGGTTTCCAACTAATAGAAATTCAAATATAAGAGATGTTTCTAGAGTAGATCGTCAAAGAGCAAGATGCAGATCCCAGTTCCTAGATTATGACAATGTAAAATATGAGTACATAATATAAAATAAAAAGAAGATTCAACAACTAGGTGAAGGAAGATGCTGCACCTTTAGTGACTCAATCTCTGCCAATGCAAGACCCTTTTGGTATAGTGCATCAGCTAACTGGTCTCGCATTTCTTCCATCTTTTTCTTAGTTTTCTATCAGGCAGTAAAATATTTCAGAAAAAGCAGCATTCAGTAGGAGCTGATACATTTTCACTAACAAATGGACAGATGAGAGTTAATAGTAAATACTCATATATACCTGTGCCTCTTCATCCTCAGGATCTGGTTTTAGAGACAAAAACTTTGCCAGTTCCTCTTTGTCAATACTGTCCACAACCTCATCAGCTGCAGCAATAACCTGAACACCAAGAAGAGCACAGACAAAGTCAAAAACTAATATATCTTATTGGAGAATGAATACTTACAGTCAAGTAAAAATGAACACTTATTGGAGCATGAATACTAACATAGAAGTAATATATCTGCAGTTTGATTGAAATTGAGAATTTGATATCATTTATTCTGACAGAGTAAAGCATTAATCTCCAGCCAAATGACAATACCGTCTGAACGGAGGGTGAAGAGCACTGTGAACTATGTTTAGTTACCAAGCTTTGACATGGAAACGAAAATGTGTTTGACATATTTTTAAACAATCATTTTTTCCAGTTGAAGTATAGTAAACAAATCGACCTTAGCAATTTTATTGGGTAGTTATATAGTTATGTTTCATGTGGAAGATGTAAGACTGTTGACTGTGTGATTGTTGGCTAGAATCAGCATATGCACATGGGTAGTTTTTATTTCCTTAAAAAGTGGCAAAATGAGTTCTGGTTTTGAATCCTTAAACACTGAAGGCGTGAATACTGGTCTCAGGTCAAACACTATTCAGTCTCACTGGCATATTGACTTCAAGATATATGAATGAACTTTATGCCAGTTTTGTCATTAGCAGAATTTTGAATTTGCTCTATTTGAAGGAATTAGACATATGATAATGTTCTTTTGCATCATGTTGCCACCAGTGGTGAGTTCAGAAAAGCATTAACCAATATGCTCCACATATCCAATCAGAGAGACAGTAAAATAGTATGAACATTTGAACAAGAAGCTCGCTTAATATGAAGACAACACCTTTGTTCATTTTTTACAAAGTCCAGCAATTCAATATAGATGCAGGACAACATAAATGAAAAGGAAATATTAGTTACCTCTTTGTGATGGCTAATCATATCATCATCAGAAGTTGCTTTCTGAAGTACACATTCCAAAATTTTGGCAAGCAAAGGTGTATACTTCGGATACTCTGACTGAAATATGCCAAGGGTTAATTGTCATTACAGAAAACAACAATATAACCAGATATAGTTCACAATCTCGATAACAGAAGACAGAAAGAATGAACATGTTTAGCAAGAACTTCTGAACAGATATAGTTCACAATTTCGATAACAGAAGATAGAAAGAATGAACATGTTTAGCAAGAAAATTCTGAACATGTTTAGCAAGAAAAATCCATAAGATAAAGCATCTTATTGCATATCTTAATCGTCATATATTAGCATGTAAAAATAACTAAGATTAGAGGTACCACAGTAATTCTGCAAACTACATATTCTTAAAAAAAAATAAGAAAAAGGAAAACAACTGTCATTAAGCCACATCTTACAGCACAGCAAATTATGGCCATCAGATGTTCCTATCCATTCGTTTATTCTAAGTTGGAAAAGAAATTACGTAGGAAACAAACTGCCATTAATTGGAGACGAACAGAAGTTCTATAGGAAACAAACTCTTCACTGTTAATAGGAAAATGGAACAGCTACCCATGCAGTTTCGTAGGGTACTCTTCCAGTTCGATGTCAATAAACAAAATAAATTTTATTAGAGCTTTCAATTACAGTTCTGAATAAAAGAAAGACTCTGCATGAAAAAGCAAGTCAATAGAACAAACAGATGAATGATTTGTTGAAACATGGAAAATGGCTTCAAAAATACCTTTTGAGGATTGTAGATAAAGACAGACTATTAGCAGAACAACTTTCCTTGGTATGTGTATTTGCTCTGTTGACTTTAGAGAACGGCAAAATTTACCCTTGCATACTTAATCTTTACTATTATATAAAGAGGAGTTGGTTGTCGTCGATGTGTTCTCCTCTCCCCTCTCTACAACCATCCGATTTGATCTGAACGATTCGTCTCTCTCCTCTCTCTCTCAGGATACAACCGCACACCCTCTCCACTTCCCCATTTCCTCGCGCATTCTGACCACCCTTCTCTCTCTGTCGCTTGCTCTTCAATGTTTGATGTGTGAAATTGGCCAAGCAGTAAGTTCCGTCTCACCATTTTTATGACTCGTTACAACGCACGGGTCTCTAACTAGTAAAAAAGAAATTATGGCACACCCCGAGTATTCCTACATTTATCTTAGATGCTTTCCAGTAAAAATTGTCAACTAGCCACCACATGGCAGCCATATCAGTGAAATGAGCAGTGAAATATGTAAACAAAATAATAAAAATGTGCAGAAGGATGAGTCATATTCCTCTGTAACCACATCAAAGGATAATAAAAGAACAACACAAAAAGAAATACCGATCCTTGCCTACAAGATTCTCTGAAGTTTCAACCAGAAAAGAGAATAGACAGATATTAACAAAGTGATACATTTAACACCAGGCAGATACGATAAAATTATCACACCTGGTCATTCTTAGTGTTTCTTAAATTATAAGATAAAAAATGACTAAGAGAAGTCAATACTACCTTAAGAGAAGCAACAAGCTCTGTCCAGGCAGACTTGTCATCCTCACTTTCTTGCTTAAGGCCGGAAAGAAACTTTATCTTGGTGTCTCGAACCTAACCATTCAACTCATTGTGAAGATTGTATAACTACCCAGGAATTTCAATTGCAATAAGAACAACCATTTTTATTCATTAATCTAAAAACAGGCAATTGGTCATGATTATTTCCATGAACTGAAGTTCACAATTATCTATTAATGATAAATTACATGGATATAGCATTTATTAAGTTATTACCGACAAACATCATCCAAATCAAGAATTCTTCAGGAAATAATAAAATGAGTCCAGAGCTTACGAAACAAACTAATTGTGTTAGAACTTCAACAAAAAATGAATTCAAGTAAATAACATTTAACTAGCTATTTAAGCGTGCCAACCTCCTCAATTAATCGCTCAGAAATACCCTTTGTTCCAACTGAAGCTCCCTTTTCTTTATCATCATCAACCTGCAAGTTTGACATAATTATATCAAATATGTGAGACAAACTAAAGCGCACAAAACATATAACGGGCAAAAACTAATAGAGCCATATGATGATCCTGGATATGAATTTACACCTGAGCTAGCAGTCTAGCATTAATGTAAGGATCATAATAACAGCAAAAAATAATAATAAAATAAAAAGGGAACTGAAAATTTAATCCTGTGCTACTGACCTTTGATGGTGGAATGAGATACGAAATGCTATAAGATGCTGGGGCATGCTGGTTTTGTCTGTCTTTCTTGTTGAATGAGCTTACTGTACCATAGGTTATGGACCCAACCAAAACAGCCCCAGGCGGAGCATTCTGCAAAGCAATTCAACATATAACACCAAAACGAAATCACAAAACTGATATAGTAATATCTAATCAAATTATACATCAATAGGACACATGTACCTTTGTAAGTTTTTCTCTAGATGGTGGACCCACATAGAATGCTTCAGGTTCTCTATAAATGTAAACAATGATGGTGACAAGGTGTTATTGTAATAGACAGTAGTGAACATTTAAATAGGACGTACCCTGGAACTAAAACAGAGGATTTGAAGGTGCCATTTCCAATTACAGGGCCATCAGGTTCAGAGTAGAAACTTAACTGAATGAAATCCTGCATTTAGATGGTAACATCTACATCAACCCTGTATTGGCAATTGCCCATTGGTAAATCAATATTACGGATGTGCAAAATTTATGATAAGCATCAACAGTATAGCTTGCAACTTGCATAGTAATTGGACATACAGAGAGAAAGAGAGGCCCATTCTCCCTTTTGAAACATTTAATAGTAACAAGATAATGTTTCACCACAAGGTCTGCAGAGCAAAAGAATACTGTTTTATCCGCCATTTTTAAGAACGTTAATCAAGAAGTTAGTAACATCTGCTGCTGACTTACAACCCTGTTACCAAACTTTTACTAGAACAAGCCTACAGGAACGCATGCAAGCACATATGTCAGACAATTATGTGGTTCATCCGTCTATGTCTGAGCAACAACCTGAAAACTAGCACGACACTATTGAGTCTATGACCCTCTATAGGACTGCGATTCCATACGTGCAACCTGGTGCATATTGATGATACCACTTTTGGGGGCGGTGCCCTATGTACAAAGCCACATAAAAATAGTGGATGTTAATACAAAATGTTAGTCCTTGCACTGGATAATTCACAGCAATTTTTATTAAGCTAAATCTGCATAGCAATTCACCTATATGAGGCCACCCCAAGCTCCCAAAAAGATAAAAACAAATAACATGGCTTCTATGTCAATAGAACTGATGTTATGCATGTTAGACATGTTGAGGTTGCAAGGTTATCACATTATATAGGGGGCTCATTGCATATTGTCTCATGTATATATTTGGCCTCTTAGCCCATTAGAATATCAAGCCCACATTTATAACATGGTATCAGAGCTGGAGAGGGCTAGGGTTTCCCAACCCTACCCAACCCTAGCCGCCGACGCCGCTTCTCCGCCTCACGCGCCGGGTCGCTCGCGTGTCCCTGCTTCTCCCGGACGCAGGCCGCCGCGCGTGCTGGAGAGGGCTAGGGTTTCCCCACCCTAGCCGCCGCCGCTGCTTCTCCGCCTTCGTTTCTAAAAGGGGTCATCGCTACTATGTCATTTTTATTGATGATTATTCTCAATATACTTGGATCTATCTTATGACTTCTCGTAGTCAGGTTCTTTCTATTTATCAGTCTTTCGCCACTATGGTTCGTACTCAATTTGATTCAGCCATTCGTGTTCTTCGTGCTGACTCTGCTGGTGAGTATCTATCTGCTACCCTTCATCATTTCCTTGTTAACTAGGGTACTCTTCCTCAGTACTCTTGTCCTAGTGCTCATGCTCAGAATGGTGTTTCTGAACGTAAGCATCGCCACTTACCTGAGACCGTTGTGCTTTGATGCTTGCATCTCATGTTCCGCCTCATTTCTAGGCTGAGGCAGTTTCTACGGCTACTTATCTTGTTAATTTACAGCCTTCATCTGCTCTTCAGGGTTGTACTCCGCTTGAGTGTCTTTCTAGTAGGCCTCCTCGGTACAGTCATCTCCGTTGTTTTGGTTGTATGTTTTGTTCTTCTCCTCCTCGCGAGCGCACTAAGTCGCTCGTCATCGGTTGAGTGTGTTTTCTTAGCTCTGATTCTAAGCATAAGGGTTATCGCTGCTATGACCCTATTGCTCGTAGGATGAGAATATATCTCGAGATGTCACTTTTAATGAGTCTCGTCCTTACTACCTTCGGTCTTACTCCACCAGTTCAGCGTCTTCTGACGTGCTTTCTTTTCTGATTTTTCCTGACTCTCCGCTTCCTCCTCTGACTTTACCTTTGTCACCCTCATCTCTTTCACCTCCATTTGTTCCTTCCTCTTCAAACTCTTGTTCCTACTCCCACTACCTCTTCTGTTGAGGTCGTCCCTCCTTTCCCGCTGCACTACTCTCGACGTCCTCGCCCTGACACACCCTCAGGTATGCCTTCTTCCGCCCCTTCACCTCTTCCGTCCCTGCTAGGTCCTGCTCCAGTCTCTACTCCCCGGTATGATCTTCGTGATTGTCGTTTAGTTACGCCTCCTGAGTGCTATGGTTTTGCGGTCACTGTTCTTGCTGAGCCTACGACTTACCGTAAGGCTGTTGCTCATCCGGAGTGGCAGCACACGATGGCAGAGGAGATTGCTGCTCTGGAGCGTACTGGCACTTGGGATCTTGTTCCCCTACCTGCTCGTACCACTCCTATCACGTGCAAGTAGGTGTACAAGATCAAGACTCGCTCGGATGGTTCCCTCGAGCGCTACAAGGCTGGTCTTATGGCGCATGGTTTTAGCAGGAGTATGGTCGTGACTATGATGAGACCTTTGCTCATGTTACTCATATGATCACTGTTCGCACTCTCCTTGCTGTGGCTTCTGTTCGTCAGTGGTCCATCTCTCAGTTGGACGTCAAGAATGCTTCTCCATGGAGGGCTGCGTGAGGTCTATATGCAGCCGCCGCCTGAGTATTCTGTCCCTGATGGGATGGTTTGTCGCCTTCGTCGCTCTCTCTATGGGCTCAAGCAAGCTCCCCGTACTTGGTTTACGAGCTTTTCTTCTGTCGTCGCTGCTGCCGGTTTCACCGCTAGCGATCACGACCCTACTCTTTTTGTTCACACTTCTAGTGGTCGTACACTTCTTTTCTATGTGGATGATATGATTATCACTGGGGATGATCCACACCATATTGCATCTATGAAGAAGTGTCTTGGTGAGCACTTCTTGATGTCTGATCTCGGTCCCCTTCGTTACTTCTTTAGGATTGAGTTTTCTTCTACGCCTGTGGGCTACTACGTCTCCCAGGAGAAGTACATTCAGGATCTTCTTGCTCGTGCTAGTCTCACTGATCAGCGCACAGTGGATACTCCTATGGAGCTTTGAGTCCATCTTCGACCCACTGATGGTGAGCCACTTGATGACCCCACTCGATATCGTCACCTTGTTGGTAGTCTGGTCTATCTTGGGATTACTAGACCGGATATTTCCTATCCACATTTTAAGTCAGTTTGTTTCGCCTCCCACTCAGATCCACTATAACCACCTTCTTCGTGTTCTGCAATATCTTCGTGGGACCATCTCTTGTCGTCTTTTCTTTTCCAGTTCTAGCCTCTTACAGCTTTAGGCCAACTCTGATGCGACCTGGGCCAGTGATCATTCTGATCGCCGGTCTCTTTCTGCCTACTGTGTCTTTCTTGGTTCCTCTCTTATTGCGTGGAAGACTAAGAAGCAAACTACAGTTTCTCGTTCGAGTGCTAAGGCTGAGTTGAGGGCTATGGCGTTGCTGACTGCTAATATCACTTGGTTACGGTGGCTCCTCGCGAACTTTGGTGTTTCTATTTCTGCACCGACTCTCTCGTCAGATAGCACAGGTGCGATCAATATTGTTCGTGATCCAGTGAAGCATAAACTCACAAAACATATTGGTGTTGATGCTTCTTACATGAGATCACAAGTGCAGGCACAGGTAGTTGCTCTTCAGTATGTGCCTTCTGAGGTTCAGCTGGCAAATTCCTCCACCAAGGCACAAACAAGCTCTCATCACAGTTTTTATCTCTCCAAACTCGGTGTCTCTGATCTACCGTGAGTTTGGGAGGGGGTTAGACATGTAGAGGTTACAGGGTTATCACATTGTATAGGGGACTCATTGCATATTGCCTCGTGTATATATTTGGCCTCTTGGCCCATTGGAATATCAAGCCCACATTTATAACAATGCACAGTCAACAGGAAAATTTAACAAGCCAACAATAAAGTATGAAAGCATGTATTGAAATGAGGGTCTCATTAGCAACATGTGTATTGGATGGAATACCTTTTCCTCTAGTTTCCTCTCAATAAACAGAACCAATTGCTTCAGTTTGTCCAAGAATTGCACGTTCTCATGCCTACACCCATCCATTACATAGATTCATGCAATAAGCCATAGATTTTTGGTATGGGTGAAACAAACTATAGATTATCATAGATAAAATTGTGGACAGCATCTGACATAAGATAACTCCGCAAATATATAATAGAAAAGATCCCATGTTGTCATAGGGTGCGAAGAAGTGTATTCCTTTCCCTCTCTGTACTTCCTCCTAAGAACGTTTAAGAATGCATAGCTATCTTACCCAAATTATTTTGAAATTAAAACACAGCTGCACCACATAATTCACAATAACTAAGAAAAGCATCAAAGGAAATGAACATCTAGAATACACAAAACTAAGCCAACTTTTTCTTATTTATCAAAGAAATCATATTTTGTATTCCTAATCAACATTCAACACTGGTGCTCAAGTCATATTTTGTATTCCTATCAACCTTTATTTTGAGGTAAGGATGAATTAAACATTATATGGTCAGAAGAACAGTACATAGTACTGGAGTGGGGCAATACGAGTGACAATCTCTAGTATGCTCCAGTTTTTCAGTCTCAATATATACCCTGTTGCGGCTAGATGTTTCACAGTATCACCCTCTTGGACTTAACCAAGCTTTAGTAGTTTAGTTACAGTTCTGACTCAGTGTTGGTTGTGCATAGTTACAGATACATCGCCACACTAACAAATTAACCAAGCTTTAGTAGTTTAGTTACAGTTCTGACTCAGTGTTGGTTGTGCATAGTTACAGATACATCGCCACACTAACAAATCATAATAAGTGTTGTGCGTAGTTACAAAGAATCATAATAAGTTTTTCTATCTTAACTCACATTTAACTACATCATCTTCTGAAAAACAAATACATCACCACACTAGCGAATTAGCAAAAACACAAAGGGCCTAACATATCTATCCATGTATACAGGAATACTTAGTAGGTGGGAGAGTTGTACCTTATGCACAATTGCAGTGTGTATTCGCCTTTTGAAAGTTTGACATAACTAGGATAGACATCGCCGGAAGAGTAAACACACTATATAATACAAAAAGGAACCATTCTAAGTTAGTAAGGGAGAATCAGATATGTAGGTTGATGTTATGGTAAAGGATAGCATGCCAGGGAGGCTCAAGATTGCCCTCTGGTTGGAGGCTCTGATCTGAAAACCAGCCGGTTAAGAACTTGGTTGTTTTATTGATTGATCTCTCAAAGAAACATTGCTAGCCTTTATATATTAGGCACCTAGGATTAAGAAGGAAAGACATGTCATATTTAGGAAAGGAAATAACAATACTATCCTAACAGTAATATCCTAGGGAAGGAAACTAATCATGAAGGTTACCCCCTCCCAAACCGAGATCATTACTGGCTGTGCTGGCTGATTATGCGCCTGGCCCGATTGTGTCGGTTGCACCTATTGCTTGTCCGACAACACCAATATCAGATGGTGTGGTGCTTCCAGGACGCCGACAGTGCTGGCAAGTATTCCACAGTAATTGTGAAATTTGGCATGTATGTACATGGAGTACATCCATTATTTTTTTTAGAAATTTTTGGAGCAGAGCATCATGCACTTTTAACAAACTTCACAAATGGTGGAGGTTGTTTGTACCCATAGGCACACCAGGTAATTTCCATAAACTAAAAGGCCATCTTGGTTAACAAGATCTTTCCCTTTGTCTACAGAACACTGTATATTTAAGGAACATTCAATCCTTTTACCAATAAGAGTATAAGGCTTAAAACTCAATTAGCTCTCACAAATTGATATTGGGACTGTCTATTTATCATTTGACTAAAATTTTTGATGAAATCGGTCGATTTTTTGTAGACCATTGGATTCTAGATGTGCATCCCGGATCCCACCTCCCTCCCCTACACAACCGCCTCCTCCCCTCCCAACCGTAATCGCTGCAACAAAGCATCACGTGTGCCACCACCCATGCAGCACCTCGCCGACGCCAGCAAGGCCCACCAGACCATGCCGCCTCCTTCATGCATCCTTCTCTTCTTCCCTCGAGGGACCACCTCGCCTTTGCCTGTGGTGCCAGGGATAAAGTCGACCGCCGCCCCTCTGGCTCCTAGAGACAACTAACAAAATTTAATCTATTGAGGGGGGCGACTTCACTGGAGGTCACAAGTCACAACACTCCCGCACGGCACTCTCAGCTCACTTTAGGTGGAGGTGCACCGAACTTCAAGCACATCCAAATGTTAGAAATTCAATTGAAATCACAAAAAAAAAATAGTGTGGTGTTGTATAGCATTTCCAATTAATATTATCTATTAAGTACAATAGCAAGATGGTATTTTCAGAAGAATGAAATAAGACTGAGAACACAAAATATACTCAGAATACTGGACTAGGGCATACCAATCTAGCATTCAGAACAGAAAAAAGGTAAGAATGTTTCAATCACCACCAGAGAACCAACAGTCACGGGAAAGCACATTCAAACCCTCCATCCATTGAAGAGATACAGAAACTAAAGAAACAATTTTCTAAAATGAAAATAAGTGTACCTTGTTTGAATCTGATATTCTATAAAATTGGGACTCAAACTTGTTATCATACATTCTGTTGTTAAGCAGGGGCACCTGGGGCTTTATTTCAGCACCATCCTCTAGTTTGAATTTGTAACTGCAGAGATTGAGAGAGAGAAAAGAATATGAAAGCAAATCAACAACTAACTAGAATGTATAGGTATCCCAGAACCAAATATGAACTCACGTTAAAGTCAGTGCAATAATTTGCTTGCCAGAGGGTAATCTATCACGGCTGGTGGGAAGAGAACAAAGATTACACCCCACTGGTCTATAAGGTGTCTTGATCTGCAAGCCACAAAAATCAATATATGGCAAAAAGAGTAACTCATGACAGGTTTCTATAGATTCTTGACTAACCTTGTTCAGAGTGGCAACAGGAACAAGTTTCTCTGACGCTAATAGTGATCTAGCAACTATACGCATGGGTGACTCGCTACCATCAAGGGCAATTACTTCCTGATCAATGGATATTCCATGAAACACAATCTGTGAAGTTGCAAATGAACATATTTAGCATAATATCATTTACAATAAACCATGCTATACCAGTCTATTTACAAATTTAGCTATGTGGCCAAGATTTAAAACTATCAGAAAACACTGTGAAAGTAGACAAAAGTACCTCGAAATCAACACAGGTAGGTTCATGGCTAGCAATTCCACTAGACCAGAACTGGGCTATGGACAACTCCAAAGTTAAGCCACCTTCTATAGGAAAACTGAAATTCTTGAGAGAAGGTGAAGAGAAAGTAACAACAGCCTCCCATTTAATAGGTCGCCTCAGTGGACAGATCTGTCATATTTGATGTTAGAGTTTGTATCTTTTAAGTCATAGGACAGAAGATAAAATATGTATGTAGTGTATACCTGCACAGTATCCAAAAAGAACCTTCTAGGAGTATCAAAGGCTGATGTGCGCATGGTAACTTCCACCCATGAAGCTCCAATAGGGACATTTATGAACCTCCTTTCAATATGACCTGTAAGCAAGAATATCAAAATAAACTAACTTGTCTTTACTTTTGTATCAAAACAGAGTGGAATTAATTAAATATCTGGAAGCATATCTAGAGAAGTGGTTAAAACAAAACCTGTGCCAGAGTTTGAAACTCAATGAAATATTGGTTGATAGATTTGTTAATGTATATGTGTATATGACATGGTTGTCACAGCGGAGTCGGCGAACACGGCGAGTGAGAGGTGCCTGGACACCTAGGCGACGCTGCGGCGACGCCATGGCGAGCGCCATATCCAGCAGCAGTGTACATGCATACGGTACGCATACTCCTGACTCCTCTCATACCCCCTCATACCTCTCTCTCTTGTCTCTCCCGACCTCCTCTCTCTCCCGCCGCCTCTCCCCGTCCGCCGCATCCTCTCCCGTCGCCTCCTCCCTCGCCTCCCCCCGCCTCCTCACCGCCTCCCGCACCCGATCTCCTAACCCTAGCCGTCGTCGCCTCCGGCTCTCCCTGGCGCCCCCCTCGACACCTCCCGCTGTCGCCGCCTCCCTCCCTCGGCGGGAGCAAGGCGGAGAGGAAGCCGACGACGGGAGGGAGGCGGTCTTGGCGGAGGAGGGGGCGGCCGAGAGAGGGCGGACGGCGACCAGCCAAGGCGAGGCAATCCTCCCTGGCGTCTCTTCCCTGGCGCCTAGGCGACGCCGTGACAACAATGGTATATGAGAATAGGAATAAGCCCCAGAAATGGAATAAGCCCAGTTGGCCCATTGCACATGTACATATTGAGGTCTAGCTTAATGCGTGGTATGCATTCCCCAAAAATCCACTGACTTGAACATGCCTACAAGCTCCCACCCGACCCCGGCGCCGCCATGCTTGCCACCTGCCTCCGCAACCCTGGCTTCACCGTCCTCCACACCAGGCTCTCCCGCGTCTAGGTCACCGCCGACGTTGCCCAGAGCATCGAGTAAATCCACCAGCACACCGCCGCACGCCCTAGAACTCGCCTCCACCGCGCATTCCCCACTTCTTTCTCGTGCCACCGCAAACTGGTTGTCGCATGTTTTCTATGCCTTTTCCCTCTGTTGGTGTTGGTGCTGGTGACAACCGATTTCATCATGGCATCTGCTTCTATTGCTTTCTTGCAAAGCTGTGATGTCAAGCTAGATGGGAAAAACTACAAGGAATGGTCTTCAACCATTCAGAAGAATCTCAAAGGAATGCGACTTTGGGGGCATATTGACGGTACTATCAAGAAGCCTAATATTCTTTTGGCCAAATCAGAGGATATCGAAGCATGGCTTGGTGCTGAAGCCAAAACTCAGGCTATTCTTTGTCAAAACACTGATCTTGCCATCAGAATGGAGTTCTGTGACTTGCCTTCTGCTGAAAAGATGTGGGAATACGTGAAGAAGAGATATGTATGCCTAGCAGCCAGGATCGCTTGTTATCTCTATTACAACAAGTTGCTTCTCTTCAACAATGCGACTCTTCTGTTGAGGAGTTCTATAGTCAGTTTAGTACCATTTGGCGACACATGGATTCCATGGCACCGTCTCCCTGCCCAACATGCAAGAGTTGCACAGAGCTTTGCACTTATGATCTGCAACGCTGACTGTATGAGTTTGTGATACGGCTTCGTTCTGAGTTCGAGCCGGTCCGTACTCACCTCCTCACTGGTACCACTGTTCCCTCTATTGAAGATGTTCTTGCTTTGACAATTTCTAAGGAGACATGTCTTCGTCTCTTGTCGAGTCATCCTTGGCAGCTCCTATTGTCCTAGCTGCTCCGTATTATTCTGGTGGGTCTTCTGGACGTTCTTCAACACCCAACCAATCTTACCAGTCAAGCCGCAAGCCTCGCAGACATGTTGAGTGTGGTTACTGTCACAAGCCTGGCCATAATGAGGATCAGTGCTATAAGCATCAAAAGGATCCGCGTATATTTTGTGGGTACTGTCATAAGCTTGGACGCAATGAGGAACAATGTCATAAGCGGCAAAGAAATCAACAACCACGAGCTGCTTCCACTACTACTGTTGTAACTGGTGCTTCTTCTTTTCCACATTAACATTACACTCATGCTCAAGTAATGTCTCTTCTTCAGCAGCTTCAGCTTGCACCACAACCTACTTCGTCTTCATCAAGTCAGACCGTTGACTTATCTAGAGCACCTCACTTCTCTGGCTATGCTGGTTCTGCGGCCACCAATCATACCTCCCAGTCAGGTATTCATCATGGATATTCGATTCAGGTGCATCTTTTCATATGACACCCGATGTCACTCTGATCCAGTCATGTTCCACCTCAACTGAAGCATCATCTATTCAAACTGCTGATGTTACATCATTACCTGTTTCTTGCCATGGCACTCTCTGTACTCCGCAGTTCACTGTTCCTGGTGTTGCTTATGTGCCTAATTTGTCGATGAACTAATTTCTGTTGGCCAGCTTAGGGCTATGAACTATTTTGTTGGATTTGATGAGTGGTTATTATGTGCCGGATCGTCGAACAAGTACTCTTGTTGGAACTAGTTGTTGCCATAGGGGAGCCCAAGGATTGTATGCTCTTGACCGTCTACATCTTCCAACCTCCGCACTTTCAACTATCTCCTCGACTTCCTCTGCTTTAGCTAGTTTTCCTCAATGGCATCATCGCCTCGGTCATCTTTGTGGATCTCATTTGTCCACTTATCCATCAAGGTGTCTTAGGTATAGTTTCCATTGACATAAATTTCACATGTATGGGTTGTAACCTTGGTAAGCAGGTACAACTCCCTTATCGTTCTAGTATGTCTAGATCTAGTTCACCTTTTGGTTTAGTTCATTCTGATGTATGGGGTCCACCACCTTTTGCTTCCAAAGGTCACAAATATTATGTACTTTTTATTGATGATTTCTCCAGATACGCATGGATCTATTTTATGAAACATCGTAGTGAGCCCTTCAATATTTACAGATCTTTTGTCTATGGTTAAAACTCAATTTTCTGCTTCTATTAAAATTTCTTGATCTAATTCTGGTGGAGGGTATTTATCTCATGCTTTTAGACAACTCTTGGGTGAGCAAGGAACTCTTCCTCAACTCTCATGACCTGGTGCTCATGCTCAAAATAATGTTGCTAAGCGCAAACATCATCACATCATACAAACTGCTCGGACTCTTTTAATTGCATCTCATGTTCGTCCACATTTCTGGGCTGAAGCTGTATCCACTGTTGTTTATCTTATCAACCTTCAGTTATCATCAGTCTTGCAGGGGCAAAGTGCGGTGAATGTCTTTTTCCTCCCCACGGTATGATCTTCGTGTTTTTGGTTGTACTTATTATATCCGTCTTTCTTCTCACGAGAGGTCTGAGTTGTCTGCCCAGTCCGTGGAGTGTGCTTTTCTTGGGCCTGTTCTTTTTCTCCGAAGCTGGCGGCTTTTGGCTTTTGCTACAATACCTAACTTTCAAACGGAGTATTTTCTCAAGACGGGGTCTACAAGTTAAACGATGTACACGTTAAAAGCCCAATATTTGTACCATCCAAAATCGCAAGTGAGTATCTCTCTCCGTAATCAGATCAGTAATGACTAAAATTCAAAAATTTCAGCCAAAAGCCATAAGTCGCAGCCGTTGCCAAACAGGCCCCTTGTTTTAAAGTCTTGAACATAAGGGGATATCAATGTTATGACCCTTCTCATGGATTCTTTTTTCTTGTGATGTTTTGTTTCTTGAGGACCGTCCTTCTTATGCATCTCCTTCTAGTTGATCTTCTCCTATGGAGACCATGTCGTTTCTTTTTCTTCTACCTACTATTGTACCTCCTGTGGCATCTTCTCCCTCTTGTGTTGCACCTACTTCTATTGCCTCCCCTATTGTGCCTCTCTCTTCATCTTGTATTGAACCTTATCCCTTTCATTATACCCGTCACTCTCATACTTCTATAGAAGGTTCACCTCCTGCACCAAATGATCAATCTCCCCCTAGCCCGGCTGACTCCAATGAGGCCCCTATCGACGATCCTCGTACATCTACACGGCGTGATCTCTGTGATCACGGTAAACTTGCTCCTCCTCGCTTTGGCTTTACTACTGTTTGTGGTGTTCCAGAGCCTCATACATATCAAGAAGCAGTGGTTATTCCAGAATGGCAATTGGCCATGACTGAGGAGCTTGCCGCTTTAGAACACATAGCTACGTGGGATATTGTTCCACTTCCTTGTCATGTTATTCCAATTACTTGCAAGTGGGTCTTTAAGGTCAAGACTCGCTCTGATGGGTCCATTGAGTGATACAAGGCTCAATTGGTTGCTCGTGGCTTTCAGCAGGAACATGGGCGTGATTACGATAAGACTTTTGCACCCGTTGCCTACATGACTATGGTCCGTACTCTTATTGCTGTAGTTGCCACTCGTCGATGGGAGATATCACAGATGGATGTGAAGAATGCTTTTCTTCATGGTGACTTGCAAGAAGTCTATATGCAACCTTCTCCAGGCTTCACCTACACAGCTGGTCATGTTTGTCGTCTTCGACGGGCTTTGTATGGTCTTAAACAGCTCCGCGTGCTTGGTTTGCACGCTTCAGCTTAGTTGTTCTCAAGGCCGGTTATGTCGTCAGTGAGAATGATCCAGCCTTGTTTATTCACACTTCTCTTACTCTATGTTGATGATATGATAATTACTGATAATGATCCTTCTCACATTGCCTTTGTGAAGTAACATCTCAGATTCTCAGTGAGTAGTTCGTGATGTCTAACCTTGGACAACTTCGATATTTTTTGGGCATTGAAGTCACTTCTACGACTGATGGTTTCCGTTTGTCTTAGCATCATTATACTCTAGACTTACTCTCTCGCTCCGGTCTTAGTGATACCAAGACTGTTGGATACACCCGTTTCAGATCCCTCTCGGTACAGGCAGATTGTTGGGAGTCTTGTTTACCTGGCCGTTACTTGACCCGATATATCTCATGTTGTTCATGTGCTCAGTCAATTTGTTAGCACTCCTACCTCTGTTCATTATGCCCATCTACTGCGTGTGCTATGCTATATACGGGGGACATCTCCTCGCAGCTTGTTCTTCTCCTATGATAGCTCATTACAGCTTCAGGCCTACTCTGATTCCACTTGGGCTAGTGACCCGGTGGATAGGCGCTCTATTACTGACTATTTCATCTTTCTTCGCTCTTCTCTTCTTACATGGAAATCCAAGAAACAGACTGATGTCTCTCGTTCTAGTTATATGGCTCCGTTGGTTACTTGCTAATCTTGGTGTTGTCATCTCCGAGCTGACTCCATTATATTGCGATAACACAAGTGCTATTCAAATAGCTTCATATCCTGTGAAACATGAGCTCACCAAACACATCGGTGCTGATGACTCCTTCACTCGGTCTCATTGACTATTTCTATTTGCTATTTGCCCTCAGAGCTACAGGTCGTTGATTACTTCACCAAACCACAAACTCAGGACCAACATGGTTTTCTACTTTCCAAACTCAAGACTGTTGATCCACCTTGAGTTTGAGGGGGAGTGTTAATGTATATGTGTATGAGAATAGGAATAAGCCCCAAAATTGGAGTAAGCCCAGTTGGCACATTGTACATGTACATATTGAAGTCTAGCTTAATGTGTGATATGCATTCCCCAAAAATCCACAGACTTGAACAAGATTTACTCTGATCATGGTTCAGTATAATAGTAGTAATAGGTCAGAATTGGCCAGCACAAAACAAGGTATAGTTGTCAATTCACCCCCAAGGAAAAAAGCAAGATTTGAGACAAGGGAGCTTTAGCATGCTTCAAGTGATTTTAACTGAACTGTGCAGAAATACAGAGCTTATCATTTTTCAACAGACTTTGAAGGGACAAAGGTGCACCTTTTAACCATTTATTGACTAAAATACCCATTAACTAGTCATTTTGGGTGGATCTGTGAGATTAGAAATAAATATAGAAAGATGATGCTAGGGAAAGTCAAATCTGCACATAGGTGCGGTCTGCACCTAGTTTCTCCAAAAGTGCACTCGCGCACTTCACAAAACTCCAAATATTCATGGATGTAGGGCATGTTAACATATGTGCATTTGCAAAAAAAAAAAAAGCACAAAGATATATAATTTAAGCAAAATAATAACTTCTATAATTCTATTAAGCAAGTGTATAAAAATGAGCACCTGACTTAAAGGAAAGATTTGAAAGTGACAATACTGGTGGCTCTCCCAATAGAGCAATAGGCTTTATTACAGTAATTGGCACACGGAAAATGGGTCCACGCCATGGTGCTTTGCAATCTATGCCATAAACTTCATAGTAGTGAAGGCCACTGCTGATATTAACAGGATTGACAACAATGCTGAAAAAATGCAAAGCAAAAAACAAATGAAAGCATGACACTTGAGGAGAATAAACAGCACATATCATTGATCAAATGATTTACTACTAATATTGTGCAAGTCCAAATGAACTAGTCTTTGTTTCACTTGCCAATTGTGGTATGATATGAACCTACATTTTTTGCTTTGTAATTGAAGAGACTTTGAGAACTCTCTTAGGGTGCAATGGTGGGCACACAAGGTTGTGAACCCACCCACCCAAGTTCGAGTCTTCAGTTAAACTTGAATCTGAAATCTTATCCCGTCACATGTAAAAATAAAAAAAATGAAGAGGCTTTATAAGTTATAATGCCTCGCTATAATTGTGGTGTATGTTATTCTCAGTGAAGTCAGGTTGCCGCTTGCATGAAAGGAAAAGACAATCCTGCATCAATAATCATTTTTGGATGACACAAATATGCATAGTCATTACCATAACTAGATGAGCTATACACTGCAAGTTGGTCTATTGTACATGTTCTTATAAACCTGAAGTCCCAACAAATATAGCAAGACCCACGAAAAGTCCATATTTTACTATTATTATTGTTCAACTGAAGAATGTAAGAAAAAATCATCTAGTTGAACAGACAAAAGATACCAACTTGAAACTGCGCCCATTGTTTGTCACCAATATATACTCAGGAATATTAACAACGGAGCTATCAGTGGAATGAAGCTGCAGGCACTCCTCAAATGGAACCAAATGCTCCAAATTACTGGCGTCCTCATGAAATTTCGGGTCAAGTTGAACAGTCCACTGTAAAGAAAACAAACACTTAATTATAATGATTAAAACACTAGAAGAAATCTAATACAGATAACATGTTTGTGCTCCCCTACAGACACACAGTGTTAAAGCATTTCTTTAACCTTATTGATCATAAACAAGTGCTACGCTCCTACTAGCCTATTACACAAGTAAAAGCATCATCTTTCATTGGTCAAATACACTGCTGATAATTCCAGTCTCTTCTGGGAGAAGGGAGAATATAAGCAGGATAGGATAATCCAAACAAGCTAACAGGAACTGACCTCACTTGTTTGTTGACATGCATTACTCCCACGTAGATATATTCCTCTTAGTTTTGGAACTGCAATACAGAGATGGTGTTATGTTATCAAATATAATATATCAATTCAACATCAATAATCAACATGGATCTTTTAAGTGTTTCTGCCCAGGGTAGTCCATCGTACCCCCATTTTTTTGCATGTTCTTTGGAAACTGATATTTTAGGCCAACACTGTAGAACTAACACAAAATACCAAATTACCAATAAACATTAGCTATAGTATAAATAATTGTAACTTAGCATCAACAGGACCAACAGCCACACTGGAAAATGTAAAACAAAATAATTATGTGCATAGGATGAGATTGAGATATGAGATGGTGCCAAGCACCATGACAATACTTAATAAAGGGTAGTTGAAGCATATAGCGTAAATCCTACAACACAAATTATGAACGCATGCACATGCAACACTTCATTACTACGAACGACTTACTTCAAACGTACAAATTATTAAAGCTTTAGAGTAAGAATGCCTTCAGCCCTTCAATGAAAAAGAAGAACCTTGCCACCGCTTGATTAAATGAGATGATATATTAGATTAAATAATATAAACAGAATGACACTTACTTGACTTTCCTACTTGATTGATGGAGATTCTATAAGAAACAAGTGGCAACTTCTTAGCCTGCTGTGCATATTCAAAAGCCCTGACAAAGCAACCATGGTATGAAGTTAACTCAAAAGTAAACATCACCAGATTAAGAAAGATATCTTCCTCGTAGAGCATAACAGAGACAAGACAATTTGCGCTAACCTATCAACTTGCAAAAGCCCATGCCCTGTAGTCAGTTTCTCCTCAGGCACATCACTTATAGATGCAGCTGTATTCTCAATTGCCTTCCTCACAGTATAAGGGCTTAGTGGAATGCCTTCGGCCTAAAATATATCCTTCATTAAAATAACTAAGTACTGTTTTTTTGTCTTGCTTTACTAAACACAAAAAATGTTGATCACATTGCATTAATTGAAAAAAAATGCTGGCAGACCTTCATGGCACTAACAAGAAGAGCAACCCCACCACAGGCCGAAGGAGATGCCATGGAAGTACCATTCATGAGCATGCGAGACTGAAGTGTCCATGTTGGTACAGGAGCCACTGCTCCACCAGGCGCACTAATGGAGACACCAAGATCCCCATCAGCAGTAGGGCCTCGGCTAGACCTTACAAATCCAATCACAAACTTCAATTTCCGATAACAAATTTAAAAGTTACAGTTTAAACGCAGGCATAGTTCTAATAAACCATATGTAAGTCAAGATTAAAGAAATGAATAAGGCAATAAGCTAAGCATAAATTGACCAACTATCTTATGTGAGGCTAGAAGTAAAACAAATAACTTAATGCACTGATTAGCTAGCAGCTGCATTAACCACATAGTAGGAAATGGGATATTTAGCGAACCAGGAGGAACATCAAGCCATCACAAACAGACATGATGATCAACTTTTCCCACTTTCCTTTATCTTTGCGGAAATGTATAGGTAATATGAACTATGTGGAAAGAAAAAAACAAATATGTAATCCAACAAATTGGGGATCTCATAATGGCTCAAGGTTCATAGAATCTACGAGACTGCAACACATATGCAGGCATAAACAATGATGTGACAAGGTTCCCAAACATAAGTAACCATCATCCTGATGGTAGAAATACAGTAGTGCTATGCATCCAGTACCCATGCTTTTCCTTAAACCTAACATGTTGAAGCAAATCTGAAAAGCACGATCTACCAACCCATAAAACCTTGAGTTCCTTCAGAGAAGCAATGCCACAAGACCAATATTTCACCGAGAAAAGTATCATCTATATGATATATATGACAGACAGGTGAGACTGAATGCTGAACATTTGGTCTTGAGGCCAAAAAGTTCTCCGGTGGACCTCGATAATACTAATGAACAGGCTTATCGCCGTCGTAGGCGGTAAGCGGCGGCGGCAGCGTCGGCCTCGCCTTTCCTTGTTGTATGGCGTCCGCCTAAGCCCTAAGGCGTGTGAAGCGTCGGAGGCGAAGAAACGGGAGGCGACGTTGAAGGCGACGCAAGCGCAAAAAGGAAAGGATAAAGAGACACGGATGAGGGGGGTGGGAACTGTCGGGTGTCACCGGCCGAAACCCTCTACAAGCATCCATCCCGTCCATCCTAACCTCACGGCCTCCTCCTCCTCCTGCACCACGTGGCGGGCTCCTCACGCCTCCCGCGCGGCCTGCAGCCGCCTCAGAGCCTCGCCTCATCCTCCTCCCTGCTCCTGGAGATCTCAGGAGAGGGAGGGAGGAGAGGATGAGGCGAGAAAGGCAGGAGGCTAAGCGGGAGAAGCCGGGAAGGAGGAGAGTGAGCGCCGAGATCCGAGAGAGAGATGAGCGAGCGTTGGTGTGGGCTGCGTTGCGGTCGATATAAACTGCGATCTTTACACGCCCAGCTGTGGTCGTGCCATCCGCCATGGTCGATTGGTTGTAGTATCTTAGATTTTGTTCTTCTCTCGCATGAAAAAATGACAAGTACAAATGCAAGTGCCACGATGCGTGTATGATCCAAAGACCGATCCAAAGCAGGCGAAGTCTAATGATCCGGATGGAAATATGGATATTGGGCGGAAATTGGCAATCGAGATAAGGTGATGTGTATCCTTTGTAACACCCCAAGTATGGAGAGGGATTAAAGGTTGAAGGAGCATCTTGCGGTGGCTATTCGGATGTGGTTATGTGTCCCAATACTACTACGTAAATCGGGAAAGAGATGGGAGATTATTTGAAAAAACAAGAGTAGACCAATCTTCCTAGATGATGATGATGAAGAAGAAGTGGCGGTGGCAACACATGGCATGGAGTCCCAAGACTATGACCAAAAGAAGGCATGCCTTTTCATTCAAGGTTGCAACATCAAGCAAGGCCAAGGCAAAGGAGACCAAGTCAGTTGCTTCTATGCTTCGAAGAACACCTGAAGAAATTGTAGATCGAAGGCGTTCTGGGTCTTTTCAAGAGACCATGGAGACCAATACAAGGACCAAGGATGAAAGGCATTATGTGAATAAGCAATGGGCCTTATGGTTCTATGAGTGTGGCATACCTTTTAATGCCGCAAACTCAAGGCAGTTTGAGATAGCAATTGAGGCTAGTGTGCGATGCAGTTGGGTATAAGCCTCCTAGTTTCCATGAGTTGAGGAGCCATTGCTTCAAGATTGTGTCAAGGACATAAGTGCCTTAAGAGGAGCACGAGCAGGCGTGGAAGCAATATGGTTGCACACTTATGTCGGATGGATGGTCCGAGTGGGAGGCGCCACTTGATCAACTTTCTTGTTAATGACCACAGAAGGACTTTCTTCTTGAGTACATTGATGCATCAAGCGAACAACATGATGCAACTATGCTAGCTAATTTGCTAGAGGAGAGAATTGAGGCTATTGAAAAGACAAGGTTGTTCAAGTTGTCACCGATAATGGTGCTAACTACAAGGCGTGGGCAAACTTCAGATTCCTACACTTTTTGGAGTCATTGTCTTGCATATTGTTTAGATCTTATGTTGGAAGACATTGGGAAGTTAAAGGAATTTAAGAAGCCTATCGCACGTGCCAAACGTGTCACCACATTTATTTATAGACATGGGAGGCTTCTTAGTGCAATGAGGAAAAGACAGGTGGGATGGATCTGACCTTCCTTACTTTGAAGAGCATGCATAAGCACAAGGATGCTTTGAAGTGTCTATTTGTGAGTGAGGCATGGACTAGCATCAAATTGTCAAAGACGGAGGAGGCATGCATGTGATGACATTGTGCTCTCTAAGGAGGAATTCAATTCTTAGAGGACCACTTCTTATCGTGCTTAGGGTGGTTGATGGTGATGAGAAATGCCGAGGTTGCAGCATTAATGGCTCATGTGAAGATCAAGCCTACCCAAAACAAGCAACGTTTGCTCAAGAAGATCATGAACATCATTGAACGTTGGGTGAAACAAATGGATCATCCATTGTATGGGGCTGCCCTCTTTTGAACCCAGGAAATTCTTTGCCATCCAAAAGAGTGGAGATGATAAATATGTTGGGGAGCTAAGGGTTGCTTTAATGATGTGCTTGCAAAATGATCCAAGATGAGAATATTGAACAAGATTGATGAACAAGCCATGAATTATGAAGACCAACGAGGAGATATCTTTTCAAACAAAATGGCAATCCAAAACTTAGAGACAAGGAGCCCTAGTAAGTGTTGTTAAATTATGCAAGCTAAGTTTATCTTCAAAGATATTTATTTCATTTCTAATTCTTGATATATACATGTATTTGTCATTCTAGTTGATTGGTGGCGTTCATATGGTGGCGAGCCATTGAACTACAAAGGTTTGCTAAACGTGTTGTTAGTCTTTGTGCTTCATCATCCGGTTGAGCGAAATTGGAGTACCTTTGAGTTTGTAAGTTAATTTGTAGCTTATATGTGCTTATTAAATATTAATTTCAGCAAGTTATTTATTCATTTCATTTGCTTTGTTTGTCATTTGTGCTTTTGTAGCTCCATACAAAGAAAAGGAACCTACATTACACAAGAGATTAAATGATTTGGTCTTTGTTGCCTACAACCGAAAGATGAAAGCTAGGTTTCAAATGAGGCGGAGAAGGGCAAAAACTATGACCCTTTGGTCATTGAGGAATTTGATTGGGACAATGAATGGACTGACTCATTGGCGGAACCACCTCAAGGTGCTCGTGGGTGTGACCTTACATGGGATGATGTTGATGAAGCCATTGGTGCATCTCGCCGCTTCAAGGTCGCAATCTTCCAAGACAAGCTAATAGGCATAGTCATGGTGAGACTATGACCTACCAAAGGCGTGCAAAATCTACATCAATAGTGGTTGAAGAAGATAGCTTAGATGAGCAAGAGCAACACTCGGATTCTGGCAATGAAGAAGATGAGGAAGAAGATCCATATGATGATGTGGATGTGAGCGATTGACGAAGCTCCCAATGCTACCGAGCGATGGTGGACAAAATAAGGATTCTACTAGCAATCCCAATGAGTTCGATGATGGATATTGAGAGATAAGAGAGTTGGATCATAAACTATGCTACTTTTGTGTTGTGGAGTGTGGACTACATTATTCCATTAGATTACTCTAAGCTTGTGGACTTATCACTTATATTATTTGTGTGGACTCATGTTGGTTATATCATGCTTGCTAATTTGTTATGCCGCTTATATTTAATCTCTGATTCACTTAATTGTTATTGTGAACTTATGTTACTCATTATTCATGTGGCTTGTTGTATTGGAGAAAAGAAGAGAAGAAAGGAGAGATTGTCAACAAGGTATGTCACTCAATCCGTAGAATACAATTTGACAATTTGTATCTATTACATTTGTAACAATTTATATGTTGAAACTTGCAAGGAGACAAGGAGAATGGATGCTACATGGGAGAAGAACAATTGGAATGGGGGATAGGTGCAACATGGGCTTAAGAATTGGCAACAATAAGGTACACATATACTGCTAAAATGCTCATTTTATTTGCTGCCCTTTAGCGCCTTAGGATGTCTAAGGCGTCGCCTCGCCTTACGCCTTATCGCTTAAAAGGTGTGAGGGGGGTGGGTCGCCTCGCCTCGCCTTATCGCCTTAATAACCATGCTAATGAAAAAATAAAACATCCGGTGGGCCCAGATTACGATGACTTAGATGTTTACCCTTTCCCATAACCTGGGCAGATGTTGCTAATTTTAGAAGGCTAGGGCAACTATTCCTACATGAAGAACCTAAATAAAGGGACTCATGAATGTAACTACTGGACCATGAAGGAGCACAAAACATCAAGGCCCATAACACGAGCAATATGAGGATGTGCCCGCTGCAAAAAGATTTGAGGTTAAATTCTATCAGAATTACTTTAATTGTGCAATCTATTTTGTCATTCGCAACAAGAAGACCTCAGATGATGCAATTGTTGAACACATGTACAATAAATACCATTACAGCATTAACAACTGATCACATACCATGTGTATTCCATCCCCTCAGCTGGAGGTTGTACAACACAGTGAGCTCCAGCAGCCATAGCTGGTGACACATAAGCACCAACACCAATAATGCTTGAACTAGTCCCACCAGGAGCACCAACAGTGTTTAAAGCGGGACCATCGTTTCCAGCACTACTAATAAATATTATACGATGCTTGTCTACAACCTGTGAAACAATATAGAGCTCCAGGTAAATTTCAACAAAACATTCTAAGAGAGAAGACTGGAAAGTCCAAGGATAAATATGGATTATGGATAAGAAAGAACAGACGGAACAGGAGCCCACCTCATTAGCAAGATCAATGAATCTGCCATAGTCAGGAAGAATGGTAGACTCTCCATAGCTCATATTAATCAGATCGCATTTGTGCTGGATATACAAGAATGCAAGGAAGCAGTTCATTAAAAAAACCTTACATATCAGGCAGAACAAAAGGTTGCTAAACATAATTTGATCAAATAAGTACTCCTCAACCATTAAGCACTTGATTGGGATGCATTTACGAAGGAATCGTGTAACTCGTGTTGAATAGACCAGAAGCAAATACACTTTGTTATTTACTCTGATAAATGATACAGAATGGAGGGAATATTATCACCTCTACTGCAGCTATCAAGGCTCTAACCAGGCCAGTCCCTGTCTCCATTGATCCTAAACGGGTATCTCCAATGTTACAGGAAATCAATTGTGCTCCAGGTGCAACTCCATTAAGCAAAGGTTCCTGTTTAAGAAGATTTTAATAGAATAGTGACTCTATAATTTTCATATAAATGAAAAGCCAGGGGTTAAGAAATGTACGTCGGGATGAAAAGCAGCTGCAATGCCAGCAACATGGGTAGCATGTGGAGAGCAATCAGTTACTATGCTAACAAGATTCCCATTATCGTAAACATTTGCTACAAAAGAGCAAGCATCTAATTTGCTGAAAATGCCGAACTTCCGCTCAAGCCTGCAGATAACTTCCGAATAGATCAGGAACATAACACGTGGACAATATAACCTTGTTAGGTTGTACAAGTAATCTGGATGAATTGCATAAGATAAGATATAGGAATAGCATGTGGCTGCAAATATAAGTGAAAACATGCATAATACATTAAGGGCTTAAGCCACAAGAAGGTGTGCAGCAGTAATGGTATATAAGCAAGTCATATGAAAAAGTGAAAATGTTCTCTGATTAAAGGCTTGCATTCCGGGCTTCCGGCGCATTAAGTATTCATGTGCATACAGCACATACAAATAGAAAACAAACAAGTAAAATGTCTTTCTGGGGTAAGAAAGGAGCACTGAACTTTGTGTACAAGGGAATGGATTGCACCATCTACTTTACAACACCAACAACACAAGATTGACTATACCTGTAGTTAGTCAACGGAACAAAATCTGCTAGTTTTCCGCAATTTTTGTTACCCTCTAGGCCCTGAGTATCAACAGCAACCCTCCACACATCACCATCATGCCATGCAACAACATCAATCACAGGCCCCCTATCATCGTAACCCTACAGAAACAGAAATAAGACAAATACTGTAGAATTCGGCTAAAACTTCCCTCACACCATATGTTCACTTTCTTACTTCTGCTTGTTTCCTCAGGTAATCAAGTCTGTTTTGCAGGTCTTCAAGAGCCTTTTTTAGTTTGGCATCATCAGGCTTATTGTGTTTCTGCAATCATTTTCAATGGAGATGAGACATTTCTTTAAAATGGTGTTCTATAATCTCATTAAAAAAAGTGCAAGGCCAGCAGTATTCGCATTAATTGGAACACCAACTCATATATTAGCAATATATAGGCCATTTCACTTTTTTTAATGGCTTTACTTATCTCCTAGTTTGAACCACTTCAATTATCTGTCATATTACAAATTCACAATAATTGACAAAGCAAAGTGCAAACTATATGGAGTACATATAATAAACAGTAAAAAAGATATGCAAGGGATAATCAAAATCGCATCAAGAATAAATCTAAATGCATTCAGAAAAGTCACTCCAAACCTTTTCAAATTCATTCAGCTGCTTCAGAGCCTCAGATATTGCTTCTTGGTTTTCCTCGTCCCATTTCTTCTCTCTTTCTTTCTGAAGTCATAGCAACTAAATTATTACCAAGATATTGAGTTTGATATAAAACCTTCAGAATGCAGGCATTGAAAATGAAATTTACCTTCAATCGAGAGGTAAGTGTGTTCGTAAAGAGTTCATATACCAATTTACAGCCAACATGCCACTCTTGAGAAGGGTTCTTCCATGAGGGGTTTACAATCAAACGAGTGCCTGGGTGTAAATAGAGCTTAGCATATCAGGGAATAGGGGGCAGAAAGTTGCCTTTCAGAATATGGATATTCTTCTAGGCATGGAGCCCTACAGGCAGCAATGGCTGACAGAAAAATGCAATTCATTCGAAAGTAAAAACTAAAACAAAATTAGTAGATGGTACCATAAAAGCTAATAGCATCGATGTCAATATGTGCATGCTAAAGTTGAATAACATTAAACAACGAAAACTTACATTGCCTGTTATCATTACAAGCAAAAAAAGAGGTTTCCTAAGTCACATAAATGGTGGACTTTAAATTCTACCCCATGAAATGATTAATAAAAGCAACAAAAACCCTAAACACCGTATGGATCATGACCAACCTGAGGCACCAACAATAGCACCATCAGCATCAGCTTTCACCACTTTGGACGTGCCAACGTCACCACTACCCGTGCTGCATTTAAGAGCATAGTCGTACATGAATACATCATTCAGAGAAGTTGATATCTGAAAAAGAAACAGACCAGCTTCCAAAAATGGAAGTGTCACAGTACCAATCAATAACGTCAAGGATCTTGGGCTTCCCATCTGAAGTAGTCTGCAACCCAGCCGCAGCCGGATCAACTCCAGAATCTGTCACAAATACAAGTCACATCAGCACAAAATAACTAGGGTAATCAAATTTTATGAAATATAAAAAATTGCACACCCGAGTCAGATCCATCACAGATCATCCAAGATTCAAGCTACACCCATGTAACCTGCATTAGCTCTTGCCTAAACTAGAACTTCCGCAGCACCATCTATTGGAGATGTAAACTTGTAATAGCCTCTGACTAGTAAGATTTCTCAGCATGTTTATCTTAACCTTACCTGACTACTCACAGTAGCAGGTCATTTCTGTAAAAAAGAACTTGGTTGTGTTTCTTTAGTGAAACAGAGGCAATATGTCCTATGCTCCAAGATCTAAGGAGCTGTTGCACAAACAATTATGCAAAACAAGTAAAAGCTACCACAATCATATGAACTATGTAACAAGCAAGGGAATCACCCCCCATAAGCTGCAAACAGGATTCTATAAATACCAAATCAGCTCCCAGGAAATTCAATTAGCTCTTCCATGGACCATCAATCTCCCACATCTGAAGAACATTACATCCATTGGCTTAAACTGCAGGTATCAAAAATACAATATGCTCTACACAATTGGCAGTGGCTGTTGGACTGAACTAGGAAAAAGCACCCAAGCGGGTTAATAAATCCTTAAAGCCTGTCGTAACAGAGAAAACTCAAGCTACACAGTTCGATGTATTCACCTACTTAAACCCTACAAACTGCCACAAAACTACGAAGCAAACCACCTCGTGAGGTCCACTCTCCAGTTGACGACATGCCACATAACAGAATTCAACAGCAGCTCAAACCTTCCTAGAATAACATATCGCCTACTTGAACCCTAATCGCCTACTTGAACCCTACGGATTGAACCGAACTGCCAATCATATCAGACCACCTCAGCGAACTCCAGTCTCCAGCCTCCAGGTGAAGTCAACTACAGCCAACCCTCAGGGCAGCGGCACGCATCGACTGGTCGGATGCAGGGGGAGGGGGGCACTCACCGAAGATGGCGATGAGCACGCCGCGCCCGTCGTACTCGGGATGCGCGGCGAGGAAGCGGTCCACGCCGATCTCCTTCTTCGGCATCAGCGACGCGAGGAACGAGGGCTCGGTGAGGCGGAGCCCACCCGCGGCGGCGGCTGCAACGGTCAGCTCCTCGGCGGACGGCGGCGGCGAGGAGGACGAAGGCATCGCGGTGGCCGCGACGCCTATGCTAGGGCTCGGGCCTCGAGTCGAAACCGCCGGGGCAGTGGTGGCGATGGGGAGTGGTGCGGAAGTGGAACAGGCGGACACCGCTAGATGAGGAGCCGCTGGTGGGCGACGGCTTTTGTGCCGCTTGGTTGGGCTTTGTACTCTAAAAAAATTTAAAATAGAAAAAACATATTAACCCATCATCTTTACTATTATAAAATAAGGAGTTGGTGGTTGGTCCGACCTCTTCCACCCCTTCTCACAAAAGGCAACGCTGACATATAGCCCCAAAAAACCTAAACCGAATCTTCCCACCTTCCCATCAAAATATCTTTCTTTTCATGATTTAGTGGTCAAGGTGGATTTCATCTAGACTGCATTGTAGAGTACATCTTGTATTTTTCATCCAATCTTAATCTTGTACTACACCGAATGCTCGTTGCTACTGATTTTAAAATTTTATCATACTATATGTTCTGAAAACTAACGGTGGTAAAAAATTTTAGAACATACATACAAATATGTTCTAAAATTTTTTAAAATCCGTAGCAACGTACGGGCATTCAGCTAGTAGATAATACAAATGAATACGAAAAAACCAAAAAACAGAAAAAACAAAATTTATAAATAAAAAAAATAAGTTAGAAACCAAAAGTTTAAGCCGAAACAAAAGGCAAATGGGTGGGCCGCCTTTACAAGTTTTCCAACGGATTTGAGTTTTTAAATTTAATTTGTTTAATTTAGTTGTGGAATCAGCGTGGAAAGCCTGGCTTTCGAAATGATGATGAGGTAACGAGTGGATAATTGGTTTGGAGATATATGCACTGCTACATTGGAGCAGCATGGAGGCTCTGACGGTCTGCCCGTTGCCTATGGGGTGTTTGCAGCCCTGCAGGCTGGCAGCCGGTGGTTGGCTAGAGCGTGGTAGTTGCTGAGTATATAATTTTGGTGCTTTGCTGGTAAAGCACATAGAAAATCCAAAGGAAGATGTGGGGACATATACGGAAATTCTAGAAATGATATTTTGCGCTCATATATTCGTGAAACAGAACATTAGGGTGGTGAAACACTTCTACCCTCCTGTCTTTGTACTTCTCAAATATGCCATATGCATATTTAATTATTGTGCAATATAGACATTTGTTTTTAAGTTTTCAAATATCCCAATCTGTTTGCCTGACCGCGGCAGCTCGCCTGGAACAAGCTACATCGACCATACACGCTAAGGGGCCACTCCAAAGAGCTTAAATTTATAGATTTTAGCTGTGGCTATTAGCTTTTCGACTAAAATTGTTGCTAGCTTTTTTCTAAATTATTCAATTAAAGAAAAATAAGAAAAAAAATTATCGATGTTTTAATGCCGATCTTATGTATAATTTATTTGGATTCGAGGAAAACTATTATCACTAAGATATGGTAATACAGAAAGAATACACGGGAATTTTTATACGGGTTTGGGCCTTCTCCTGAAAGAATAATAGCATTACATCCTATGTTGCTATTACTCAGAGAGGAAACTACAAAGTATGTACAGAAATGCCTTACACTATCCCTTGCTTGGATCCTCCCCCATGATGTAATCATTTGTATAGTTGACCAAATGACGACAGTTATCTTGCGCCAAAAGACGTCCCAACGGATTGAGATGATAAGCGTCCATTGAAAGTTATTATCAGAGAAATATGAGGACGATTTGCTATACAACGGTTGTTGTCAGAGAGAGATCGTATGCAGTTATTAAATATAAGCGCACGTTCTATCCGTTTTGTCAGGCGACTACGTGCCACTAGATCGGATATTCGTAGGAAAGTCTACGGCCAGGCCATATGACATCTATTTCGACCATTTGTTCAGCCTTTCATGTCTGCTTTTTATACTTGTAAGTCTAAGCTCGATGCAGAATTTTTGGCTGCTGCGCTCGATAACGAGAAAGCCGATTCGTGGAGTTTAAAGATGAAAAATGCTGACTTATCAATAAACCTTGCAAGGGCTAACTCTGCAGTCAAGACTTTACAGGAGAAAATAAACACTAAGTTTTGAAACTTAAAACTATTTATTTATACATATTTCTTGCTTTCCTTTAATATTTTTCTCTTAGCAGAAAAAGAGACTGAATTGAGTAAGTTTTGCACTAAGGTCGAAGAGAAGGCCAAAGTGATCGTAGAACTTAGTCGTATCAATAAAGAGAAAGACGAGGGAATAAGGCTGCTCGATACTTGACTATCAGGTAAGAAAAACTTTACCTTCGACCGTTTTCTTCAAACAAGTCTCTTGATGATCATCTTGACCACCTTCGACTCTTTTGCAGAGGCTATGGTCGACATGAAGCATCTTTCTGAGGCTACGACTCGTAGCCAAAAAGAGGTCAAGTCAATAAAGGCAATCCTTCAAGACAATGGTGCACTTCTCAATGATATATTCGGTAAGTTTGATGCGAAGAAGATAAGTCCTTCCGAGGACACCATTATTGCCCATGTGAGTATGATCGAACTACAAGTCAAGACTTTGAAGCACATGTTAACTCTGAAGTCTGACTAGGCGAAGTCACTTAGGGATGCGGTTGGGGGTGATGTAAGGTATGTCTTGGCAAAACTCAAGGCATGCAATCGAAACCTCAACTTACACCCAATCGAGCACGACTTCAACTGGTTTTTGGAAGAAGTGGCCTACCTGGTAAAACAACCATCTCATTCCATTTCTTTTCAAATCTTTTTGTTTGATCTCTCCATATTCTCTGATATCTTTTCTCATTGTTTTAAGATGCTGAGGACAAGTAATTCTGGTCGCAAAGTTTACTCTTCTGTGGTTTCGAGTCAATCTTCAGAACCTCTTGCAGCCAATGTGCTTACTCCTGCAGCCACCTCAGAATCTGCTAGCAAAGCCAGAGAGGACAGAGGCAAGACAGTAGCTTCTGAGTTTGAGACAAAATCAGAACAGCAGGAAAGCTCACCTCTCGAGCAATCAGATGAGGACATGCCTGATCAAGAAGAGCCTCACATTGACCTCAAAAAGATCACGACTGCATCATAGAAACCAACTTTTGCTTCCAAGCAACTCTGTCAATCTAAGGTTTCACACAAAGTTTTAAGAGCAAGTATATGAGCAGCTATATGGTCCAACAAGACTCTTTGTTGATCACAAATATGTTGATTGGGACCATTTGGACTCCATTGATAAGTATGATGGAACCTATAGGATGTTTCAGAGAGCTGGCATCCAGAATCTTGTAGCTCTAAAATCAGACTATAATAAGGACATAATCAGGCAGTTCTATGCTACACTATATATTCCTCCTAATTTCCAGCACATTTCATGGATGACTAGCTGCCAACCTTTGGATTCAAATAAGCATGAATTTGAGCTGGCTCTCAAGACAGGGTCAAGTGCATATGAGAAGATTTATGACAGACCTGCACTTGAGCTCCCCACCCTATCCGAGTACTATGATCAAAACTTGAGATGTATTCGGACAAGCTTGTTGGTCTTCTTCCCATACCAAGCCTGATAAATCAGATCATCAACCCTACCATTCTTCCCAAGAGTGGGAACTATGATGCCATTAGAGGCCATGCATGAAACCTCATTGATTATGTTATGCAAGCTCGCAGATTTGATGTGGTTGATCTCATTATCCGAGAGATAGCGTCTTCCAAAAATGACAGGATCAAAAGGATAAACTATGTTCCATACATTATAGCTTTGATCCTTCGGAAGATCGAATTCCGTGGTGGCTTGGGCGGTGTCCACAAGGCTTATAAGCCTAGAGTAGATCCACCAGTTTCTCCAGCCTCCTGTCCTCGAGCTCCACAATAAGAAGAGCCTACATCAGCATAGTGAGAAGAAGAACAACAAATCTCTCTCTCAAATATACTCGGCTATTATCCAGATTCGTGACACTCAGGCCGAGGCATTTGCTTCCCTTTCCTCCAAGATGAACTCTATTAATGAGCGAGTCATCTCCATCGAGCATGCTTTGGCTCATCCTCCATCTCCAGTCCGTTATGGTCGCCGTCGTCAACGTGACCTTTCCCCACAAGGACCACAAGAGTAGCCTTTTTGGTTATTTGATGCCAAAGGGGGAGAAGATATGAAAGGGGGAAAGACATGAAAGAGGGAAAGCACAAGGAAGAGAAGAGAAGAAAAGCCAAGACTATCTATATATTTATGCAATGACTTTATGCATGTAATGAACTTATGCATGACTTTATGATGTAATGACCTTTTGCATGTAATTAACTTGTGCATTTTATGTTTCTTTGCATTATTTGGCCATTCACGTGCTCAACTGTCCCATTGCTCTAAGGATGGGCGACCGAAGCAAAACACAGTTTGGTACCTAATTCGTCGCAAAATTCTAAAAATTTCGTGCTCGAAAATTACTTACCGTTGTCTGCAATTATCCAAATTGGGACTCCAAATCGAGTAATTACACTTCTTATCATGAACCTTTTTGCAGCCTCTGTTATTATCCCAGTCACAGCTTCAGCTTCGATCCATTTGATGAACATGTCAATAGCCATGAAGAGGAACTCAAAACCCCCCAGCGCTCTTGGGAATGGCCCTAGGATATCGAGACCCAGGTCGCAAAAAGCTAAGATAGAGGAATTGTTTGGAGAGCCTGAGCTGGTTGGTGCATTTGCCAGATATAGAACTGGCATTGTACACATTTCTTAACCAGATCCTTAACATCATTGAGGGCTATTGGCCAGTAGAAACCTTGTCGAAAGGCTTTACCGACCAGCGTTATATAGAAAGCATGCACTCCATAGACGCCCCATGAATATCGTTAAGGAGTTGTACCCCCTCTTTCTACGATATACATCACACGATAACCCCTTGCGTACTTCGTTTATAGAGTACACACTCGACCAAAGTACACATTCTGGCCTTGCGGGATAGACGACATGCTTCGAGATCATCATCAGGTATTGAACCCTTCTGACGGTAGCAGTAGCTGGGAGCCATCCACGTCTCTTCGTAATCTAGAGATGTTGTTTCTTTAGGAGTTATCTTCTGTGCTTCAACCAGTGACAACTTCTGGAGTTACTCCAAGAAGACTCCTGGTGGTACTTGTGAGCAGGAAGAAGTTATTCGAGCCAGCTGGTCTGCGAGAAAGTTATCCTTCTGAGGGATATATTGTAACTCAAAATCGAAAAAATGCTTCTCGAGCTTCCGGACTTCCGACAAGCACTGAGACATGGTCGAACTCGAGCATTGATACTCTTTGCCGACCTGATTGACGACTAGTTGAGAGTCTCCTCTCACGAGTAGTCGACGAATCTTGAGCGCTTTAGCGGCTCGTATGCTAACCAACAAGCCTTTATACTCAGCCATATTATTAGTGGCCAGAAGAGTAATTGAATGGCATACTTTAAGGTCTCTCCCTCGGGAGATTCCAAGACCACCCCAGCCCCCGAGCCACTTAGCGTAAGCGACCCATCAAACTATATCATCCACTAGTCATGGGAATCGTACCGTTGGGGATCCTAAACAGGTTCAGGATTTGTCCATTCGGCAATAAAAGCCTGCCAATATCTAAGATTTAATAGTCATTCGGGACATGAAATGGAGATCAAACTCCCCAAGTTCTACTGATCATTTTGCCATGCGTCTCGCTATTTCCCTGTTCTGGAGGACCACTCCTAAGGAAAACTCAGACGACACAATAATTTTGTGTGCCTAAAAATAATGACTCAACTTCCTCGAAGACATTAGGAGGGCATAGAGAAGTTTTTGTACCTGAGGGTAGCGCTCCTTAGGATCGTGTAAAACTTCACTCACATAGTGTACTGGTCGTTAGACACCCTTGCACTCTGCGACCAATACAACACTTCCTGCTTATGGTATGGCGGATAGATACACTAAGAGTGTCACACCTGGTTTTGGAGAAACCAGAACAGGAGCACTTGTAAGATATCTCTTTACATTCTCGAAAGTATCATTGTCCTCTTTCGATCACTCGAAACCCTCGTGTTTTCTCAGAAGCTTAAAGAAAGAAAGGTCTTTCTATCCCAGACACGTGATGAACGACTTAGAGCTGCCATGCACCCGATAAGTTTCTGGACTTCTTTCTTCGTGGTTGGAGGGCGTATCTGTTCGATGACCTTGATCTTCTCAGGATTTTGCTTCGATGCCCCTTACCGAAATAAGAAATCCAAGCAATTTTCCTGAGGAGACTCCAAACACACACTTCTTAGGGTTGAGCTTCAAGCGATACTTTCTAAGATTGTCGAAGGTGTCCTGCAGGTCCGAAACGTGATTAAGTAGTTTGATGCTCTTTACGACCAAATCATCAATGTAGGCTTCCAATTTTTGGCCTATTTGATGTATCAAGGTCAATTGCATCAAATGCTGAAAAGTCACATCAACAATTTTCAAGCCGAATGGCATCTTAACATAGCAAAATACTCCAAATGGCATGATAAACGCGGTCTCCTCTTCATCTTCTTAAGACAAACTGATCTGGTAATAATCAAAGTATGCATCTAGAAAACTCAATATTTCACACCAGCAGTAGAATGAATCAATTGATCAATACGAGGAAGTGAAAAAACATCTTTTGGACAAGTTTTATTCAAGTCAATATAGTCTATACACATACGCCACTTACTATTAGACTTCTTAACCATTACAGTGTTAGCCAACCACTCTGAATGATCAACCTTTCTTATAAAGCCTGCTTTTAATAACCTGTCCAATTCTGATCTAATAGCTTCTCGTCGATCTGGTGCAAATCTCCGTAATTTCTACTTTGTGGGTTTCTTATTAGGCCGTAGAGCTAGCATGTGCTTGATCACCTCCCTAGAGACCCCGGACATGTCGGATGGCTGCCGCACAAATGCATCTTCGTTTGCCCGAAGGAAGGTGACAAGAGCGTCTTCCTATGTACGGTCAGAAGTAATCCCGATGTGAACTATCTTTGAAGGCTCCGTTGGGTCCAGAGGAACTTTTTTGGCTTCTTCGTTCGGCTTCGGCGTGGATTTAGGCTTTGAGTGCTTGCTCGAAGGCTGTGCCTTGGTAACTTCTCGAGTTGGTAGCTGGCTGACCATCTCAAGGGACTTACGATCGCACATCAACACCATTTTCTTATCACAATGAACTGTGATGACTCTCTTGCGACCTGTCAACTTAAGATATTGATATGCATAATGAGCAACTGTCAGAAAACGTGCCAGGGTTGGTCGTCCAAATGTGGCGTTATATGCTGTGTCAAAGTTGACCACATCAAAGGAGACCTTCTCTGTCCGAAAGTTGCTCAGAGAACCGAATGTAACAGGCAGAAAAACTTGGCCAATTAGCTTGGCCGAGAAACCCGGTACGATTCCATGAAATTAATATCGTACAGGCTTTATTCTGGTACGAGGAACTTGCATCTCGTCCAGAGCACTAACAAATAAAATATTTAAAAAACTGTCACCATCAATCAACACACGATTCACTCGATAGTTGTTGATGGTGGGCTCGACCATGATCGAATATCGACTAGCTCGAGTCAAAGAGATCGGACAGTCACTCTTCTCGAAAGAGATATTGACCTCTTACCACTTAGGTAAATTATTGACGAGGGTAGGGTCGATAGAATTTACCTCTTGTTCGACAGCTTTATATAGTCGCTTTGACTCGTACGCGGATGATCCACCGTATATATGCTCGATTGTGTGCTTCGGATCATGGAATGGCATGTCCTCGTCCTCGTCGGAGTGCTTTCGACCACTCGACTGTCCCACCTCCTCAAGCGTCGGAAGTGGTCTCTTGCCCGAATAATAATCCTCGAGTTTCCGCTAGAAAACTCGGTAATTCCGAAGGTCGTGCCCCTCTTTCTTGTGATGTGGGCACCATCTAGGCTTGTTGTCCTCCCGTGCGGGTGCTTTGCCTCTGCCCCGGTCCGAGTATTGCTTGGAGTTGCATGGCTCTTTATCACCCACAACCAAGACTTCCTTTGGATTTTCGGCATGAGGCTTCTGACCAGTAGTCTTGATCTTCAATTTCTTGGCCTTCTCCTTCCTCCCACTACCTTCACCTTGCTCTTTGGAACCTCGATTGACCTGGTCAATAGACTTAGTCCATTCGACCGCTTCAGCAGCAGTTGCATAACGGTCCGCCATCTCAAAGAGCATGGCAACAGTGGTCAGAGGATTCAAGGCGATGTCCTCTGTGAACCTCCTGTTGCATACGCCCTGCTTGAATGCCCTGATGACAGAAATACAGACCTCTAGAATCAAGTTATGAACCTGACTAAAGCGTCGGATGAACTGCCGTAAGGTCTCATCGCTGCCTTGGCACATTCGATACAGGTCATTTCATTCCTAGGGCGGTTGTATGTACCGTGGAAGTTGGCCATCAGAAGGTCGTAGAGGCATTGCCATGACTAGATTGACTCGAATGGTGGTTAAGCAACCAAGACTGAGCAAATCCTTTGAGCACCATTGGAAGATAGTTTGCCATGACATGCTCGCCTCCTCCTCATGTCTGAACCACAGTTGTGTAAATCTAGAGGAACTCGATGGGATTCTGGGACCTATCAAATTTCTCCATATTTACTGGTCGAAAACACGGCGACCAGCGCATTGCTCAGAGTTCGGGCATGAATCCTCGGCATCCGGCAACGATTTCTTGATGTCTCCCTTGCGGGAAAGGGTAGTTGACATCGCCGGGCGATCGTACTCGGTGATGCCCGACGGTCGGTGGACCTGACCTATAATAGGCCTCGTCCATATGAGGGTAGCACTTCTCGTACTCTATCTACTGCTGCAGGTTCTTTGCTCGAAGCGGTGACCGAGCATTACAAGTCCTCATCATGGTTGGGTTGACCCTTGCCACTTGGGGGGAAGTAAGTCCTCCGTTGGGCGTACTGCTATGGGGGATTTGGATCCCTCATCAGCCTTTCCCGCGTTGGGATCTCCGAGGTTCCGTGATGGATTTCCATGGAGACTCACCGTCGGAGGATTGCATCGTCTGCTCGAAGTCGTAGCAAGCATCCATGTCAAGGTCTGCATATTCAGCCAAGTCAAACCATTTCTCCTCGTTTCACTCTCCTGCCATGAGGGCATCAGGAGAAAGAGAACTCGCAGGCAGGCAAAAAAAATACCAGGATCTTGGAAGAAATTTTCCCCATAAACGGTGCCAGCTGTCGATGTTTTAATACCGATTTTACGTATGATTTGTTTGGATTCGGGGAAGCTCTTATCACTAAGATCTGGTAATGCAGAAAGAAGACACATGAATTTTTATACAGGTTTGGACCTGCTCTTGAGAGAATAATAACCGTATGTCCTGTGTTGTTATTGTTCAGAGAGGAAAATTACAAAGTGTGTAATCAGAAATGCCTTACACTATCACTTGCTTGGATCCCTCTCCCCTCCGATGTAATCATTTATATAGTTGACGAAATGACGCTTGTTGTCTTGCGCCAAAAGACATTCCAACGGTTCAGATGATAACCGTCTATTAGAAGTTATTGTCAGAGAGATATGAGGGCGGTTAGCCATACAACGATTGTTGTCAGAGAAAGATCGTATGCGGTTGTTAAAGATAAGCGCATATTCTAACCATTTTGTTAGGCGACTCTACGAGGCACTAGATAAGCTATTCATAGGAAAGTCTATGACCAGGTCGTAGAACATCTTACGAGTACATGGTCATAGAAATGTTTACAACTAAGAAGTAGTCGCAATAAGACTTATGACTATGTGGTCGTAGACAGATTTACGATCATCGAGTAGTCGCAGTAACACTTACGACTATGCGGTCGTAGACAGACTTATGACCATCGAGTAGTCGCAGTAGGACTTACAACTATATGGTCGTAGACAGACTTATGACCATCAAGTAGTCCAATACTCCAATAGAATTTACGACTATACGATCGTAGAGTGACTTACGACCAAGGAGTAATCACAGTAAGACTTACGATTATCCTGTGAAATATCCCCTTTATTGATAAATGCTATATTTGAATAATATAATGACGTAATAATTAGAGGATTAATATATCCTCATCAAAATTAAAAACAACATTATATCTCCACGGACAATACAAAGGAAAAAGGGGAAAAAGTAAAAGCAAAAGGCAAAAAAAAAGCCAAAAAACCAAAATTAGAACCCGGCGCGTTCAAAGTGGCTTTTATCTTAAATAAGTCGAAAGTCAAAAAAAATTCCAAAAACCGACGTTGTTTGGAGCGGGACCAGAAAACCATTGAATGAACGCAGCATATATAGGAAAATTTAATAATTTGCCATCCTTATGAGTAGAGTGGCAAAGGATTTGCCACCCTGGCCCACTGTCAGTGACTCAGGTGGCCCCACATGTAAGTGACAGCGATAATTGGCTAATGTTAAGAGTGGCAAAAAATTGAATCTCCCGCATATATATCCACAGATATGTATGACAGACATGTATGGATGACATGACAAAACTTATTCATAAGAAATCTCAATAACGAACACAGATACAGGAAATATCTTTTGCCATAGGGCCTGTTCTTTTCCTCCGGCCGTGACTTTTGGCTTTTTCTACATGATTCTAACTTTTAAGCGGAGTATTTTCTCAAGACGGGTCTGGGTTAAACGATCTACACGTTAAAAGCCCAACATCCGTACTTGCCAAAATCGCAAGTGAGTATCTATCTCTCCGTAATCAGAGTAAACATGTACCAAAATTCAAAAATTTCAGCCAAAAGCCATAAGCCGCAGCCGAAAAGAACAGGCCCATAGATGCGATGCATCAAGCCAAACTCACTGCATGGTAATGCTACACTAGTACAAGGTAGGACTTAGGCAAAGGAAGTAAAGCAAATGCAATATCGCAGTCATAGAAGTACAGCTTTATTACAACATTATTGAAGTTACTAGTGCTCAATGCAATGCCGCAGTGCGTATGGTGGCTCTAGCGGTAAAGTTAAGAACTCCCAAGCAGCTTCTTGATGTCCTTCTGCAAGGTGCAAAAAGCAATTGCTATAAGATCAGACAAGGAAGCTTTGATGAAATAGAGCGCAAATTGCACTCACTGTTGGAACTTACCTCGATGCTGAGTGGAGAAGTGGTTGGTGCGTAGCGCTCCACAACACACCCCTCCTTGTCAACCAAGAATTTAGAGAAGTTCCATTTGATGTTGTCGCCGAAAAGACCACCTTTGCTGGACTTCAGAAACTTGTAGATGGGTGCAGTATTGTCACCATTGACATCAACCTAATAGATAATGGAAGTTAGAAACTCCTAGCTGCTCACCTCTCTTGATAACGGACAAACATCAAATGGTCATCACATTCACAAGAGCATGCATAATTCTATATTTCTTTTATGTGAAAAAATAAAACAACAAAACCGGCCCCTTACTCCGGCAATTGTCAGATTGCCTGAGAACCAGAATACATTGCACAGACTACATACAAAATGGAGAGCACTTGTTGGACAGAATTTTCTTAATCAAAAGATTATAACTGGCCTTGGAAGCAGACATAACATACACAAAAGCTGATTATTGTTTCTTTCAGCTTGATTTAGATGCTCAAGTAAAAGAAAGAAGTACTGTGCACAAATTTACCTTGTCAAAAATTGGATACTCGGCCTTAAAGCGAGTGCAAGCAAACTGCACAATTTCCTCATTAGTGCCAGGTTCCTGCCCACCGAACTGGTTGCATGGGAAAGCAAGGATCTCAAAACCTGTAGTCACATCAAATTGACAACGATATTTATCAAGTTATTGATCATAACACAAAATGAACAAACTAGTCCATATTAGAAATTGAGCAAAGACAAAAGAGACATTCCATCAAACGAGGCAATGCATCAAATACTCACCCTGATCCTTGTACTTCTCATACAACTGGCTCAGCTCCGTGTAGTTGGAATTGGTCAAGCCACTGCAGTAGTTACAGACAACAACTAACTTTGTTAATTCAACAATAGTAACAGAGGTTTATATATCACTACATCTGCAGCTGATATTTGGACATTGAAATCAGTTTCATAACAAATATACATCATCTAACGAATATACATCCCTTAACACAGGGAGAATGAGACACAAATAGACAAGGAATCAATGACATGACACTTAATCTGCACAAACAGTCCAGTTGGCAGGAGGATCAACATTTCGTTGTCCAGCTGCAACCAACTTATTCACTGACCAGAGTAATTCTTTGCCATATATAGGCCATGTTCTTTACTACTTCTAAAAGCGGCTTTTGGCTTTTGCTACAGTATCTAACTTTCAAACGGGGTATTTTCTCAAGACGGGGTCTACAAGTTAATTATAGTACACGTTAAAAGCCCAACATCTGTATCAACTAAAATCGCAAGCGAGTATCTCTCTCTATAATCTCTGTTACAAACAGCTAAAATTCAAAAATTTCAACAAAAAACCATAAGCCGCAGTCGTATCAAACAGGCCCATAGATAATCTTCATGCAAATGTTGATCCTAAAGAACAACAAGAACTACTGCAGCACTTAGGGTGGATATTTAGCACAACAATATTTCGGATTTTGTGTTGCCTGATATACGCTTCACTCAACCTTGTAGGTTGTAGATTCAAACTTGAATGCGCTAGGGCCTGTTTTTTCCTCCGAAGCTGACGACTTTTGGCTTTTGCTACAATACCTAAATTTCAAACGGAGTATTTTCTCAAGATGAGGTCTACAAGTTAAACGATCTACACGTTAAAAGCCCAACATCTGTACCAGCCAAAATCGCAAGTGAGTATCTGTCTCTCCGTAATCTGTACTGTAAACAGCTAAAATTCAAAAATTTCAGCCAAAAGCCATAAGCCGCAGCCGCGCCAAACAGGCCCATTGCATATGGAAAACACACAAATTGCATATCTCCATTTGCTAGCTTCGTTCTACGAAATGTAAAGGTCGATTTAAAATATACACTATATTACACTAAATCAAATGAGCAAACCATTCACCTTAAGCGCTTAATAAGCACCAAATTAGCATTCTTCCTAGGGACAGTTCCACCGTACAACATGGATCATATCAACATGAATAAGAATCACATGATGCGTTCTAATTAACTTTCCAAGACATGAAAATTGAACATAAAAGAGAAACAGCAGAGGTGAGGGAGAACTAATAATTGATACCACTGGGATGCAACATTGACGATGAGGAGAACCTTCCCCTTGTAGGTGCTCAGATCCACATCTTTCTCACTCGCATCCTGCAAGCACAAAAGGAGATGTTGTGTTACACACTAAACAACGAAGGAATAGGACTACGGAGAGGCCGCGGAAAGGATATCTGTAGGCTTACATTCCATGGAGATAGCAATAAAAGTTTGTGCGAGAGTGATGGAAGTTTGTGTTGTCTGTCTTTTTGCCTAAAAAAGAGAACGCCCTCCTCACGGTGCCCAAAGACACTTACTTATAAGGTTTATTACATAGATACCCTATCCTGAGGTAAATCTGACATTTCCCCAGGAGACGTTATTTAGGATCACAATTCACACAGTATAACAGCATATATGCAACCTCAGGGGATTTAAAAAGGAAAAAACGTCAACATAAACCAGATCATTGGCTTAAGATCTCCACAAGGGCTGAATAACAGCGGGATCAGGGAGGGATCTATGCGCAAATACGGAAACTCTGCAGGGGCATGAGCGCAAAAAAAACATCGAATGAAGTAACGAAGGAAACTGGGGGAGGCAGACCTTGACGGTGAAGTCGTGGACGGAGCTGGCGGATGAAGCGGCCGCCATGCTGAATAGGGCGAATCCGGCGGCGACCGGGCGGATCAGCGGCGAGGCGGAGGCGCGGGGGAAGCACGCGCGCGGCGCAGGCGGCGCGACGGGGCTAGCGAGGCGAGGGTGGCTGTAGCGCGGCAGCGCGGAGGAAGGGGAGACGACGGCGCTTCTCAGGAGGCGGAGGCGAGAGAGGAACGGCGCGGGGCGAGAAGGCATCGGGGATCGGACCGCGTTTTATAGCGGAATAGCGGGTTGTGGGAATACGACGATATCCCCCGCACTGCGGTTGCTATCTGCGCTCACGCAGGTGGGGCTCGCCTCCCGCCACGTCCGACGTCGCGGGGCCTCCGCGTGTGAATGGAATCCGGGGCTACTCAACGCGCGGTGCTCTGCCGTCCGATCGGCACTCGACGGTCGGTCCATCCGTGTGCGTTCTCGTCGACGCATTGCCACGCATTGTATTGCGTCAGTGCAGCTAACTACGCCGGGAGGAGCGATGCGACGGAGAGCCGCAGGTTATTGGATGCGGAATCAACTATGCCGTATTTACTGCAGGTCTGCAGCCGTGCCGGGAGGAGCACCTCGCATTATCCCCCCTGCCGGCAGCCAGGTGCTCCACTGTCTGAGGCAGAAACATTTTTCATGATTCGTACATGGATATAACGACACCGAGAAGTGGGGGGACAGAAGCATAAACCCTGGAATGTCCCGTCTGTTGGCATCGTAGATCACGCCGTTTCCAACGTAAGCATGCGTTTAACTGTTTATTATCCCTTCCTGTATATGATCTGAAAAAAAAAGTCCCTCGCTGTATAGAATAGGGTGGTTCAAGAACCCGTAGGACGACTCGCTTTCAGGTTCGCACGGGCAATAAAACACACGATTGTGAAAAGAACATAAGCGAAGGAAGAAAAAAAACCTGCATGCTCTAGAAGCATCTACACTCTTAGACCCTTGCAGCGAGCAGGACTAATCGGAATGTCGCATTGCGTATTCGCGTCCTTGCAGGCCCGGTTCAGATTTCGCTATGCACGCGGTTGATATAAATGCTGACGTTCTTTTTTTTCTTTTTGGATTGGAATTTTTCCATTGAATTTCCATACCAGCCAAATTGCTTGCAGCCTGGCAACTAGGTTCTAGGCGGCGGCTTGAATTTCTTCGAGCCATTGGTGCACAGCTTGAGCATCCGGGTGCAAGTTCATGAGCAGCAAAGTTGCAAAGTTTCAGGACAACTAGAAAAAAAAGCGCGGCGTCACGCCGCGCTAGCTACCGTGTGGACCGAAATAAAAGAGCGAAAATTAGTGAGGCGGTGTTTTTTAAAAATCGAGGACGGATGCGTAATTTAGGAGGAACAAAAGGTTTTTAAGTAAAAATAGGGACTGTAAGGGCTCATGCGTAAATAAATAAGGACATGTACGTAAATAAAGAAACCGCGGGGGCTATCCCGTAAAAGTGCAGGGCTAAAAACTATTAAGGACACATTTTAGAAATAAGGACCTATATGTAATTTCGAAAAGCCGGACAAACCACCTCCCGTGATCTGAAGATTCCCCGCCACGGCTGTATGGGAAGTGGCGAGCGGGCGAGGAATCCCGGTATATGGAGGTAAGTATTGGGCAAAACATGATACAAGTTCGGTGGGCCGTGCGCATCGAGTTCCTCACATCTTTGTGACCCTACATTGTTGTTTTCTTCTAGTGAATTTTGATACGCTTGTGTTGATGATCCGCATATGGATATCTTAGGTTGAGTTTGCCAGTTATGATTTAGATCTTTCAGCCCAGTACCTTTCATGCCGGGTTCCGGAAGACTTTTCATACCACCTGGATAGGGCGTCGCCTCGGTCCATAACTCCGAATCGTAATTCGTGTTTGGGTGTGGCCTATTCCATGCGATGCACATATTCAACCCTTAATCTGCTAGGCCATAGGCCTTTATCACCTGCCAATCTGCTGGGCCGTAGGCTCTACCGCCTCTTTCTTTTCTATCTTTGTCATTTGTAGTTTAGACCAAACCAAGGCTCATGAGAAACATATTTTAACGCTACTGAACAGTGAATACTGATACTCCGGGCCAATAGGGCCAAGCTAGCCCAATATTCCTCTTCCACCTAGCAGCTCCACAGCAAAAAGAGATCACAAAAGAGTAAGCTTATTTTATGTCACTCAACTTCGAAAAAGTCCATTTGACCATATGAACTACAAAATCCGGTATTTAACCCTCAAAACCTATAAAACCAGGTCAACATACAACCTTAGTCAATTTTGCTGACGGAGATCCAATTCAGAGTTTGTATCCTCATCAACAAAATTCAATGATACAGTTGCCAATATAGTGAAAACCACCTTGAGTAGGATCCATATCATCAAATCCGTCTTAGAGCGTAAAATTGATCTGATTTTGTAAGTTGGGAGGTTAAATAATTGATTATGTAGTTGAAGGTTGACGAAGATAGAATAATCCTCAAATTATTACGTCATTATATCTTTGAATATACCCCTTATCGATAAGAGGTAAATATGTCAGGATGGTCATAAGCTCTTCTACGACCATATGGTCGTAAGACTTACTACACTATCTCTTGGTCGTAAGTCCTTCTACGACCATGTAGTCGTAAGTTTCTTGCGACACCCTTTGGTCCTAAGCCCTTTTATGACCAAATAGCCGTAAGTCTTCTTGTGACTACCCTTTGGTTGTAAGTCCTTTTACGACCAAATAGTCGTAAGTCTTATTGCGACTACCCCATATGGTCGTAAATCTTTCTACAACCGCGTAGTCATAAGTTGACTTGTGACTACCTTGTGGTCGTAGACCTTTCTGTTGATTAGTGATCACACAAGGCGTAGAGTTATTATTCTCTTAGAGAAGACCGAATCAGTATAAAATTCATGTGTTGTACTCTACATGTGCATACACGGGTCTTCTAAAAGTTTCTTCAAATCCGAACAAATCAAATGTAAGATCAATATTAAAACGCCGATAAAGATGTTGAGAGGACTTTTGCAAAGTCATGATGTAAAATGAACTTATTCCTTCACAAAAGCGTTCCATTCGAAAGAACTCAAAAGTACTCACTATTCATACTCAACTAGTTTTACCCTACTGATTAAGATTAATGTGAACTTAGTCAACTCCTGTGTAGTTTCAGTCCGAAATGTATGCATCGACCAATTAGAAGAAGGGGGAGAACACTTGTAACATCCTTTTCGTCACCTGCGTCTATCCTAAGTTCCTATCTAATCTCCACCGACCAAGGTTTAGACTGACCCCCTCTCAGAAAAAAAAGGCTTAGATCGACCCAAGCGGCCAAACATTACCCGCCAACGTGGTTGTTAATCTCGATTGATCGACACACGCATACGATCGACTGACTCACTTGTTGAAGTCATGTACCAACCGTGTTGTTAGAGTTTGTAATCTTGTTTTCAGTTTAGAAGTCGTAGTCATGTACGACTTGGTAGTCGAAGTCGTATAAGAGTACATCTGTTGGATTAATTGGGTTTTGGCCCATTTAATTTAGCAATTAATCAAATGAAATTCCTAGGCCCACATGGGAAAACTGTTTAGTACCATATGGAGAATTGAATGGGAGTTACACCACTTTAAAAGGTGGAGCGTGGTAACCCCTTGTGAAGTTGGAGAGAGCCAATGCTGGCGCCGCTCGCTTCGCCTCGCCACGCCACGCCACGCCGAGCCGAGCCGAGCCGCAGCGCAGCGTGTCGAGTGCGGGCGCGTTTTCTTTATCTATTCGAAAATCAAACGCACCGACTCGCGATAAATAGCATTAACGAATGGTGGCGATAGCAGTGCGATTCTGAGTGGGTTATGACCGCGATTATTCTCTTCGTTTTGCGATTACAAAGCGCCTCTTCATTTCTTCTCCATACGAAGGATATATATAAAGATCAGTTCTGTTTTTGTTGCGGCTATCTGCAATCTCCGGTCCAGAACCTTGCGCGCAGAAGGCTCAGGGCAGTAGGCCTCAAACTCCGTCCGTGCGAGTACCGCGCGGGTGAGACGGGCGATCAAGTTTTGGGGCGCGTTGGCGCGACTACTCATTCTGTGACTTCGTCTTCATCACGGTGGTGAGCGCTCGCGATCATTGACCGCGAACATCTTCACGCATCACGCCCGTCACGCATCAAGCCTCGATCGACTACATCGAATAGGCCATCATGTCGTGATGGTAACGGCGCATCCGGTGTCACCGACATCGCCCCACCCGAGGGTATAACACGAACTCTTTTCGATGTATTCATTTACGTGCTGTTGTGAATATGTTAATAGGTGATCTTTGTTAGCTTGTTCATTAGCGAATATGAATACATGATTGTTGAATCACTCATGCTCTTGTATGTCATGTTATATATGCTTAATTTCTGGATTAAAATATGCCGAAAATTGACTATATATTCAACAACATCTCTATCGGAGTCGGAGTTCATGCTCGTAGTCAAGTATGACTTTGTGTCCGAGTCGTAGACGAGTCCGCTTCATGATCAAAAAGCAGGGTATAAAAGGCGGACCACTTTGCATCAGGAGGAGAAAGCGAGAGTACCAAGTCCACGAGATGTAGTCGCAGAGGGGTGTAGGGAAGAGGGCGACCTGTGTGGTCGCAGGAGCACCGAGTGGAGGTGATGTAGTCGCAGAGGGGTGCGAGAACATGGAGCGACCGGCGTGGTCGTGGCGGTCGGCATGACCGCAGAGCTTGGGCGACCGGCGTGGGCGTAGGTGATCGGTGTGGGTGGCGGTGTAGTCGCAGTGATGTGAGATCGCAGGGGCGGCAGATGTGATCGTAAAGGAGTTACAACCACGGCCGCAGAGCAGAGGATCGCATACGTGGTCGTAAAGGAGTTACGATCCACGATGATCGAGCAGATGGCGTCCGTAGGAATAGCAGACCTGGTCGTAAAGGAGTTACGACCAGGGTGACGAGCGGAGGTGTCCGCTGGAGCAGAAGTTGTGGTCGTAAGGAGTTACAACCATAGTCACAGAGCCGAGGACGGAAACGGCGAAGGTGTTCGCGATCTTGACGTGGTCGAAGGAGTTACGACCACGGTCACGGTGAAGATGTGGTCGTAAGTCGTTACGACCACTGGCGGGAGACGTGGTCGTTACGACCACGCGGAGAGACGTGGTCGAAGTCGTTACGACCACGGTCGACGAGAATCGCTGCGTGGTCACAAGTAGCTACGACTACGGTGACCGACCGTGGTTGAAGTATGTGCGCGGAAGCGGTGAGTGTGGTCGTAACTGGCGAAGTTTAGAACCATGTAGTCGGGCGGCAAGAGTAATCGGAGAGATCACGGTGTGGTCGTAACGATCGTCAACGTGGTCGGAGGACCGATGAAGCGATCGTGGCGACACGAGGAGGTTGTCGTAGCCGCTACAAGCGTGGTTGTGCGACTACGGGGCGTAGTCATAGTGATTTAAAGATGGTTGTAAGATTACGGGACGCGATCGTAAAGGCTGTAACAGAACTCCTAAAGACTAATGCACACCAGAGACACAGATCAAATGCGCGACATGATAGTGCATGATACGATAAAAAAAAGAAACAGAATAAATACCCACCATGTTGTTTTGATGTTACTAATGATTTTGTTGAGCGAGGAGGCTGTTATAGCGACGGGTGGTGGCGCGCATGTTGGTTGCACACAACGCTTCTGGTTCTCACGCACGAAGGAGGGGACGTGCTTGGTCAAATGCCTCTCTCCGAACGTGGTGGCCTCATGCAGGCCTGCATTGCCCCATCTCTCCCTCCCTATATTTTGCCTCCTCCTCCTCTCTCAGGCCTTCAAATCTTGGTCCGGTTTGCACTGCTGCGCATCCCCTTCTCCTCCTCGCCACGCCCAGTTTGTTTCTCAACCGAAGAAAGGAGGGAAGGAAGAGAAACCATCAACCATGGTGAGTACAGCCCGATATCTTTCTTTTAGAATGTTGTTCTAGAATTGTTGTTTAACGGGGTGGCGTATGTTGTGGGATACCTTGTTGTAAGTCGAATTCGGCGTCGGGAATGGCCGTGCGTGACGAATGCAAACTCAAATTCCTGGACCTTAAAGCGAAGAGGAGCTTACGCTTCATTGTGTTCAAGATCAACGAGGCGGTGCAGCAGGTGGTGGTGGACAGGGTGGGGCAGCCTGATGAGAGCTACGACGACTTCAGCGCCTGCTTACCCGCTGATGAGTGCCGCTACGCGGTATTTGATTTTGACTTTGTCACCGATGAGCACTGCCAGAAGAGCAAGATCTTCTTCATCTCTTGGTAACAACTCCCCAGTCAACATAGCTTTCTGTTTATTTTGCTCATAATCATACACCGTTCCATTTCCATAGTATGTTTCTTTTTTTTAGGTTTTGATTCGATCTTATGAATGGCAGTTGCTGACCTAAATTTCTGAATTCGGATGGGATTCTCTCTGAGCAAATCACCTGCGCATGTTAGATCACTGCAGTTTGGCAACACTTTTGCAGCATGGGTCGTCTCACCCTTTGCCACTTGTTCCCGAGCAAATTAGCACATCTTAGCCATTATCAAAGAAAAAGCAGAAATGTGTTTCGTAGGTTACTGATGGCCAAAGCCTATAATTTTATCAGATCAGCTTGAAAAGGAACAGTAAAGAGATCGAATTACTAGCGTATTTACCGTAGGCAAAATGGCAGCATAGATCTACATTAGGCAAAACGTTTCACATATCTTTGTGCTTTTCAAAATTGTTGTTGGGGACATTGTCTCTTAGTTTTGCCACTTGAATACCTATACTTAAAATTGTTTATTTTTATGCGGATCTCTCTGCCTGTTCAGGTGAATATTTGTGGCCAATGAATATTAGTCCTGATATCATTCACCAGTTAATAGGGATGGCAATTGTGCCCGTTTACCCGTGTACCCATGGGTAAATACCCTAATGGAGCCGGGTATAGGATGTATTCTTTGCCCGCTGGTATGAAAATGGGGACAAATCTCGCCCATCGGGTAAGCGAATGCACGGTATGGGTTAGCTCTACCGTGCACTCGTCTCGCCTGTTACCGTGAAATAGGCGACAAGTGGGCCCACATTAAAAGCAGTGAACCCTAACGCTTTTCGGGTCTCGGTCACTCCGCGATCTGCGTCTCGGTCACTCGGCCTCATCCAAATATCGGCGGTCGGTCACTCCCAGCCTCTCCAAACCTCGCAGCCGCCTCTCCCACGAAGCAAGCCCGCCCCCCACGCCGCCGCCTCTTCGAGATCCGCCGCCCCCCACCCGCCCGGCCTTCTCCTCCGCCTCCTCCGCCCTCGCCCTGGCCTCCTCCTCCGCCCCGGATCCGCCTCCTCCGCCCGCGCCGTGCCGGCCTCCTCCGCCGCACCTAGATCCGCCTCCTCAGCCCCAGATCGGCCTCCTCCGCCCGCCGTGGCCGGCCTCCTCCGCCGCACCTAGATCCGCCACCCTGCGCCTGCTTGCCTCGGCGCCTCCGCCTCGCCCAGATCCGCGTTGCACCGGTCGGTGCCTCCCACATCCTCCTCCTCCGCCGCCACCCCGCCCGCCTCGGATCGGATCGGCCCTCCTCCTCGTCACCGCCCGTCCTTCTCCCGTACCGGCAGCCCCCCCTCTGGCCGGCGTTTGTCCCGATCCTCGAGATGTCACGGCTCCTTCTCGTCGACCTCACCGACTCGGCGACCCCTCCGGCCTCATGGGGTCCAGTCCCTCGCCGACGCCCTCGTCGACGCCAACGCCCTCGACCTCCTCGTAGTACTTGTAAGAGAACAAAATTTATCACTATTTTCGCAAGTTCATATGTTCATGGATCGCCATTAGGCCATTACAATTTTCATTGCTAATGTCCTTTGCGATTGCGATATTAATCGAAGAAAGAATAGTTGAGGAAGGAGGGTTGGATGCTCTTACATCCTTGCTAGAAACATCGAAAATACCACAATTCATCGAGTCACTACGGTGCAATTGCCAACTTGGCAATGAATGGTAATAGATCTATTCAATTGCTCATCGATTTGTTTTCTACATTTGGTCCAAATGGCCTAATAATTCAGTGAATCGCTGGCTCACTGCATTGCTAAAGAAAGATTCGTACTCTATTTTTTTGTCATCAGCCAAAGTAACTTCTATCTTTTTGCTAATTGAGATGAGAGTATTTCTTCTCTTTATGATTGGTCTTTTATTGTAGTATTTGATACAACAGTTAGATTAGTTTGCGGCAGCATGTATCATCTAGTGAATGTATGTGTGTATGTTGTTGAATATGTGAATTTGCAATGCATTGGTGATGTTTGAATGTGAATATGTGATGTACTCGATTCGCGGGTAACGGGTATGCAGCGGACGACGGGTACCATGAGCGCGGGTATGGGCGGGGTTTTACCCGTGGTGATGCGGGTATGCCTGTGGCGAAAATTGAGGTCGCGAATGCGGATATGGGCGAGCACTACCTGCCTTGCCGCCCAATTGCCATCCCTACCAGTTAAGTGATAAGAATGAAATGACACGATAACAAATTCTTAATGTGTGCGAAAGGAAGTTTTGAGTCATCTCAGAGCTACAATTTAACAGGCAAGAGAACAACTTCAATTAAAACTGATCTAGCACAGAGGCTTAAAGTGACAAAATTGAGAGCGTAGGGGCTAGGAGTAGATGAACAATGCCAAGAAGATATAGGAACAATGCTATTTTTTCATTGTTGCAAGATTTTGGCCCATCGTTTCACCTTTCACCCAAACAGTGTATATAACGCCATGGAACTTAAGAAATTGAGATTAGCGTATTAAGAAAATGATAGTACGTACGTTTTCGTACAACTTTCTGTTACAGATGCTAACAGTAAGGCAGACGCTGCCTTGATCTTTTCCCATGTATTAAATTTGTGAAGTGATCATTTGAGGAGCATGGCTTCAAATTAAGAGTTTAAGACACTAAAAATCTACAAGCTGCTTCGTATAACTGGCTTCTTGACTTCAATAATCTTAACATTAACGAATTGGCCGTAATATCATAGATCCCGGCCACCGTTGGGACGCAAGTAGCTATCGGCGGTGGTAAAGACCGATTCGATGTGTTCTCCTACTATTTCTCTTTCAAAGTATGCACTAACAACCTCTCGGTGTACTCGTGGGCCCGAACCACTATGTGGCTACCGCAAGTGGATCGACCTGAGATTCACCCACATGACCGATGGACTCTCGACTACGAAGAGTGCAATGTCAAAAGGGTCTGCGAGATCCGAGGAGGACGAGTCTTTGCAACGACGAGCAAATCGGCGTACGTTGGGAGACAAAAGCTCATCTCGAGGCATACACGCGCAGGGAGCACGAGGCTCGTGAGAGGGAGCGCGAGAAAAAGAGAAAAATGGCAGCCAAGGCCAAAGAGGTCGTTTAGTATTTCAACATCGAGCTCGAAAGGAAGGGAAAATGGCCCCGGTCCACGCATGAGGTCGGTCATTCAAACTAGTCCCCAAGATCGAATTTATTTATATTCCAAAAGGCGCATATGTATCGTAGAAGTACTTGGTTTGTTGCATCGTGATAATCTCGCTTTTATGCATGTAACCAAACCATGTCTGCCGAGACATTCCATCGTATTACAAAGTTTATTTTAATTCGCAATCTTAAATCTCGTCACCTTTTCGCATTCAATTCTTAGAGCACCAAGGCATCTAACAACATGAAAATCTGAGTTCGAAAGTATGGACGAAATGTTTACACATCTTTCATTAACGGTGATGTGGTCCGCATTGCGGCAGGTAGCATCCCGGATCTCCTACGCGCGCGGCGCTGTGGTCCTCATTGCGGCGGTAGCATCCCGCCGCGGAGCTCGTCGGCGACGGTAGCGAGCTCGCGTGGGCGTACCTCCATCCGGAGCCGTTCTTCATGAAGAGCGTGGCGACATCTTCGCTTTCGACGCGGTGGCGGTAGCGACGGCGAGGCGGTGGCGGAGGAGCACGCTCCGGCGATGTTCTTCATCTGCGGTAGGCGGTCCTTGCCGAGGCATATCCTTGGCGGCGTTGAATCTGACGAACACATGCGAGTCGTGCGGCTCGAACACGGAGCCGTCGGCCGGCGACCACCGCTCGGCGAAACTCGAGGCGATCCTCCCCACACCGTCTTCATGCGCCCGCCGAGTATATGGAGTGCGTGGCCGGCGACCGGCCGGCACGAACGTGCCGTCCGGGAGGTAGTCGTCGGCGACGGCGTGCTTGAATCCTCGGGACGGGACGGGCACAAGCGGAGGGTCTCAGAGCGCCGCCTTGAGATAGACCAGCAATCGAGCTCCTCGAAGGTAAAGGGCACCGACACCACAATGCGGGTCGTGGGCGCCGCGGGACACGGTGAGCACGGCGAGCTCGCAGACGATCTTGCGCTCCACGGCGGGTGGGTCGACACGAGCGAGAAGAACCGTGGAGAGCGCCACGGAGGAGGTGTCGCGTCCGCGAGGATGAAGTTGGCGCCACGCGCTGCGGCGACTCGTCCGAGTAGGAGCCTTCCGCATGAGCCGGAGAGCGGTCGTCGTGCGTTGCCACCGTGTCGCACTTGCCGTTGCCGCGAGCTCGAGCTTGCGCGCCTTGATGACGGCGGTGAGGTGCTTGGTCGACATGCCCGACGCTAAGGGCGATGTGGTCTCCATGCCCGAGCCCAGCCACTTCTTGCACCGCCACGTGCACTCGGGAAGATGAACGGTTCGGCGTCGCCTCGATCGGCGGTCGCCGAGGCGAATCGTTCTCCGGAAGGCCCGGGGCAGCGTCTCGGGTCCTTGCCGAACGCCAGCCGCAGATGTTGTCGAAGGTAAGGCGGAGGAGGAGGTCTCGAGGTCGACATGCGTCTTGCCGCGGCCGCGTCGGCCAGATGGGCGGCGGCACTGTGGTGGATGGGCGCGAGACCCATCTCGACATGGCCGTCTGGCGTGCGGCGTGGTGAACTCGGCGCCGCCGTCTTCTTCACGCAACCCACGTCTCGCCGTCGGAGTTGAAGATGCCGTCGCCGGCGGTCGCCAAGAACGGCGTGCGAAGGACCCTTGGGGTAGTTGTCGAGCGCGTCTTGAGGGCGTGCTCGTGTTCTTGCGGTCGCACGTGACGGTGGCGAGCCGCCGCGCGGGCCGCCTGGCACCGCCAAGATGCACGTCTGTGCGTGCCGCCGTCGGCGCGCAGTTGCCCGCGATCCACTCGTGAATGTTCTCGGCGTCTTGCACCACCCGTAGGCCGCCGAGCACCGCCACACCCATGCCGCGCAGCCCCCGCGACATCCGCCGAACCATGCCATGTCTGCCACCGCCGCCATTGCCACCGCCCACGCCCCCACCTCCATTGCTAGCGGTGCCGTGACCGACCCAGGCACACCTCAAGCAAGCTGCGGGAATTAGGCGCAAGCGTGTGAGATCGTATATCCACTCCACTAGCTAGAGAATGGATCGGCGAGAAGGCTGTGGTCGGGTGAGTGGTAGCTAGTGTAATAAGTGACACCACATGGAGCAAGCAAGGAGGATGGCGCATCGCGGCGAGGGAGAGACAAGGTTTTATAGAAGGGAAAAGTCTAGTTCGCCCCAAGCTTGATAACTCCTCTACTCATCCCGAACTATAAAACATGTAGTTCTATCCCAAACTTGTAAAGCGGAGCAAATAGTCCCGAATGGTTTCGGAGGCCGTTTGCCACCGTGGTGAATGAAGTGGTCGGTGTCACGGAGGTGAATCTACAAATCAAATTAAAAATTCATTAATCGGGTAGGTCCCACATGTCATTAGGTATTAGTTTTCTTCCTCGTCTCTTCTCCCCTCTCTATCTTCCTCCATTCAAATCCAAGCAACGGCCATTATCACGGCTAATCGGAGGTTGCGACCGGTAACTACCTAATCACCGTGCGATCCCCATCCCCATCCCACCACGGTGCTAAGGGAAAATCGAGCACCGTTCTCTCCCAAGCTTGACTGTGACTGACCGCGTCGATCCAACAATTTTGTGAGCGTTCCACAAATCCTTTTCGCTTCACTTTGTGTTCCACCCCTTTCTAGACCCATTACCCACATTCATTATTTGTTTCTCAAGCTCACATCATGTCAAATTGTTCGTTTTCTTCTATGCTCCATGCTAGTTCGCCGCCACCATTCGTCTCGTAGGTGAGTCTCCATTCAATTATTCCGCATTTGGGCATCCTCCCTACTCCGCATGTGAGCATCCTCCCTACCTCCTATAAATTTTGACTTGCCTGCTTTAACCTCCCGAGCACCGTAACACGCCACCACCTACACCTACCGTTGTAACCGCCTTTCATCGTAGCCGCGCAAGTTCGGTGCTCCTCTCGCTAAACCACCACCACGATTAGCTTTGTTGCGTTGTGTGTGTTCCGTTTTGCCCATCCCTAGGCCTCATCGCTACTCCTGTAATATTACAACTGAAATTTGATGTATGTATAAATATGTATATGTTTACTTAAACATACACCAAATTTTAGTTGTAATATACTCTAAATACATAATAGTAACGTAGTATCAAATATAATATATAGCTCAATAAGTTTAATAGATGGTATTATTAATGCTATTGGTATAGAAGATTGTATGAAATGCATGGCTACTTTGTATCGTTCTGGATTACAAAACCCTTCCTGTGTATATTGGCCATACCGTTCGGTATCGGTATGGTATTGATATGTCCATCCCTTCCTGTGTACCAAAGAAGATATCTTGTTCTCTCTCTTTCTTTATCTAGTTAGATCCCACCCAAAAGTGGCTTTTAAAAAATAAAATGAAGCTTTGAGTCAATGATGCATGGGGTTTGTTGTGTAAGAATTTGTTTTATAATTTTTATTTGTAGAAGTTATTGTCACATCATCGTCCACATATCATCTGGCAAAACCATCTCTCAAACCATCTTAGAGGGCTATTAGCTCCAATTTTGTAAGTTCAGATGTTAGAATAAGTGGTTTTATAGTTCAAGTTAAGTAGAGAGGCCATCAAACTTTGGTACTGCTATAAACAGTTTCAGTTGTGTTCAATATGGCTTAAGCTTATTTTTGCACTATTCATAATTTCGTTTTTTTCGATTTTTGACTTTTTTGAGCTTTTTTGTCAGTTTTTTTTTCTCGTATTCGTTTGCGTCGTCTGTGATGGGCTAACATATTTTTATATTTTCAATTTTTAAATTTAATTATGTTAAATAAGCCTCTGTCATTCTGATGTTTTTCACCATTCTGATGTTTTCGACCATAAGCTTTCAGCTTTCAGCCGAACCGATCACCACCTCAGTTTTTGGTTTCTGGTTTCAGAAGCTACTTGGAACACGTTGGCTACTTAATTTTGGTCTTTTGGTCATTTTTTGTTTTGTTTTTTTATTCTATTGCATTATATAAAAGATATAGCGATGTGTTTTAAATTTTCTTATTTTAACTTAGAAAAACTTAACAACCACTGCAGATATAATTGCAACAAAAATCTATAATGAATCCAAACGCCATAACTTTTAAGCACTACCTATGGGGTGGACTAGAGGCCTATTCTTTTCGCTTCTAAAAGGCGCTTTTGGATTTTCTACAATAACTAGTTTTTAAACGAAGTATCTTTTTAAGATAGGGTCTACTTGTTAATTGCAGTATGTACTGTACTGACTTCATTTATATCGGTAAAAACAGCACGTGAGTTTCTGTTATTCTGTAATCTCTTATATGAACAGCTTAAAAACTACAAATCACAACTAAAAGCTATAAACTTTAGTAAAAAACGACTCCATATATTTTACTTTATAGAAGCTGGTGAACACGGTTGAGATGGATGTCCATTTATTGTTCGCTGGCTCGCTACCTAGCTCGCCTAGCGTGATGGACCAGTGTAGTGTTGTGCCGTCTGATTACTAATGTCTGGTATATACTCATCATGCATGGTTGACTGTGATCTGCGGATGAAGGCTGGCTGCGAGCGAGGAGAGGGGAGGTGGCCGCTCGGTAGGGCATGTTCTTTTTGGCTGCGGCTTATGGCTTTTGGCTGAAAGTTTTGAAAATTTGTACCGTAAACAGCCAAAATTCAAAAATTTCAGCCAAAGCCATAAGCCGCAGCCGCGCCAAACATGCCCATTGCATATGGAAAACACACAAATTGCAAATCTCCATATGCTAGCTTCGTTCTACGAAATGTAATGATCGATTTAAAATATACACTATATTACACTAAATCAAATGAGCAAACCATTCACCTTAAGCGCTTAATAAGCACCAAATTAGCATTCTTCCTAGGGACAGTTCCAGTGTTCCACCGTACAACATGGATCATATCAACATGAATAAGAATCACATGATGCGTTCTAATTAACTTTCCAAGACATGAAAATTGAACATAAAAGAGAAACAGCAGAGGTGAGGGAGAACTAATAATTGATACCACTGGGATGCAACATTGACGATGAGGAGAAACTTCCCCTTGTAGGTGCTCAGATCCACATCTTTCTCACTCGCATCCTGCAAGCACAAAAGGAGATGTTGTGTTACACACTAAACAACGAAGGAATAGGACTACGGAGAGGCCGCGGAAAGGATATCTGTAGGCTTACATTCCATGGAGATAGCAATAAAAGTTTGTGCGAGTGATGGAAGTTTGTGTTGTCTGTCTTTTGCCTAAAAAGAGAACGCCCTCCTCACGGTGCCCAAAGACACTTACTTATAAGGTTTATTACATAGATACCCTATCCTGAGGTAAATCTGACATTTCCCCAGAAGACGTTATTTAGGATCACAATTCACACAGTATAACAGCATATATGCAACCTCAGGGGATTTAAAAAAGAAAAAACTTCAACATAAACCAGAACATCGGCTTAAGATCTCCACAAGGGCTGAATAACAGCGGCATCAGGGAGGGATCTATGCGCAAATACGGAAACTCTGCAGGGGCATGAGCGCAAAAAAACATCGAATGAAGTAACGAAGGAAACTGGGGGAGGCAGACCTTGACGGTGAAGTCGTGGACGGAGCTGGCGGATGAAGCGGCCGCCATGCTGAATAGGGCGAATCCGGCGGCGACCGGGCGGATCAGCGGCGAGGCGGAGGCGCGGGGGAAGCACGCGCGCGGCGCAGGCGGCGCGACGGGGCTAGCGAGGCGAGGGTGGCTGTAGCGCGGCAGCGCGGAGGAAGGGGAGACGACGGCGCTTCTCAGGAGGCGGAGGCGAGAGAGGAACGGCACGGGGCGAGAAGGCATCGGGGATCGGACCGCGTTTTATAGCGGAATAGCGCGGGTTGTGGGAATACGACGATATCCCCTGCACTGCGGTTGCTATCTGCGCTCACGCAGGTGGGGCTCGCCTCCCGCCACGTCCGACGTCGCGGGGCCTCCGCGTGTGAATGGAATCCGGGGCTCCTCAACGCGCGGTGCTCTGCCGTCCGATCGGCACTCGACGGTCGGTCCATCCGTGTGCGTTCTCGTCGACGCATTGCCACGCATTGTATTGCGTCAGTTCAGCTAACTTTGCCGGGAGGAGCGATGCGACGGAGAGCCGCGGGTTATTGGATGCGGAATCAACTAGAGCCGCAGGTGGGGCTCGCCTCCGCCACGTCCGGCGTCGCGGGGCCTCCGCGTGTGAATGGAACTAGAATTATAGGCGCGCGCCACGTCGCCACCACCGTCGTCTTAAAATAAAAGGCGATGATTCGTGAGGTTTCTAAAAAGCGGGGCAAAAGCGTATTTTGGAAAAGGCAAATGGGTTATTCGAAAAAGGAGGATCATTTAAAAACCGGGCGAAAAGCATTTTCGGAAAAAGCAAAGGGCCTCTTTGAAAAACCCGAGGATCATGACGCGAAAACCGGGACCTATCGCAATTTTGGAAGCGGGGGTCATCCGCAAAATAGAGGGCTTAAAAAATTTTCAGGGACCTTTTTTGCGAGAACCACGGACCTATACGTAATTTCAAAAAATCGGAGGAAATACTCACCGGCCGATGCGAAGATACCCGCGTCCGCGCCGCGGGCGTCTTGCGCGGGGTGAGGTGGCGTAGCGAGGGGGCCGGAATCCCCCCGCTAATAATGGGCGGAAGCATCCGGGGCTCCTCAACGCGCGGTGCTCTGCCGTCCGATCGGCACTCGACGGTCGGTCCATCCGTGTGCGTTCTCGTCGACGCATTGCCACGCATTGTATTGCGTCAGTTCAGCTAACTTCGCCGGGAGGAGCGATGCGACGGAGAGCCGCGGGTTATTGGATGCGGAATCAACTAGAGCCGCAGGTGGGGCTCGCCTCCCGCCACGTCCGACGTCCCGGGGCCTCCGCGTGTGAATGGAATCCGGGGCTCCTCAACGCGCGGTGCTCTGCCGTCCGATCGGCACTCGACGGTCGGTCCATCCGTGTGCGTTCTCGTCGACGCATTGCCACGCATTGTATTGCGTCAGTTCAGCTAACTTCGCCGGGAGGAGCGATGCGACGGAGAGCCGCGGGTTATTGGATGCGGAATCAACTAGAGCCGCAGGTTATTGGATGCGGAATCAACTATGCCGTATTTACTGCAGGTCTGCAGCCGTGCCGGGAGGAGCACCTCGCATTATCCCCCTGCCGGCAGCCAGGTGCTCCACTATCTGAGGCAGAAACATTTTTCATGATTCGTACATGGATATAACGACACCGAGAAGTGGGGGGACAGAAGCATAAACCCTGGAATCTCCCGTCTGTTGGCATCGTAGATCAAGCCGTTCCCAACGTAAGCATGCGTTTAACTGTTTATTATCCCTTCCTGTATATGATCTGAAAAAAAAAGTCCCTCGCTGTATAGAATAGGGTGGTTCAAGAACCCGTAGGACGACTCGCTTTCAGGTTCGCACGGGCAATAAAACACACGATTGTGAAAAGAACATAAGCGAAGGAAGAAAAAAAACCTGCATGCTCTAGAAGCATCTACACTCTTAGACCCTTGCAGCGAGCAGGACTAATCGGAATGTCGCATTGCGTATTCGCGTCCTTGCAGGCCCGGTTCAGATTTCGCTATGCACGCGGTTGATATAAATGCTGACGTTCTTTTTTTCTTTTGGATTGGAATTTTCCATTGAATTTCCATACCAGCCAAATTGCTTGCAGCCTGGCAACTAGGTTCTAGGCGGCGGCTTGAATTTCTTCGAGCCATTGGTGCACAGCTTGAGCATCCGGGTGCAAGTTCATGAGCAGCAAAGTTGCAAAGTTTCAGGACAACTAGAAAAAAGCGGCGTCGCGCGCTAGCTACGCGTGGACGAAATAAAGAGCGAAAATTAGTGAGACGGTGTTTTTTAAAAAATCGAGACGGATGCGTAATTTAGGAGGAACAAAAAGGTTTTTTCGTAAAAATAGGGACCATGACGTAAATAAAGAAACCATGGGGCTATCCGTAAAAGTGCGAGGCTAAAAACTATTAAGGACCTGTTTAGAAATAAGAATCTATATGTAATTTCGAAAACAAGAGCAAACCACCTCCCGTGATCGAAGATTCCCCCCGCCACGTGCACAGGGAAGTGGCCGGCGGGCGAGGAATCCCGGTATATGGAGGTAAGTATTGGGCAAAACATGATACAAGTTCGGTGGAGCCCGTCGCATCGAGTTCCTCACATCTTTGTGACCCTACACATTGTTGTTTTCTTCTAGTGAATTTTGATACGCTTGTGTTGATGATCTGCATATGGATATCTTCCGGTTGAGTTTGCCAGTTATGATTTAGATCTTTCAGCCCAGTACCTTTCATGCCGGGTTCCGGAAGACTTTTCATACCACCTGGATAGGGCGTCGCCTCGGTCCATAACTCCGAACTGTAATTCGTGTTTGGGTGTGGCCTATTCCATGCGATGCACATATTCAACCCCTTAATCTGCTAGGCCATAGGCCTTTATCAGCCTGCCAATCTGCTAGGCCGTAGGCTCGGCCTGCCTCTTTCTTTTCTATCTTTGTCATTTGTAGTTTAGACCAAACCCGAAGGCTCATGAGAAACATATTTTAACGCTACTGAACAGTGAATACTGATACTCCGGGCCAATAGGGCCAAGCTAGCCCAATATTCCTCTTCCACCTAGCAGCTCCACAGCAAAAAGAGATCACAAAAGAGTAAGCTTATTTTATGTCACTCAACTTCGAAAAAGTCCATTTGACCATATGAACTACAAAATCCGGTATTTAACCCTCAAAACCTATAAAACCAGGTCAACATACAACCTTAGTCAATTTTGCTGACGGAGATCCAATTCAGAGTTTGTATCCTCATCAACAAAATTCAATGATACAGTTGCCAATATAGTGAAAACCACCTTGAGTAGGATCCATATCATCAAATCCGTCTTAGAGCGTAAAATTGATCTGATTTTGTAAGTTAGGAGGTTAAATAATTGATTATGTAGTTGAAGGTTGACGAAGATAGAATAATCCTCAAATTATTACGTCATTATATCTTTGAATATACCCCTTATCGATAAGAGGTAAATATGTCAGGATGGTCATAAGCTCTTCTACGACCATATGGTCGTAAGACTTACTACACTATCTCTTGGTCGTAAGTCCTTCTACGACCATGTAGTCGTAAGTTTTACTGCGACACCCCTTTGGTCCTAAGCCCTTTTATGACCAAATAGCCGTAAGTCTTACTGTGACTACCCTTTAGTTGTAAGTCCTTTTACGACCAAATAGTCGTAAGTCTTATTGCGACTACCCCATATGGTCGTAAATCTTTCTACAACCGCGTAGTCATAAGTAGACTTGTGACTACCTTGTGGTCGTAGACCTTTCTGTTGATTAGTGATCACACAAGACGTAGAGTTATTATTCTCTTAGGAGAAGACCCGAATCTGTATAAAAATTCATGTGACTGTACTCTACATGTGCATACACGGGTCTTCTAAAAGTTTCTTCAAATCCGAACAAATCAAATGTAAGATCAATATTAAAACGCCGATAAAGATGTTGAGAGGACTTTTTGCAAAGTCATGATGTAAAATGAACTTATTCCTTCACAAAAGCGTTCCATTCGAAAGAACTCAAAAGTACTCACTATTCATACTCAACTAGTTTTACCCTACTGATTAAGATTAATGTGAACTTAGTCAACTCCTGTGTAGTTTCAGTCCGAAATGTATGCATCGACCAATTAGAAGAAGGGGGAGAACACTTGTAACATCCTTTTCGTCACCTGCGTCTATCCTAAGTTCCTATCTAATCTCCACCGACCAAGGCTTAGACTGACCCCCTCTCAGAAAAAAAGGCTTAGACTGACCCAAACGGCCAAACATTACCCGCCAACGTGGTTGTTAATCTCAGTTGATCAGCGACACACACGCCCTGATCGACAGCTCACTTTGCTGAAGTCATGTACCAACCGTGTTGTTAGAGTTTGTAATCTTGTTTTCAGTTTAGAAGTCGTAGTCATGTACGACTTGGTAGTCGAAGTCGTATAAGAGTACATCTCTATCGGAGTCGGAGTTCATGCTCGTAGTCAAGTATGACTTTGTGTCCGAGTCGTAGACGAGTCCGCTTCATGATCAAAAAGCAGGGTATAAAAGGGCAGACCACTGTACCGAGAGGAGAAACGAGAGTACCAAGTCCACGAGATGTAGTCGCAGAGGGGTGTAGGGAAGAGGGCGACCTGTGTGGTCGCAGGAGCACCGAGTGGAGGTGATGTAGTCGCAGAGGGGTGCAGAACATGGAGCGACCGGCGTGGTCGTAGGCGGTCGGCATGACCGCAGAGCTTGGGCGACCAGCGTGGACGTAGGTGATCGGTGTGGGTGGCGGTGTAGTCGCAGCGGTGCAGTGAGATCGCAGGGCGGCGGAGATGTGATCGTAAAGAGTTACAACCACGGCCGCAGAGCGAGAGGATCGCATACGTGGTCGTAAGGAGTTCGATCCACGATGATCGGCGAGGCGTCCCAGAATAGCGGACACAGTCGTAAAGGAGTTCGACCGTGGTGACGGCGGAGGTGTCCATTGGAGCGAAGTTGTGGTCGTGAGAGTTACAACCATAGTCACGCAGCCGAGGGCGGAAGCGGCGAAGGTGTTCGCGATCTTGACGCGTGGTCGTAAAGGAGTTACGACCACGGTCACGATTTGAAGATGTGGTCGTAAGTCGTTACGACCACAGCGGGAGACGTGGTCGTTACGACCACGGCAGAGACGTGGTCGGAAGTCGTTACGACCACGCCGGTCGGCGAGAATCGCTGCGTGGTCACAAGTAGCTACGACTACGGTGACCGACCGTGGTTGAAGTATGTGCAGCGGGAAGCGGTGAGTGTGGTCGTAACTTCAACTGAAGTTTAGAACCATGTAGTCGGAGCAGCGAAGAGTAATGTCGGAGAGATCACGGTGTGGTCGTAACGACATCAGCGTGGTCGGAGGACCGATGAGCGGTCGTGGCGACACGAGGAGGTTGTCGTAGCCGCCATAACGCGTGGTTGTACGACTACGGGGCGTAGTCATAGTGATTTAAAGATGGTTGTAAGATTACGGACGCGATCGTAAAGGCTGTAACAGAACTCCTAAAGACTAATGCACACCAGAGACACAGATCAAATGCGCGACATGATAGTGCATGATACGATAAAAAAAGAAACAGAATAAATACCCACCATGTTGTTTTGATGTTACTAATGATTTTGTTGAGCGAGGAGGCTGTTATAGCGACGGGTGGTGGCGCGCATGTTGGTTGCACACAACGCTTCTGGTTCTCACGCACGAAGGAGGGGACGTGCTTGGTCAAATGCCTCTCTCCGAACGTGGTGGCCTCATGCAGGCCTGCATTGCCCCATCTCTCCCTCCCTATATTTTGCCTCCTCCCTCCTCTCTCAGGCCTTCAAATCTTGGTCCGGTTTGCACTGCTGCGCATCCCCGCTTCTCCTCCTCGCCACGCCCAGTTTGTTTCTCAACCGAAGAAAGGAGGGAAGGAAGAGAAACCATCAACCATGGTGAGTACAGCCCGATATCTTTCTTTTAGAATGTTGTTCTAGAATTGTTCTTTAACGGGGTGGCGTATGTTGTGGGATACCTTGTTGTAAGTCGAATTCGGCGTCGGGAATGGCCGTGCGTGACGAATGCAAACTCAAATTCCTGGACCTTAAAGCGAAGAGGAGCTTACGCTTCATTGTGTTCAAGATCAACGAGGCGGTGCAGCAGGTGGTGGTGGACAGGGTGGGGCAGCCTGATGAGAGCTACGACGACTTCAGCGCCTGCTTACCCGCTGATGAATGCCGCTACGCGGTATTTGATTTTGACTTTGTCACCGATGAGCACTGCCAGAAGAGCAAGATCTTCTTCATCTCTTGGTAACAACTCCCCAGTCAACATAACTTTCTGTTTATTTTGCTCATAATCATACACCGTTCCATTTCCATAGTATGTTGTTTTTTTAGGTTTTGATTCGATCTTATGAATGGCAGTTGCTGACCTAAATTTCTGAATTCGGATGGGATTCTCTCTGAGCAAATCACCTGCGCATGTTAGATCACTGCAGTTTGGCAACACTTTTGCAGCATGGGTCGTCTCACCTTTGCCACTTGTTCCCGAGCAAATTAGCACATCTTAGCCATTATCAAAGAAAAAGCAGAAATGTGTTTCGTAGGTTACTGATGGCCAAAGCCTATAATTTTATCAGATCAGCTTGAAAAGGAACAGTAAAGAGATCGAATTACTAGCGTATTTACCGTAGGCAAAATGGCAGCATAGATCTACATTAGGCAAAACGTTTCACATATCTTTGTGCTTTTCAAAATTGTTGTTGGGGACATTGTCTCTTAGTTTTGCCACTTGAATACCTATACTTAAAATTGTTTATTTTTATGCGGATCTCTGCCTGTTCAGGTGAATATTTGTGGCCAATGAATATTAGTCCTGATATCATTCACCAGTTAATAGGGATGGCAATTGTGCCCGTTACCGTGTACCGTGGGTAAATACCCTAATGGAGCCGGGTATGGGATGTATTCTTTGCCCGCGGGTATGAAAATGGGGACAAATCTCTGCCCATCGGGTAAACGGGTACGGGTATGGGTTAGCTCTACCCGTACCCGTCTCGCCCGTTTACCCGTGAAATAGACTGACAAGTGGGCCCACATTAAAAACAGTGAACCCTAACCGCACTCGGGTCTCGGTCACTCCATGATCCGCGTCTCGGTCACTCGGCCTCATCCAAATATCGGAGGTCGATCACTCCATGACCTCTCCAAACCTCGATAGCCGCCTCCCACGGCCAAGCCCGACCACCCCCCCGGCCCGGCCTCCTCCAGATCCGCCGCCCCCCCCGATCACGGCCTTCTCCTCGCCTCCTCCGCCTCACCCTGCCGGCCTCCTCCTCCCCAGATCCGCCTCCTCCGACTTTTGTGGCCGGCCTCCTCACAGCACCTAGATCCGCCCCAGATCGGCCTCTTCCGCCGACCGTGGCATGGCCTCCTCCGCCGCACCTAGATCCGCCACCTGCGCCTGCTCGCCTCAGGCGCCTCGCCTCGATCCGGATGTCGTCGCCCTGGTGGTGCCTCCCACATCCTCCTCCCCCGCCGCCACCCGCCCCACCTCGGATCCGGATCGGCCCTCCTCCTCGTCACCGCCCAGTCCTTCTCCCGTGGCGGCCCCCACCCTATCCCGGCGTTTGTCCCGTCCTCGAGATGTCACGGCTCCCTTCTCGTCGACCTCACCGACTCGACGACCCTCCGGCCTCATGGGGTCCAGTCCCTCGCCGACGCCCTCGTCGACGCCAACGCCCTCGACCTCCTCGTAGTACTTGTAAGAGAACAAAATTTATCACTATTTTCTGCAAGTTCATATGTTCATGGACTGCCATTAGGCCCATTACAATTTTCATTGCTAATGTCCTTTTGCGATTGCAGATATTAATCAGTAAAGAATAGTTGAGGAAGGAGGGTTGGATGCTCTTACATCCATCGCTAGAAACATCGAAAATACCACAATTCATCGAGTCACTTACGGTGCAATTGCCAACTTGGCAATGAATGGTAATAGATCTATTCAATTGCTCATCGATTTGTTTTCTACATTTGGCCCAAATGGCCTAATAATTCGATGAATCGGCTCACCGCATTGCTAAAGAAAGATTAGTACTCTATTTTTTGTCATCACCAAAGTAACTTCTATCTTTTTGCTAATTGAGATGAGAGTATTTCTTCTCTTTATGATTGGTCTTTTATTGTAGTATTTGATACAACAGTTAGATTAGTTTGCGGCAGCATGTATCATCTAGTGAATGTATGTGTGTATGTTGTTGAATATGTGAATTTGCAATGCATTGGTGATGTTTGAATGTGAATATGTGATGTACTCAGTTCGCGGGTAAACGGGTATGCCCGCGGGCGACGGTACCATGGCGACGGTATGGTGGGGTTTTACCCGTGGTGAGTACGGATATGCCTGGGCGAAAATTGAGGTCGCGGGTACGGGTATGGGCGAGCACTACCCGTACCCGCCGCGCCCGATTGCCATCCCTACCAGTTAAGTGATAAGAATGAAATGACACGATAACAAATTCTTAATGTGTGCGAAAGGAAGTTTTGAGTCATCTCAGAGCTACAATTTAACAGGCAAGAGAACAACTTCAATTAAAACTGATCTAGCACAGAGGCTTAAAGTGACAAAATTGAGAGCGTAGGGGCTAGGAGTAGATGAACAATGCCAAGAAGATATAGGAACAATGCTATTTTTTTCATTGTTGCAAGATTTTTGGCCCATCGTTTCACCTTTCACCCAAACAGTGTATATAACGCCATGGAACTTAAGAAATTGAGATTAGCGTATTAAGAAAATGATAGTACGTACGTTTTTCGTACAACTTTCTGTTACAGATGCTAACAGTAAGGCAGACGCTGCCTTGATCTTTTCCCCATGTATTAAATTTGTGAAGTGATCATTTGAGGAGCATGGCTTCAAATTAAGAGTTTAAGACACTAAAAATCTACAAGCTGCTTCGTATAACTGGCTTCTTGACTTCAATAATCTTAACATTAACGAATTGGCCGTAATATCATAGATCCCGGCCACCGTTGGGACGCAAGTAGCTATCGGCAGCTGGTAAAGACCAATTACAGTGTGTTCTCCTACTATTTCTCTTTCAAAGTATGCACTAACAACCTCTCCAGTGTACTCGTAGGGCCCAGAACCACTATGTGGCTACCGCAAGTGGATCGACCTAGAGATTCACCCACATGACCAGTGGACTCTCGACTACGAAGAGTGCAATGTCAAAAGGGTCTGCGAGATCCGAGAGGACGAGTGCTGCAACGACGAGCAAATCGAGCGTACACGTTGGGAGACAAAAGCTCATCTCGAGGCATACACGCGCAGGGAGCACGAGGCTCGTGAGAGGGAGCGCGAGAAAAAGAGAAAAATGGCAGCCAAGGCCAAAGAGGTCGTTTAGTATTTCAACATCGAGCTCGAAAGGAAGGGAAAATGGCCCCGGTCCACGCAGTAGGTCAGGTCATTCCAAACTAGTCCCCAAAGATCGAATTTATTTATATTCCAAAAAGGCGCATATGTATCGTAGAAGTACTTCGGTTTGTTGCATCGTGATAATGCTGCTTTTTATCCATGTAACCAAACCATGTACGCCGAGACATTCCATCTGTATTACAAAGTTTATTTTAATTCGCAATCTTAAATCTCGTCACCTTTTCGCATTCAATTCTTAGAGCACCAAGGCACCTAACAACATGAAAATACGAGTTCTGAAAGTATGGACGAAATGTTTACACATCTTTCATTAACGATGATCTGTGGTCCTCATTGCGGCGGCATCCGGATCTCCTACGCGACGGCGTGGTCCTCGGCGCGCAAGCATCCACGCCGCGGAGCTCGTCGACGACAGCGCGACTCGCGTGGGACGTACCTCCATCCGGAGCCCGTTCTTCATGAAGAGCGTGGCGACATCTTCGCTTTCGACGCGGTGGCGCGCGACGGCGAGGCGGTGGCGGAGGAGCACGCTCCGCGATGTTCTTCATCCGCGGTAGGCGTGTCCTTGCCGAGGCATATCCTTGGCGGCGTTGAATGCGACGAACAGACGAAGTCGTGCGGCTCGAACACGAGCCGTCCTACCGACACCACCGCCTCGGCCGAAACTCGAGGCGATCCTCCCCACACCGCCTTCATGCGCCCGCCGAGTATATGGAGTACGTGATCGACGACCCGCCGGCACGAACGTGCCGTCCGGGAGGTAGTCGTCGGCGACGACGTGCTTCAATCCTCGGGACGGACGGGCACAAAGGAGGGTCTCCGAGGCGCCTTGAGATAGACCAGCGGTCGAGCTCCTCGAAGGTAAAGGCACCGACACCACAATGCCGGGTCGTGGGCGCCGCGGGACACGGTGAGCACGCGCAGAGCTCACAGACGATCTTGCGCTCCACGGCGGGGTGGGTCGACACGAGCCGAAGAACCGAGGAGAGCGCCACGGAGGAGGTGTCGCGTCCGCGAGGATGAAGTTGAGCGCCACGTCGCAGCGGCGACTCGTCCGAGTAGGAGCCTTCCGCATGAACCGGAGAGCGGTCGTCGTGCGTTGCCACCGTGTCGCACTTGCCGCTGCCCGCGAGCTCGAGCTTGCGCGCCTTGATGACGGCGGTGAGGTATCGGTCGACATGCCCGACGCTAAGGGCGCAGTGGTCTCCATGCCGTGCCCACCACTTCTTGCACCGCCACGTGCACTCCGGAAGATGAACCGGTTCGGCCGTCGCCGTCGCGGTCGAACGCCGAGGCGACGCGTTCTCCGAAGGCCGGGCAAGCGTCTCCGGGTCCTGCCGAACGCCAGCCGCAGATGTTGTCGAAGGTAAGGCGGAGGAGGAGGTCTGGAGGTCGACATGCGTCTTGCCCGCGGCGCGTCGGCCAGATGGGCGGCGGCACGTGGTGGATGGAGCGTGAGACCCATCTCGACATGGCCGCCCCGAAGCGCGCGTGGTGAACTCGAAGCGCCGTCTTGCGTTGCACAACCCACGCCTCGCCGTCGAGTTGAAGATGCCGTCGCCGGCGGTCGCCAAGACGGCGTGCGAAGGACCCTTGGGGTAGTTGTCGCGCGTCTTGAGGACGTGCTCCAGTTGCGCGGTCGCACGTGACGGTGACGAGCCGCCGCGGCGGCCGCCCGCACCGCGAAGATGCACGTCTGTACGTGCCGCCGTCGGCGCGCGCAGTTGCCCGCGATCCACTCGTGAATGTTCTCGGCGGCTTGCACCAGCCCGGTGAGGCCGCCGAGCACCGCCACACCCGCGCCGCGCGGCCCGCGACATCCGCGAGAACCACGCCATGTACGCGCTCACCGCCGCCACCGCCCACGCCCCACCTCCATTGCTAGCGGCCGCCAATGACCGAAGCACACCTCAAGCAAGCCGCAGGAATTAGCCGCAAGCGTATGAGAGCACGATATCCACTCCACTAGCTAGAGAATGGATCCACGAGAAGGCCTGGTGGTGGGCCGAGTGGTCGGCTAGTGTAATAAGTGACACCACATGGAGCAAGCAAGGAGGATGGCGGATCGCAGCAGGGAGAGACAAGGTTTTATAGAAGGAAAAGTCTAGTTCGCCCCAAGCTTGATGACTCCTCTACTCATCCCCGAACTATAAAACATGTAGTTCTATCCCCAAACTTGTAAAACTGGAGCAAATAGTCCCCGAATGGTTTCGGAGGCCGTTTTGCCACCGTGGTGAATGAAGTGGTCGGTGTCACGGAGGTGAATCTACAAATCAAATTAAAAAATTCATTAATCGGGTAGGTCCCACATGTCATTAGGTATTAGTTTTCTTCCTCGTCTCTTCTCCCTCTCTATCTTCCTCCATTCAAATCCAAGCAACCGCCATTATCACGACTAATCGGAGGTTGCGGCCCAACGGCTACCCTAATCACCGTGCATGATCCCCATCCCCATCCCACCACGGTGCTAAGGGGAAAAGGCGAGCACCGTTCTCCCAAGCTTGACCTGTGGATCGACCGTCGATCCAACAATTTTGTGAGCTGTTCCACAAATCCTTTTCGCTTCACTTTGTGTTCCACCCCTTTCTAGACCCATTACCCACATTCATTATTTGTTTCTCAAGCTCACATCATGTCAAATTGTTCGTTTTCTTCTATGCTCCATGCTAGTTCGCCGCCACCATTCGTCTCGTAGGTGAGTCTCCATTCAATTATTCCGCATTTGGGCATCCTCCCTACTCCGCATGTGAGCATCCTCCCTACCTCCTATAAATTTTGACTTGCCTGCTTTAACCTCCCGAGCACCGTAACACCGCCACCACCTACACCTACCGCCTGTAACCGCCTTTCATCGTAGCCAGCGCAAGTTCAGTGCTCCTCTCGCTAAACCACCACCACGATTAGCTTTGTTGCGTTGTGTGTGTTCCGTTTTGCCCATCCCTAGGCCTCATCGCTACTCCTGTAATATTACAACTGAAATTTGATGTATGTATAAATATGTATATGTTTACTTAAACATACACCAAATTTTAGTTGTAATATTACTCTAAATACATAATAGTACGTAGTATCAAATATAATATATAGCTCAATAAGTTTAATAGATGGTATTATTAATGCTATTGGTATAGAAGATTGTATGAAATGCATGGCTACTTTGTATCGTTCTGGATTACAAAACCCTTCCTGTGTATATTGGCCATACCGTTCGGTATCGGTATGGTATTGATATGTCCATCCCTTCCTGTGTACCAAAGAAGATATCTTGTTCTCTCTCTTTCTTTATCTAGTTAGATCCCACCCCAAAAGTGGCTTTTAAAAAAATAAAATGAAGCTTTGAGTCAATGATGCATGGGGTTTGTTGTGTAAGAATTTGTTTTATAATTTTTATTTGTAGAAGTTATTGTCACATCATCGTCCACATATCATCTGGCAAAACCATCTCTCAAACCATCTTAGAGGGCTATTAGCTCCAATTTTGTAAGTTCAGATGTTAGAATAAGTGGTTTTATAGTTCAAGAAGTTAAGTAGAGAGGCCATCAAACTTTGGTACTGCTATAAACAGTTTCAGGCTGTGTTCAATATGGCTTAAGCTTATTTTTGCACTATTCATAATTTCGTTTTTTTTTCTGATTTTTTGACTTTTTTTGAGCTTTTTTGTCGGTTCTTTTTTTCTCGTATTCGTTTGCGTTGTCTGTGATGGGCTAACATATTTTTTATATTTTTCAATTTTTTTAAATTTAATTATGTTAAATAAGCCTCCGTCACCTGATGTTTTTTCACCACTACAAGAGTTTTCACCATAAGCTTTCACTTTCACCGAACCGATCACCACCTCGCTTTTGGTTTCGGTTTGAAGCTACTTGGAACACGTTGGCTACTTAATTTTGGCCTTTTGGTCATTTTTGTTTTGTTTTTTATTCTATTGCATTATCTAAAAGATATAGCGATGTGTTTTTAAATTTTCTTATTTTTAACTTAGAAAACTTAACAACAACGCAAAGATAATTGCAACAAAAATCTATAATGTAATCCAAACGCCATAACTTTTAAGCACTACCTATGGGGGTGGACTAGAGGCCTATTCTTTTTCAGTTTCTAAAAGCTGCTTTTCGGATTTTCTACAATAACTAGTTTTTAAACCAAGTATCTTTTAAGATAGGGTCTACTTGTTAATTGCGATGTATTGTGATCGACTTCATTTATATCGGTAAAACAAAGACGTGAGTTTCGTTATTCGTAATCTCTTATATGAACAAATTTTAAAACTACAAATCACAACTAAAAGCTATAAACTTTAGTAAAAAGAACACTCCATATATTTTACTTTATAGAACCGGTGAGTACGCTTGAGATGGATATCCATTTATTGTTCGCTGGCTCGCTACCTAGCTCGCCTAGCCGCGTGGACCGTGTAGTGTTGTGCCGTGCAAGACTAGTAATGTCTGTATATACTCATCATGCATGGTTGACCCGTGATCTGCGGATGAAGACTGCAAGGCGAGGAGAGAGGGAGGTGGCCGCTCGGTAGGGCTGTTCTTTTGGTCATGCGACATGACTTTTGGCTGAAATTTTGAAAATTTGTACCGTAAATGTACCAAAATTCAAAATTTCACCAAAGCCATAAGCCGCATACCGCCTAAACATGCCCATTGCATATGGAAAACACACAAATTGCATATCTCCATATGCTAGCTTCGTTCTACGAAATGTAATGATCGATTTAAAATATACACTATATTACACTAAATCAAATGAGCAAACCATTCACCTTAAGCGCTTAATAAGCACCAAATTAGCATTCTTCCTAGGGACAGTTATCATATCAACATGAATAAGAATCACATGATGCGTTCTAATTAACTTTCCAAGACATGAAAATTGAACATAAAAGAGAAACAGCAGAGGTGAGGAGAACTAATAATTGATACCACTGGGATGCAACATTGACGATGAGGAGAAACTTCCCTTGTAGGTGCTCAGATCCACATCTTTCTCACTCGCATCCTGCAAGCACAAAGGAGATGTTGTGTTACACACTAAACAACGAAGGAATAGGACTACGGAGAGGCCGCGGAAAGGATATCTGTAGGCTTACATTCCATGGAGATAGCAATAAAAGTTTGTGCGAGAGTGATGGAAGTTTGTGTTGTCTGTCTTTTGCCTAAAAGAGAACGCCCTCCTCACGGTGCCCAAAGACACTTACTTATAAGGTTTATTACATAGATACCCTATCCTGAGGTAAATCTGACATTTCCCCAGAAGACGTTATTTAGGATCACAATTCACACAGTATAACAGCATATATGCAACCTCAGGGGATTTAAAAAGGAAAAAACTTCAACATAAACCAGAACATCGGCTTAAAATCTCCACAAGGGCTGAATGCATCAGGGAGGGATCTATGCGCAAATAAGGAAACTCTGCAGGGGCATGAGCGCAAAAAACATCGAATGAAGTAACGAAGGAAACTGGGGGAGGCAGACCTTGACGGTGAAGTCGTGGACGGAGCTGGCGGATGAAGCGGCCGCCATGCTGAATAGGGCGAATCCGGCGGCGACCGGGCGGATCAGCGGCGAGGCGGAGGCGCGGGGGAAGCACGCGCGCGGCGCAGGCGGCGCGACGGGGCTAGCGAGGCGAGGGTGGCTGTAGCGCGGCAGCGCGGAGGAAGGGGAGACGACGGCGCTTCTCAGGAGGCGGAGGCGAGAGAGGAACGGCACGGGGCGAGAAGGCATCGGGGATCGGACCGCGTTTTATAGCGGAATAGCGCGGGTTGTGGGAATACGACGATATCCCCTGCACTGCGGTTGCTATCTGCGCTCACGAAGGTGGGGCTCGCCTCCCGCCACGTCCGACGTCGCGGGGCCTCCGCGTGTGAATGGAATCCGGGGCTCCTCAACGCGCGGTGCTCTGCCGTCCGATCGGCACTCGACGGTCGGTCCATCCGTGTGCGTTCTCGTCGACGCATTGCCACGCATTGTATTGCGTCAGTTCAGCTAACTTCGCCGGGAGGAGCGATGCGACGGAGAGCCGCGGGTTATTGGATGCGGAATCAACTAGAGCCGCAGGTGGGCTCGCCTCCCGCCACGTCCGACGTCCCGGGGCCTCCGCGTGTGAATGGAATCCGGGCTCCTCAACGCGCGGTGCTCTGCCGTCCGATCGGCACTCGACGGTCGGTCCATCCGTGTGCGTTCTCGTCGACGCATTGCCACGCATTGTATTGCGTCAGTTCAGCTAACTTCGCCGGGAGGAGCGATGCGACGGAGAGCCGCGGGTTATTGGATGCGGAATCAACTAGAGCCGCAGGTTATTGGATGCGGAATCAACTATGCCGTATTTACTGCAGGTCTGCAGCCGTGCCGGGAGGAGCACCTCGCATTATCCCCCTGCCGGCAGCCAGGTGCTCCACTATCTGAGGCAGAAACATTTTTCATGATTCGTACATGGATATAACGACACCGAGAAGTGGGGGGACAGAAGCATAAACCCTGGAATCTCCCGTCTGTTGGCATCGTAGATCAAGCCGTTCCCAACGTAAGCATGCGTTTAACTGTTTATTATCCCTTCCTGTATATGATCTGAAAAAAAAGTCCCTCGCTGTATAGAATAGGGTGGTTCAAGAACCCGTAGGACGACTCGCTTTCAGGTTCGCACGGGCAATAAAACACACGATTGTGAAAAGAACATAAGCGAAGGAAGAAAAAAAACCTGCATGCTCTAGAAGCATCTACACTCTTAGACCCTTGCAGCGAGCAGGACTAATCGGAATGTCGCATTGCGTATTCGCGTCCTTGCAGGCCCGGTTCAGATTTCGCTATGCACGCGGTTGATATAAATGCTGACGTCCTTTTTCTTTCTTTTTGGATTGGAATTTTTTTCCATTGAATTTCCATACCAGCCAAATTGCTTGCAGCCTGGCAACTAGGTTCTAGGCGGCGGCTTGAATTTCTTCGAGCCATTGGTGTACAGCTTGAGCATCCGCGTGCAAGTTCATGAGCAGCAAAGTTGCAAAGTTTCAGGACAATTGGGCAAAACATGATACAAGTTCAGTGGAGCCCGTCTGCATCGAGTTCCTCACATCTTTGACAGCCCTACACGCTGTTGTTTTCTTCTAGTGAATTTTGATACGCTTGTGTTGATGATCTGCATATGGCTATCTTCCGGTTGAGTTTGCCAGTTATGATTTAGATCTTTCAGCCCAGTACCTTTCATGCCGGGTTCCGGAAGACTTTTCATACCACCTGGATAGGGCGTCGCCTCGGTCCATAACTCCGAACTGCAATTCGTGTTTGGGTGTGGCCTATTCCATGCGATGCACATATTCAACCCCTTAATCTGCTAGGCCATAGGCCTTTATCAGCTTGCCAATCTGCTAGGCCATAGGCTCAGCCTGCCTCTTTCTTTTCTATCTTTGTCATTTGTAGTTTAGACCAAACCCGAAGGCTCATGAGAAACATATTTTAAGGCTACTGAACAGTGAATACTGATACTCCGGGCCAATAGGGCCAAGCTAGCCCAATATTCCTCTTCCACCTAGCAGCTCCACAGCAAAAAGATATCACAAAAGGAGTAAGCTTATTTTATGTCACTCAACTTCGAAAAAGTCCATTTGACCATCTGAACTACAAAATCCGGTATTTAACCCTCAAAACCTATAAAACCAGGTCAACATACAACCTTAGTCAATTTTGCCGACGGAGATCCAATTCAGAGTTGTATCCTCATCAACAAAACTCAATGATACAGTTGCCAATATAGTGAAAACCACCTTGAGTAGGATCCATGTCATCAAATCCGTCTTAGAGCGTAAAATTGATCTGATTTTGTAAGTTGGGAGGTTAAATAATTGATTATGTAGTTGAAGGTTGACGAGGATAGAATAATCCTCAAATTATTACATCCTTATATCCTTGAATATACCCCTTATCGATAAGAGGTAAATATGCCAGGATGGCCGTAAGCTCTTCTACGACCACATGGTCATAAGACTTACTGCGACTATCTCTTGGTCGTAAGTCCTTCTATGACCATGTAGTCATAAGTCTTACTACGACTACCCCTTTTGTCGTAAACCCTTTTATGAGCAAATAGTCGTAAGTCTTACTGCGACTACCCTTTAGTTGTAAGTCCTTTTATGACTACAACTGCGTAGTCATAAGTTGACTTGTGACCACCTTGTGGTCGTAGACCTTTCTGGTGATTAGTGATCACACAAGACGTAGGGTTATTATTCTCTTAGGAGAAGACCCGAATCTGTATAAAAATTCATGTGACTGTACTCTACATGTGCATACACGGGTCTTCTAAGAGTTTCTCCAAATCTGAATAAATCAAATGTAAGATCGATATTAAAATGTCGATAAAGGTGTTGAGAGGACTTTTTGCAAAGTCATGATGTAAAATGAACTTATTCCTTCACAAAAGCGTTCCATTCGAAAGAACTCAAAAGTACTCACTATTCATACTCAACTAGTTTTACCCTACTGATTAAGATTAATGTGAACTTAGTCAACTCCTGTATAGTTTCAGTCCGAAATGTATGCATTGACCAATTAGAAGAAGGGGGAGAACACTTGTAACATCCTTTTCGTCACCTGCGTCTATCCTAAGTTCCTATCTAATCTCCACCGACCAAGGCTTAGACTGACCCCCTCTCCGAAAAAAAGGCTTAGACTGACCCAAACGGGCAAACATTACCCGCCAACGTGGTTGTTAATCTCGCTGATCGACACACACGCCTCGATCGATGACCACTCATTGAAGTCATGTACCAACCAACCGTGTTGTTAGAATTTGTAATCTTGTTTTCAGTTTAGAAATCATAGTCATGTACGATTTGGTGGTCGAAGTCGTATAAGAGTACATCTCTATCGGAGTCGGAGTTCATGCTCGTAGTCAAGTATGACTTTGTGTCCGAGTCGTAGACGAGTCCGCTTCATGGTCAAAAAGCAGGGTATAAAAGGGCAGACCATTGTACCGAGAGGAGAGGCGAGAGTACCAAGTCCACGAGATATAGTCGAAGAGGGGTGTAGGGAAGAGGGTGACCTGTGTGGTCGCAGGAGCACCGAGTGGAGGTGATGTAGTCGCAGAGGGGGTGCAGAACATGGAGCGACCGGCGTGGTCGTAGGCGGTCGGCATGACCGCAGAGCTTGGAGCGACCAGCGTGGACGTAGGTGATCGGTGTGGGTGGCCAGTGTAGTCACAGGCGGTCTGTGAGATCGCAGGGGCGGCAGATGTGATCGTAAAGGAGTTACAACCACGGCCGCAGAGCAGAGGATCGCATACGTGGTCGTAAAGGAGTTACGATCCACGACGATCGGCGAGGGCGTCCGCAGAATAGCGCACCGGTCGTAGCGAGTTACGACCAGGGTGACGAGCGGAGGTGTCCGCTGGAGCAGAAGTTGTGGTCGTAAGGAGTTACAACCATAGTCACAGAGCCGAGGACGGAAACGAGCGAAGGTGTTCGCAGTGCTGAAGACGTGGTCGTAAAGGAGTTACGACCACGGTCACAGATTTGAAGATGTGGTCGTAAGTCGTTACGATCACAACGGGGAGACGTGGTTGTTACGACCACAGCAGAGAGACGTGGTCGGAAGTCGTTACGATCACAGCGGTCGACAGAATCACTGCGTGGTCACAAGTAGCTACGACTACGGTGACCGACCGTGGTTGAAGTATGTGCAGCGGGAAGCGGTGAGTGTGGTCGTAACTTCCTGAAGTTTAGAACCATGTAGTCGGAGCAGCGAAGAGTAATCGGAGAGATCACAGTGTGGTCGTAACGACTGTCAACGTGGTCGGAGGACCAGTAGAGCGGTCGTAGCGACACAGGAGGTTGTCGTAGCCGCTACAACGTGGTTGTACGACTACAGGACGTAGTCATAGTGATTTAAAGATGGTTGTAAGATTCTGGACGCAGTCGTAAAGGCTGTAACAGAACTCCTAAAGACTAATGCACACCAGAGACACAGATCAAATGCGCGACATGATAGTGCATGATACGATAAAAAAAGAAACAGAATAAATACCCACCATGTTGTTTTGATGTTACTAATGATTTTGTTGAGCGAGGAGGCTGTTATAGCGACGGGTGGTGGCGCGCATGTTGGTTGCACACAACGCTTCTGGTTCTCACGCACGAAGGAGGGGACGTGCTTGGTCAAATGCCTCTCTCCGAACGTGGTGGCCTCATGCAGGCCTGCATTGCCCCATGTCTCCCTCCCTATATTTTGCCTCCTCCCTCCTCTCTCAGGCCTTCAAATCTTGGTCCGGTTTGCACTGCTGCGCATCCCCGCTTCTCCTCCTCGCCACGCCCAGTTTGTTTCTCAACCGAAGAAAGGAGGGAAGGAAGAGAAACCATCAACCATGGTGAGTACAGCCCGATATCTTTCTTTTAGAATGTTGTTCTAGAATTGTTCTTTAACGGGTGGCGTATGTTGTGGGATACCTTGTTGTAAGTCGAATTCGGCGTCGGGAATGGCCGTGCGTGACGAATGCAAACTCAAATTCCTGGACCTTAAAGCGAAGAGGAGCTTACGCTTCATTGTGTTCAAGATCAACGAGGCGGTGCAGCAGGTGGTGGTGGACAGGGTGGGGCAGCCTGATGAGAGCTACGACGACTTCAGCGCCTGCTTACCCGCTGATGAATGCCGCTACGCGGTATTTGATTTTGACTTTGTCACCGATGAGCACTGCCAGAAGAGCAAGATCTTCTTCATCTCTTGGTAACAACTCCCAGTCAACATAACTTTCTGTTTATTTTGCTCATAATCATACACCGTTCCATTTCCATAGTATGTTGTTTTTAGGTTTTGATTCGATCTTATGAATGGCAGTTGCTGACCTAAATTTCTGAATTCGGATGGGATCTCTCTGAGCAAATCACCTGCGCATGTTAGATCACTGCAGTTTGGCAACACTTTTGCAGCATGGGTCGTCTCACCCTTTGCCACTTGTTCCCGAGCAAATTAGCACATCTTAGCCATTATCAAAGAAAAAGCAGAAATGTGTTTCGTAGGTTACTGATGGCCAAAGCCTATAATTTTATCAGATCAGCTTGAAAAGGAACAGTAAAGAGATCGAATTACTAGCGTATTTACCGTAGGCAAAATGGCAGCATAGATCTACATTAGGCAAAACGTTTCACATATCTTTGTGCTTTTCAAAATTGTTGTTGGGGACATTGTCTCTTAGTTTTGCCACTTGAATACCTATACTTAAAATTGTTTATTTTTATGCGGATCTCTCTGCCTGTTCAGGTGAATATTTGTGGCCAATGAATATTAGTCCTGATATCATTCACCAGTTAAGTGATAAGAATGAAATGACACGATAACAAATTCTTAATGTGTGCGAAAGGAAGTTTTGAGTCATCTCAGAGCTACAATTTAACAGGCAAGAGAACAACTTCAATTAAAACTGATCTAGCACAGAGGCTTAAAGTGACAAAATTGAGAGCGTAGGGGCTAGGAGTAGATGAACAATGCCAAGAAGATATAGGAACAATGCTATTTTTTTCATTGTTGCAAGATTTTTGGCCCATCGTTTCACCTTTCACCCAAACAGTGTATATAACGCCATGGAACTTAAGAAATTGAGATTAGCGTATTAAGAAAATGATAGTACGTACGTTTTTCGTACAACTTTCTGTTACAGATGCTAACAGTAAGGCAGACGCTGCCTTGATCTTTTCCCCATGTATTAAATTTGTGAAGTGATCATTTGAGGAGCATGGCTTCAAATTAAGAGTTTAAGACTCTAAAAATCTACAAGCTGTTTCGTATAACCGGCTTCTTGACTTCAATAATCTTAACATTAACGAATTGGCCGTAATATCATAGATCCTTAAGCATGATTGTGTAAATCAAACATATTTTCCTTGTAGCAGATATATACTCATCTGCTTGTCAAATGCACAATGTAACAGAACTGCATTCTGCTATTTCAGTTGAACACTGAAGCAGTGTGTTTGTGCATCTCACTCTCTGCAGGTCTCCTGATACATCAAGGGTGAGGAGCAAGATGCTGTACGCAAGCTCCAAGGACCGGTTCAAGAGGGAGCTCGACGGCATCCAGGTGGAGCTACAGGCAACTGACCCAAGCGAAATGAGCATGGACATCATAAAGGCGCGAGCCCTCTGAAAAGGCAGCCCGGCTACCACACACCCCAGGAGCAGAGGGCGTTAATTTGCATCAGCTCCTGCGCTTACAATTCCTTCCGTTGGTGATGGTCATCCGTTTTCTTGTCACTCTTTTCCTGGAAGCAAAGTGTTGCGTTCTGTATGAGGCTGTATGCCGTTTTCCCTTTTCCCCGTCTTTGGTGCCATAGTCCTGTTACTGCTGTAAACTAGAACATATTTGCATTTTGAGACTTGGACATTTCTCTCGTGGTATTCTTGTGTGCCTATCCATGCTGGTATTCTAGGTCAGTAAAGGATGTGGCGTCATATGATGGCAGTTGTGAAGCCTAATGTACCTTAGTTAATCACCAAATTTTCACAAGTTTTATTTTATCTCAACTGTTGCTTTTGTGCATGTCTTTTCCGTTAGGAAAAGATCCACTTTACCTTTCCAAAGTTTCACGTTTGTCTGTTTGACCTGTTGAAGTTTCACTTAGTCCATTTAGCTCTGAAGTTTTCTGGATCAGTTCACCCCTTGAATACTGTTTTAAGAGTAGTTTTGCCGCCGTGGCAGCCACATCATCCGGTTTTGCCGCGGCTTGGCTCGGCCACGACTGGGTCTTCACGTGGGTGGGTAGGCGGGGCCGTTGCTGCAATGTTCCGCTCGTAGTCCAACCTATGCACGTAGTGCGAGCACTGCCCTCGACGCACGGGCTTCGCTTGCCGCGTCGCGCGTTCTCTACTCGCTGTGCCGCACCTGCATGCGACAGCCGTGCTTAGCTCCCTGTGACGCTCATGCACTTGCTGCGATGTCCGTTCTCTGCAAGTGTGCGTTGGGAGAGAGATGACGCTGATGACATATGATGTCATGTGGTAAAATCAGATGATGTGGCTGCTTCAGTGGTAAAACCGCTTTTAAAACCATTTTTAGGGGGTGAAGTGATCGGTATTGAAACTTTAGAAGGTAAAATGGATCAAATGAAACTTCAAGGGTTAAGCAGACAAATGCAAAACTTCAAGAGAGTAAAATGAACATTTTCCTTTCCGATACGGCCGTGTTGATATTAGGTTCTAAACGTTGTTTCTTACATTAAATGGCTTTTCTATAGTACCTAGTTTTTAAACGGAGTATTTTTCTAAGACAGTGTTTACTAGTTGATTGTAATACGCATTATAGTTCATTTATATTTGCTAAAATCACACGCAAATTTCTCTCTCTCCGTATGGCTTTCTATAAGCTGTTACTATTTATAAGCTAAAACCAAAAGTTATTAGTAAAAACTAATATACGACATGTTTGATATGGCTGCGGCTTATGATTTTTGACTGAAATTTTTGAAATTTAGCTGTTTGTGATAGAGATTACGGGGAGAGAGATACTCGTTTACGATTTTGGTTGATACGAGATGTTGGGCTTTTAATATGTACTATAATTAACTTGTAGACCCCGTCTTGAGAAAATATTATGTTTGAAAGTTAGGTATTATTCCAAAAATCAAAATCCACTTTTAGAAGCCGTTAAAAAACAGTCCTATGAATGAGCCCATGTGTTATAAGACTTCTCCCTTGCTACCTTGTTAACAAATTACTACACAGTTCTCCTGAGCTGAAATGCTTGAGTCCACCAAGTCATATCCATATTAAAAAATGAATAAGTGTGTTTATTTTGGGAGGAAAGTATACGGCTTTTGCTTCACGGATGAACAAGCTCACTTCCAAACGGAGAACAATATTTTTTTCACATCTTAATCTACGGTAAAGCTGAGTAAAAACAAAGACGTACGAGAGTGCCACACCATCCTAATTTTTCTCAATCATACGATTTCCATCCTATGGACAAAAGGTACATAGAAAAGCTCTACAATGAAAAATAGAAAATTCTAGGAAAGGGAAAAAAACGTACAATGCAAAATTCTAGATTCTAGAACCTACCATACTTACAACGTATATTTCATTTGACGAAATAATCATCAATGCATATTGAACATTTACTCCAAAATTATCTTTTATAATTTTCCCCTAATCAGATCTTCTTTTTTGACAATATAATTTTTATTGCAGCAACACACAGGTGCAATGCTCTCTTGTACTATCATAGCATTTTTTCAAGGTTTGTACTATCATAACATTAACATAAATATTTTTGTATTACGAATATTGCCATTCTTATAAATATTGTGTGTATTGATATGAGACACAAATGATCATATATATAGGAGAGTACAAGAGAATATGCCATGTAGAGATAAGACATATATGGAATAGAATACAAACTCTATATCCTAATACAACTCTATCTCCTTAACACCCCATCAAATGCAAGGCGTATGCAATAACATTGCATTTGAAAAAGGAGTTAACACTAAAACAAGAAAAATCCGAAGTACGAGTCTTGATGATGTCGTCGTTGCGTGCAGCCTTGGAATAAACCATCAAATCAAGCCGAAGAGGAATAGATAGAAGCATGACGGCATAGATCGAAGCACGAGACGGCGGCGGCGCAGTGCACAAGAAGGGCAACGGAGGCGTGGTGCAGAAGAAGCGCGGCGGCTAGAAAAGCGGCGGCATCATAACGACTTCTACGATTTGCACACGGCTCAGAGAGTAGAGCGGCGGCTGCTGCCATGCAAAATAAAATTCCTACACTTTTATGACTGACTGTAGACTCGCACGGTTTGAACGAACTAAAAATTTGAGACTACGGATTTGGATGGACGCAACGGAAGACTCACGAGGAAAATAACTCAAAGACTGAATCAAAAGAACAGCAGGAAGAAAAGAAAATATAGCGTCACCTCTGCGCTCCTACTATAACCTCGATCCCCTCACGCCCACGCACACAGACGCCACCACACCGATCGAAACGAAACGACGTGGTCCAAAACAAAACCAGATACATAAGACCAAGAAAAGATATTAGGCTCTACTCTTGAGGCGATTGCGTCCGTGAAAGCCACGCGCTTGCGAAAGCTTGAGAGTTTTTCTCTCTCTCTCTCTCATCTTGGCGACTTCACCCCCCTACCTCAACCCCCGTCGCCAGTTCCTCTCGCCCCGTCTCTCTCCCTCCCTCACGCGGGCGCGGGCATTCCACATGCGACGGCCCGGGCGCGGAGGCGCGGATCTGGCGGTGGCGGCGCGAGGCCCATGCGGCGAGGCGCAGCGGGCGCGGGCGGCGAAGCCGCCGCGGCCGCAGCGCGCGACGCAGCCCGCCAGACGACAGCAGCGCGCGCTGCGCGTGGTGAGAGGTCGTGCACGGGAGCGGCGGAGGACGGCCTCGGAGGAGAGGATGGAGGTGGCGAGGAGCACGACGTTGGCGTGGCACTCGCAGAGGTCGTGCGGGTCGGGAAGAAGTACACGCCGAGGGAGGCCGCGGCGGCGGAGTGGTCGGAGCGGGAGTGGGCCAGCACGGTGTGAGCGGCGGCGACCACGGCAGCGAGCCGGCAACACGGTGACGACCACGGGCGCGGCGCACCAAGGCGAGCCCGATCCGGCGATCGAGGCGGTCGACGGGCACCGAACAAGATGGCCGCCCCCGGGAGAGGAGATCAATCTTCCCGGGGCAGCAGATGCGGAAGATAGATTTGAGGTTAGGGTTTTAACCTAAGCTCTGTTACCATGTTATGAATATTGTGTGTATTGATATGAGACCCAAGGGCCATATATATAGGAAAGTACAAGAGGATATGCCATATAGAGATAAGGCATATATGAAATAAAATACAAACTCTATATCCTAATACAACTCTATCTGCTTAACAGCCATAAGAACCAGTTTAACCTTCCAAGTTTAAATCACTCCTTTTCAAATCACTAATTTAATACAATTTCACAGTGGGAAGTATATTGCATTTTATTTTGTCGTTGCAGGTGGCGCTTATCATTTGCAGTTGCCCCTTTCCCGCAGCGACCGTATCAGCCTGCCAGGTTGTCTTCACAATGATGACTACGAGGCAGCTGAAAGCAGCATCATGAGGTGCGGAGCCGAGTGAGATGCGCCATGCCGCCATCTCTATCACTGAGAGGTGCTGCTTGATCCCGTCGCTTAAGAGGATTTATCACCGAGAGGTGCTGCTTGATTCATGCACGGTGACTGTTGCATTCAGAACTCTTTCACTTATTGATGTTTGTTTTGACTCGCTCATGTAATGCAATATTTTTAGTGTGTATGGCAACACAATCGATATTTGTCTGCTTCTGCTCACGCCATTTCATTTGATATCTGAGATCTTGTTCCAATCATTCATCGACCCAATCCAACTGCCATATGTACTGATACGTAAGTTTCTTTCGAATTTTGTGCAATTTCTTCTCACACATATGCTTTGGTTTCGTATTTTCTAAATGGACCAAGGTGTGATAACCTAGAAGAGCATTTCTAATACAGAGTAGCATCAAGTAGTAGCTTCGTGAGCGCGAGAGAGGGGTTGCTACATGTTGGAACTAATTTTGTTATGTATAATCGTCGGTTTAAGTACTGTGTAATTATATATAGAGTACTCGTGTATTGAGCACGGTGTAATAGTGCGTCAAGTACTCGTGTGTCCGAGTACGTGTAAAAGTTGAGATCCGGAGTCAGAGAGCAGTCGGAGACTCCGGAGTACAGTGAACCGGTCATGGCAGTCACAGTCGCGAGTCGAGCTACGTATTAGTCATAGCTACTCGAGCTGCATATTAGTCATAGCTACAATGAACCGGTCGTAGCAACAGTGAACCAATCGTAGCTATAGTGAACCGGTCGGTAGCCGTAAGCTACAGAAACGCTCGGTAGTCAGAGCTACAGTAACTGATCGGTAGTAGGAGCTACAATAACCAGTCGGTAGTTAGAGCTACAATACCCGGTCGGTGTTCAAAAAACCTGTGGTTGAAGACCGGTAGTACTAGCTCTGTGTGAGCGGTACTACCGGAGATGCGGTCGAATCCCGTGGTCGGAGTTGCGGTGTAGAAGCCATGGTCGAAGTACTCGTAAGTCGAGTAGACACCGTGGTTGAAGTGTCGTCATTAAAGGACTCGAAGTTGTAAGAAGATGACTTGGTCAGGTCTATGTGTGGTCGTAAGCATCTGAGTTGGTCTCAGCAGGATCGAATCTTGCAAGTAGTGCGCGGTGTGCACTGTGTCGTAGGAAATCGTGGGCGTCAAAATCGGATCACATGTAGTCTAACTAGTGGAGTTAGTGGGTGCATATACAAGTCAAGTGACCGTATGTGCGTGAGACTTATTTAAACCATGTAATTTGTTGAGCAATTTGATGAGACGAGAGTGAAGAACAGGAAAGAAGAAAAGGCGTGTGTCGCCACAAAAGAAGTCTCTCCGTGTTTATTCGTCCTCCCTACTCGTGTGCGTGTGTCGTTCCAAGGAAAAAGCATATGTGTGTTTTCTCCCGGAGAGTAGCAATCGGAGTTGATGAGTTTAGCTCCAACACTACATCAATTATATTCTAACTAGCAGGGTGAACCACACATTTACGTGCCTATATTTATTTCAAAGTTTTTAGTATCAAATGATATAACTTAGATGTTTAAGAAATATATTTATGTATCTTGTAGGCTATTTAGGATTTTAATACATCATAAACATTGAAAATGATAATAAAAGCTTGAAGAAAAATACAAATTAAGAAATGTAATTGAAGTATGAGTTTGATGGATTGAGGTTCTTAAACAAATAAACACTCTCTATATGTATGGATCATATAGTTGCACACCCCTATTCTTTCTCCATTAGTTACTCTTTGCCAAAATGTATGCATACATATGTACCTCTATTTAATCTATAAACAATACATTGACTATATGTGCGGCAATCTTATTAGTTTACATGGTCTTAGAGTATTGCCCACATATACACTGATGCATCATAGCACGACCTACCTTGAACTTATAATTCCTCACATGCCGACTGCCCTATCCGAACCATGTGTCTTCTATCTCTTCTCGTTATTACAACTTTTCTGCTTCAACCTCTAACAATACGTCCAATTCTTAATCGATCCCTTTAACTGTTACCCATTCCAATACAATCTCTTAACTACTACACATTCTAATGCAATACTCTACCACATAGTTATCTTATACTTTCTCTCAATTATTGCTTAATGATGACCGTTACAACATCAAACATACATACACGTGCAACTGTCGTTGATCCATACCGCCCATCATGCTCTCTCGGGTGATCCTAAGTCTATTCCCTATGGTCGCGCCATCTGTACTTCAAGCTCTTTGCTTCTCTGCTTTTGTGCGTCCGTACTTCTATTTGTATAGATGCATAATGTTATATGTGCTCGATGTCTCTCTTTTCCCATGTCGATCACTCATCTTCTTCAACATTGACCACCTCAACTCTATGGCTTCCTCACTAATCGCTCAATCTCATATCTTCACTGATATCGGTATGTCTGCTTTAGTCACTGTATAATGATGTGGAGAATCTTCCCGCCATCGTAGGCGACATCGTGCCTCTTACCAGTAATGGCACGCTTCTTGCTATATGATGACTCTAGATCGTTATATCTCATCTTCAATGCAAAGTTTTATTTCCCTCTACCAAAGCTTCCATATTATCGAGCTTATTTGGACAAAGGATATTTTATCATTTGCTACTATAAAGATGTGCACTTTAGAATTTGCTACTCCATGTCTTACTAACATGTAGGTCCTTGGGCCACATGTTAATGAGACATTAGTGGCAATCCTGAAATGGCACATCTTTAACAGTGGCAAATGATCAATTCCCCATTTAGATACTGACTTCTTCAACAATGCTGACACTCACCACTCGTCTCGTGTCCTTTGGCTAATTTGACTCCAGTCTTTCTGTTCAACGACTTTGACAAGTAGCACAATATTGTCCTTGTGGAACGGCTAAGGTGGCCAGCATGTCATTATCCTCATCTCCCCGCCATCACCTCGGCTTTTCACTTTCTTGTTGATCAATGTCTTCTTATCAGGAATTATATTTATTTAAGGCTTTCACTTTGGAATTCATATCAAAATGAGATTGCTAATTTTATTATATTATTTATACCGAATTTCAATTAAATTTCTATTCGAATTCATGTACAAATCCAATTGATACTATTTCTTTAATTTTTATTCTGAATTATATTTATTTATGGATTTAACTTAGGAATTCGTATGAAAACCAAATTGTAATGTTGTTTGTTTTATTCCAAATTTTAGTTGCTTAAGGATGTTATTTTGGAATTGTATGGAAGCCTCTTTTCTACTCTCGGGTGTAATTACACCCTATGTTGTTTCTCACAACGTAGAGAAGTATCTCACGAAATGGAGGGTATGTATGTGTACTATACGAATATTTAAGACTATCTAGGTGGTACGAACAATTTTTCAGAGGTGGTATGTATATTTTTTTAGACATATTCCTTTTTATATGTGTATATGAATGTATTTACAAAATATGCTAAAAACTATGGTCTCCCTTATAATTTTTTCATGTGGTTCACATTGTAGTATCTTATAATTAGTATACGAGTATACCTAAAGTGATAAATGAGTATTTTAAGTTTGTTTAGGTGGTATATTAGGGGGTGGGAGCAATTACACCCAGGTGTAAAAGGTATTATATATATATATATGTATGTATGTATATATGTATGTATGAAGCCTTTTTTCTACTCCCGGGTGTATTTACACCCTATGTCATATCTCAGAACGGTAGGGAGTATCTCGTGTAATGGATGGTATGTACATGTAGTATACGAGTTTTTAAGACCATTTTGGTGGTATGAACATTTTTTAGAGGTGTTATGTACATTTTTTAACATACTTCTTTGCTGTACATATATGATGGTATTTACAAAATACGTTAAAAACTATGGACTTGCAAATTTTTTATATGATTCGCACTGGAATATCTTATAATTAGTACACGAGTATACCTAAAGTGATAAAGGAATATCTCAAGTTTGTTTAGGTGGTGTATTAGAGGTGTGTGTAATTACATTCGGGAGTAAAAGATATTTTTCATATATATATATGTATATATGTATATGTATATATGTATATATGTGTATATGTATATATGTATATGTGTATATGTGTATATGTATATGTGTATATGTGTATATGTATATGTGTATATGTGTATATATATATGTGTGTGTGTGTATATATATATATACACATACTTTTTTATCGGTATGTGAAGATACCCACATCAAATGTCACAAATCTCAAAGCACATCAACATATATTGATATAGGTGCCTAGGCACCTAGGTGCATGAAACACTTGTCATATATATAGGAAAATTACGTACGGCACCTGGGTGCCTAGGCACCCACATCAAGAACCATCCGATACACGTGTATGATTGATAAATTTTTTGGAGTTTAGATATGAAATTGTTTTATACCCTTGATTTTATGGTAAGTGAGTTTTGAACTCAGTTCAAACTAGTTTGAACTACTTTTGAATTTAATGCGACTGCAATGAGTATATACCATGAAAGTAGCTCAGACTAATTAAACTGAAGTTAAATTTAGTTTTTTTGAGAGTTTGTTATCTTAAATATACTTTTTTATGGGTATGTGAAGATACCCATGTCAAATATCACAAATCTCAAAGCACATCAACAGATATTGATATAGGTGCCTAGGCACCTAGGTGCATAAAACACTTGTCATATATACATACATATACATATACATATACATATACATATATATACATATACATATACATATACATATACATATACATATACATATACATATATATACATATACATATACATATACATACACATATATATATATATGTATATATACATATATATATACATATATGTATACATACATATGTATGTATGCATATATGTATATGCATATATGTATATATATATGCATATATACATGCATATATGTATATGTATATATACTAGTTACGTACCCGTGCGTTGCAACGAAACTCATTAAATATATAGATAATCATGCTATAGAAAAGAGTTACTTTAATCGGTTAAAAAATAGAGAATAGTGAGAAGTTGAATGAATAGAGCGGTTGGAGGAGAATGAACCTATAACCACCAACTCTTTTTTTATAATAGTAATAGATATATGTATATGTATATGCGTTTTTTATATACGAGAAAACGATCTTTGAAAATTAATAAACGCTATCACACTTAACACGTATATGTATATGCCTATTTTTTGTCCGATGAGATGCGTATCCACCTATTTTTTATTCAGACAGCGAGTTGACGGGCGCGATGCACTCTTTA